>LR738713.1:201881032-201929241 GCA_902687465.1 Secale cereale | reverse complement strand
GCCTCTCTCGCAAACATTGCCCCCCCCCCCAAGACAAACCTCTCTCTTAGTACTTGGCAGATATGATTCCATCATATCATTCGGTAGGATATCCCTGACTGTTAGGCTGGATGGTCATACAAGGCAAAGTTTTACCCTAGTTCGGACCCTTGCAGTTGAGGAAAAAGCCTACTCATAGTACTGTATATTAGTGATAGGGTGTGTACAAAGTACACGTGAATACCAGGCATTGTGCGTGTGTGTATACTACCGACGAATTAGCCCCCAAGCTTCTATAACATACTGGGGCCTAGGGTTACAAATCATATATAGTCGTCTTATCACCAGTGGGGATAGAGCCCTCCGCGACTCTGGTAGCTTGGTTCGTGTTGTACGCCGAGTCCTCCACATGGGTCTTCGTATAACGCATCTCGATCCAACCTATGTGGCGCAGGATGGAACCGACCCATGAGTCCTCATGTTGACCCATCACAACTAGAAATGATGTGGCCACCACACCACACGCGCAATCGGCCACTAAGAAAATAAGCATTTACAATAGTACAATGTTATACATGAAAGTTAATTGCTTGGTGCATCCAAAAATATCTGTTCTGCATTGTGAATGTTTATATATTCTCCTAAAATATCAGTCACGGGAAAGAGAAACGAAGGGTATATCTCTCCTTGTCTCCACCGGACATCCCCTCTTTCTACACCACTTTCACGTACGCCCACAAACTATCTCTCGGCCCTCTAAAAGTATGCATGCCCACGACACAATCACGCTTGACGGCCACTGTATTTCAAGCTAAAGCACTATACGGTCACTTGAGTTTAGAATATGCTCATTACGGTCATCGTATACATTCTCGTGGTGATCATACGGTATCTAGCTCACGATATGTCTCCGTATTTTCTTGATGACAGTGACGGACTTTGCATTTGATGCGTGCTCCGTATTTTTTTGACGACACTTACGATCATTGTATTTGAAGCGAAAGCACGATATGGTCACTGTACTTCAGAATAAGCTCATCACGGTCACCACATACATTTTGTCGTGATAACCAACATGTGGTTGGATGGTTAGGAGGATAGTGGTTTCTCGAGCCCACCAGGGTTAAAGTCCCAATGCTCGCATTTATCCTAGGTTAATTTCAGTATTTTCCGGCGATGTGCGTTCAGTGGGTGGAGACGTAAAATCTCAAGGGGTATTTATCCTATGAGGCACCTATGGAGACTTTGTAAAATCTCAAGATCATATGCTGGCCCAATCTCTCGAAGGTGCTCATAGGGGTAGGGTCTGTGCATGTGCGCTTATAGCGGTCAGTGCCTGCGCGTATATATGAGCCCTTGCATCTGTACCGTGTTAAAAAATACATGTCATGATTATACGGTCACTGGCTCACCTGTACAACTCCGTTTTTGTTGATGACACAATCAATTGACCAGACAAACGTTCCACGTGGCGCAGCTAGTGTTGCACCATCGGGGCGCGTAACCGTGGGCCCACCTGTCAGCCCGTATATGAAAGAAAGAAATGGTAGTTTGAGTCTATACTGTTTTAATAAAATAAGTACATTTTAGGGTGATCATACGGTCACTGGCTCACCATACAGCTCCGTAATTTGTTGATGACATGATCATTTGACCAGTCAAACGGTCCACATTCAGCAGCGCACATTACCATAGGGCCCACCCGTCAACGCGTATATGAGGGACATAAATGGTAATAAATTAGTGATCGGTGGGTACTCGAAGTCGTGAGACATCTGGTTGGCAGTCGCCGGCGGTGGGGGGTGTTGATTGGGCGGTGGGGTGGGGATCGCCGGAGAAAAAGCTCGGTGCGGGGGGCCTATAGGGATGGCCGGTGTGGCGGCGGACCGACCATGAGGATTGGTTTTTGGGGCGGGTGGGGCGGCGTGGCGGCGTGGCAGCGCGGGCCGGCCGCGGGCGGCGGGAGCGGGCGGTTCGGTTGGTGGTGGCTGGCTGCTCAGGGGGGTCGAGTTTGATGATAAACTGTAGGCCCTTGATTTCGTATCCAACGGCTGGAAAAATCTAATGACCAGAGATGAAAAAGTTAGTCGACTGACTTGTAGCCTCACCCCGCACATACACATGCATGTACGCAAGACACGCACGCATGTAGGCATGCAACACTGACACGTACACATAAAGAATACATGCACGCATGCAGGCGTGCAACACTGACGCGTACACATGCACTCACAAACACACGCACGTACGCACACATGCATGCAACACTGAAACGTACCCTTGCACACACGCAACACTCGCACGCCTGCATGCACACAACACACGACGCAAGACACACGCTCAACCTATACGTGCACGCACCCTTTGTTAAGGACATGGATTGTTACAGGTATTAATCAATCTTATCTGTGATAAGAAGAACATTGATGTTTGTAGCGGTCTTTATGAATCACAACGTATCGAACGGACTATCAACATGAAAAGGATGACGTCACACTCAATGAATAATCATCGGTTTATGAAATGACTGCTTCTGACTGCCCTGGCCCACCAAAGGTTCCTCTGTTGTGCGCTGCCTGTGTTGGGTCACTGACATGTTGGCCATGTACCCAAAGAGCCCACACTTCAGTGGAAGAACGGCGCGTTGTCCTACGTCAGAGTCGAGGGCACCACTCGCTGCACGCCCGGCTGAACACGCATCCTTACCGTATTCAAACGCCTCCATGAAACCCTCCAGTGTGGAAGCCGAGAAACCCACTCTGGACACACGTCCGTTCATGACCGGGCCGGCATTAAATGCAACGCCGGCCGAGCTCCTACCGTCCGCCGTCTATTTAATCTCCTATTTAAACGAGGCCAAACGACGGCCAAGAATCGCACACCTTCGCCGCTCCCCTATCTGCTCCTCTACCATTTTATCCACTCTTACAATGGCTTATGAAGAGTAGTTATGCCGCATCCAAGCCGGCTGGGTGGCCTGCCAAGCCCGCCGGATACGAGCTATGCAGCTCACTTATCCACCTCCCTCCCCTCGCCCAACGGAGCTAGTTCCCGCCCCAAGCCGGCGCACAGTTCAGCAACTCGTCGCTCCAGGCTAGCTTGACGAGGAGCGACGCATAGGCGTCGTTGCTGCCGTCCACGCCGTCGCCTCATACCGCGTCTCCCGTTTCTATGGTCGAGACTCCCATGCCGGCGGCCCCGCCATGCAAGCAGTGACAGCAGCTGGGTGCGCGGAGAGCGACGAGTTGGTAGCCAGCGCCTCTGCATCCGCCGCCATCACCGAGGAGAAGTAGAACACGGGAGGCCGCCACCGCTTGGGTCCCCATGAGGGCCACCACGGAGGCGACACCGGCATATACATCTGGTGTCTTGCCAGATCCTTTTGTTGCGAGGACCTTTGTCGACCCTGCATATACCTCCGGGGCTCCCGACAGTCCGGTGATTGTGCTGGGAACACAAATCGATCGGCGGGCGACCATTTCGGCCAGGTATTATATACATGTGCTGTCTAGAACTAACACCGCGTAGTTCATTTGAATGTAATGAAATCCGTCATGTTTGTATGAAAATCAGGTATCTTATATGATTTCCGTCGTTGTTTATATGAAATGGTATCTCGAGAATTCTATCGGACTCCATTTTTGTATACAAGGCCACAAACCCATATTATAGGTACCAAGGCAAAAATTAATGTCTTCTAACTCAATGTTGCAAGCCACCTTGTTTCCTTGTTTCCTGTGTAAATTAATGTGCACTCTTCTCTTTCATGCACATCAAGCCAATGCTCACACTCCCGCATGCATGCAAGGGATAATTAGTGTCCTCCTTTGCTAGTAGCACTACGAGGCAACCACCATTAATATTACATTGATTAGTGTTAGTGGCCTTGTATATCTGCAAATTGTAATTTTGATAGTGGCCTTTTATATAAAAATGGACGGAAAACAATGAGAGATAAGGTGAGGAGGAGTGGGGCGTGGTGGTGACTGGTGGTCGGACTGGGCGAAGGCATGGGGATGGACGGCACATTATGTCTAGATTTGTATCTCTATAGTCCCTCTCACACACACCCACGTAGGTGGGGGACGTGCACGAAGAAAAGAGGTGCACGCACGGCACACGTACTCCCGTCTATTTCCCAACCACACCCATGCGGGTACACGGTGGATCTCATTTCTGTATGAAAAGGCAGCCCACGTGGTAACTTGACACGTGTACTGGTTGTTCACTAGATGGAGGGAGGATCGTCTACCACGGGTGAACAAACAAATTGCGACTTGACGCGTTATGTTAAAAAAGAGGCAAATCATGTGGGGCCTACCTTAGAGGCAAGGCTCTATACACTGGAGTACTTTTGATGTGTCTCGTCAACTCGCAGAACGAGGAGAAGCTTGCATAGTACGCCGTCTCCCCCGCCCACGGGCGTGGTGGCCCGCAGGATGAGGTGAAGCTTGCTTACTACGCCTTACGCCCGCTCCCTCGCCCACGCGCGCGGTGGCTTGTAGGACGAGGAGAAAATTTTACTACTCCATTCGTTTACTCCTCGTCCCTACTACCTTCGCTAGAGAGATTATCATATTGTTTGGAATATATATGTCCTTTAGTACTCCCTCCATTTACTTATACAAGTCCACTATATAAAAATACATGTCAGTCTACCTTTGTTAGAGAGAAAATTTTACTACTCCCTCCGTTTACTCCTCGTCCCTACTACCTTGGTCTTGCATCGGGTGATCTAATGCACCTTGAAATCCAACATGTGATGGTACCACTACTAGTAGTAGAATTGAGACTTATAAAACGGGTACGTACTCCGTAAAATCAGATTTTCCGAAAACTAAGTTGCTCAACCTTTATTTGCTTGTTTCCCTTCCTGCCTCCTTGCCTCGAACAGACTATGCCAAACTCCCCTGCCTGCCGCGTGGGAAAAGACCCGCCCTCAACTTTTTTTAGTCCGGGTTTGTATTGATGGATCTTGCGAAGCAGCAAAAACCCAAGTCGTGTCTTGTACTCCTCCGTCGATGCTCGCTTTCATGAATTATGTACTTCCTGTCGCCGACATGTGGGACATATAGCAACTGGGTCGACGTGTCAAGCAACAAATAACAGTGCAGAACAGCAGGGGGTACGCATCCCAGTCGTACCGCCCTAGAGTAATGAGCAATGAGATATCAAATCACAAAGCCGCACCTTCCCAGATGGACGAAAGCAACCATTATTTCGCACTTCGGTTCGCCATCATCTCAAACCACGTAGTATTGCTTCTGCCTCAAGTGGGACATGCGCATCGCCTTGGTACATAATGGCATGTGGGACCGCATGACAGGCCATGCTCCCCCGCTGATCGCTCAGTAAAATCACCTCATTTTTACTACTATACTTCCTCCGTATCCGTTTACATGGCGTGGACGTCTTTGTAGGTTGAGAATTTAACTGGCTATATATGTGATGAACATTATATGTTTAGAAACTACATCCTCTTAATAATCCAATGATATACTTTTTGTGACATAGTAACTCAGAGTTAGTTAGTCAAATGGATGACCTAGAACTACGTACACGCCCTATAAACCGAGACGTCTAAAAAATGAGACGGAAAGGGTAGTTCAGTACGTATCTTTTTAGATCAATATAGTCGGGATTCACCAAGGAGCAAAACCAAGTGGTAGGATGCACCGGCATGTCGTGTTGGCGTAGCGACTCAAGCAGGGTCAGTTTGCACACGAAATGGCGACACACTTATTAGGACCCCTTTGGCCGACATGTGGCTCATCCAGTGTCTTGTTCCATGTACAGTTCGGAGCAGCGGATGGAATTGGAGGCACCCCGGTCATAGCGCGGCAGTAGTAGAAAATGAGCAATGAGGGGTCAAATCACAAAGCCCCACCTTTCCCGCATTAAGCTGGACGGACGAAGCAACCATCATTTCACTCTAGGGTGCAAGATCACAAAGAAAAGAGAAAACCAGTAATGCATGCCGCAGCTACCTAGGGCACCCTAGGGTATGGGTCTCCACTACAGATCTTTATTTCTTTTTTTGAAAGCGCTTCCACTACAAATCGTCTTCTCCCTCGTCCTCTTGAAGAAAACCGATGATGCGTTCGGCGGTAGGGTCTATAGGAGTACTACTAGGGCGAGTGGGGCCACGTCGTTGTAAACGGGAGAGGGATTGAATTCGAGTCGATGCCTTAAATATGTGTGGGCCACTTGGTTTTAGGGGAACGAGGCAGCATTTTGGGTTCGGGGACCAGTGGAGATATAGTACGTACAAAAAGTTGTGGACGAAGGTTCGACCGAAAGGCAATGATGCATGGGCCCTGCATTTTGATATACCGGGGCTGTGTGAAATTTGCTACTCTACTCAAAACTAGTAAGGTACACATGCATTGAACGCATGAGATTTTGAAACCAAATTATGAATAAATACACATGATAGCATGCAAAGCTTTGAGTCATATATGCATGATGTAGATGTTCGTTTACTTCTTATAGTTCATCTCATTCAAAATCAATTATTTTTATAAAAATGTTAAGATTCATGGGGTTGTGCATTGTAAAGTATAGAGTAAAAAACAAATAATGTAAATTCATCGAGAAAAAAATCAATTATGATACGGAAGATTCTAGACAAAGGAGAAGTGCTTTTGTTTTGAGGTTTGTGCATTATGCTTAAGTTCAACCATGGAGTCTTCTAAATTTTACATGTGGTAGATCTGTGGAATGTTGATGATATCCAACGGCCAGCAGTGCTCAGATTTGCCATCTCTGCACTGCCGGATTAGCTTCAACCGGCGACCATCTTTCAAGTTATTCGCACACTATATAGTTCTCCTGCCGTAGTTGCATGTCTTGGAAAAAAGCTACTAGTGGGTTGTACTAGCTAGTCAGGAATAGAAGATGTATACATGGATGTTATAGGGAAAGAGATGACATGGAGTATCTCAATTCCTATGAGTTGGGATTGCAAAAGAGATGTCATTTGGTTGACATCATAGGAACTTTTCTATTGAATCTAGAGATGGCATGCATCTCAATTCCTATGAGGAGGGATTAGAAAAGAGATGTAATTTGGTTCATATCATAGGAACTTTTCTATTGAATATACGCTAATGTTTATTTTCTTTTGAAATTATGGGAGTATAGGAATCCATTCAAATGAACGAAGTGGCTCTAAAGCTATAGAAATGATATCATGTTTAGGGCCTCTTTGATTCGTAGGATTTTCAAAACGCAGGAATAGAAAAAACATGGGATTTGGGTGGCATGTCATCTTGAATCCTATATGATTCTATGAGTGTTTGAGTGTGCACAGAAAAAACGTTGGATTCTTTCAAAGTGGTTAGAGTGGATTGAAAATTTCCTATGAAATCTAGTGCAAATGAATCCTATGAAAAAGTTCCTATGGTTTACAATCCTATGAATCAAACACCCCACATAGGAAAAAATCCTAAGGAATTGAATCCTTCAAAATTCCTTTGAGAATCCTTTGAATCAAAGAAGCCCTTATTTCCTTTGAAATGTGGAGTATATGAATCTATTCCTATGAACCAATTGGCTCTAAAGAAAAAAATCCTATAAAAATCATATCATATAGAGTTCCTATGATATTCCTCCACACCAAAGGATGGTTGAAATTGCTGCAGGTGATACGATGGCCTTTCTTTGTAGACTCCCCCCATCTTTATAGTTACCTCTCGAAGATCAGTGAATATTCTACATGTGCAATTTGGTACACGAAAACTCGGTAAAAGTTTGCGAGGTTCGAATTTTCAATAAAGCTATATGCACTTTATTTTGGAACGGAGGGAGCATACGGCAGTTTCTTACACTCACGTGGAAGATTTATCTATAGGAGGAGTGGCTGTTTTGTTAAATGACATGGCAAAACTGACATTGTCGGATGCGGATCTAACGGTTCTTACGGCGTTCGTCAGGAAAAGGCTTGTGGGGAACGTTTGTCGGATAATGATTTACGGACACATGCATTGCATTGATACGTGCCCCCCTGTCTCTCACGCACACACACCCTCCCGAGTCCTCTCGCACCCACCGTCTATCTGCAGGTAGACGTCACACACATATGTGCTCTTCACACCCTACCCTCAGAACTTCTAAAAACCAAAAGACGTGGCGCACATTTTATTTTAGCTCACACGTCACACACTTATACTATTACTCTTGTGGCGAACGTTCTTTGGGCATAGTATATTGTACTCTCACGAAGAGAAGCGGTGCATGCACGCACTAGTTCTCTCACACCCACTCGCGGGTACACGTAGGAACGCATTTTTTTGAAGCTCGTACAACAAAGTCACTCCACTATATATATATATATATATATATATATATATATATATATATATATATATATATATATATATATATATATATATATATATATATAAGCAGGAGCATTAGCGCTTGCTTTACTAGGGTTCCTCTCGTTCACTCTCTCATGCTCTCCAGATCTAAGAAAGACATAGGTGGCCACACTCTCTCTCAGCTCACGGCTTGTCACAAATCCGGCCGGACAACCTCGACTGGGGCAGGGGTGTAGGTACATCGTTCATGCTGTCGTCGGCGGCGAGGGATGAAACCAACGGCTGCCCGCGCGTCCCGATCGGCGGCCGTGCCGTTCTCTTTGAGAGAGCGTCAGCTCCGAAGGGCCTTCGACCCCTTCTTCCTCCTTGCGGTATTGTGGCCAAGATGCGGCCTCCCGACGTCGTCTTTGCCACATGCCGACGACCCTCAGGTATATATTCCTTCGAAACCTGCCTTGCTCTACTGTCCCAGCTTCCCATTTGGCTTCGTGTGGATCTTTTTCTACTTCCGTCCGCTGTTCCAAAGCCACCTAGACTTTTAGTATTATTAGAGGTAAAGCTAGTTCATATAGTTGACTCTAAGAGTTGGTTCAAATAGGGAAGAAAGTGGGAAAGCTGTAGCATGAATCTAGGACTTGGTTCTAAGAGGAAACGGGGGAAAGTAGTAGATACTGGCTAACCAACCAGTCTCTTGGTTGAAATGACGAAGAAAGCATGGTGGATGGCGAAGGGTGGGGGGAAGTGGACCTATCTCTTGGTTGAAAAAGGAAAGAAAGTGACGGGTGTTGGGGATAATGCAAATGAGAACGAGCAGGTCTAGATTTCCTGTGCTCACATAGGAAAATGTCGCCGAGGAGATAAATAATGGGACAAATGCAGACATGCTTCCTGAGTGTTTGCCGCTCTCGGTAACCACATCTGCCTCACCACTTTATGCCTCTGCTCTCCCTACACCCATATCGCTACCGTTAATGTAAAATCACATGAAGCATTAAGCAATGCCACCTAATGTCACTATAAGTAATGGTCTAGTGCCGTCGATAAATTGAAGCAATGCCACCACCATTTTATGAAGTGCTTCCGTCTTGCTTTATTTCCCATGAATTGTGTTTTTGCAGTTACACTTAAATCTCACACGCTAACATTGCTTCATCCCAGTGGAACTGCACAAATTTGATTGCACAATTAGTGACCATGTTCTACTCTCATGATAGTAATACTAATGCTATTGTTCTGCATGTTAATCTAGTGGCAGTGTTGATGTGATGTGATGCTACTTACTTAAGGACACTTTCATACTATCAGTCTATTGCCAATTATAATACAATAGATGTTGCTGTTAATCATACGCCACAGCTGTCAGCGTCCTGGGAACCAGGGTACCCAGACTTGCCTGTCTGCAGTCCGCGACGCGCTCCTATCATGGCCTGGTACGGCCCAGCTGATCGACCAGCTACCCAAGACACTCACGAGAGGGCTAGGCCTTGCGAGGAGAACGACAACAAGACCCCCTCAGGAGCGGCCTGGGCCAGTAGCTCCGGACGGGCGGAGAATCCAAGGCCAAGCCTACCTTAGGAGGAGGTAGTGACGCAAGAAGTGATGCACTGCGCCAGCGGGTGCCAGCGCCCGCCAGCGGCGCAGTTGCCATTTTGGTGCAAAGGAGACAGCGCAGGCGCAGGTTCCCGAGGAGCGGGACAAAGGTTTCCCTTCGATGCAACAAGACCGAAGACTGCAAGGACGACAGGGAGGATGTCACCATCGAGCCCACCACCGCGTCACCGCTTGATCCTTTTGCAGGCGAAGACTGCTTTTGTCAGGGTAGGAACGTCCTTGTGTTCCCGCTCAAATGGCCATTGTGGGATCCTTTCCCGCCTAAACATTTCGGGGGAAGAGGACCCTGGCCGCCTATATAAGTAGCTAGGAGCCCCGATCAGATAGAGAGTCGAATGAGATCCAGAAACTCGCCCTCGCACAAAGGAGCAAGATCCCTTGCCTCCTGACCCTCATGAGCTCTCCTCTTGAGCTTAGGAACCACTGTACTCATCCATATTCAAGCCCTCCCGAGGCCAATCCACCAAAGTAGGAAGTAGGGGTTTACACCGCATGGTGGCCCGAACCTGGGTAAACTCTTGTGTGCTTTACTTGTTGTTTGCTTGAATCTCTTCACTGGACGAGGGCGAGATGCTAGGTAGATGTTAGTGGGAGAGATATTCGTTCACGCCCTTGTGTTGGAACTACTTGGGTTTCCGGATCTCGTAATCCGACATTTGGCGTGCCAGGTAGGGGGCGTGTCGAGATCTCACCTCTCCGACAATCTTGTCCCGCTCTCGTCGTGGACTTCGCTCCACAGCCATGGTGGACACACTCCGAGCACGCACCGCCCGCCGCGCCGCGAACGTCGCTCAGATGGCGCCCACGGGCAACGGTGCGCTGCTCCGCCCCAACTCGCCGGTCGCCAACTCCGCCATCGACCCGACCGTCCACGAGCAGCAGAACTCGTCGCTGCCGCTGTCCGTGCGGCGTGATGGCCACACGGCGACGCCGTCACCCTCAACGGTAGCGGCGTCATCCGCGCTAGTCCGCCGCGGGCCGGTCCACCAGCAGCCTGCACTGTTGATGGCGCGGGAGCTCCTACGCTATCGCTCGGCGGATGACCTCTACGACGAGTGGCTCCACCACATCACCAAGCTGATCGACTTCGACATCGCCAACATCCACCTCCCATACAACGCCATCCTTGGGTATCCTACCCTCGTGTCACACCCTGCATTTTGGAACATGTCATTTGCATCAATAAAGCATGAAAATTTGGTCCAGCAATTTTTTTTGGCATCATTTGGCTTTTATTTGGATTTAAGTTTTTCTCCCTGTGTTTCTCAAGTGCTCTTTAAAGTCAACTGCTCCCTCTTGTAGAAGTCATCTCCTCACCCAAAACTTCTGCCCAATGATCATACCAAGTGTTGATAGCAGTATAGTGTTTTCTTATAAAATTAATTTGGCCAAAAAGCATTTTCAAAAATTTAGTTTTCCAAAAACCCCTGAATTGAGGTTTGCACTACAAGTGCTTGATTTAGGGTGAGAAAATTATTTCAAAAAGTATATTTGAAACCTAGTAGATATAGGACTCCCATAAACCACAAAAGTATAATTTAAAAATTTATTTTCCTATTTTATTTAAAAGCTTTTTCTTAAGGCCAGAAATGGTCTTTAATAGGGAAAAATTATTTAATTTTTCAAAAAAAATTGCCAAAATTCAGGGAGACTCATAGGACATATATTGTCCATATATAAGAGTTTCAACACTTGGTCATGTTCAAATGTTGGTCAAACCCCTCAGAAACCCTCTCTTGATATTTCAAGCTTTTGAAATATTTACAAAGGAAATATTCTCTAAAAATTCCAGGGAAATTCAATCATGTCATATGTGACATACTTGATGATTTTGCCAAGCCCCATGCCTTGGGAAGCAAGAAAACATCATTAAAACCCCTCAAAACCATTCTGTCCATATTTGAAGTTTGAGCAACTTTACATTGCCAAACTTGTCCAAATGATCTCAAACTTGGTACACATGCTAGAATAGTCTAATAAGACATCTAGACCAAATGGCACAAGCTTTGGAGAAGGGTAATTTGATCAGAGTACCCCAAAACCATTTCTGTTCAAATTCAAGTTTGAACAACTTTACATTACCAACTTTGTACTTGGGGCTTCTAATTTTGTGGGCATGATCACAACCCCAAATGATGACACTACACCAAGTGGTGCATCAAGGGGAGATGATTAGCTTCACTCAAACATGGTGAAACCATTTCTGTTGATTTCTAGGGTTCACCAAAGTTACATTGGCAAGTTTCTTCAAATAAGCCCAAATTTGGTGAAACACCCTATTTCCATATGCCATTTATTCCTGTTAAGTGTCATGGCTAGTGGAGATCATTTGATTGCTCAAAACCACATCAAATACCTTCTGGTGATTTTCCAAAGTTACCATTTTCACCTCTTATCCTGTTCTCCTTGAGCCCAACTTTCCACCACAACTCCCCCAGGTCCCCTTGCAACTCCAGTAACTTCCCCATGGCCAGAGCTCAATAATTGAGGGGTGAAAACTACATTTTACCTTGCTGGACAGCCCAGTTTTCACCTTCCCTCAACCTACCTCCTCTTCCATTGGGTAACCAGGGCATCCAAGACCGCAAGGCAGTTGTTTACTCCACCCCAGACCCCCAGACAAGGTGGCCGCATCTAGCAAGCCAAGGGCATGCCCTGGCATGCAATAGGCGTGCTCTAGAGCGCGCTACAGTGCACGCCCGTACTGTAGCCTCCTCCAATCAGCCGCCCCGACCACGTCGTGCTTCCCCCTCGCGCCATTCGAAGCTCCTCGACGTCCGCAACATGCCCCGACGCTGTCCCCCTCCTCCTTGTGGGGACCCCGACTTAGAAGTCGAGATCACCGAATGCTCACTGAACACACAGAAGCTGAAATAACAAGAGTCTTACATCCATACAAATAGTCTTACAGGAATTAGGGCCATTATGGCCAAGTCTTACATAGATAGAGCCTCACGGGCTGAATAGGAAATAACTCAAATAGCGGAAGTCTTCGATAAACTGGTAGAACCCATGCCATCTGCCTTAACCCTACATGCATTCTGACTGGGATAGCGTCCTAGTTCGCATGATCGTCTACAAAGAACTCTTCCTCATAATCCTGGTCTTCCATGCCTGGCCAATTAAATAACCAGTGGCAAGCCAATGAGTACTTTGAATGTACTCGCAAGCAACCCATGATGTGGTAACAATGCAATGGAACAATAATGAACAATCTAGCAGGAACCTAGAACAATATGCTATCATCAAGTTTATGCATCAATAACCTCGCGTAACCTCGAAGACAGGTTACCGATATCAACATGAATATGATTCAACTCATCGAGTCAAGTCACCATCCTTGACTTGTCACACACATACCAACACTGATGAAGTAAAATTCTGGACATAGTTTAAGTAGCACCACCCAACTGTCCACGACCGTGGACACGGCTATTCGAATAGTTTTACACTCTGCAGAGGTTGTACACTTTACCCACAAGATCCGGGGAACTTCCGTGTCATCCACGACCCGCGGTACCTCAAGTACCCGGGGTAAGCACCCGGTCATTACCTTTCCTTAGACGACACTAACATAGAGTCCACTCGTTGGCACACGGCCCTCGGGTACAAACAATAGATCACGGGACTTGCCCTAATTTCAATGTCACGCGTACCCGAATGGACCAATGGTGTGTCCAGTGCCCTGTAAAAACAGTCATGGCCGTCTATCCAAGCACGACCCCGTCCCGGGAAAGACCTCAAGTCTTCCCGTCACTAGTAATGCGGGCACCATGCTAGTATCGACCTAAGTAATCAATAAAGCCCCGTCCCATAAGGGGTAGTGTGGTTGCACATGTTTGGTTGGGACGGTAGTCACACATAAATCTAATCCATCATTCCACCATGCACATGATCTACCGGCACATCACTTCTTTCTCAAGTGATGACCTAACACATCATCACCCTCGGGCATTAGGGGCACCCGATGGGTTCATGCAAAGATTTCAACTACGAGGGTTCATATCACACATGCATCATATAAGCATCATGACCAACTATTTGCATGTCATCTAGCACATAGCAAGATCAACAATAAGGCATGCATCATGTGGTGGTTCATCTAGGTTACCATCGTAACCCTATCATCATGCATCGGAAACAAACGGGTTCCGAGAACAAGTGTATCATGGTCAAAGGGCTGCTTGCCTGGATTGGCTTGGTCTTCAAAGTCTTCAAATCCTTCTCCTTCTTCTTCCACAGCAACTTCGTCAAATACGGGATCTATACGTCGCATAATAACCACGGGAAAATAAGAATACAAACAATACAGAAAAATCAAAGTGCTCAGAAAAATGTCAACTAATTTTTGTAAAATACTAGAGGGATTTCTAAGATGGGGAAAAATCTTAGTTGGAGTTTTGGAGTTACAGAATAGGATATATTGACTTTTGAACAGGAGTATTACTGCCCAAATTTGAATTTAAATTTGAACAGTACAGAAAAGTTTCATGGATTTGAATGAAAGTGGTACCATTAAATAGGTTGGAATATTGCAAGATTTTAGGAGTTGGAAATATTTAATTTGGATCAATATTCTTTTCTGTATAAATGTTTAAATCATTTACAGAAAAGAAAAAGAAAAAGGGGTCCTGTGCACTTGGCCAGAAGAGGCCACAGTGCACGGCCCAGACGGACTGGCCCAGCCGCACGGGAGCCAGCGAGCGCACGTCAGGTTTTCAAACCTGACGGGTGGGGCCCGTGGGTCAGCGGCACAGAGGAGGGGGAGAGAGGTGGGGGGATGACAGGCGGGGCCCGCCTGTCATCTCTATCCCCACGGCCACGGCGGCGGCGAGCTCACCGGCGAGGATTCCGGCCACGGCGACGGCAACGGAGGGCAGGGATGAGCTCAGTGTCGTGTTGCGGTTGCTGTGGTGGTGGTGCGGCATGGCGGGGAGGCCTGGTTCGCCGGCGACGAGGTGGGGCGGCGGAAGCTCGTCGGAGGGTGGTTGCTGCGGCCGTTTCCGACTGCAACAGAGAGGGGAAACGAGGGGGAAAGAGTCAGTGAGGTGCGGTGGTTCCGAAACGGGTGGAAGGAGGGGCAGGGAAGGCCCATACCATGAGATCGCCGGCGGCCTGACGCGGCGGAGCTCCGGTCGATCCCGAGCACTGGGGCGCCCTGGGGAGGAGTGGAGGGTGCTGGGGGTCTCAGTGGAGAGGTGTGAGGCTGGTGATGGTGCTGGAGAGTCTCGGGAGGGCCTTATATAGCCGTGCCCGTGGTTCACCGTGGACCCGTGCGCCGGCGAGGTTGCAGGCGAGGCTAGGGAGGGTTCTGGAGCGTGGGAACACGCCGGGGAGGTCCGTGGACTAGCTCCACATCCAGCCGAGGGGATAAGAGGAGCGGGGGAGCGTCAGAGGAGCGCGCGCGTGTGAAGCAGAAGAATGGCCGAAGCGGGCGGCCGGTGCGCGTGCGACGATGTTCACTGGAGGGCGCAGGAGGAGGGGGGACAGCACCGGGGAGGTCGTGGACGTCGAGGCGCCTCAACTGGCATGAGGGGGAGGCCCGAGGCTGTCGGGGATCGGCGATTGGCTGGAGCCAGCGTGCGGGGTGCACTGTTGCGCGCTCCAGAGCATGCGTTTGACTGGCCTCGCCGCGCTCTCGCCGGTTTGGTCCAAACCAGCGTGTCCAACAGTGTCTAGCGCGTTGTGGGGGGAGTAAAGAAATGGCCTGAGGCCTTGGATGCCCTGGGGATGCAGAGAGAGAGGGAGAGGGCTGGTAAAATAGTGGAAGCTGGCTGTACAACAAGGTAAAACAAGGGTTTCACCCTTCAATCATGGAGCTGGGGTGCTGGGGGAGTTACTGGAGGTAGCTGGTAACTCAATGAGCCTGTGGTAAGAAGTTGAGGCCATGGAGAAAAGTGAAAGTGGTCAAATTGGAGGTTTTAGCATTTCTGCAAAAGGTGTTTGATCAGTGTTTGATCAAGTAAATGAAGTCCACTTGACATGGCACTTGACAGGGTTGAAAGACATGAGAAAATAGGGTGCTTCACCAAATTTGGGCTCATTTGAAGAAACTAGCAAATGTAGCTTTGGTGAACCCTAGAAATCAACAGAAACAGTTTCATCTTGATTGAGTCAAGCTAATGATCTCCCCTTGATGCACCACTTGGTGTAGCATCATCATTTGGGGTATTGATCATGCCCACAAAGTTTGAAGCTCCAGATAAGAAGTTGGTAACGTAAAGTTGTTCAAATTTGCATTTGAACAGAAAGGGTTTTGAGGTGATCTGATCAAGTTGCTCTATTCAAATTCTTGTGCCATTTGGTCTAGGTGCCTTATTAGGCCATTCTAGCATGTGCACCAAGTTTGAGAGCATTTGGACAAGTTTGGCAATGTAAAGTTTCTCAAACTTCAAATATGGACAGAATGGTTATGAAGGGGTTTGAGGATGTTTTCTTGCTTCCCAAGGCATGGGACTTGGCAAGATCATCAAATATGTCATATATGACATGATAGAATTTCCCTGGAATTTTTGGAGAAAGTTTCCTTTGTAAATATTTCAAAAGCTTGAAATATCCAGAAAGGGTTTTAGAGGGTTTAGCCCATTATTTTGAACATGACCAAGTGTTGAAACTCTTATATATATGGACAATATATGTCCTATGAGTCTCTCTGAATTTTGGCAAATATTTTTGAAACAGTTAAATAATTTTCCCCTATTAAAGACCATTTCTGGCCTTAAGAAAAAGCTTTTAGATAAAATAGGAAAATAACTTTTAAAATTATACCTTTGTGGTTTCTGGGAGTCCTATGAGTATTAGGTCTCAAATAAACCTTTTGAAATAATTTTCACACCCTAAATCAAGTACTTGCAGTGCAAATCTCAATTCAGGGGTTTTTGGAAAACTAAATTTATAAAATACTTTTTGGCCAAATTAATTTTGTAATAAAATACTATACTGTTATATAACACTTGGCATGATCATTGGGCAGAAGTTTTGGATAAGGAGATGAAATCTACAAGAGATCATAGTTGACTTTAATGAGCACATGAAAAAGCTAATGAAGAAAACTTAATTCCAAATAAAAGCCAGATGATGCTAAAAAAATTTGCTGGTCCAAATTTTCATGCTCCAAAGATACAAATAACATGTTACAAAATGCAGGGTGTGACAGACCTACCCCCCTTACAAGAATCTCGTCCCCGATATTCCTAAACTAGGGCTTAAAAGAGATCGGGAAACTCGGATCTAAGATAGTCTTCTCGTTCCCAGGTTGCTTCTGCTTCGGTGTGGTTGCTCCACTGGACCTTGAAGTACTTGATGGTACGGCTCCGCGTACGTCGTTCTGCTTCGTCCAGAATATGAATGGGCTTCTCGCGGTAGGTCAGATCAGGCTGCAGATCAATGGCTTGGTGATCCACATCCTTGTAGAGACTGGGCTTGTCTGGAACCTGGAGACATTTCCGGAGTTGTGACACATGGAATACATTGTGCACATCGAATAGCTCAGGTGGTAGTTCCAACTGATAAGCCACTTCTCCTCGTCGTGCAGTGATCTCAAAGGGTCCAATGAACCTTGGTGCGAGCTTCCCCTTGACGTGGAAACGCTTGGTTCCCTTCAGAGGAGTTACCCGCAGGTACACATGGTCCCCGACATGGAAACTCATGTCTCGGCGTCGAGTGTCAGCATAACTCTTCTGCCTTGACATGGCTGCCTTTAATCGCTCTCTGACTAGTTGGACTTGCTCTTCTGCTGCGCGGAGATTATCCGGTCCAAAGACTAGTCCTTCTCCAGTCTCTGACCAGTTGAGGGGTGTGCGACATCTGCGTCCGTACAACACCTCAAATGGTGCCATCTGAAGGCTTGACTGGTAACTGTTGTTGTAGGAGAACTCGGCAAAAGGGAGACAGTCTTCCCACTTGGCTCCATATGCCAGGACACAGGCTCGGAGCATATCTTCGAGAATCTGATTGACTCGCTAAGTCTGACCTCCGGTCTGTGGGTGGAAAGCTGTGCTGAAAGACAGCTTGGTTCCCAGGGCTTCTTGGAACTTCTTCCAGAACCTTGAGGTGAACTGGGTTCCTCGATCTGACACAATCTCCTTGGGAACACCGTGAAGACTTACGATTCGGTCGATGTAGAGAGCTGCCAGCCGGTTGCCATCATAAGTGGTCTTGACAGGAATGAAATGGGCCACCTTGGTCAAATGATTGACTATGACCCAGATAGAGTCATGTCCCCTATTCGACCTTGGTAATCCAGTGATGAAGTCCATTCCAACTTTATCCCACTTCCACTCAGGAACCTTGAGTGGTTGAAGCAATCCAGCAGGTCACTGATACTCAGTCTTGACCCTTTGGCACACATCACACCTTGCAACATAGGTTGCAATCTCTCTCTTCATACCGTGCCACCAGAATCGTGCCTTCAAGTCTTGGTACATCTTGGTTCCTCCGGGGTGGATGGAATACGGAGTGTCGTGGGCTTCTTGCAGAATCAGCGTCTTCAGAGAATCCTGGGGCCTTGCTAAGCTTCATCTTCCTCTTGATACCTTCGATGCTTGCATGTCCATCTTGAGCCTTCTTGACGTCGTCCAGGAGGGTCGGTCTGACTTCCAAATGATCCAGAAATCCGGGGGTGACCAATTCCAAACTGAATTGTTCTATCTCCTTAAACAAGGCTGGCTGCCTCTCTTGAATAATGACATTCAAAGAGCAAGCTTTCCTGCTTAAGGCATCGGCCACCACGTTAGCCTTCCCAGGGTGATACTGAACACTGAGGTCATAGTCTTTGATGAGTTCCAACCATCTCTGCTGTCTCATGTTCAACTCTTTTTGGGTGAAAATATACTTCAGACTTTTGTGGTCTGTGTAAATCTCACACCGTTTCCCTAGGAGGTAATGCCGCCATGTCTTCAAGGCATGAACTACTGCCGCTAGCTCAAGATCGTGAGTAGCGTAGTTCTCCTCATGGGGTCGTAGCTGCCTGGTGAGGTATGCTATGACGCGGCCTTCTTGCATCAGAACGCTTCCCAATCCGGTTCAAGAGGCATCACAATATATCACAAACTCCTTGTGAATATCAGGTGTTGCCAGAACTGGGGCAGTGGTCAATCTCTTCTTGAGCTCTTGGAAGCTCTCTTCGCATTTTGGCGTCCACTCGAACTTCTTGTCCTTTTTGAGGAGCTGAGTCATTGGTCGTGCAATGCTAGAGAATCCTTCCACGAACTTGCGGTAATAGCCCGCTAATCCGAGGAAGCTTCTGACTTCCTTGACGGTCGTTGGAGATTGCCATTGGGTCACAGCTTCGATTTTTGCAGGATCAACAGGTAATCCTTCCTCGGTCAAGACATGACCTAAGAATCCAACTTTGTGCAGCCAGAACTCACACTTGCTGAATTTGGCATACAGTTGGTGCTCACGAAGCTTGTCCAGGACCATCCTCAGGTGCTGCTCATGCTCTTCCTCCGACTTCGAGAACACAAGAATGTCATCAATGAAGACAACAACAAACTTGTCCAAATATTCCATGAAGACTTTATTCATGAGATACATGAAGTAAGCTGGGGCATTGGTTAACCCAAAAGACATGACCGTGCACTCATACATGCCATATCTGGTTACGAATGCCGTCTTCGGAATATCTTGGGGTTTGATCTTCAGCTGGTAATACCCAGATCTGAGGTCGATCTTGGAGAATACCTTGGCTCCGCTGAGCTGATCAAACAGATCTTCGATCTTGGGAAGCGGGTACTTGTTCTTGATTGTAACTTCATTGAGGGAACGATAGTCAATGCATAAGCGGATGGTACCGTCCCTCTTTGCCACAAACAGAACAGGAGATCCCCAAGGGGGGGCACTCGGGCGGATAAATCCCTTCCTTAGCTGCTCTTCTAGCTGCTTCTTCAACTCGGCTAATTCTTCCGTCCCCATTCTATAAGGCTTCTTATAGATGGGTCCTGCTCCGGGCACGAGCTCGATGATGAACTCAATGTCACGGTCAGGGGGCATTCCCGGTAGTTCATCCGGAAAGACATCAGGATACTCACATACCACCGGTACTTGATCTAGCCCATCTTCAGACAGACAGTTGACTTTAGCGGCTTGAGCGGAAGAGGAGTTGGGGGCAAACTTGACTTCGACTCCTTGGTCATTAGTCACAGTGACTGTCCGATTGGCGCAGTCTAACAAGCCTTGGTGCTTACTGAGCCAATCCATCCCTAAGATCACATCCAAGCTTTGCGATCTCAGGATGATAAGGTCTGCTAGGAATTCTACACCATTAATGGTAATACCGACTCCTTTACAGCCTATCTTGGCTCTCATCTTGGCTCCGGGGGTTTGTACCACCATAGGGTTATTCAGGGGTGTAGGGGTCATGCCACTTTTTAATGCAAATCTTTGAGTGACAAATGAATGCGTTGCTCCAGAATCAAACAAGACAGTTGCAGGTGCTGAGTAGACAAGGAACCTACCCAGCACGACGTCCGGGTCTTCCTGGGCTTCTTCAGCAGTGACGTGATTCACATGCCCCTTCCCATAGTTCGGTGGATTGCGAGGAGCTGGGTTCCTTGGTGGCATTCCACGGCCTTGTCCCTGGTTCTGCGCATTGGGGCGCGGGGCATCAGGCTTCTTGTTGGGGCACACCCTTGAGATGTGTCCGGGCTGACCACATCCAAATCAAGTGACTTGGTTTGGAGTGTTGATCTTGTTGCCACCACTGGTATTGGGGTTGAAAGCTGGCCTGGGGTTGGCATACTGCTGAGGCTGAGGATTGGCACGAGGTGCAGGAGCTCTTGGCTGCTGATAGGTTGGCTTGGCCGGGGCTGACTGCCACGGACGAGGCTTCTGGTTGCTGGAACTTCCCTTACTGACCAACTTGCGCTTGCGAGTGTCTTCCAAAGCACGCCGCTTGTCTTCAAGCATAAGTGCCTTGTTCACCAGGTCAGGGAAAGATGGGCAGTCGCACACGACAAGCGAGTATTGCAGTGTCTGATTAAGGCCTTCCATGAAGCGCTCCCTTTTGGCAGCATCAGTGCTGACATCCTCAGGGGCATACCTTGACAGAATGCTGAACTTCTGCATGTACTCCTTGACAGTGCCACTTCCTTGCTTCAGGGCTCGGAACTCGCGCTTTTTGATAGCCATGATTCCGGAAGGAATGTGGGCCTTGCGGAATTCTGCCTTGAAGTTCACCCAAGTGATGTCTTGTTCAGCATGCATGACCTTGAATCCATCCCACCAAGCTCTAGCAGTTCCCCCGAGGCAGTGGGCTGCATAAGCCACCTTCTCGTGATCTTCGGTGCATCCGACTAGTTCCAGGATTTCCTCAATGGAACTGACCCAGTCATCTGCATCCAGGGGTTCAGCAGTCTCGATGAAGGTTGGCGGTGCATGCTTCTTGAACTCTGCCAACGTGGAACGTCCATTGCCATTCCCCGCCGGCTGGCGATTGTTGGTGACAGCTTGAGCAATCAGCTGGAGAGCTGCAGTGTTGGCTTGGCGTTCCTCTCGGAAAGCTTGGAGAAGCTGAGCCATGTCCATGCTTGGAGGAGGTGGTGGTGGAGCTTGGTCATTGGTTTGGTCGTGGCTTGCCTCTTGCTGACAGGATGCTCCGGCTTCGGGCTGCTGGGTATAGGTACCAGTACGAGTTACAACAGGCATCCTGTTGGAGCGGTAAAAGGTCTCATGACTCAGAAGAGGGAAAGCAAGATAGATGGGTGCCTAGTAAGGGGGTGGGTGTGACACTAAATCAAATCATGCAAGGGCCGAAAGGACAAAACACATTCATTAAAATCCAGATGGGTGATGTAGTCGTTTACACATTCCCGAAGGAAGAATACGACATACATCCAGACACAACAAAAGCAAACACTAGATGGTTTCATATGAACCATACAAGGACTCGACTGCGCATAGGGGTTACACGACCTATCCTACCATAGGGGTTACAACTGGCATATCCGAGTAGCGAATAATGCCTAAGCGGCGGAATGCTCGGTCGCGTATTCCGGCTCTTCTGGGTCTTCCTCCTTGTCTTCATCTATCTGGGCTCCCTTGTTGCTGGAGGGAGTAGGGGAGTGGAGGAGTTGGATACGCCGGTGCTTCGACGGTGGTGCAGGGAAAAGCTTGCGATATTCCCTTGCCGTCATCCGGCGTCGCCGAGGTGGTTCTTCACCCTTGGAAGACAAATCCTCGGAGGGCCTTCCGCCTCGATATGCGATAGCGGATTGTCCAGAAGGGGCTCCTTCCTTCTTGATCCTGTTTGCCTTCTCTTGAGCTCGACGAAGAAGTGCCTTGGTCTTGTAAAGTTCTTCTCGAAGCTTCATTGATTTCGAGGCCAAGTCTTGCGCCAGGCTGTCGGCACATAGACTGAAGTAGGTCTGGAACCGAAGCGAGAGTGCTTCCTTCAGCGGAGGGGCTAGTGCGCTGCTTTCTTCGTCACCTTCCTTCCAGTAAGGTAAGAAGCGAGTTGCCATCTTAGCTGCCATCTCCGGAAGAAGCTCGCGGAGACGGGTTAGTGCCTTGAGTGCAGCAGCCTCGACAGCAAGTGGTAGTGTTGCCATCTGGGGTCCCTCGAAGAACCAACTTGTGGGAGGATCGTTTGCCTTCACGATCACTTCCACATGGTACTCCACCTCAGTATCGCTCACCCAATGCTCAAGGTAGGTGAGGATGGGTGCTCGGTGGAACTGACACTCCTGGAGGCTATCCTCGAGAAGTAGGGGAAACCCAGTGGTCAGGTGCTCTTCGGGAACAGCGGCCATCTACAATGGTGGAATAGGAGGGGTTAATAAGCTGAGGAAATCTCAGGTTTAGAAAAGAAGAGAGGTTCAGAAGGTTTTGAAAAGGGGTCTCAACTAACTAACGCCCATGCTAACTAAGGCTTCCTACAGTCAACCTGGCTCTGATACCAGCTCTGTGGGGACCCCGACTTAGAAGTCGAGATCACCGAATGCACGTGTACAGTGATCCCAGAGATCAATGCTCACTGAACACACAAAAGCTGAAATAACAAGAGTCTTACATCCATACAAATAGTCTTACACAAATTAGGGCCATTATGGCCAAGTCTTACATAGATAGAGCCTCACGGGCTGAATAGGAAATAACTCAAATAGCGGAAGTCTTCGATAAACGGGTAGAACCCATGCCATCTTCCTTAACCCTACAGGCATTCTGACTGGGATAGCGTCCTAGTTCACATGATCGTCTCCAAAGAACTCTTCCTCATAATCCTGCTCTTCCATGCCTGGCCAATTAAATAACCAGTGGCAAGCCAATGAGTACTTTGAATGTACTCGCAAGCAACCCATGATGTGGTAACAATGCAATGGAACAATAATGAACAATCTAGCAGGAAGCTAGAACAATATGCTGTCATCAAGTTTATGCATCACTAACCTCGCGTAACCTCGAAGACAGGTTACCGATATCAACATGAATATGATTCAACTCATCGAGTCAAGTCACCATCCTTGACTTGTCACACACATACCAACACTGATGAAGTAAAATTCTGGACATAGTTTAAGTAGCACCACCCAACTGTCCATGACCGTGGACACGACTATTCGAATAGTTTTACACTCTGCAGAGGTTGTACACTTTACCCACAAGATCCGGGGAACTTCCGTGTCATCCACGAACCGCGGTACCACAAGTACCCGGGGTAAGCACCCGGTCATTACCTTTCCTTAGACGACACTAACATAGAGTCCACTCGTTGGCACACGGCCCTCGGGTACAAACAATAGATCACGGGACTTGCCCTAATTTCAATGTCACGCGTACCCGAAGGGACCAACGGTGTGTCCGGTGCCCTGTAAAAACAGTCATGGCCGTCTATCCAAGCACGACCCCGTCCCGGGAAAGACCTCAAGTCTTCCCGTCACTAGTAATGCGGGCACCATGCTAGTATCGACCTAAGTAATCAATAAAGCCCCATCCCATAAGGGGTAGTGTGGTTGCACATGTTTGGTTGGGACGGTAGTCACACATAAATCTAATCCATCATTCCACCATGCACATGATCTACCGGCACATCACTTCTTTCTCAAGTGATGACCTAACACATCATCACCCTCGGGCATTAGGGGCACCCGATGGGTTCATGCAAAGATTTCAACTACGAGGGTTCATATCACACATGCATCATATAAGCATCATGACCAACTATTTGCATGTCATCTAGCACATAGCAAGATCAACAATAAGGCATGCATCATGTGGTGGTTCATCTAGGTTACAATCGTAACCCTATCATCATGCATCGGAAACAAACGGGTTCCGAGAACAAGTGTATCATGGTCAAAGGGCTGCTTGCCTGGATTGGCTTGGTCTTCAAAGTCTTCAAATCCTTCTCCTTCTTCTTCCACAGCAACTTCGTCAAATACGGGATCTATACGTCGCATAATAACCACGGGAAAATAAGAATACAAACAATACAGAAAAATCAAAGTGCTCAGAAAAATGTCAACTCATTTTTGTAAAATACTAGAGGGATTTCTAAGATGGGAAAAAATCTTAGTTCGAGTTTTGGAGTTACAGAATAGGATATATTGACTTTTGAACAGGAGTATTACTGCCCAAATTTGAATTTAAATTTGAACAGTACAGAAAAGTTTCATGGATTTGAATGAAAGTGGTACCATTAAATAGGTTGGAATATTGCAAGATTTTAGGAGTTTGAAATATTTAATTTGGATCAATATTTTTTCTGTATAAATGTTTAAATCATTTACAGAAAAGAAAAAGAAAAAGGGGTCCTGTGCACTTGGCCAGAAGAGGCCACAGTGCACGGCCCAGACGGACTGGCCCAGCCGCACGGGAGCCAGCGCGTGCACGTCAGGTTTTCAAACCTGACGGGCGGGGCCCGTGGGTCAGCGGCACAGAGGAGGGGGAGAGAGGTGGGGGGATGACAGGCGGGGCCCGCCTGTCATCTCTAACCCCACGGCCACGGCGGCGGTGAGCTCACCGGCGAGGATTCCGGCCACAGCGACGGCAACGGAGGGCAGGGATGAGCTCAGTGTCGTGTTGCGGTTGCTGTGGTGGTGGTGCGGCACGGCGGGGAGGCCTGGTTCGCCGGCGACGAGGTGGGGCGGCGAAAGTTCGTCGGAGGGTGGTTGCTACGGCCGTTTCCGACTGCAACAGAGAGGGGAAACAAGTGGGAAAGAGTCAGTGAGGTGCGGTGGTTCCGAAACGGGTGGAAGGAGGGGCAGGGAAGGCCCGTACCACGAGATCGCAGGCGGCCCGACGCGGCGGAGCTCCGGTCGATCCCGAGCACTGGGGCGCCCTGGGGAGGAGTGGAGGGTGCTAGGGGTCTTAGTGGAGAGGTGTGAGGCTGGTGATGGTGCTGGAGAGGCTCGGGAGGGCCTTATATAGCCGCGCCTGTGGTTCACCGTGGACCCGTGCACCGGCGAGGTTGCAGGCGAGGCTAGGGAGGGTTCTGGAGCCTGGGAACACGCCGGGGAGGTCGGTGGACTAGCTCCACGTCCAGTTGAGGGGATAAGAGGAGCGGGGGAGCGTCAGAGGAGCGCGCGCGTGTGAAGCAGAAGAATGGCCGAAGCGGGCGGCCGGTGCGCGTGCGACGACGTTCACTGGAGGGCGCAGGAGGAGGGGGGACAGCGCCGGGGAGGTCGCGGACGTCGAGGCGCCTCGACTGGCGCGAGGGGGAGGCCCGAGGCTGTCGGGGATCGGCGATTGGCTGGAGCCAGCGTGCGGGGTGCACTGTTGCGCGCTCCAGAGCATGCGTTTGACTAGACTCGCCGCGCTCTCGCCGGTTTGGTCCAAACCAGCGTGTCCAACAGTGTCTAGCGCGTTGTGGGAGGAGTAAAGAAAGGGCCTGAGGCCTTGGATGCCCTGGGGATGCAGAGAGAGAGGGAGAGGCTGGTAAAATGGTGGAAGCTGGCTGTACAGCAAGGTAAAACAAGGGTTTCACCCTTCAATCATTGAGCTGGGGTGCTGGGGGAGTTACTGGAGGTAGCTGGTAACTCAATGAGCCTGTGGTAAGAAGTTGAGGCCATGGAGAAAAGTGAAAGTGGTCAAATTGGAGGTTTTAGCATTTCTGCAGAAGGTGTTTGATCAAGTAAATGAAGTCCACTTGACATGGCACTTGACAGGGTTGAAAGACATGAGAAAATAGGGTGCTTCACCAAATTTGGGCTCATTTGAAGAAACTAGCCAATGTAGCTTTGGTGAACCCTAGAAATCAACAGAAACACTTTCATCTTGATTGAGTCAAGCTAATCATCTCCCCTTGATGCACCACTTGGTGTAGCATCATCATTTGGGGTATTGATCATGCCCACAATGTTTGAAGCTCTAGATAAAAAGTTGGTAATGTAAAGTTGTTCAAATTTGCATTTGAACAGAAAGGGTTTTGAGGTGATCTGATCAAGTTGCTCTATTCAAATTCTTGTGCCATTTGGTCTAGGTGCCTTATTAGGCCATTCTAGCATGTGCACCAAGTTTGAGAGCATTTGGACAAGTTTGGCAATGTAAAGTTGCTCAAACTTCAAATATGGACAGAATGGTTATGAAGGGGTTTGAGGATGTTTTCTTGCTTCCCAAGGCATGGGACTTGGCAAGATCATCAAATATGTCATATAAGACATGATAGAATTTCCCTGGAATTTTTGGAGAAAGTTTCCTTTGTAAATATTTCAAAAGCATGAAATATCCAGAAAGGGTTTTAGATGGTTTAGCCCATTATTTTGAACATGACCAAGTGTTGAAACTCTTATATATATGGACAATATATGTCCTATGAGTCTCTCTGAATTTTGGCAAATATTTTTGAAACAGTTAAATAATTTTCCCCTATTAAAGACCATTTCTGGCCTTAAGAAAAAGCTTTTAGATAAAATAGGAAAATAACTTTTAAAATTATACCTTTGTGGTTTCTGGGAGTCCTATGACTACTAGGTCTCAAATAAACCTTTTGAAATAATTTTCACATCCTAAATCAAGTACTTGAAGTGCAAATCTCAATTCAGGGGTTTTTGGAAAACTAAATTTATAAAATACTTTTTGGCCAAATTAATTTTGTAAGAAAATACTATGCTGTTATATAACACTTGGCATGATCATTGGGCATAAGTTTTGGATAAGGAGATGAAATCTACAAGAGATCATAGTTGACTTTAATGAGCACATGAAAAAGCAAATGAAGAAAACTCAATTCCAAATAAAAGCCAGATGATGCTAAAAAATTTTGTTGGTCCAAATTTTCATGCTCCAAAGATACAAATAACATGTTACAAAATGCAGGGTGTGACACTCCTTCTCCCTCCTATGGCCGCCCTCGCACGCGCGCCGGCCGCCCGCAAGCTCCAGACCTCGACCTCACATGCGTGCGGCTCTGGAAGCTTCCCCTGCTCTCTCTCTCTTCCTCTCCCCAGCCCTGGACCGCATCCAGCAACTCCGCAGACACCACCCCAGCACCTCCCGAGCCCTGTGGCAACGAGCAGAAGCTCGCCGGCGCACAGGTCCACGGCACCTCGCCGTTTGCCTATAAAAGGACCCCCTGCGCTCCTCCTCTCCTCACCAACTGCTCTCTCACCCACTCAATCTCCCCCCTACGCCACACACCCCACTCCAGACAGGCCCGAGCTCGAGATCGAGCTCGAGCTCCACCGCGGCGGCTCGCCGTTGTCCGCTCGGTATAGGCCGTCCCAGCCGCTCCTCTCGCTCGATCTAGCACCGCAAGCCTCCACTGATCACTTTCTCCGCGTTTCCCCTCTCTACAGCTGCTGGAAACGGCCGGAACCACCACCACCCGAAGCTCCTCCACCGCGTGACCTCACCGCCGGCGAACCAGGCCACTCCGGCGACCCACACCACCTCCACCAGATCGGCGACACCTCGCTGACTCCATCCCTGCCCTTATCTCGCCCTACCGTACCCCGAATCGTCGCCGGTAAGCTCGCCGGCCCTCTGCCGGAGGGTTAAGGATGACAGGCGGGCCCCGCCTGTCAGCCTCCCCTCGCCCTCGCCCCTCTCTCCTCTCACCGACGCTGGGACCCGCCCGTCAGGTTTAAAAACCAGGCGCGCGCGCTGGCGCCCGTGCGGTGGGCTGATTCGCCCTGGGCCTGCTGCACTGTGGCCGTTCTGGCCCAGTTGCACAGGACCCTTTTTCTTTTTCTTTTCGGTGGGATTTTCAAATAATTCCACAGGATTAAATATTTATCCAAATGAAATAATTCCAGTTCCTAAAAACTTGTAAAAATCCAACCTATTTAATGATGTCACTTTCACCCATATCCATGGACCTTTTCTATTTTGTTCAAATTTAAATACATATTTGAACATTAAAAACCTTGTTCGAAAATTCATGTACCCCATTCTGTCACTCCAAATCTCAAACTAAGAATTTTTGCCATCTTAGTTTTCTCTCTAGTATTTGATAAAAATGAGTTGACATTTTTCAGAGCACTTTGGTTTTTCTGTTTTTATTGTGGTCTTATTTTTCTGTTGTTTATTGCGAGGATTAGATACCGTGTTTGACGAGGTTGCTGAAGAAGAAGGAGGGGAAGGATTTGAAGACCTTGAAGACCAAGCCAATCCAGGAAAGTAGCCCTTTGACCATGATACCCTTGTGTTCCTCGGAACCCTTTTATTTCCGAATGCATGATGATAAGAGTGACGGAGGTGACCTAGTTGAGAGCCACCACATGGTGCATGCCTTACTCATGATCTTGCTATATGCTTAGATGCAATGCAAATGATTAGTAGTGATGCTTAGTGATGCATGTGTGCCATGAATCCCCATCGGGCGCCCCTAATGCCCGAGGGTGATGTTGAGTTAGGTCATCACTTGAGGAAAAAGTGGTGTGCCTAGTAAGATCTTGTGTGTGGGTGAAATGATGGATTAGATTTATGTGTGACTACCGTCCCAACCAAACATGTGCAACCACTCTACCCCTTATGGGACGGGGCATTATTGATTACTTAGGCTGATACTAGCATGGTGCCCACATTACTAGTGACGGGGAAGACTTGAGGTCTCTCCCGGGACGGGGTCGTGCTTGGATAGGCGACCATGACTGTTTTCACAGGGCACCGGACACACCGTTGGTCCCTTCGTGTATGTGTGACATTGTAAAGAGGGCAAGTCCCATGATTTACCATTTGTACACGAGGGATGTGCAGCAGCGAGTGGACCCTATGTTAGTGTCGTCTAGGGAAAGATAATGACCGGGTGCTTCCCCCGAGTACTTGAGGTACTGCGGGATCGTGGGTGACACGAAAGCTTTCCGGATATTGTGGGTAAAGTGCGCAACCCCTGCAGAGTGTAAAACTATTCGAATAGCCGTGTCCACGGTCATGGACAGTTGGGTGGTGCTACTTAAACTATGTCCAGAATTTTACAGTCTCGGTGAAAGTATGTGTGTGTTGATTCAAGGTGGTGACTTGACTCGTTAAACTGAACTCTATTCATGTTGATATCTGTAACCTGTCTTCGAGGTTACCCAAATTTATTGATGCATGTTACATGATGGTAGAATATTTAATCTAGCTTGTAGCTAGGTTGCTCGTTGTTGTATATTTGCATTGTTACCTTGAACCAAATCATGGGTTGCTTGCGAGTACATTCAAAGTACTCATTGGCTTGCCACTGGTTATTTAATTGGCCAGGCATGGAGGAGCATGAATTTGAAGAAGAATTCTATGGAGACGAACATGCGAACTAGGACGCTTTCCCAGTCAGAATGCCTGTAGGGTTAAGGCAGATGGCATGGGTTCTACTTATCTACGAAGACTTCCACTATTCGAGTTATTTGCTAGTCAGCCCTTGAGGCTTTGTCTATGTAAGACTTGGCCATAATGGTCATAATTTGTGTAAGACGGTATGTATGGATGTAAGACTCTTGTTATTTAGCTTCTGTGTGTTCAGTGAGCATTGATCTCTGGGATCACTGTACACGTGCATTCGGTGATCTCGACTCTTAAGTCGGGGTCCCCACAGAGCTGGTATCAGAGCCATCCTGACTGTAGGAAGCCTTAGTTAGCATGGGCGTTCGTTAGATGAGACCCTTTTCAAAAACCTTCTGAACCTCTCTTCTTTTCTAAACCTTACCAAACCTGAGATATCATCGGCTTATTAACCTCTCCTATTCAACCTTTGTAGATGACCGCTGTACCTGAAGAGCACATGACCACTGGGTTCCCCTTGCTTCTCGAGGATAGCCTCCAGGAGTGCCAGGTCCACCGAGCACCCATCCTCACCTACCATGAGCATTGGGTTAACGACACTGAGGTGGAGTACCATGTGGAAGTGATCGTGAAGGCAAACGATCCTCCCACAAGTTGGTTCTTCGAGGGACCCCAGATGGCAACACTACCTCTCGCTGTCGAGGCTGCTGCACTCAAGGCACTAACCCGTCTCCGCGAGCTTCTTCCGGAGATGGTAGCGAAGATGACAACCCGCTTCTTACCTTACGGGAAGGAAGGTGAAGATGAAAGCAGCGCACAAGCCCCTCCACTGAAGGAAGGACTTCCACTTTGATTCCAGACCTACTTCAGCCTATGTGCCGACAGCTTGGCACAAGATTTGGCCTCGGAATCGATGAAGCTCCGAGAAGAACTTCACAAGACCAAGGCACTTCTTCATCAAGCACAAGAGAAGATAGATAGAATCAAGAAGGAAGGTGCGCCTCCCAGACAGTCCGCTATCGCGTACCGAGGCGGAAGGCCCTCAGGAGATGTACCTTCCAAGGATGAAGAACCACCCCGGCGACGCTGTATGACGGCAAGGGAATATCGCAAGCTTTTCCCTGCACCACCGACAAAACACCGCCGTATCCAACTCCTCCACTCCCCCACACCCTCAAGTGACAAGGGGGCCCAGACAGATGAAGACAAGCAGGAAGACCCAGAAGAGCCAGAATACGCGACCGAGCATTCCGCCGCATAGGCATTATTCGCAACTCGGATATGCCAGTTCGTGACCTCTACGGTAGGATAGGTCGTGTAACCCCTATGCGAGGTCGAGTCCTTGTATGGTTCATATGAAGCCATCTAGTGTTTGCTTTTGTTGTGTTTGGATGTACGTCGTATTCTCCCTTTGGGAATATGTAAACGACTGCATCACCCATTTGGATTTTAATGAATGTGTTTGGCCCTTTCGGCCCTTGCATGATTTGATTAGTGTCACACCCACCCCCTTACTAGGCACCCATCTTTATTGCTTTCCCTCTTCAAAATCATGAGACCTTTTACCGCTCCAACAGGATGCCTGTTGTAACTCGTACTGCTACCTCTACCCAGCAGTCTGAAGCCGGAGCATTCGCCCAATCAGAGGCTGGCCACGACCAAACCAACGACCAAGCTCCACCACCACCACCTCCTCCGAACATGGACATGGCTCAGCTTCTCCAAGCTTTCTGAGAGGAACACCAAGCCGACACCGCAGCCCTTCAGATGATTGCTCAAGCTATCACCAACAACCGCCAGCCGACGGGGAATGGCAATGGACGTTCCACGTTGGCAGAGTTCAAGAAGCATGTACCGCCAACTTTTATCGAGACTGCTAAACCCCTGGATGCAGACGACTGGGTCCGCACCATTGAGGACTTGTTGGAACTAGTCGGATGCACCAAAGACCGCGAGAAGGTGGCTTATGCTACCCACTGCCTCGGGGGGACTGCTAGAGCTTGGTGGGATGGATTCAAGGTCATGCATGCTGGGCAAGACATCACTTGGGACAACTTCAAGGCAGAATTCCGCAAGGCCCATATTCCTCCCGGAATCATGGCTATCAAAAAGCGTGAGTTTCGAGCCCTGAAGCAAGGAAGTGGCACTCTCAAGGAGTACATGCACAAGTTCAGTGTTCTATCAAGGTATGCTCCTGAAGATGTCAGCACTGATGCTGCAAAAAGGGAGCGCTTCATGGAAGGCCTCAATCAGACTCTGCAATACTCGCTTGTCGTGTGCGACTGCCCAAACTTCCCTGACCTGGTGAACAAAGCACTCATGCTTGAAGACAAGCGGCGTGCTCTGGAAGACACTCGCAAGCGCAAGATGGTCAGCAAGGGAAGTTCCAGCAACCAGAAGCCTCGCCCGTGGCAGCCAACCCCGGTCAAGCCAACCTACCAGCAACCAAGAGCTCCTGCACCTCGCACCAACTATCAGCCTCAGCAGTATGCCAACCCAAGGCCAGCTTTCAACCCCAATAATAGTGGTGGCAACAAGATCAATAATCCAAACCAAGTAACTTGCTTTGGATGTGGTTAGTCAGGACACATCTCAAGGGTGTGCCCCAGCAAGAAGCCTGATGCCCCACGCCCCAATGCGCAGAACCCAGGACAAGGCCGTGGGATGCCACCAAGGAACCCAGCTCCTCGCAACCCGCCTAACCATGGGAAGGGGCGTGTGAATCACGTCACTACTGAAGAAGCCCGGGAAGACCCGGGCGTCATGCTGGGTACGTTCCTTGTCAACTCAGCACCTGCAACTGTCTTGTTTGATTCTGGAGGCACGCATTCATTTGTCACTCAAAGATTTGCATTAAAAAGTGGCATGACCCCTACACCCCTGAATAACCCCATGGTGGTACAAACCCCCGGAGCAGAGATGAGAGACAAGATAGGCTGTAAAGGAGTCAGTGTTATCATTAACCATGTAGACTTCCTAGCAGACCTTATCATCCTAAGATCGCAAGGCTTGGATGTGATCTTAGGGATGGATTGGGTCAGCAAGCACCAAGGCTTATTAGACTGTGCCAATCGGACTGTCTCTATGACCAATGACCAAGGAGTCAAAGTTAAGTTTGCTTCCAACTCCTCTTCCGCTCAAGCCGCTCAAGTCAACTGTCTGTCTGAAGTTGGGCTGGAGCAAGTACCGGTAGTATGCGAGTATCCCAATGTCTTTCCAGATGCGCTACCGGGAATGCCCCCTAACCGTGACATTGAGTTCATCATCGAGCTCATGCCCGGGGCAGGACCCATCTATAAGAAGCCTTATAGAATGGGGACGGAAGAATTAGCCGAGTTGAAGAAGCAACTGGAAGAGCAGCCGAGGAAGGGATTTATCCGCCCAAGTGCCTCCCCTTGGGGATCACCTGTTCTATTTGTGGCAAAAAGTGATGGTACCATCCGCTTATGCATTGACTACCGTTCCCTCAATGAGGTTACAATCAAGAACAAGTATCCACTTCCCAAGATTGAAGATCTGTTTGATCAACTTAGTGGAGCCAAGGTGTTCTCCAAGATCGACCTTAGATCTGGGTACTACCAGCTGAAGAGCAGACCCCAAGATATTCCGAAGACGACATTTGTAACCAGATATGGCATGTACGAGTGCGCGGTCATGTCCTTTGGATTAACCAATGCCTCAGCTTACTTCATGTATCTCATGAATAAAGTCTTCATGGCATATTTGGACAAGTTTGTTGTTGTCTTCATCGATGAAATTCTTGTCTTCTCGAAGAGGGAGGAAGAGCACGAGCAACATTTGAGGATGGTCCTAGACAAGCTTCGAGAGCACCAACTATACGCCAAATTCAGCAAGTGTGAGTTTTGGCTGCATAAAGTTGGATTCTTAGGTTATGTCTTGACCGAAGAAGGATTGTCAGTTGACCCCGCGAAGATCGAAGCTGTGACCCAATGGCAATCTCCAACGACCGTCAAGGAAGTCAAAAGCTTCCTCGGACATGCGGGCTATTACCGCAAATTCGTGCAAGGATTCTCTAGCATTGCCCGGCCAATGACTCAGCTCCTCAAGAAGGACAAGAAGTTCGAATGGACGCCAAAATGCGAAGAGAGCTTCCAAGAGCTCAAGAATAGGTTGACCACCGCCCCAGTTCTGGCAACACCTGATATTCACAAAGAGTTCGTAATATATTGTGATGCCTCTCGAACCGGATTGGGAAGCGTTCTGATGCAAGAAGGCCGAGTCATAGCTTACCTCTCCAGGAAGCTACGACCTCATGAAGAGAACTACGCTACTCATGATCTTGAGTTAGCAGCAGTGGTTCATGCCTTGAAGACATGGTGACATTACCTCCTAGGGAAACGGTGTGAGATATACACAGACCACAAAAGTCTTAAGTACATTTTCACCCAAAAGGAGTTGAACATGAGGCAACGGAGATGGTTGGAACTCATCAAAGATTATGACCTCAGTGTTCAATATCACCCCGGGAAGGCTAACATGGTAGCCGACGCCTTAAGCAGAAAGGCTTGCTCCCTAAATGCCATAATTCAAAAGAGGTAGCCAGCCATGTTTAGAGAGCTGGAACAATGCAGTTTGAAATTGTTCACCCCTGGATTTCTAGATCATCTGGAAGTCAAACCAACCCTGATGGACAAAGTCAAGAAGGCGCAAGGTGGGCACGCAAGCATTCAAGGCATCAAGAAGAAGATGAAGCTAGGCAAGGCCCCAGGATTCTTCGAGGACGAGCACGGGATTGTTTGGCACAATGGCCGCATCTGCGTACGAAACAAGATGGAGTTGAAGAACCTGATCCTGCAAGAAGCCCACGACACTCCGTATTCCATCCACCCCGGAGGAACAGAGATGTATCAAGACTTGAAGGAAAGATTCTGGTGGCACGGGATGAAAAGAGAGATTGCAACCTATATTGCAAAGTGTGATGTGTGCCAAAGGGTCAAGGCTGAATATCAGTGACCCGCTGGATTGCTCCCACCACTCAAGGTTCCAGAGTTGAAGTGGGATAAAGTCGGAATGGACTTCATCACTGGATTACCAAGGCCGAATAGGGGACATGACTCCATCTGGGTCATAGTCGACCATTTGACCAAGGTAGCCCATTTCATTCATGCCAAGACTACTTATGATGGCAACCGGCTGGTAGCTCTCTACATCGATAGAATCGTAAGCCTTCATGGAGTTCCCATGGAGATTGTGTCAGATCGAGGAACCCAGTTCACCTCAAGGTTCTGGAAGAAGTTCTAAGAAGCCTCGGGAACCAAGTTGTCTTTCAGCACGGCTTTTCACCCGTAGACCGGAGGTCGGACAGAACGAGTAAATCAAATTCGCGAAGACATGCTCCGAGCCTGTGTCTTGGCATATGGAGCCAAGTGGGAAGATTGCCTCCCTTTTGCCGAGTTCTCCTATAACAATAGTTATCAGTCGAGCCTTCAGATGGCACCATTTGAGGTGTTGTACGGACGCAAATGTCGCACACCCCTCAACTGGTCAGAGACTGGAGAAGGGCTAGTCTTTGGACCAGATATTCTCCACGAAGCAGAAGAGCAAGTCCAACTAGTAAGAGAATGTTTGAAGGCAGCCAAGTCAAGGTAGAAGAGCTATGCTGACACTCACCGCCGGGATATGAGTTTCCGTGTCGGAGACCATGTGTACCTGCGGGTAACTCCTCTAAAGGGAACCAGCGTTTCCACATTAAGGGGAAGCTCGCACCAAGATTCATTGGACCCTTTGAGATCACTGCACGATGAGGAGAATTGGCTTACCAGTTGGAACTACCACCTGAGCTATCCGATGTGCACAACATATTCCACGTGTCACAACTCAGGAAGTGTCTCCAAGTTCCAAACATGCCTGATCTCTACAAGGATGTTGATCACCAAGCTATTGATCTTCAGCCTGATTTGACCTACCGTGAGAAGCCCATTCGCATTCTGGATGAAGTAGAACGACGGACGTGAAGCTGCACCATTAAGTACTTCAAGGTCCAGTGGAGCAACCACACGAAAGCAGAAGCAACCTGGGAACGTGAAGACTATCTTAGATCCGAGTATGCCGATCTCTTTTAAGACCTAGTTTAGGAATCTCGGGGACGAGATTCTTGTAAGGGGGGTAGGTCTGTCACACCCTGCATTTTGTAACATGTCATTTGCATCAATAAAGCATGAAAATTTGGTCCAACAATTTCTTTTGGCATCATTTGGCTTTTATTTGGATTTAAGTTTTTCTCCCTGTGTTACTCAAGTGCTCTTTAAAGTCAACTGCTCCCTCTTGTAGAATTCATCTCCTTACCCAAAACTTCTGCCCAATGATCATACCAAGTGTTTATAGCAGTATAGTATTTTCTTATAAAATTAATTTGGCCAAAAAGCATTTTCAAAAAATTAGTTTTCCAAAAACCACCTGAATTGAGGTTTGCACTGCAAGTGCTTGATTTAGGGTGAGAAAATTATTTCAAAAAGTATATTTGAAACCTAGTAGATATAGAACTCCCATAAACCACAAAAGTATGATTTAAAAAGTTATTTTCCTATTTTATTTAAAAGCTTTTTCTTAAGGCCAGAAATGGTCTTTAATAGGGAAAATTATTTAATTATTTCAAAAATATTTGCCAAAATTCAGGGAGACTCATAGGACATATATTGTCCATATATATAAGAGTTTCAACACTTGGTCATGTTCTAATGTTGGTCAAACCCCTCAGAAACCCTTTCTGGATATTTCCAGCTTTTGAAATATTTACAAAGGAAATATTCTCTAAAAATTCCAGGGAAATTCTATCATGTCATATATGACATACTTGATGATCTTGCCAAGCCCCATGCCTTGGGAAGCAAGAAAACATCATTAAAACCCCTCAAAACCATTCTGTCCATATCTGAAGTTTGAGCAACTTTACATTGCCAAACTTGTCCAAATGCTCTCAAACTTGGTACACATGCTAGAATGGTCTAATAAGGCATCTAGACGAAGTGGCACAAGCTTTGGAGAAGGGTAACTTGATCAGAGTACCCCAAAACCATTTCTGTTCAAATTCAAATTTGAACAACTTTACATTACCAACTTTTTACTTGGGGCTTCTAACTTTGTTGGCATGATCATAACCCCAAATGATGACACTACACCAAGTGGTGCATCAAGGGGAGATGATTAGCTTGACTCAAACATGGTGAAACCATTTCTGTTGATTTCTAGGGTTCACCAAAGTTACATTGGCAAGTTTCTTCAAATAAGCCCAAACTTGGTGAATCACCCTATTTCCATATGCCATTTAATCCTGTTAAGTGTCATGGCTAGTGGAGATCATTTGATTGCTCAAAACCACATCAAACACCTTCTGGTGTTTTTCCAAAGTTACCATTTTCACCTCTTCTCCTGTTCTCCTTGAGCCCAACTTTCTACCACAACTCCCCCAGGTCCCCTTGCACCTCCAGTAACTTCCCCATGGCCAGAGCTCAATAATTGAGGGGTGAAAACCCCATTTTACCTTGCTGGACAGCCCAGTTTTCACCTTCCCTCAACCTCCCTCCTCTTCCATTGGGTAACCAGGGCATCCAACACCGCAACGCACTTGTTTACTCCACCCCAGACCCCCCAGACAAGGTGGCCACGTCCAGCAAGCCAAGGGCATGCCCTGGCATGTAATAGGCGTGCTCCAGAGCGCGCTACAGTGCACGCCCGCACTGTAGCCTCCTCCAAACAGCCGCCCCCGACCACCTCGTGCTTCCCCCTCGCGCCATTCGATGCTCCTCGACGTCCGCAACACGCCCCGGGGCTGTCCCCCTCCTCCTTCTCCCTCCTGTGGCCGCCCCCACACGCGCGCCGGCCGCCCGCAAGCTCCAGACCTCGGCCTCACACGCGCGCGGCTCTGTAAGCTTCCCCTGCTCTCTCTCTTCCTCTCCCCAGCCCTGGACCACATCCAGCAACTCCGCAGACACACCCCCAGCACCTCCCGAGCCCTGTGGAAACGAGCAGAAGCTTGCCGGCGCACAGGTCCATCGCACCTCGCTGTTCGCCTATAAAAGGACCCCTCGCGCTCCTCCTCTCCTCACCAACTGCTCTCTCACCCACTCAATCTCCCCCCTACGCCACACACCCCACTCCAGATAGGCCCGAGCTTGAGATCGAGCTCGAGCTCCGACGCGGCGGCTCGCCGTCGTCCGCTCGGTACAGGCCGTCCCAGCCGCTCCTCTCACTCGATCTAGCACCGCAAGCCTCCATTGATCACTTTCCCCTTGTTTCCCCTCTCTGCAGCTGCTGGAAACGGCCGGAACCACCACCACCCGAAGCTCCTCCACCGCGTCACCTCACCGCCGGCGAACCAGGCCACTCCGGCGACCCACACCACCTCCACCAGATCGGCAACACCTTGCTGACTCCATCCCTGCCCTTATCTCACCCTGCCGTGCCTCGAATCATCGCCGGTGAGCTCGCCGGCCCTCTGCCGGAGGGTTAGGGATGACAGGCGGGCCCCGCCTGTCAGCCTCCCCTCGCCCTCGCCCCTCTCTCCTCTCACTGACGCCGGGACCCGCCCGTCAGGTTTAAAAACCAGGCGCTCGCGCTGGCGCCCGTGCGGTGGGCTGATTCGCCCTGGGACTGCTGCACTGTGGCCGTTCTGGCCCAGTTGCACATGACCCTTTTTCTTTTTCTTTTCTGTGGGATTTTCAAATAATTCCACAGGATAAAATATTTATCCAAATGAAATAATTCCAGTTCCTAAAAACTTGTAAAAATCCAACCTATTTAATGATGTCACTTTCACCCATATCCATGGACCTTTTCTGTTCTGTTCAAATTTAAATCCATATTTGACCATTAAAAACCTTGTTCAAAAATTCATGTACCCCATCCTGTCACTCCAAATCTCAAACTAAGAATTTTTTCGATCTTAGTTTTCTCTCTAGTATTTCATAAAAATGAGTTGACATTTTTCTGAGCACTTTGTTTTTTTTGTTTTTATTGTGGTCTTATTTTTCCGTTGTTTATTGCGACGATTAGATACCGTGTTTGACGAGGTTGCTGAAGAAGGAGGAGGGGAAGGATTTGAAGACCTTGAAGACCAAGCCAATCCAGGCAAGCATCACTTTGACCATGATACCCTTGAGTTCCTTGGAACCCTTTTATTTCTGAATGCATGATGATAGGAGTGACGGAGGTGACCTAGTTGAGAGCCACCACATGGTGTATGCCTTACTCATGATCTTGCTATATGCTTAGATGCAATGCAAATGATTAGTAGTGATGCTTAGTGATGCATGTGTGCCATGAATCATTCGTGGTTGCATTCTTTTCGAAAACCCCATCGGGTGCCCCTAATGCCCGAGGGTGATGTTGAGTTAGGTCATCACTTGAGGAAGAAGTGGTGTGCCCAGTAAGATCTTGTGCGTGGGTGAAATGATGGATTAGATTTATGTGTGACTACCATCCCAACCAAACATGTGCAACCACTCGACCCCTTATGGGATGGGGCATTATTGATTACTTAGGCCGATACTAGCATGGTGCCCACATTACTAGTGACGGGGAAGACTTGAGGTCTCTCCCGGGACGGGGTCGTGCTTGGATAGGCGACCATGACTGTTTTCACAGGGCACCGGGCACACCGTTGGTCCCTTCTTGTATGCGTGACATTGTAAAGAGGGCAAGTCCCATGATTTACCATTTGTACACGAGGGCTGTGCACCAGCGAGTGGACCCTATGTTACTGTCGTCTAGGGAAAGATAATGACCGGGTGCTTCCCCCGAGTACTTGAGGTACTGCAGGATCGTGGGTGACACGAAAGCTTCTCGGATCTTGTGGGTAAAGTGCGCAACCTCTGCAGAGTGTAAAACTATTCGAATAGCCGTGTCCACGGTCATGGACAGTTGGGTGGTGCTACTTAAACTATGTCCAGAATTTTACAGTCTCGGTGAAAGTATGTGTGTGTTGAGTCAAGGTGGTGACTTGACTCGTTAAATTGAACTCTATTCATGTTGATATCTGTAACCTGTCTTCGAGGTTACCCAAATTATTGATGCATGTTACATGATGGTAGAATATTTAATCTAGCTTGTAGCTAGGTTGCTCGTTGTTGTATATTTGCATTGTTACCTTGAACCAAATCATGGGTTGCTTGCGAGTACATTCAAAGTACTCAATGGCTTGCCACTGGTTATTTAATTGGCCAGGCATGGAGGAGGAGGAATATGAAGAAGAATTCTATGGAGACGAACATGCGAACTAGGATGCTTTCCCAGTCAGAATGCCTGTAGGGTTAAGGCAGATGGCATGGGTTCTACTTACTACGAAGACTTCCGCTATTCGAGTTATTTGCAATTCAACCCTTGAGGCTTTATCTATGTAAGACTTGGCCATAATGGTCATAATTTGTGTAAGACGGTATGTATGGATGTAAGACACTTGTTATTCAGCTTCTGTGTGTTCAGTGAGCATTGATCTCTGGGATCACTGTACACGTGCATTTGGTGATCTCGACTCTTAATTCGGGGTCCCCACACCTCGCCAAGTTCATGGCAGCGACCCATCACGACTACAACGTCCTCAAGATGCCCGGAAGTGGCGGAGTCATCACGTTCGCCTCCGACGAGAAGGAGGTGGTTCGTTCCCTGGAGCGTGCCTACTAGACCATGGCGGTCGAGAGCTACGACGAGGATGGAGCCGTCCTCGCCCTACAGACCGCCCCAAAGAAGAAGAAGAACCTGCCCCCAACGGACCTCAAGACGCATGGGCTCCTGACGGTTCTGCCTCAGGACTCGCGCCTACCAACGAGGAGCCCTCCGCCCTCGCATAGGGAGGCGCACCCGACGCCCCTCTCAGGACAGGCTTGGGGGCTCTCCTCTGGAGTGTCTCTGGCCTGACCAGCGTCTCGAGGGAGGTGTTCGGGCACCACTTGCAGGCGTGTCTCGACGCGCATTTTTGTGAGCCCAGCATGAGCCGTACGACGCTGGGGGCTCAGGACTTCATCAACCATGTGACAGAGGAACTTCAGTACGCAAGGATCATTCGCGGTGGGCGTAACTGCACGGCGCCAAGCTCACCTACCCGCAACCCGAGTGACCACTTCCGTGTTTGCATCGACGTCACGGGTGTCAACCGAGCCGCTTCTTTGGAGCCCTTCTGACCGACGGCTGCCGGCCGGAGGAGGGCCCTCCCCTGCAACTACGTCCGCACACTCTTCGGCTTCCGCATAGCAGCTGCCACGTTCCGGCGCCTCGCGCGGCAGGCTTTAGGGGCAAGGGAGGCTCAGTGGCAGGCGGTCCAGACGGAGCGAGAACCGGACCCCCGTGACCACTGAGGGCCTCTGGAGCCCCTGGGCCACAGGAGCCCGACAATCCTTAGGAGCAACCCACATGGCTTGCGTCTTCTGCTACCCCAACTCTTCTTCGACAAGTGTTAGGTGACTTTTCAGGTATTCAATCGAGGGCGCCCTGGCTGCACCATCCTCGAGCTGCTAGGGGCTATCCTCCCGTAGCTGTCTATTTTTGCGCATGAACCAAGGCTAGTTGCTTCTTCCTATTTGCATTATCTATATGCTCGGCGTTCTCACCGCCACTAAGGTCATGAGCCCTTGCGAGCCCACTCACGACCTCCCCATGATTAAGGACTGGCACGACGTCTCTGCTCGCGTCCGTCCCTGCAGCGTCGCTAAACCCAAGGACTGAGCTCTGTCTCACGAGCAATTCCCGTGACGCACCTCCCGTGGTCCTTGGTGCCTTGTTCTCGCATGGGCTAATCATGGATGGTTAAGTAGGGGCCCGTGGCAGGTTCCTCGCTCACGCGGTAACCGCGTGCCGGTTGTTTTTATTTTGGATTGATGCATGAGAAGACTGGGCACGACGTTTGTGCTCGGGTCCGTCCCTGCAGCGTCGATAAATCTAGCGGCTGAGCTCTGTGTATGGGCCAGTCCCGCTAACGTCACCTCCTAGGGTCGTTGGTGCTGCGGCCTTCTCATGCGATGCCCTCTAGAGATGCACTCGGCGCAGGTCGACACAACACCTCTCTTTTCACATTTTGCATAAGAAGACTCGGGCGCAACCCGCCTCAGGGTAGGGTCTCGTGAGTGATGCGTAAGCTCATGAGAACTTCCTCAGAGTCGTTCAGCTTGTCCTAAGGAGGGCCCATATACACCTTGGCTGTCCTGTCGTGCAAGCCACGTGTCAGAACCGGGCTGTACACGCCCCGGAGTCCCTCCCGGTGGTAGGCTCCCTCCCACGGTCCAGTGGAAGTGCCATGCTCGGCGCCGGTAGAACCAACCGAGGAGCGGTTATGCCCACGAACTAGTGGAAGCGCCAAGCTCCGCGCTGGCCGCTACGACCGAGGTGCGGTTATGCCCACACTCCGTGAAAGTGTGGTAGCTCTATGCTCCGCGTTAGTTATGAAGAACTGAGGGCGGCCCCCAGCGATCCCACCAACCTCAGGGAGCTTTTCAGCTCATGACGCTCACAACTTCTTCTTGGATAGGTGTCGCGAGGGGGGCTAGTCACGGGGGCTATGCTCAGGTCACGCCTGGCAGACGCCACCCTACCAGGTGCCCAGACACCTTGCCTTCTCGCGCCCCCATCCTAGGAGAAGGCTCGTGAGCAAGGTATGGTGCTCGTTCTCCCTCATGAGAAGCATTCGTACGTCAAGGGGGACACCTGGGCATTGCGACCCAGGGTCCTCACTAGTCACGTAGCCCCTCACTCCTTGAGCCCGGTGCTCAACGACGGTCGAGGTATGCGCGGGCTGGACCCTGCCGACGCAGAACGCAAACAGGATCGCTTGAACATCAAGTGGTACCCCTGGGCATCGCGACCCAGGGGCCTCACTAGCCACGTAGCCCCTCGTCCCTTGAGTCTAGTTATTACGATAACCCCGGTCACCCGGAGGGCTCAATGGCGACCGAGGTATGCGCGGCGTTGGGCCTTGCCGACGCAGAGCACCTAAGCAAACATGAAAGGAAGCAACCACGGAAATCATCAAGTTCAATCTAGTTATTACAATAACACCAAGTCCTTCAAATTCAAACAAGTTCTTACGCCTCCCCGAGGCACTCGCATCTCTCTCATCTATACAGGAACAAGTCAGGCATCACCAAGCGCGTCGTCACTAGTCTCCGCCTCTTCGGCTGCGGTAGCAGTAGCCTGGAGGAATGCCTCCACTAGTTCTGTGACCTTTGCCTCCAGGGCCTTAGCAGCTGCGCCCTCTATGCTCGCGGTCATGGGCTCGGACAGCGAGGCCAGGTCAAGAGCGGGATCACGGAGACTTAGGTGGCCGCACACCTGTGTCAGGACCAAGGTAAGGAGCATGTGGCATTCGACATCTGCTAACTGGCCAATTGCGGCCGCAACCTCGCGCAGAGACTTCACAAGCGGGGCAAGGAGCCCGGCGGGGCCACCCTCCGGGGCGGCCATTGGCTTCTCGAATCCCTCCCCATAAGCAGCCCGCAGCGCCGTACGGGCCTCGAGCTCGAAGGAGGCAAGGGCCTCGCGACTCACTGCCGCCGAGGCCGCCGAGGCGTCTTCCTTCTCGCATGCAGGCTGGGTTGCCCTGGCCTGCTCAGCCTCGGCCTTCAGCTTCTCCAGGCTCGCGCAATCGGCGAGCTACTCCTGCTGCAGCCGGGACGTCTCAACCTTCTGCGCCTTGAGCTCCTTCTCCAACCTTTCAAGCTCCAGGGCGCGCCTAGTGCCTTCCTCGCGAAGGGCTTCTAGCTCGCTCTCCGCCTTGAGGCAGCGCTTCTCGAAGGGTGCTGCATCGGCTCACGCGGCGTCGCGTACCCGCGTGGCTGCCGCAGCTTCCTTTTGACCCTTGGCAGCAATCGCTGAGGACTGGCTCCAGGAAGCCCGCGTGGACTAGTTTGCCAGGAGCCACCCAGAGATCAGCCCCATGCGTCCTTCCATCGCGCGGCCATCACCTCCTTGAAGTTTGGTACGAAGCCGACCCAGCGCAGCGGAGGCGGCCTCCAAGGTCTCAGGGCTAGGCTGCACCGGCTGGCGGATGGGCGCCAACGAGACCAGCTGCTGGACTAGGGGCTCGGGGGCTCCAGCTCCCACCGCTGGAGCAGCCGGAGCAGGAGCCGCCGAGGCCTCGCAAACAGCAACGACGCCCTTAGGCGATGCCGCCGCCGCGTGCTCAGTGGCCCAGCTGGCCGAGGCGTCTGAAGCTGTGGCACCCTTCTCCGCGGCCACAGCAGCGCTAGGAGGAGCGGGGGTCCGCGACATGACCTCCCCTTTCACCTTCTTCATCATGCCACCCAGGCTACTGCACCAAGAAAAGTACGTCAGGAACTCAGCGACTGAGGGACAACAGGAGATTACACACTTACTCATAGGAGGTGAGGCGCGCCCTCCTCTTCATCAGCAGGCCGGCCGCAGCCGCTGGCGCTGCAGGCGTGCCGGCAGTCCGGATCTTGGCAAGGCACGAGGCCACGGACTTGGGCGCAACCATGGTCACTAGTTTCGCTGGCATGGCGCTCCACGGCGGGGTCGCCACATTGCTTCCCCCGGAAGTAGCACGTCCGGACCGACACGGATTGGTCAATGGGGCCATCCGGCAGCACCTACGCCCAACGCCATTTCTTCAGCCGACGCCTCGGAAGAGTCCCCCTCGTCAACCCGGTCCTCGTCGCCAAGGGTCTCCTCCGAGTCCTCCTCGTCGCTCCCATCGTCGGCACCGGAGGACACGTCAACCGTGGGCGGAGCAGCTGCGGGCACCCCGAAACCTGACACGGCCTTCAGCAGCTCGGACTTGTCAAGACGGCTGTACAGCGGCAGGTGGGCCCCTGAGAGGTCCTGAGGAACCATCCCCAGGAGAGTGACTGAGACAAAGTCCAGGTCGGCCTCGGCCAGCGCCCTCGATCACAGTCGAAGCCTGTCGTCATCTCCCATCAGCTCCCACATGGGCGCAAGTGTGCCTACAGCGGCGCTAGACACTGCCTCAGGAACTCCTTCATGATCTGGGCCCCTTCGAACCTCGAGCCCAGGTCGGCTTGAATCCTTGCCAGGACAGGCTCGGCAATGGGGTCGGTGAGCTTCGCGTAGCTCTAGCCGGCGCGTTTCGCCGGACGGGTAGTAGGCAGCGGCAGCAGTGGATGAACGCGCTGGGCATCCAGATAGACCCACCTCTTCCGGTGGGAGTCTATCATCTTCCCGGCTGTCATCAGCCGGCAGCCCTGGCGCTGGAAGACGAAGGAGACACAGCCCGAGCACGGAACCTCGTCGTACCGCCGCATGGAGAAGACGTGGCGGAAGAGGGCGACAGTCGGTCTCACCCCCACAAGCGCCTCGCAATAAAAGGCGAAGAGTGACAGGACGAAGATGGAGCGAGGCTGAATGTGGAGAACATGCACCAGGTAATGGTCCAGGATGGCGTAGAAGAACTATGAGAAGGGTGGCACGAGCCCGACGGAGATGCCGTGGAGGAAGAAGGGGTAGTACGACTTCGGCAAGATCCGCACCGCGGTGGATCCGACCCAAATCCCCGTCGAGCCATGCTTGTTGTGGATGCTCGACAAGAAAGGCTGGACCTCCGAGTAGTCCTCCTCCTTGGTGATGGTGGACTCCTCGAGCGCCGCCTCAAGCGAAGGAGGAGATCCAGACGCCTGCGCAGCACCCTTGCTTTTCTTCACCATCGCTGAGGTGCCGGAGGATGCAGGCGATTTAGGAAGGCCAGAGGCGAAGGAGAAGGGGATCTAAGAAGGAAGGAAGGGAGGTGATAACTCCTCTATAGCAAAGACGGCCCCCTTTTGTCAAGATACACGGTTGCCGAGACTGCGTGGGCAGTAGGGTCGCCCACGTCCCATCCAACCGTCACACGCCAGACTGGCCCGCAGCCTTTTTGGGGCCCGCAGCGCTTCGTCCTCGGCTAACGCTTCGCCCCGAAGCCAACTCCGCACGCGCCTTGGGCCCGGGGGCTACTGTCGGTGTCATGGGAACCAGGGTACCCAGACTTGCTTGTCTGCAGGCCGCAACGCGCTCCTATCACGGCCTGGTACGGCCCAGCTGATCGACCAGCTGCCCAAGACCCTCGCGAGGGGGCTAGTCCTCTTGAGGAGAACGACATCAAGACCCCCTCAGGAGCGGCCTCGGCTAGTAGGTCTGGAGGGGCAGAGAATCCAAGGTCAAGCCTGCCTCGGGAGGAGGTAGTGATGCAAGCAGTGACGCACCGAGCTAGCGTGTGCCAGCTCCCACCAGCGGTGCAGTTGCCATTTTGGTGCAAAGGAGACACCCAGGCGCAGGTTCCCGAGGAGCGGGACAAAGATTTCTTATTTGGTGCAACAAGACCGAAGACCGCAAGGACGACATGGAGGATGTCACCACCAAGCCAACCACCGCGTCACCGCCTGATCCTTTTGCAGGCGAAGCCTGCTTTTATCAGGGTAGGAACGTCCTTGTGTTCCCGCTCAAATGGCCGTTGTGGGATCCCTTCCCGCCTAAACATTTCGGGGGAAGAGGACCCTGGCCGCCTATATAAGTAGCTAGGAGCCCCGATCCAGAAACTCTGCCCTCGCACAAAGGAGCAAGAACCCTTGCCTCCAGACCCTCTTGAGCTCTCCTCCTGAGCTCAGGAACCACTGTACTCATCCATATTCAAGCCATCCCGAGGCCAATCCACCAAAGCATGAAGTAGGGTTTTACACCGCAAGGTGGCCTGAACCTGGGTAAACTCTTGTGTGCTTTACTTGTTGTTTGCTTGAATCTCTTCACTGGACGAAGGCGAGATGCTAGGTAGACGTGAGTGGGAGTGATCTTCGTTCACGCCCCTGTGTTCGAACTTCTTGGGTTTGCGGAGCCCGTAATCCGACAACTGCAAATATCTGTCACTGTTTAAATAACCGTATTTCGTATTTGCGCAAACAGGGATGTCTGTCTCCATATTGTTACGGGATGTCTGTCTCCGTATCGTTTCTATCTGTGCAATCAAAAGCACGCACCTCAGTTTTAGTAGAACTGCACAAAATGAGATGGCTATCCCTCGTTGTCGTCCTCTAACCACCCGTGTTCCAGGTATTCATACATTGCTAGTTCTAGGTAGAATGACCAACACAATATAAAAGAAGTTGATTCGTACTTATTACTTCCTGAGTGCAGTGTAGGGACGAGCAAAAACAACTGCATCCTAGTGCAGAGTGCACTTTCTACCAATTCATACATGGATCAAGGACTCGCTGGCACGACTGCACGACGGTTTTTTGGATAGGTGCGCGGACAAGAGGCATTGTGTTCTGCTTATTTATGCAAATAGCGGTGCTTAAATTTAGCGGAATGCACAAGAATTTCAGCTAGTCAGTACACTACATGGTTTAGTTCAGCATTCCAGCTAAGAACACAATTATAATTGGTTTGGTTATTTTGGAATGAGAGAACCTAACCCTGGATGGTGGCAACAAGAAAAAACCAGAGTGAACTCCAGGAAATTTAAGCCTGCCGGGAGGCCCTTTGCTGAGAGAAGCCTTGCTTGTTTTTTCCTGATTTGTAAACTTCTCACAACTTTGTCTTTTGTTGTGAACTAGTATATGTTTGTTATGTTCTATGAATCATTGAGATGTATAAAATTGCTTAAATTATGCTTTCCAAGTTTTTATGAAGCCGAGTTTAATGTGAGTGTTCCACATGAACCCTGGACTAGCATGTGAATGTTTGGAATTTACAATGTGGCCTCAGTTAACTGCATGAACAACTGTAAAAAGATACATAATTTCTTATATGTCAGACAGCAGATTGTTGATTGTTATCTAGTCGATAGCCTAGTGTTGAAGCGAGCTGAGCCAATGTGCCGTGTTTTGCACAACTCCTTACAAGTGGGGTAGCACAAACAGTGTTTACAAGTACTTATGTATACGTCGGTGCACAGTTCTCAAACGAGTACTCTATTTAATCAAAACTCACACTGCTCGTATGACAAAATTAGTTAAGACACATTTGTTTCGGCAACAATTACGATGATTCACGCTCACACAAAAGTAGCAGCAGTTCCCATAGACGGATTCAAACAGAGTACTAGCCCCAGAGGGATCGATAACAGGCAAGGTTCGGATAATTAGACAGAATCGATAGTTGTGATAAGTATTTCATGCCTCGATCTAATTTGGGCTGGACACAAGACAGACCTTGCCATGAACATCATCGACGTCCGGCAGTAGCTCAATCCTGTGAACCTTCATGAAGACAACCTTGTGGCCTTGCCACTCATAAACTTGTTTGTGGAGGCATGCCACGTCATCTTCCTGTGTAAGCTTGAAAAGAACAGCATGCCTCACAAACGAAGGAGTAGCTTTGAACTTCTTGTGCTTCAATACACCGTGGACAACACGCCTGAGCACAGTGAGGCTGGAATACAACTCTTCATTGGTATAAGCGCAAATGGCTTCCAGGATCCAACAGCCTAAAAACTCTGTTTTCCCAGTGCGTATATTCAGGTCATCCGCCTCATAGCGAGTAACATGTACAACCACACAATCCTTGTCTGCATCAGGGCTCTAATTGAAACATGAAAAAAATTCCAAATTACTTTCCAGTATAAGAAACACAAGTTATTTAAACCACTATGTATAGCATGGCACCGAAGCTAATAAAATTTTGCATTATTCATCACCACATACTTAGATGAAAAACCACAATCAAGATCGGCAAAGAAGCAAATCACCTTGGGCAGCTCAGCGGGGGGGG
>LR738713.1:201856131-201880969 GCA_902687465.1 Secale cereale | reverse complement strand
TCGAAGGGGGAAAACTGCTCCTGCATTGTCACGGGGGCTGCAACCTCAAACGGGGCGTTGACCATCTCAGTAGTGGTCGTGAGCATATCTGGGGTCGGCTCGGTGGCTGCCTCCATCTTCTTGGAGCTCTTTGTCTCGTGGGGATCAGCCTCCCGCGTATGCTCCAATATTGGCAGATCTTTGTCGGGTTCTCCTTGGTCCATCATGAAACTGACGAATACTAGGAGATAACTAAAAAGAAAACACAATCACAATGACTATGAAACAAAAAAGAGACTGAGGATCGGTTACTACTTTGCAAAAGTTTTTTTTTCTCTGAACGAAAATATACCAACATCACGGATCCGCTTACCTTCCCTTCGTTGGGGGAGAAGAACAGTGGTAGATGCGAGTGTTACCTTTCTTGAAGACGGTGAGGGAGAAGGGGATTCAGCGAAGAGTGAAATGATGGTTGCTTCGTCCGTCAATCTTAGACTACGGGGAGGTGGGATTTTGTGATACGATGGCCCGTTATTGCCGCGCTACGACCGAGGTGACTCTCCGCCATGATACTGCCTTCTAATTTGGTGGATGGCATTTAGGCCCGCGTGCTGCATGGCCCGCATGTTGGTGAACAAAAGTATAACGACATTTAGTAGAGGAGACGTTTCGATGACCTAGGAGGAGCCAGAAGCGGTATTGTATCCACTGTACTAGTAGTAATTGTTTTTCTGGGTAGCTGTAGAGTGTCTCCACTGTACTTGTAGTAATTGTTTCTCTGGGCCCAAGACAAAACAACCCATCGACCCTAGTAAATAGTAACAACGGGGTTGTGCGGGGGATGTGGCCCGTCTAGCCAGGGTTTTATTTATGTTTACCACATCATGAGCCCAGTTGTATTTTTTTCTTGCTAAAAATGGCTAGCCCAGTTCTATTTTTTAAAAGAAATACCCAAACGAGGCCTACTTGCTTTATCAGCCCTGTTGGGCTGCAAATCTTTCAAGACGAGGAGAGTTTCATTCGGTTTGCCCAGAAATGAGTTGTACATTTTAAAAACACATCAAACTGGGTATTAGTTTCAATTTTTTTTTTCATTACAAGATTTTAAGTTCTATTGATTTTTATGCGTGGACAATTATTTGGATTTTATATTTATATAAAGCGTGGGTCTATTATGATAACACCCATTAAGAGTCTTATTCTGCTAACAGTAGGCTTATTCTGCACACCGCCCACCAGATCGCCGCCGCCCCTCCCATCCCAGCCTTCTACCGTGGCTGCGGCCTGGGAGCGCCGCCACCCCTCCCCTCCCAGCCATCTACCGCGGCAGCGGCCTAGGAGCGCCGCCGCCCCTCCCCTCCCAGCCATCTACCGCGGCAGCGGCCTAGGAGCGCCGCCGCCCCTCCCCTCCCAGCCTTTAACGCGGCGGCGGCCTGGGAGCGATGCCACCCCTCCCCTCCCCGCTTTCTTTCGCGACGGCGGCCTGGGAGCACCATGGCCCCTCCCCTACCGGCATTCTTCCGCGATGGCGGCCGGTAGCGACGTCGCCCCTCCGCTACCGGCGTTCTTCCGCGGCAGCGGCCAAGCAGCGACGCCGCCCATCGCCTATCGGCCTTCTTCGGCGACAGCAACCGAGCAACACTTCCACCACCAGCATATCGGTCGCAATTAGCTGTACTTCATCAGATGTGGATTGGTGCTACGTCGACATCAAACCAATTTGAGCAAGGAGGACTGTGCGCAAGGTTCCTTCATCCACGAAACCTTCTTGGTATAAGTCTGCAACGACCTTCAGAGAAAGTCCTCTGTCTCCGTTCACCTTGAGAAACGTTCAGACTGCTCAAGAGCTTCTGAAGGGTAAGTGGACTGCACGGGCGAACGCGAAAGTTGTGCAGACGGACGAGAAGGGAACTTCCTCTTGCAATCACAAGAAATAACTTCAACACGAGGTAAGCAGTACACTTCCTCAACCATATCAGTTTAGTTATTCCAGAAAAAGCAGTACACACAGTCTAGTATGCCCACAAATACGATGCAGTGCGGTTGCTTCGGTTCGTTGTGGGGGAAAATGCAGTAAACTTGCTCGGTTATGCAGTATACTTGTGTAGGTTTAATACGGACAACGATGCAGTGCGGTTACTTCAGTTCACCTTGGGGGCTGATGCATTCAGCGTGCAATACTTCGGCGGTACCATTTCAAACACATTGCTGTTCGCATGATTCAGTTCATTTAACCTGACAATGCAGCTCGGTCATTTTGTGTGCAGGAAATGATGTTCAGCACATACAAAATGCCACGCACAATTGACAACACTGAGAACAACAACTTTCAGAAGAGTGAAGCTTCTTCTGAAAGAGATACTGGCTGGGTTACCCCTGAGATTCCTCGACGATTCTTGACAACAACAAGCAGGGCGCAGTACTCTCCGAAAGAGGATTTTTTCCAGGAAGAAGAGGTAGTCGAAGACGACGATAATGTCACATTCGTCTGGGAGGGAACTCACCAACGATATGATGAAGATGATGATGATGAAGATGAGCCAATAACAGTTCTCAACCCTGAGTATAAGCACGAGTTCACTATGTTTGGACAGCATGTCCGAACAGACAATGATGATGCAGCTGAACACGATGTTGCAGCAGATGATGATTATGACTATGATGATGTGCCACCGCTCCAAAATTTTCAAACCAACCCACTGACACATCGTCACAACACTGGATTACCACCATGTCCAACTGCTGCACCCCAAAAAAGAGCTCAATGTCCACCTGCTGCACCGAAAAACAGAGCTCCAAGCAGACCTGCTACATCAACTTCAACACAGCGACCACCAACGGTGCCTCGCTCAAAAGTCAATAGTAGGTACAAATCCTCCTCACTATTGCCACCGCGAGATCCTCAACTACACAGATCTGCTATAACCCCACCATGTCCAATACAACCCGGCGAGCTGCAAACACCATCGGGTGAACGACATTACACACATGTAAGTTTATGTTCTAAAAAATAATAATGATAGTTGCAGTCCATTCAGATAACATTGCAGTGCACACTGATATTGCTTGTGAGGTTTGACCTAGCATTTAATACATTGGATTCTTCTGAAAACTTAGGAACGTTGCAATGCTTTATTAAACTCGTATGCACTCCTCGTATTTAAAAAACAGAACATAACAAATTATCTCATAGAGCATTACACTTAATGCAGGATAAAAACATGCCACTGAACCTCATACCTGCCGCTGGAATGAAGTTCACCACATACAAGGCATGGGACTTTTACAATAATTATGCATGATGTCCAGGGTTTGGCATACGCAAGAGGGCAAAACACAGGACAAATGCCGCTGAACCTCATACCTTTCGCTGGAATGAAGTTCTCCACGTACAACAAGGCATGGGACTTTTACAACAATTATGCAAGATGTGCAGAGTTTGGCATCCGCAAGAGGGCAAAACACAGGACAAATGCCTACATTGTCTGCTCAATAGAAGGGATGCACAAGCAGACTGTGTCAGATTATCACAGGAAACGTCAGAAGACATAAAAAAGAATTGACTGCAAGGCAAAGATTAGAGTCAAAAAGAGGAAGGATGGAAAATTTGTGATAGAAATGGTTGAATTCAACCACAATCACAAGATGATGGAAAGCCCTAGGATGCTTTTGCACATGCGATCGCACAAAAAAGACGATCCTTTGATAGACCAGTTAGTGAAAGACATGCAACTGGATAACCACACACACACTCAGACGATGTCAACGCTGTCGCGTATGTCCGGCGGTCTGCAGTACATGGGACATACTAGCCATGACTGGGTAAACAAGTAAGCACATCACAAACCATATATCTTGAGCATCCTGTCGGTAATTATTTCCTGCTTGATGAGATGAGTTTGCATTGCGTTTGAAAATGTAGGAAACAAAAGTTTGCCCGTAAGAGTCCTAAGATGACGTCAAGAAAATTCTGGATTTGTTCGAGAATATGCAGAAGATAGACCCAGAGTTTTTATATGATTATGACGTTGATGCAGATAACCGTGTAAGAAACGTCTTTTGGGCCAACGCAAGGTTCAAAGGATCGTATGAAGATTTTGGAGACTACGTTACATTTTACATGACGTACAAAACGAACAAATTCCACATGCCATTTGGAGTGTTCGTGGGAGTGAACCATCATCTACAGAGCACCATATTTGCTGTTGCCCTCGTGCGAGACGAAACAATACCATTGTTCGAGTGGGTTTTCTAAACATTTCTGAGGTGTATGAACAACAAGCCGCCAATCTGCATGCTCACATGTACAAAAAAAAACACCTGCATACTTACGTTTGTTTGGTGCACTTATATTTCTTCCATCTATATTACACACACACAAACAACTTAATAAAAAACACTATTTGTGCCTTCTCAGACCAGTGTTCTTCGATGAAGGCAGCATTAAAAACTATCCTCCCACATACACTACATAAGTTGTGTCGGTGGCATATCATGAAGAAGTACGAAGACCACCTCGCCTTGCTGTATAAGGCGCACGAGAAACTGAAGGATGAACTCAATGCGGTGCTCAACCACTCACTAATGACGTCAGAATTTGAACGGGCATGGAAGGACCTCATTCAGAAATACAAGTTGCAAAAGGACGAAGAAATGAATTCACTGTGGGATGACTGGCACGAGTGGATCTCGGCTTACTACAAGGAAAGTTTCTGTGCTCGGATGACTTCCACACAAGGAAGCAAGAGCATGAACCGCATACTGAAGAAAAACTATGTAAAAGAGAAGCATGATCTCCATCTATAGGTGGACAAGTGTGTTCAGACCAGGAAGGTCGTCAAGCACGTAGAGACAGTAGCAAATGAGGTAAACAAAATGTCAATAAAAAAACTGCTAAAATATAACTACAAAAACAAACAATTTTTTCATTTCTCTGGTTCGTAACAGTGCATTTCTGATCATGCAGTCAGAGGTAAAGACAACAACCCAGTTTGGGTTCGAGGTTCAGCTATCAAAAGTGTATACAAAGGCAGTGATTGCAGATTTCAAAGAAACACTCTACTGTAGCTCTGCATTCAGAGCAGAACGGTGTCCTGAGAACCCGACAAAGTATCTCGTACATCACTACAACAGATTAGATGCATTTGACTGGGCAAGGCATAATTTCCAAGTCATCGCCGATGAACAGAAAGGTGTCTATGAATGTCAGTGCAAACTCTAGACACACACAGGTGAGACTCCTATCACAAAAAATTCTAGTTTCTGATAGTCATGCACGAAAGCTCACTTACTAAACTTTAAAAGTCCACATGCATGACTAATTCACAAAACCAAATGAAGTTCACTTCTTTAAAATGAACAAATAATGAAAAAAATATGTGTTTATTAATTTCATGCAATTCACTTACAAAACAAAGAAAACATGTGTTGTCTGCAGGGCTCTTTTGCGTCCATGTGTTATGCATGCTTTCTCATTTTAGAGTGCTCAAGATTCCTGAGGTGTAAATCATGAAAAGATACACCCGTAACGCAAGATCAAACGCAACATTTGATAGAAGAGACTATGAACAAACAACACCAGATGGAACCTCGCTTTTTTGCTGTAGAAAATTGCTGACAGAAACAGCAATGGACCTTGCAAACAGAGTGACAAGGTCTGACGCTGGGTGCCACAGAGCGTTGTCTGGTATGAGGGCACTGATCGAGGAAGTTGATGTGCTCAACGAAGAAGAAGATGAAGCAGCAAAACTAAAGCAAGCAGAGAAATGCCAGCATGACAATAATGTCCAACAAGTAGAAAATACTGAACACAACGGAACTGGTGCTATCAAAAAAGAAACAATTCTTCCACCTCTTGTTTCAAACACAAGAGGAAGGAAGAAAGGGGCCGACGCAACCCAGAAAAAGGTTGCATCCAAGGAGAAAAATGATGACAAAAACAATGAGCCACAACCTGAGCTGGACAGTGATGGTCACCCACTGGGAATAAACAGGTGCAAGAAATGTAATGAAATCAGCGGCCACAATTCCTGGACATACAAAAAGACATGAACAAGAAAACCAAGGAGATGGCGATGCACAACCAAACATAAATTCCACTCACAACACTAAGAAATGGACGAAACCGAGACTTTGCAGCATCTGCAATAAGAGGATGAGGCACAATGCAAGAACTGCCTCAAAAGAATAAGACCAGAAAGCGAGCAAGACGAAGAAGATGAAATGAAAGAAGTAGATGAAGAGGAGGAGGAAGAAGAGAGTGAAGAGGACGAAGATCATGAAGAAACTAGAGAAGCAGTGGCTTATGAAGAAACAGATGATGAAGATGAGGAAGAGCAAGAAGAGGAGGAAGAAGAGAGTGAAGAGGACGAAGAACATGAAGAAACAATGCCAATAAGAACACCACAAGGGAATGCTGCTGTACAGAAATAACCGAGAATGACACCACTTTCAAAAAACAAGGTAGGAGCAAAGAAGGATGCAGTTCGCATCATTGGAAAACGAAAGCAGCCATCAACAAGCACGCGGGGAGCAAGGAAGGATGCAGTTCACAACACTCAAAAACAAAAGCCACCATCAAACAACACACGGGGAGCAAGGAATTATGAAGTTCACATCACTCAAAAACAAAAGCAGCCATCAACCAGCACTCGGGGAGCAAAGAAGGATGCAGTTCACAACACTAAAAAACAAAAGCCGCAATTAGCGAGCACGCGGGGAGCGAAGAAGGATGCAGTTCACAGCACTCAAAAACAAAAGCCACCATCACCCAGCACGCGAGAGACTACAAACACAACGGTGCAGAGACAAGAACCAGCAACTCCGCCACGGAAAACAAAAAAAAGTGTGACATTAGACACGATCCAGTCACCGCGCTGAAGCAACATGTTAACGACCAAATAGATGAACTTCAATAAACTAGTCATATTCACAACAATTTGCTTATCTGTATGACTTATGTATCAGTTTAAATTTTGCGTAAAAACAAATTTCCCACTGACTATGAGTTATTAAACTAAACCATCTAAAGAGAAATGGTGTATAGAGTATACCATATATATATAAGTCTAGAGTAAAACTTTGACACATATTAATCCAAAAACGTTGTAAAAAATGAAGTGAGCTGCATGGCACCACGAAGTTCATAATAATAATTGAAGCGGTTCAGACCACAAAAGTGCTTATTACAAAACACATCAAAAAGATGAAGCGTTCGAACACGCAAAAGTACTTATTACAAATCAACCTCATAACCTTAACCAATCACGTCAAACGTGATCCTAACCGTACGATCCTCATGTTCAAAGAAGTTGAGGAGAACAACTTGCTCAGACTTCAGGCCACTAACAATGAGAAATTCCTTCCACCCTTTCTGCAGACACAGCCGCCTGTCAACGCCTACACGGTACTTGACTGGTTGAACGTGTCCATTACCAAGAACAACTTGGAGAATTCCCTTCTTCTTGAGCCGGAGATACCTAACAGCTCGTTGGGGAATTTTCTGCAAAAAATCAGTACAGATTAAACACAATCTAATGTGCAGTGCGGAACTTGCAAACAAGTAATACGCTTACAACTATTATGAAGTTCTTGAGACTACCTGCATATCGTACAAAACGTACAAGTGGGAAAAATTGTGTAAACTATTACTTCTCATCTAGTATCTAAGCAGTTCACATATTGTAACAATACAAAAAAAAACACAAGCTCCATGCACACAAGAAAAAAATAAAAACAACATATAAGTGCAAAGTGCAGTACACTTCAATAAAACAAACTAAGTGCATTCATAAAAAACTAGAAGTTCAGACTATTGTGGAATTATACAAAAAAATAGAAAACACAAAGAAAAAATCTGATCAAGCGAAAAATACCATCTTGTACAGAGTCTCCACATCTGTTGGCGTAAGCTGATGGACAAAAGGACGAGTGCGGCCAAGGCCACGGCAAAGCCGGGCGGAATAGAACGCAGAAACGTTGATGTGGCCCATATCCAATCCTTCTGTTAATAATGTGCCATATGCAAGCTGCTCCGCTCGCCCAACTTGGCACAATACCTTCCCCCCACGACGAGCACGACGGGCATGCGAGCAAGCTGAGCAATCACAATGCGTCGGCACACCACAATCATGGCCACAGCAGGAGAGAATGGCGTAGGGGCCAGGAGCCATCGCAACAAAAAACTAGAAAAGGAAAAAAATAAAGAGAGGCTAGAGAAATGAGAGAAGTTCCAGCTAGAGGAGGAATGAACTGCAAAGGAAGGGTAGAAGTTGGCCTACATTTGTAGAATAGTAATGCAAAATGGTCAAAACTGAAAATTAAAGGAGAGTTAATGAAAATTACGTTACAAAGAATGAAGACAATCAATAAAGGTTTATGTTACAAAAGAAAAAAAATCTTACCAGCAAGTTCTACAAAGACTTTGACTGCAGAAATTCCCACGAACTAACCGCAGATCATTAAATAATAATTCTCTAAAAAATTATAATCCACAGACCATTTTACGTGTGCTGTTCTCCAAAGTCTTACTAGGAAGTTCACTATATGTGTGCATGAAGTGCAGTACATGCTCAAAATGAAGCACAAAGAAAAGCACTTTCGCGCAGTGCACAAAAGTAGAATTAGTGCACCTGATGCCTGATGTAGTCCTTAAATGTAAGCCATGCAGTCCGCAGTGTTGGCATAACCAGTCACAACTTTAGCTCAAAGAAGCATGCACGCAGTGCAAAAATGTGTACACCTGTAGCACAGGACCATGACGAATGCAGTGCATGTAGAGGCAACAAAGAAGTGTACACCCGTACACAATAAAAAATGCTACGTAAGAGGGAAAACAATAAAGATAAATGCTACCAATGCAGTGCGCAAAAATGTAGCGCAAACATGTGTAGTACAGAATGCGTGCACATGCAGTAAGGAACCCTGATCATTGCAGTGCACGGATGATTTGCTAAGCAGTGCACGCCCCTACATTGAAAACAATACTTAAGATAGAAAATACAAAGAAAAGAAAAATTGACCACCCAGGTGTAGCCGGCCCCAGCCAGTCTCGTAGTAGGTTTGCGCCCAAGGCAGGCAAGTCGTGCTGAGACACGATGCGTGGGGCCGGGCGCACATGGGCCCATAGGTCAGAGAGCATAGAGCGGCGAGCGGCGTGCTTAACAGCCCAAATAAGAAACCAGAGGAGTTAGACATGGTTGCCTCGCCAGCGCTTATAAACAGGTCCAGCGCGCCTTCCGCGTGCGAGGTGGGACTAAGCATTAGGCCGCACACAACGCATCGGGAACCAGCCATGCTCACAGGCCGACTAGGGCACAATGCATCTTCACTCCCCGAACACAGGCCCAACAAGGCCCACCGAGAAAAAACAATATCTTCAAAAATAAAACAACAAAGAAAAATAAAATGCAGGAAGCCCGAAGTCAACGTACAAATGTAGTCCGCGACGTCCAACAATGCAGTTCCCCACGTGGAAGCACGAAGAATTAATTGTTCTCAAATGCAGTTCTCTTTCATCTGCATTGCAGTATGGCTAAAATGAAGAATGCAGCCCTGTTAGTTGAGTAAAACAGTCCGTCATAAAATAAAGAACAACATGAAAGAACTCCATCAAGAAACTAAGTGTGCGTACATCTGTATGAATACTAATCCGATAATCCAGTGCACGAAGAATAAAATTCACTTCCATGAAGTGCACTATGTGGACGTACGCAGTTATGTTCTAGTAGAAAAGAAGTGCACTTACTAGGAAAATTCACAGAAAACACAATCATCACATTTTTTGATAGTTGCATCAATACCTTGAACTAGTCACGAAAAAAGAGGCGAAGACGTTCCGAATTTCCAACGCACTACCTCATAGCATAACCTCTCTGCAGTTGCCAAGTAACATAAAACAGAGCCCCACCACACTACCACCCCGCTCCACCTCTCCCACGTCCTATCAAGGAGAGCAGAAGAGAGCAGAGGAGAAAGCACAACTGCTTCGTCCCCCCAAAAACCCCATTGCATCTTCTTCTCCACAATTCCTTTCACTAACCTCTCTCTCCAAAAAAACATGAGAGAGTAGAGGAGAGTCATGGCGGATGCACCTCTGTACAAGCAGCGCCGCAAGTACACCTAGGAGCTCCACGACGTCGACCTCCACGGCAACCACAAGCTCCATGTCGTTTGCACAAGCAAGGGTAAAGACGTGGACAAGATGCTGTCCACGCTCAGGAGGAAGATCAGTGGAATGGCCGTCAAACTAGTAGGCGTTGATGTCGAGTACACGCACTACGTGAAGCCACATGGGGCGGCAGTGCTCCAGCTATGCGTAGAAAAAGAATGCCTTGTCTACCACATCTCTGCAGCTAAAGACATGTCAGAATAACTATCAATCTATACTATTGCTTGTCAAAGTTGATTTTGAATTTTCTTCACTGTAATCGCCAATATTTAAACTTTGGTTCTCATTTTTGAAAAGCGTGGCATATGAATTCATTGACAATTTTCATCTGGCTCCGGGTATGTCACTCATCTGTTCAATTCTTGAATTATATGATCTAGCAATACACGCAGTTTTATTTTGTTTTACCAAGTACAAACTATTTGACTGAACAATAGAAAACTGCAACATTACTATATAAAACATGTATGAAATTCAGTTCAAGTATACAATCATGCACAAAACATGCATTGTTTATGCAATATATTATCAGATTTACTAATTATGCTGAACAAAGTATTAGCAACTACTAAATGCAACAGATTCAGATATTCATGTTGCAGTTTAGTTTCAGAAAAAACAAAAACCATTGGTAGTTCTAAGAAAATAAACTATATTCACTCTATACAAACATCTTGCAGGCCAATGGAACTAGAAAAATTCCTCGTGAATGGTGAGTACACCTTCGTTGGATTCGCCATTGAAGGAGACAAAAGCAAGCTGAAGCTATCTGTTTTGGAGATCAACTCCCATAACTACATTGATATTCAGGTGGAATGGAGAGACCCATACAATAAAAAGAAGTTTGAATCTTTGGCTGATGTTGCCGGCAGGATGATAGACGTTCACTACCATGACATGAAGAAAAAAATAACCGCAAGGAGGACCAGACTCTGTGGGGATTTTGCCCACTGCAAGAAAAGCTTATCAAGTATGCAGCAATAGATGCATTCGCAACATATGAGTCATGGAGAATCATCTACGATGTCATCATGGGACTGGACAGGGCAAAAAGAGACAAAAAAAGCAAAGCAGAAGAAGAACAAAGCTGTTTTCCAGTACAACAAATACAAATAATTTAGCGCTATGTTTTAGTTTCACTTTACTTTAGTCGTTGTGTTGTTCTTTGTTTCATGTATGCAACCTTTCGATTATGTCTGTTGCTTCATATCGAACATTTCTTTTGTATAAACAATGTCGTTTTAGAATTAGCATTAAATTTTATGTCTCTTGTTTGGTTATGTATCACAGTTTGCTACTGATCAATTGCTATCGCTGAAGATTAGTTTGTGTTAGAACAAGTACCAGAAAACTTTTAAACAAATTAATGTGTGATACCAAAACATATTCAAAACAAACTGTTCACATACAAAACATATTAAAAAACAAACGCTAACAAAATAAAGTAATCTGACTACAACTCATACCTAAAAAAGAAAGATTAAGGCAGATAACAATGGTAAAAAAATAAGCATTACACATTTGTACACATGCAGTACACAAAAAGTAACTATAGAAAAAGAACATTAATATTAATATTTATAACGAAACGTGAATACAGTTCACATAACAAATACAAGACAGTTCACAAAGTGTATATATGAAGTGCAGTACATGCGTAAATGAAGAACAAAAGGGGCTGCACCAACTACAACCAGGTGCAGTACATATAGAATTGGTACGCGCAGTGCAATACTCAACGTTGGTGCAAGCAGTACAAATGACATCATTTGTACTACAACGAAATATATATACTCCAAAAGAAAAAAAATGCTTCGGGATAAGGTAAAAAATTGACCACCGAGCTACAACCAGGCCCAAGCCAGTCCAGTAATAGGACACTAAAAAATGCATGCAGTTCTCCAAAGTCTTACAAGGAAGTTCACTATATGTGTGCATGAAGTGCGGTACATACTCGAAATGAATCACAAGAGAAGCACTTTCTCGCAGTGCACAACACAGAATTAGTGCACCTGATGCAGTACTTAAATGTAAGTCATGCACTCCAGAGCGTTGGCGTAAAGAAGGATGCACGCAGTGCAAAATGTGCACACCTGCAGCACAGGACTATGACGAATGTAGTGCACACCCGTAGACTAGAAAAAATGATATGTATGAGGCAAAAAAAATAAAGAAATATGCTACCCATGCAGTGACAGGGAGGCGACGGACTCTGACGGACCCACCCCCTTGCTCGGCCTCGCGCTAACGACGCACGCAGACCTAACGCACGCAGTGCGCTTCGTTTACAGGCGTAGTGGAGACATTCTGCTTTTCAAACAATAGGACGCATGCAAACCCCAGAGCCACACCCCTAAGATAGATAGTGAGGCGACGGGGTGTGACATACTCGCCTCAGCATGCGGCGCCGCGTCGCTGCCTGCTCCTGCTCGTTCCAGGCTTGGCCTCGGAGAGGGTGGGGAGGGGGTCATGACCCCCACTTCCACCCCCCTGCTCGGCCTCGTGCTAACGCATGCAGTGCGCTTGGTCTACAGGCGAAGTGTGGACATTCTGTTTTTACAACAATAGGACACACGCAACCCCAGAGGCACACCCCTAAGATAGACAGGGACACGATGGGGTGTGACGGACTCGCCTGCGCATGCGGCGCCATGGTCTGCTCCGGCTCGTTCCAGGATCGGCCTTGCAGGGGGGTTGGGAGGGGGGTCACGACCCTCCCTCCCACCCCCCTGCTCGGCCTCGCGCTAACGCACGCTGTGCGCTTGGTTTACAAGCGCAGTGTGGACATTCTGTTTTCCAACAATAGGACGCACGCAAACCCCAGAGCCACACCCCTAAGATAGACATGGTCGCAACGGGGTGTGACGGACTCTCCTGGGCATGCGACTCCGCGGCACGCCGCGTCGCCGCCTGCTCCGGCTCATTCCAGGCTTGGCCTGGCAGGGGGTGGGGAGGGGGGGTCACGACCCCTCCTCCCACCCCCTGCTAAGCCTCGCGCTAACGCACACAGTGCGCTTGGTTTACAGGCGCAGTGCGGATATTTTGTTTTTCCAACAATAGGACGCACGCAACCCCAGAGCCACACCCTTAAGATAGACATGGGGGCGAGAGGGTATGACGGACTCGCCTGTGCATGCGGCGCCGCGGCACGCCGCATCGCCACCTGCTCCGGCTCGTACCAGGCTCGGCCTCGTAGGGGGGTGGGGAGGGGGTGTCACGACCCGCCTCCCACCCGCTGCTCGGCCTCGCGCTAACGCATGCAGTTCGCTTGGTTAACTACAGGGAATACAAAGAGCAAATACAAATCTATAGACAACCAAAAAATGGGCCCACAACCCCCTCCCCTACCTTATAATACAAACAATAAAAAATAGCCAACTGAAGGGTGCATCTTTAGGCAATAGCAGTGCACTTGGTTAGGGAAAGCAGTGCAGTATCATAAAAGCAACGCAGTTCCAGCATACACACATGAATGTAGGGTCTGCGTCAAAAAGTGCAGCAAAAAAAAACAGGTGAAGCACAAACTTGTAGACAAACGCAGTGCTTTTTGTTGGACGAAGAAGTTCGGCATCACATGCAATGCAGTTTATGGGACACATAAGCTACATATAAGCATGGCAAAAATGCCAGTTCACACAGAACGTGTAAGTCAACAAAAGTCTTTACATACATTATACACCACACAGTACACAACATGAACACTAGTTATTGTCCATACACAGAGTTTTTACCAAGTAGATTGTTACTGCGTCTGCGACTACGATTGCGACAGAGAATTAAGCCCGAGGTCCGCAATCAGTTAACGTAGCTCAAGCGGCATGTCTTCATAACAGAAAATGTTCGAAGAATTGAACAGGAGCTGGAACATGTACTCCGCCTTCCAATCTTCAACAACAGGCTGAAAAAGAAAATAAAAAAATGCAGACAATGATTAAATAAAAAGGTTGTGATAAAGAATAAAAAGTGAAAAGGTAAAATAATAATAAAAGTAACAAGAAAAAGAAGAAAACAGAGAAGGTGTTACGTCGGTTTTGATAATCTTCTCATCTAGATGTTGGCCGTCAAACAACTGCGTCACCCTCAGAACATAGATTCCGCACTCGTTTGCTCCCTGCGCTGGCATGACCGGGTAAGAGGGCTTCTTTGTCAATTTAACCCAGTCAGGGTGGTTCTTACATTTAACACTTTTTCACCATAAATCGCCTTCAGCAACTGAGTCATCCTCCTCATCTGGCAAAAAAAGGAAGCACAATGTAAAAATAACACACACCACAGATAAAATTACTATTCGGACAAACCAAAAACTACAAAAGTTGTTATGAACGTCTAGACATTCCCTCTTTTAAATGAACGTGATGTCATTTTCCTTTTATCTCCTTTGTTACAAGGATTATGGGGCTCTGAGAAAAATGCAGTTCTGTCACGCATATGTTGCAGTGGACTACATAAACAGGTGTGGTTCTATGGGTGCTAACATTGCATGTGCAGTATATAAAAAATGCAGTAGCAGAAACACAAAAAAGCTTTGCACTTGGCTAGAAAAAATGACATACCACTTCAGTGCAATCTAAGTGGTAATCACTCCTGTGCCACTTTGTCATGTCATCAGCATGGCCAGTGTACTTCCTAGTGTCATGGATATCAAACGTCTGGCGATGTTGGTTCATCGTGTATAAGGAATAATGACCATCCTTGGAGCGCGGCATCATAATCTGTTCACATCAAAAAAACAAAGAATGAAATGAAAACTTATTTCGACATGTAGCACTAGAACCACTGTTCCAAAAAATAACTATAAAAATAAATGCATCACACCAGAAAAATAAATGACGGGAAACAATGAACTTACCAGTTTTACATCCAACAGGTTTACGTCGTCACCCACAAAAACCTTGAACTAGTTAACTGCATCTTGTAAAACAAATGGGCTATGCACAACTGGCAACACAAAGTTTCCTTCATCATTTCTCTTCACAAAGGTTTCCATCTGAAGAACATACTGCAAAGAAAAAAGAACAAAAAAAGAACATTAAAAAAAGAATAAACAATGCATGAAGGCATGGACATAAAACACACAGTACAAATAGAAAATAATGACATCACAAATTTACCATGATAAATAACGGTGAAAGTACCACACGTTCACCAGAATGATATACTAAACCCATTTCAGGGTCTTGCTTCCAGTACTTGATGACAAAATCCATGAGATACGAATCTATTAAAGCTCCTTTGTCAAATGTATTATAGATATATTCAATAGTGTAAGTATCAAGATCACCAAAAGGACTGTTCACCATAAAGAACATATTCCTGCAGTAAACATCCACAGATGGGATCAATAAAAATAAAATTAAAAACAAAACACACAAAAAGGATCAAGGGCACACACATAAAACTTACTCGTGGTATTTGGTTACAAAATCTTTGCTCAGAACAAGATCCTTTATTTTCCTCGCCTCATCAATATATTTGAACCTCGGAGGCTTCAATTTCTCTATAGATCATCTCAACTTAAAATCCCTCTCACCTACCCTCTTGTTCGAAAAAACTTCAACGTCATCCACAGGAGGACGATTAATTGATGCACTCCCGAGTCCTCGTGATGCGAGTACATGGCGTAACAAAATCATCATCATCAACATCAAATACATCGTGTGCAGAGCTAGTTGGAGAAACACTTCCACCATCAGGTCCAGACACCACAACTGGGTTCAAACCATCTCCAGCCAAAGAACCAGAATTATTGGGAGAGATTACAATGGCGCAATCCTCCATAACCACATCAGAACACTGGAACTCGAACAATGATGTACATCCTTCATGAAGCCCCCCAGCAAATCCTAAAACCATGTAGAAAAAACATGGAAACAATCAGCACAAAAATACAAAACCAAAAAACATGCAATGCATCTCATTAAAATAAAAAATGCAGTTCACTAAAGAATAGAATGCGGCACAATTGTCTATAACAATGCAGTCCACTTGCCTACAGTAATGCAGAACGAAGAAATGTATACAACAATGCAACCCACTTGTATGCAATAATGCAGCCCACTTATAAAGAAACAATGCAATTCACTTGCCCAAAAACTAAAATCCATCTCATTAACACAACAAATAAATATACACATACATTCTAAATCACAAAATTAACTAAACAAACTAGTAAAAATACGTAAGAACCGGAAGCAAGCAGTAAACAAAAAATAAATAAAGGAAGGATAAAGAAGTTCACTAAAACAACCTTTATCTGCAAAAATTAAAAGTGATGTTAAATCAAGGGAACACGTTCTCGATGTGAGCCAACTATAGAGCATGGCCTTTCTGATGTAGCCAATGTGCTCCACCCCAAACTTAGCAACTTGTACACCATCCCAAGTCTGTAGGAATTGAAACATATAGAATCCACAATCATGCTTACAAATAAAAGAATAAAAAACATCAGTTTCATAAAATGAAATTAAAAAAACTTGAGGAGTATGGTGAAGAGCGGCTGTACGGAACACACCCATTAGGCTGTAATGGGACAATGACATGTTTCAACACAAATCCATCAAGTGTAGGAGGATTTAGCGGCTCATGAGAACTTGGGCTTCCTTCTTTCCATGCACGCTTGATATTTTTAATCATCCTCCTAAAGACCCTGATCGCATCAGGGCTGCCAGGTTTATTGAGCGAGTCAAGAAATTCAAACTGCCTTTCTTTCACATTTAATGCAACTACACAATAATGACCAACGCCATCCATCGTATCTCGCGGATCAAAAGTTGCAAAAAGGACCTGTTTGAAGCACAATAAATAAATAAAATTATTATAAGAAGAAGAAATAGAACACTATAAAAACAAACAAGCAAAATATCGATTTCAACACAAAAAAACGTTACTCACCATATCCTTTTTATCAACACGCTCCTCGGCTTTTGAAGAGAACATCATTTTAACACTCCTGCCAACAGTACCACCATTCCAAATATTGGTCTGCCAATACAAAACCCAAAATCAAATAGTGCTCAAGAAAACATGTCGTCGCCCGAGATCAGAAAAGAAAATCAAAAAAATCAAAAAAAAATCTGCATCCTTACACAAATATGGAACGGGACAACCATTGTCGAAGATCCCTTAAACTTATCTACCAGCAAAGAAACCCCAAGATCTACAAGTCTTGTAGTGAGCATCCCTTTATCCCAAAAGATTGACCAACTTCGCCAATGGTAATATCACCCATCTCAGGTTTAAAAGCAATCATGTCCCTGAAATTTCATGAAAAACTGAAACATAAGATACTTAAAAAAATAACACAAAGAAAAAGGGATAAAAACCAAAATTAGAAAATACATATGCACAAAACAATTTCAAAATAACCATACTTCTTCTTCTTGTCCTTCCGAACCCTCATAACAGCATCATACAAGTCATTGTATCTTTTCAGAAGAGCTGGATCAATGCTCGACGGTGTCACAACAGGAAGTTCGTCATCTGTAACAAAAAGATGAAGTTCACATATCCAAAATAATTAAGTTCAAAAATTAAGATAAGGAAATTCTGCTAGCTATTTTGAAAATCACAAACAAAAGATCAAGTTTCAATTATCATTAAACAACGAATACAGATACCATAGTAATTAAACAAAATGAAATGAGCAAAACTTCAACTGCACTATTCGAAACAAAACTCTTGCCTTTAGTGTCAGAGTCTCCATTCTGTTGTTCTTCAAAACTGACCAAAACATTTTCTTGGATAGGTTGCAACGAATCCACCACAACCTCACTGGACTGCCCTTTTGCAGCAACATCAGCATTTTCTGGACATACAACAGTCTGGTCAGCCGCAACATCCATAGATACTGAAGCTACACGAGGCTCCACTCTCGATACTTCTGGAACATTGTTGGCCGCCAGACAAACAGGGAAGCAACAATACTAACAGCAGGGACGACATTCTCCAACAGCTTTTGAATACCAAAATCAGAATCTTCATGCCAACTGGGGAAACCAGCATCATGGGATTCTTGAGCTTCGGAAGGGTCTACACAGTCAACAACTACCGATGCAGAAGCACCAACAGTGCCACCACCATCAATAGCACAACCGCCCGGATTCAAATCAACGTGAACTTCCACGTTTTCTTCTCCAGGCTGTGGAAAGATTAAAAAACACACAAAAACACAAAAAATAATCGTCGGGATAATTAACACAACAACAACTGCAACCCACGTGTATGAAAACAACTACAACTTCAACCCACATATACGTAAAGAAAGAACTGCAGTCCACTTTATCAAATGCTGCAGGTCAGCTATGTTAAATACTAAAGCTTACGTACGTAAAACATTATGGATCATGCATTCCAAATGGAATCCAGTTCACTTCTGTCAAAGAATGAAGCTCACACATGTAAAACTATTGCAGCTAACATATGTAAATGAAAAATGCATATGAGTAAACATGTCAGCGTACATCAAGTTTACAACAAACAACAAAAAATTAGATTACAACACACTAACAGAAAAAGCAATACAACTATGCCTTATCAGCTACAACATCCAGAGGGGACGATGCATCAGCCAAGACCTCATCCTTCCCAAAGCCATCGTAGGACTCTTTCTGCACATCACAAGCAGCAACACCAGTCTACAGGCATAGAACAAACCAAAAACGAAAATAAGATGGTAACAAAAAAAAAGGAAAAACTTCAACTATGCACAAGAAGTACACACTTTACAACCGTGAAGTAAAAAAAACAATAAAAATGCAAGTTTTAGAAGAGGGACGCATGGCAGAACAGTCACGCCAGAAGTACTTGTAACTGACCAATTCCATCGTACCTAGTTCCATGGACACCACAAGATTCCACTCCAGCCTATCACAAAAAATGAAAATAATGAGTAGCAGTCCACATAATACACAAAAGAGGTTCAAAAGCCACAAAAATCCTAGAACATACATTATCAGCACCAACGCCAGTGTCCCGATGGATCATTTCATCCAAAATATGTCCAACATCCTTCTCATACCGACAGCATTTTCCCTCTTGTGAATGTCTCAATTGAGCATACGAAGACCGAACATTCGTCACTGCAATCTTCAGGCTTTCAGTCATACCACAGTCAAAATTGTGAGCAGCAACAATATCTTCATCTCGTGGGCCATGGCCAACAGGGAAAAACCCAACAACTATCCTCAACCTGTCACCAGAGGTTGGCAAATCTTCAATCAACTTGAAAACCTTCAGAAGCAGCTCATCAATCTCCTCGTGTTTTTTGCCGCCAACAAATGTATGTTTAGAAGAGCTTCTATTATCAAACATCCGTCGAGCCATGAAACCACGAGTACGAGGCACCTCATCATCACAGGCAGGAAGCTGGCTACATATAGGCTCATAAAATCTAGCATGAGTGCTAGGTCCCGCATCAGAGCTGCCGCATATAGCTACAACAGGACGGTAGTACATAATATCACCTGATGCCTTCCACTACAAAAAAAGACAAGAGGCAAAGAGAAGTACACATGTTAGTACTAGAGAAGTTCAGATTTATAATGGCTGCACCTTTTAAAAAAAAATATTAGAAACTTAAATGCACTAACCAGCAGCTTCCCAAATTTGTAAGTTTCCAAGTAAGTCTTTCCCTTCACAAGCACATCCTGATTGTATAACTTCATCAGGTCCTTGGTCGTCAGGTACGACGCACGTGGCGTCAACGTGCGCATCAAGGGGACAATGGCACAACCCTCTGCAAAATTCTGCTTGCTGCCTTCTGTTTGCCACCTCACCACAGCTGCCTGCAACTCATCAACAACAAGCTGGCAAAATTCCATCTTTGCCATAGCCGCATAATCCATGTTCTCTACCATTGCAGCAACTCTACCCAAACGAAATGTAGGCCCGGGGCACAGCAAATTCTGGTAGAGTATCAGGAAGAACACCTTCACAGCAAGGTCAACAGTCACATGATCATCTTCCTGCACCAGAACCTTCAACTTCTCAAGCAAGTCCTTGACATCTATACTTTTTGAACGGTCAAAGCCAAGTTCATCCTTGAGGGCACTCAACGAGTCATCATGGCCGCTGGCAGCAGGCATGGGTGTAGTGTGACGTCCCATGGGTAAATAAAAAATGTGATGAACTGCATCACGATTGATTCGAAGAACCCTGCCATTCCCAAAGTCCATTATCATGGTGGCAGGGTTAATCACTCCCATCAGATAGCACATTAGAATGCGCGACACATTTTTCTGTACTATCAGTTAAAAAACAACACCAAATCCAGCATCCCGAACACGACTACAGTGTGCCTCTTTCAACAAGGTAGCAGCCTTGCAAACAGTGGGAAGCGACAAACGTACGATCTTGTTAAATCGAGAATCATCTTCCTCAACTTCATCTTCAGTTGCATTTCTCTTACTAGACTTCTTCCTCTGTGTAAAGGGAAATACAATCCACATTAGAAGACTAGCCATGAAAAAAAAGAGACAGAGAAAACATAGATTTAATGACAATGAAGGAATCAAATGCAATCCACTTCAACAAACCTTTGGAATAACATCCACCTCCTCACCAGAGTAACCACAAACATCTTCATCAACATCATCACGGGCACGCTTTGGTAGAGTCTTAGATGAACCATAGTCTTTGCGTCTACCAATATGAACACCCCTCACAAAATAAGCAAGCACAGAGTCGTCGTCATCAGAGTTGGCACCTTCAGTGACATGTAGTCGCTTGCGCTGAAGATCATCCTTTCCACCAGCTTCAGCAGTTCTCTTGCCAAGATTCTTGTTCATGCAAGCAACACGTGGAGTTCGCCGAGGTGTACCACCTTCCTCAGCAACAGTACTCAGCCTCTTCTTCTGGAAAGAAGGCTTCTTCACCTTGGCAAATTTGGCACCCTTGGCACCATCTGCAGCTCTCCTCTGCTTCTCCTTCTCCGCAAACTCTTTTGAGTCACTTTCAAACCTCAACTTCTTCTGCCATTGCTTCAACTTATATTCATGAAGCTATTCCGGGACCATCCAATCCTGTGTAACTTCCTCTGTACCATCAACAGACTGCGATTGAGTTTCAGACAAGACTGGACGTATCTGGTCAACGCTCACACCAACATTACCCTCTGCAAAATAATGGTCAATCAATTGAGTAACCTCATCAAACCAAGGTGCCCCAGCATGGAAAACAGACACTGCGTCAAATGAAGTTTGACTATGGTCGTTAAAAAGTGCACAAAAAGAACAAATGCAGTACACTTAGACATATAAATGCAGTGCTACAACCATAAGCTAAAATAAAAAAATGAATTGCACAAAAAACTTGAATAAAACAATAATGCAGTTCACACATACATATAGTGGAGTTCACACATACAAAATAAATCCAGTCTACACACACTAACTTCACGTTTGTTACCAACAAAATGCCGACTAGATACAACAATGTAACGCCAATTTTTACAACATGAAGTAACCATCATACACAAAATAAACAAATCAATCACATACCAGAAGGAGGAGCCACGCTTAGGGGAGAAGATTCAATCGGCGAATTCACTTGATGTCCTCCCTCGACACCATGATCCTTACGACCAGGACAACGAGAGCCAATTGGTGTATCATTATGAGAACCGCAATCACCTACTTGATTCAAAAAGAACAAGAAACATAAATTACAAAACATGATGTGCCAACCAGCAGAGCATAAACCAATATATAGGATAATTTAGGAAACTAGATAAACATCAAACAAAATAAACAAAAAGCCTAAAATAAGCACTCCACATACCCTGAACTCCTCCTCCCACTCTGCTCGGCGAAGACATGGCGTTTGCCTGCACCACAACGATGAAGTGACAGATATAAGCAACAAAATCGGCCAAAATCTAACGAAAATCCAGCTTGCTACACACAAGTATCGACTTCAAATCGAGATAAAAATCGGCAACCTACGGAAAAATTACGCAAGCAAAAACAGCAACAACAACTACAAGAATCACAAAACAAGCCGAGGGGACGAACAAGACCGAGAACAAGCGGAACGTACCACAAAAAAGGTGCGGCGACAGCGGCGGCTGCGATAGCAGGAAGGGAGAGGGTGCCGCGATTAGAACGGACAGGGCAGGTCCCCGGAGCGCGTCGGCAAGGGCTCGCGGAGCGGACGACGATGCGAAATACAGGAATAAGTACCTCTTGAGGGCGCCGGTTCCTCGGGCGATGGCGGATGCTGCGGGCGACGACGGTTTTGCTCGAGGGACGGATGCCTCGGGAGAAACTTCAATAAGACAAGAAGGATCGCCTGGAACGGACACGTATCAGTCCCGCCTGTGGCAAAGGCCAACATAAAATGGGCCGGCCCAAAAACGGCCCGGCTAAAAATAAGAAAGACCACATCAAAACGCACATGATGCAGTTCTATGTGAAGAATAATGAAGTTCAATCGGTAAAACAAAATAAAATAAACGCAGTTCTTTTAAAATGTTAAAATCAAAAAAACACGCAGGTTAAGAAAACCCATCTGAAAAAAGTATACCTTCAAATAAGTGACACAAAAGAAATGGGGGGGGGCAACCCCCCTACCCTTCACATACCAGGGACTGCAGTAAGTGCAGCCAAAAAACAGATGCAGTACGCACCACTAGAAAAATGCAGTGCACATAGTTACACGAAGCAGTACAGTATAGCAATCCAGTTCCATTGCGGAATACATTGTACTTTTTTTCAGGGGCTGCAGCAAGGACACGCAAAAAACGGTGAAGTACGCACGTGTAGAAAAAATGTAGTTCTGTATTTAAGAAGATGCAGTGCAGAACTATAAGCAATGTAGTTTCATTATCATGCAGGATACACATAAAACGTAACAAATGCTCGTTCGCACAAAAAGAAGTGGTTAAAAAAATTACTGGTCGAAAATAAAATAAAACCACGTTCGCATACAACCACCCTATCAGAGCGGTTCCATAGCCACAAGCCCACGATCACAGATGCAACACCAACCCACGATTTGCACAACCGCATCGTCAGCGAGATCGTGCAGGTCATCCGATGCGGCCATCCCACCCCGCACCCTTCCCTTAAATTCAGATCCCTGCCAAAGGCATTCTCATCCACAACAACACAGGTATGCATTTGTGCTTCCAGCAAATCACTCCATCACATCCATATCCACAGAAAAACACCAAGCCCTACTACCGGCGATGGCATTCGCCGACGAGTACACGGACGTCGAGGTCCACGGCAACACCAATTTGCACGTCATCCACACCAACGACAAGAAGCAGATGGCAACCACCCTAACGTAGTTCGAGCACCACCTCGGCCTCCAGCGCCACAAGATCGTCGGCATTGATCTTGAGTACAACAACGAGCCTGAAGCGATGCAGAAACCCGCCCTCTGCCAACTCTCCATCGGCAAGGATCACCCGGTGCTGCTCTTCCAACTGAGCACCGCTGAAAGGTGCACCGTCTTCGACAACTTCCTCGCCGACCCCAGGTACACCTTTGCAGGCTTCTCCATTGACGGCGACAAAACTAGGCTCGAGCACGTCAATCTGGAGGTCGCCAATTTGTCGACATCAAGAAGGAGTGGAGGTTGCCCGAGGCAACCAAGGAGTAGGACTCCCTTGTAGAAGTCTCCGGCAAGCTCATCGACGACTACTACAACAACATGAAGAAGAAGATCACCAATGACGAACACATGTGCTGGGCCACCCTGCCTCTCTCCAAGAGGCACAGCGAGTATGCGGCAAAGGACTCCTATGCAGCTTATGAGATATGGAACCGCATCACCCTCACCCAGGACGGGCTTCGTCGTGCAAAGCTGGAGAAGGAGGAGCCCGCAAGAAGCGCGCCAGGAGCAGCTGGGGATGGCGAGATGCTACCTGGTGAAGAAGAAGATGGTGCCGGGCAAAGAGCCAACAATGCCAGCGTCGTTTTAGAATTATCATCAAATTTGCTTTATGTTGTTTGCTTATGTAACGTTAGTTTTCTTGTGATCATTTGCTTCGCTGAACTTAGTTTGCTTGCCATGCAGAATCGCTTGTAATGATGAACTTTGATTATGTTAGTTCACTTTCTATTGAAATTAGTTTGCTGATGATGAACTTCTCGTCCAGAATGCCTGAGATAATTTGTTCTCTGTTGTTTGCTTATGTATAATTAGATTCGAGCAGTGCGCAGAAAAGGTCGCATGCAGTGCAAGTTGTGTACCAATGCAGTACGGACTCTGTCATATGAAGTTTACACATACCCAACAAAGCAGTGCACACCCCTAAATTTGGAAAAATGAATACATAAGAGAAAAACACAAAAAGAAAAATGCGATCTGTATATGTAGTGCGGAAATATATAAACGTGTTGTACATAATCGTAATCAATGTAGTACACGCGTGATTTACTAAGCAGTGCACTCCCCTACATTGGTATAAAAGATTACATAAGAGCAAAAAACACGAAAACAAAAAATGAGAACTGTGCATGTAGTACGGGCTGCATGCACATGTAGTACAGAACCCAGATCAGTGCAGTGCACGGATGATTTACAAAGCCATGCACGCCCCTACATTGAAAAAAAATGTAGTGTGGTAATATATGAACGTCCAGAGCAGCAACATAAACAATGCAGTACAAGCATGTTTACTAAGCAGTGCACTACCCCACATTGGACAAAAGATTACATACGAGCAAAAACATGAAAACAAAAAAT
>LR738713.1:201812604-201856121 GCA_902687465.1 Secale cereale | reverse complement strand
ATCTGTATATGTAGTGCGGAAATATATAAACGTGTTGTACATAATCGTAATCAATGTAGTACACGCGTGATTTACTAAGCAGTGCACTCCCCTACATTGGTATAAAAGATTACATAAGAGCAAAAAACACGAAAACAAAAAATGAGAACTGTGCATGTAGTACGGGCTGCATGCACATGTAGTACAGAACCTAGATCAGTGCAGTGCACGGATGATTTACAAAGCCATGCACGCCCCTACATTGAAAAAAAATGTAGTGTGGTAATATATGAACGTCCAGAGCAGCAACATAAACAATGCAGTACAAGCATGTTTACTAAGCAGTGCACTACCCCACATTGGACAAAAGATTACATACGAGCAAAAACATGAAAACAAAAAATGAGAATTGTACATGTAGTACGGAATGAGTGCACATGCAGTACAAAACCCAGATCAATGCAGTGCAAGGATGGTTTGCTAAGTAGTGCACGCCCTTACATTGAAAAAAATCACATGATAGGAAATACAAAGAAAAAAAATTGACCACCCAGGTGCACCCGGCCCTAGCCAGTCTCGTAGTAGGTCTGCACCAAAAGCAGGCGAGTCGTTCTGAGACACGATGCAGGTGGCCGGTCCCACATGGGCCCATAGGTCAGAGAGCAGAGGGCAGCGAGCGCCATGTATAAGCGCCCAAATAAGTAACCAGAGGATTTCGACACGGTTGCCTCGCCAGCGCTTATAAACAGGTCGGGCGCGCCTCCCGCGAGCGAGGTGGGACTAAACATTAGGATGCACACAACGCACCGAGAACCAGCCATGCTCACGGGCCGATTTGGGCCCAATGCGTCTTCACTCCCAGAACACACGCCCAAAAAAAAGAGGCCACTGAAAATTAAAAAAACTCCCACATACCATACACAAATGCAGGCCCAACCACGCGTTCTGTGGTTCGTCTTGATATGATAACGCAGTTCACTTTTTTCAAATAAGCAGTCCTCTTGCTACTCAAATGCATTCACGGACATTGAATCAGAACCAATCCACCACCTAACACCAACCACAAACATTTATTACTTCCGTTGGTCAATTAGTTTCATAAAAACGTATCCATTCGAGCTCCAGACTAACACAACTCCTCCCACATTCCTCTTTTTCTTCAAACCATAGATCTAGGGTTCATCCCATCCCCAACACTTCTCTGGAATTCTACTGAACCAGCCATGGACTGTAAGTGCGGGTGTTTGGCAAGGATGGCATGGGTAGCGGACACATGCGCGTACGCAGAAGGTCTACAGCTCACCAATGCCGAGTGGCGCAGCATGCTCGGGTACCTCATGATAACAAACAGGGGGTTTCAGCCGCCATTTCTTCATCGCCTCACAAACGCAGATCTGTAGGAAAGTTGGGTATGTTTTTCCTCTCACAATTTTGGACATGATCTAGCCTGCAAATCCACATCTGAATATATAGTTCAATCAATATGTTCAGTAGTGTCAACAAAAAACAAAATATAATTTGTATTCTTGTTCAGATTTGTCAGCTATTAAGACTAGATGCTTCCACATACTTTTCTTCAGTACCACACCATGTATCGACACTAGTTAGATCAGAACACCAACACACGAACAGAAAAAGGGTCAGTAGATCAGCGTTGAAGTTCTCTTAACATGCTGACGAAGTACACTGTAACTCACCTTGTAGTACAAGCAGGTTGAAGTATAATATATATCCTAGTAAAACTAGAGGTCAATTCCGTATATAAGTTTGTTCATACATTGCAACTACTTTAGAAAATAACAATCATATATACATAACTATTAAAGCCAACATAAATAGATCATCCTAAGTATAAAGAAAAACATTTGTTGTTTACTCATAAAATTCTTTTTCCACCCATTCCAATGTGCAGAAACTGCCATCCACAATAAAATTTCCTGCTCCAAGTTCAGGGAAGGTTACGTTGGAGACACATCACAAGAATGGGTATGCAGACATGCAAGCCGACTACCACATTGACTCTGAAGACTGCATCAACATAACTACTGATTGGAAAGATTTTTTCTCCAAGAATGGCTTTGACGTCGAAAAAGTGGACATGGTGTTTTTCTACAAAGAATAAGACCCCCTCAAGTTTAGAATATTTGCCCTCTAGGCTGTCTAAATATGAAGAAACCAATATTTCTAATGCTTTGCTTATGTTGTATGCTTTTAAAATTATGTCATCAGGCACTTTGAACGATGCCTATTTAAAGTATGCAACCTCAACTGCATCATTTTATCATCTTTTTTAGAGAAGCTGCTGCTGGCAAAAATGCAGTTCTCTCAATTACATTTACGATGGTACTAATAATAATAATAAAGCACTCCTCTGAACAGTAACAAGGAAATGCGAATGGTCGAAACTTTGCAGTTAACATATGATGTTCAAAAACAAAGCAGTCCTCTAAACAGAACATTAACCACATTGCTAATGCAGTATGGAAGTGCATATTATGAAGTCCTGTAGAACACATAATTCAGTTCAAGAAAATAGATCTCATAAGCTGCCATAACCACTGAATTGTAGCTACAACGAAGTACACTACTAACAAAAATGCAGTGCACTACAACATATGCCACAACTACAACAAATAAAATTGAAAAACGGTAGAACTCCAGACATGTGGTAGACTAACAGAGGTGTCAATTTCACTCGCACTTCCATAACTCGCCTAAAAATTGTCCAACCACTAAACTACTGAAAAATACCCCCGCAAAAAAATTACATGGAAGACACAACAAATGGACGAACATCATCAGCTCACATTTAAAAAACGCAGTTAAAAAATAACAATTATACCTGCAATACAATGAATTCAAACATATAGCAACACTAATTACAATATTCAAACACGCATGGACGCGCAAAATTCAAAAAATCATCAAGAACAGAGGAGCGGACGAAGCTCACCCGCCCGCACAATCAAATTAACAAGAATTTTAAACTAAATCCTAAAAATTAACAAATTATAGAGTGAACGGACCGATTAAAACGAACACAATCAAAGAAATCCTACTAAAAAACAACATGCGAGCACAAAAAGCTCGCATCTCAAGCGAACACAAGTGAACAGAGAAAGCTCGTCCGCCAAATCCCTCGATTTGAAAGCATTCTAGTGGATTTTCTTGTAAATTAGAAAGAATGAAGGTAAAATGAGCTGTAGAGACAAACTGAATCACCCCGCAACACCTGATTCCACACAGAAAACATGGGCGGAACACCAGAAAATGAAGCAGTTCTCCCGTGAAGCATTGAAGTGCCCAATGTGAAGATGATGCAGTTCACTTCTATTAAGCGTGCAGTGCTGAAGTGTTATCATAATAACTATTCTACTAATATTAGCAGAATAGACCGGCTGTTTATATAAATTATTTGTCAAAATAGTTTGAATGTGAATCGATATTTGAGGATTAAAAAAAGTTGACCGCACCGAAATATGCAAAAAGTTTGTATACTTTTTAACCTTGGCCACAATATGGGGTGTAATGCTAACAAAAAGAAGATGGGCTCCAAAAAAATTCTTAAGAATTAGCAAATGGGATGTACATTATTAGAAATAATGCACACGAGAGCTGTGACTGTTGGATGTCCATCCAATGGCTATCGTGCTTCTTCAATATCTACTTTTCTTGCTCCAGCCGCTCAAACAAGCGCCGACGGGACTGCCTGCTCCCTCCTCCCACGGCCGGCTATGCTGCCGCGCAAGCCTCATCGCCCCACCGTACTCCCATTGTTGGCCTAGCCATCCCTCTACTCACCGACACCTGTTGTTTTCCCGGGGACGGCAGACGAACCAGTAAACCCTCGTACTCCTCCGCGTGGGAACAACTGCCGAGTCTTCCCTGCCTCCGGGTCGTTCCCTTCCTAGGCCTCGCCGTCGTCCACCGACCTGGTGCTCTCTGCGCGGCCTGGTCAACATGGTCAATGTATGACATCCGTCGGAAGTGGACTGTATGTGGAGAGGATGACATCAGGTTCCACGACCGCACGCAAGGAAATGCCTCCTTATTACGTGCAAAATAATGATTCCTCCACCTGACAGCTAGGACCCACGGGAAGGGCCTCTGTATTTTGTGAAAAAAATGTTCCCACAGGTCGGACCCACCAGCTATATCTTCGCACGCAAGGAAGTGCCTCCTTATGACGCACAAAAAAATAAATACCCCCTGCTAGCTGGGACCCATCATAGTGGGTGGTTGACTTGTGGGCCTACTAAGTTGACGGGGACAGAGGGCTTTGTCAAATTAGTCAATATGAACGGTTCTAGCTCAAGTGACCGTACGATGTCCATCCAATAGCCATAGTGCTTATTCAACCTCTGGTCTTCTTGATCTAGTCGCCCAAAGCAGCGACGGTCGTGCCGCCTGCTCCTGCCTCCCGTGGCCGGCTGTGCTGCCGCGGACGCCTCACCACCCCCGTACTACTCCAAATGCTGGCCAGGCCATCCCTCCACTCACCCACACCCCCTGTTAATCTACAGTGATGGCAGCCTCACACCACAGCCGAACCAGTGAACCCTCGTACTCCTCTCCGCGTGGGCAACCACAGCCTAGTCTTCCCCCGCTCCGCGTCGTCCCCTTCCTAGGCCTCGCCGCCGTCCACCGCCTTGGTGCTCTCGACGTGGCATGGTCAATGTGGTCAATGACCGACTTCCATCAGAAGAGTACTGTACGTGGAGAGGCTGACAGTTGGGTCCATGGCCACAGCCTAGTTTTTTTATGATTCGCCAAGTAAGTCGCTTTGTCAGGCCTGTTGGGATACAAATCTTTCAAGACGAGGAGAGCTTCATTCGGCTGGCCGAGAAAATGACCTATTAGTAATGAGAAATGGGCTGTACATTTTTAAAAGACATCAAACTGGCAATTAGTTTCAAAATTCTTTTTTTCATTTCGAGATTTTAAATTGCATTGATTTTTATGCATGGAAAATTTGTTGGATTTTAAATTGATATACATTTATTTTTAAAATCAGTTTGAATGTGACTCAAAATTTCGGGATTAAAAACAGTTCGGACAACACCGAAATATGCAAAATTTCGTATAATTTTTTAACCGTGGCCACAATATGGGCTGTAATGCGAACAAAAAGAATATGGGCTCCAAAAAAAACCTTAAGAATTAGCAAATGGGCTGTAAATTATTAGAAATAATGGCAGATGGGTTGTATGATGTTTTCCAAAGATTTGAGGCTTTCCTAAAAAAATGGTTGACGTACAAGCAGTGACTGTTGGATGTCCATCCAACGGCTGTCGTGCTTCTTCAATCTCTACTTTTCTTGCTCCAGCTGCTCAAACAAGCGCCGACGGGACTGCCAGCTCCCTCCTCCCGCGGCCGGCTATGCTGCCGCGCAGGCCTCATCGCCCCACCGTACTCCCATCGCTGGACTAGCCATCCCTCTACTCACCGACACCTGCTGTTTTCTCCGGGGATGGCAGACGAACCAGTAAACCCTCATACTCCTCCGCGTGGAAACAACTGCCGAGTCTTCCCTGCCTCTGGGTCATTCCCTTCCTAGGCCTCCCCGTCGTCCACCGCCCTGGTGCTCTCTGTGCGGTCTGGTCAAGATGGTCAATGAATGACATCCATCAGAAGTGGACTGTATGTGGAGAGGCTGACAGCTGGTTCCACGACCGCACGCAAGGAAATGCCTCCTTATTAAGCGCAAAAATAATGATTCCTCCACCTGACAGCTAGGACCCACGGGAAGGGCCTCTGTATTTTGCGAAAAAAATGTTCCCCCCGATGACACGTCGGACCCACCAGCTATATCTTCGCACGCAAGGAAGTGCCTCCTTATGACGCACAAAAAAATAAATACCCCCTGCTAGCTGGGACCCATCATAGTGGGTGGCTGACTTGTGGGCCTACTAAGTTGATGGGGATAGAGGGCTTTGTCAAGTTTGTCAATATGAACGGTTCTAGCTCCAGTGACCGTACGATGTCCATCCAACAGCCATAGTGCTTCTTCAACCTCTGGTTGTCTTGCTCCAGCCGCCCAAAGCAGCGACGGTCGTGCCGCCTGCTCCTGCCTCCCGTGGCCGGCTATGCTGCCGCGGAGGCCTAACCACCCCCGTACTACTCCAAACGCTGGCCAGGCCATCCCTCCACTCACCCACACCCCCTGTTATTCTACGGTGATGGCAGCCTCACACCACAGCCGAACCAGTGAACCCTCGTACTCCTCTCCGCGTGGGCATCCACTGCCTAGTCTTCCCCGGCTCCGCGTCGTCCCCTTCCTAGGCCTCGCCGCCGTCCACCGCCTTGGTGCTCTCGGCGTGGCATGGTCAATGTGGTCAATGATCGACTTCCATCAGAAGAGTACTGTACGTGGAGAGGCTAACAGCTGGGTCCATGGCCACAGCCTAGTTTTTTTGTGATTCGCCAAGTAAGTCGCTTTGTCAGGCCTGTTGGGCTGCAAATCTTTCAAGACGAGGAGAGCTTCATTTGGCTGGCCGAGAAAATGACCTATTAGTAATGAGAAATGGGATGTACATTTTTAAAACACATCAAATCGGCAATTAGTTTCAAAATTCTTTTTTTCATTTCGATATTTTAAATCGCATTGATTTTTATGCGTGGACATTTTGTTGGATTTTATATTGATATACATTTATTTTTAAAATCAGTTTGAATGTGACTCAAAATTTCGGGATTAAAAACAGTTCGGACAACACCGAAATATGCAAAATTTCGTATAATTTTTTAACCGTGGCCACAATATGGGCTGTAATGCTAAAAAAAAGAATATGGGCTCCAAAAAAAACCTTAAGAATTAGCAAATGGGCTGTAAATTATTAGAAATAATGGCAGATGGGTTGTATGATGTTTTCCATAGATTTGAGGCTTTCCTAAAAAAAATGGTGACGCACAAGCAGTGACTGTTGGATGTCCATCCAACGGCCGTCGTGCTTCTTCAATCTCTGCTCTTCCTTCTCCGGCCGCTCAAACAAGCACCGGCGGGACTGCCTGCTCTCTCCACCCCGCGGCCGGCTGTGCTGCCGCGCAGGCCTCACTGTCAGGACCCCGATCCTAAGTCACACCGATCTAGCTGTAACACGTCATATCACTTTGCGGCCTCACGCACGGTAACCCCACGGGTGCCACCTTACCTGGCCCGGGACCGTTTGCGCATTTTGGCACACGTATATGACAGTGTCGCTAGCATCCATATGACAGAGAACCCGGGCCGACATGGCTAGTTATAAACCAAAAGTGGCACTAAATTACAGGGACATGCATACATGACCCAGCAACGAACGTGTCGGTCATCAACGTATGAACCCAAGTCGTAGCAAGCTACAAGGACTTAAGGAACAACGCGTGACATTTCCCCTAAGGGACAGACACAGGAACGAAGAAGGACACATGCCGGCCAGCCTAAGTGTTCCGGAGCAGTAGCAAGCTACCAAGGCTCAGTGGAAGCACCAGGAGACATTTCCCTGTAAGATAGACTACCAAAGGTAAACAACTAGGTGTCGGATCCCACACATAGCAATACACATTACACGTACGCATAACATGCAAGTATGTGCTGTACAACATGGCATCACAACATAACTCAACAACTCATATAGATAAGGCCCAGAAGAGCCATCATAGCATTATTACAAACAGAGGTCACATGACCCAACATACAGAGCACACAGGCAACGGAAGCATTACATGTCTGAGTACAGACATCTACAAATGAAAAAGACTAAGAAGCCTGACTATCTACAAGACCCTCCCAAGGGTACAAGATCGTAGCTGAGGTAACAAGCTAAACGTCGAAGTCCATGCGGAACCACTAGCGAGACTGAGGTCTCTCTGCAAAACATAAATTAAGCAAACGTGAGTACAAAGGTACTCAACAAGACTTACATCAGAACTAGCTACATATGCATCGGTATCAACAAAGGGGTGGTGGAGTTTCACTGCAGCAAGCCAGCTTTGACTCGGTGGCTATCCTAAACTACGACTGAAAGTAACTCTTTTGAGGTGGCGCACACGAGTCCACATATTCACCAATCAATACACCACTATGGATCCGCTCCCGTCTCCCTACGAGAAGGCCATCCATAGCACTCACGCTTATCTTGCGCATTTTAGAGTATCCACTTTCACTTGTCTATGAACTGTAATAGGCAACCCAGAAGTCCATTTCCGCGGACACGGCTATTCGAATAGATTATATATAACCCTGCAGGGGTGTACTTCTTCACACATGTTTCCACCACTTAGCGTCTGCACACGACATGTGCTCGGCAGACTTCAAGCGAAAGCCGACGTGGGTGTAGACCACGACCTAACCAACCACACAAGTCTCTCGTCCAGGTTTATCGCCTATTTGGGTTCCATCCGTTGGGAGATCCGGCCGGGGTGTCGCTCACGGCCCCAAACGATGTGTACAGGGTTCCCGCGCCAGCAAACGGGCGACAGGTACACCGTGCCACGTACCTGCCGTGTCACAGTCCACCCCGAGGGTCAGCACTGCGCACGACCTCCAGTAAACTACAAACACCAGAAACTAGTTGCAACTCCTGGACAGAGAACAAGTGCAGTCAATAAGTCGAGCGGGGTCATATTTCAGGGCCCAATGTGTGGTAGTAGCTGTTTCATGGATCAACCAACACAGAACTCAGTTCCTGAGGACGGCTGCAATGAGACAACCCACCATGTACTCCTACATGGCCTCTCATCGCTACCTTTACCAAATCGTGTTCACACACTTAGCTCACACACAGTAGGACATGTTCATCATATTCCAATTCATCCCCGATGAATCAGACCTGACACAACTCTAAGCAATAGCAGGCATAACCAGAAAGCATCAATGAGTAGGCACAACATGGCTCAAACAACTCCTACTCATACTAGTGGGTTTCAACTATTTACTGTGGCAATGACGGGTCATGCAGTGGAAAGGGGTTCAACTACCGCAGCAAGTAACAGTTGAAGCATTGTTGTCCTAATGCAGTAAAAGAGAGCAAGAGCGAGAGAGTGGGATTGTATCGGAATGCTCAATGGGGTTTTGCTTGCCTGGCACTTCTGAAGATAACATTGAGTCTTCATCGGTGTCATCGGTCACATCGTCGGAACGTCGTCTACTGAGAGGGAACAAAACCGACAAACAGGGAAAGAACACAATCAATGCAATGCAACAATATGATGCATGAACATGACATGGCAATATGATGTGGTTTGGCCTAATGCAACTAGCAACCATGTTAAATGAAGTTGGTTTGAACCAAGGTTCAAATTCAAACTCCATATGTGATTATTCAAATGCCATTTATTCAAATTGTCCTAAACAGTGGCTGTAAGTTATTCAAATATGAATGAAAATGCCATAAACAGATTCCTTGGATTTTTCTGATCAATTTTCATATATAAATTATTTTCATCTGAGCTATAGATTATTTTCTATGATTTTTAGAAGTTTTGGCTATTTTCTGAAATAAATAAATCATTTCTGATTTATTTAGAATTCCAGAAAAGCATTTATGACATCATAGTGACATCATCACTATGTCAGCAGGTCAAAGGCGCCAGCCCAGGTCAAACCTGACAGCTGGGACCCACAAGTCAGTGTCTCAACTAATTAACTAAATTAGTTAGCACTAAGTTAAACCTAACTCTAATTAACTAGGGGCCTGGGCCCACACGTCAGTGAGCCAGGGCTAATCCTATTTTAATTAAACCTAACTAGGTAATTAGCAGGAACTGGCCCCACACGTCAGTGAGTTAGTGGTTAACTAAGGGCGTGGGGCCCATACGTCAGTGACCCGGGGTGGTCAACCCACCGGTCAAAGAGGTCAGAAACGCCGGCGGCTCGTCGCCGGCGAGACGAAATGCGGCGGAGGGTTCGGGTTTCTTCCCACGGCGTCCAAAACGACCGCCGTTTGGTCCTACGCGTTGTTGGGGCTCCTCCGCATCCAAAGGACCAGACGGGAGGCCGCGGGGTGGCCGGAAAGTGACCGGCGACTAGGTTTAGCGGCGCCGGAGTTCGGGCGATGATCAAGACGGCGCTACGGGCCACTCCAGGAGCGACGGATGGCCCTGCCCGAAGCGCGGGAGTGCAAGGAGTGCGATGGCGAGCTCGGATGCGAGCTATGGTGGTTGTGGCCATGGCGGCTACAGGTTCAGCGGCGGCCGGAGTTGGCCACGACGGAGCTATGGCCTAGAGGTCATGCGCGGCTAGGGGAGAAGGGGGAAGCGACTCAGAGGCTCACCGCGGTTCGTTTGAAGAAGACGGCGAGCCCGGGGGCGGCCTGACGGCGGCGAATCGTCGACGGCGGTCACCGGACGCAGAGGAGGGGAACGACGGCGTTGCGGGTGAGGGGGAGCTCCTGGCGTCGCATGAGATGAAGGAGAGGAAGAGGGGGAACACGGCGGAGCTCGAGGGCTCATCGGAGGGGCGAGAGGTGGACGATGGCCGTGGTGGTTCAGGACGGCGGCGACGACGGCGTTCAGGTGCTCGCGGGGGAGAGAGACAGAGGAGGGGAAGGAACACAGGGAGAGGCCGAGGGGGTTCCAGGGTGTCGTGGCGTCCTCTAGGGGCTTCGGTGCAGCGAGGAGGCAGACAGGCAAGGCGAAGGTGGCCGGCGCGTGGCTGCGGGCGCCGGGCACACGCCCTCGTGCCTTCTGGCACGAGGTAGACGACAGAGGAGGGGGGGGGCAGGTGGGCTGGGCCTCTACAGAGGTAGCTGGGCCAACAGTGCTGGCTGCACAGGTAAGCCTTTTCCTTCTAAACTAATTCTGTTTCTGTTATTCTATTTTGTTATTTTGTTCTGGGCTTTATTAAAAAATACTTAGGCACTTTCAAAATTCACCAAACTGCTCATGCCCACTGTTTAGCATATAACCAACATGGAACATTTCAGTTTGGGATTATTTGAGCATTTAAAATAATATATAAAATTCAAATGCCCAAATGCAAATAAGATATGATTTAATTCAAAAATCCAGAATGGTCCTAGAAATATGAGCAACATTTTTGGCAGAGGTTTTTAATCAATCCTAAAATGATGAACTTTTCTAAAGAGCATTTTGGGTTCATTGAGAAAGATTTGAACTTGAACCTAGTTGGTTTCATCTGGTGCTAGGGTTTAGTCATCCCCATTTCAAGTTTCCTTTGAAAATAAACATGATGCACACATGAGGCTAGCCTAGAGCATTACCAGAAGCTAGGGATGTGACACTCACCGCCCCACCGTACTCCCATAGCTGGCCTAGACATCCCTCTACTCACCCACACCTGCTGTTTTCTGTGGGAACGGCAGACGAACCAGTAAACCCTCGTACTCCTCCACGTGGGAACAACTGCCGAGTCTTCCCTGCCTCCGGGTCGTTCCCTTCCTTGGTCTCGCCGTCGTCCACCGCCCTGGTGCTCTCTGCGCGGCCTGGTCAACATGGTCAATGAATGACATCCATCGGAAGTGGACTGTATGTGGAGAGGCTGACAGCTGGTTCCACGACCGCACGCAAGGAAATGCCTCCTTATTACGCGCAAAAAAATGATTCCTCCACCTGATAGCTAGGACCCACGAGAAGGGCCTCTGTATTTTGCGAAAAAAATGTTCCCCCCGATGACAGGTCGGACCCACCAGCTATATCTTCGCACCCAAGGAAGTGCCTCCTTATGACGCACAAAAAAAATAAATACCCCCTGCTAGATGGGACCCATCATAGTGGGTGGCTCACTTGTGGGCCTACTAAGTTGATGGGGACAGAGGGCTATGTCAAGTTAGTCAATATGAACGGTTCTAGCTCCAGTGACCGTACGATGTCCATCCAACAGCCATAGTGCTTCTTCAACCTCTGGTCTTCTTGCTCCAGCCGCCCAAAGCAGCGACGGTCGTGCCGCCTGCTCCTGCCTCCCGTGGCCGGCTGTGCTGCCGCGGAGGCCTCATCACCCCCGTACTACTCCAAACGCTGGCCAGGCCATCCCTCCACTCACCCACACCCCCTGCTATTCTACGGTGATGGCAGGCTCACACCACAGCCAAACCAATGAACCCTTGTACTCCTCTCCGCGTGGGCATCCACTGCCTAGTCTTACCCGGCTCCGCGTCATCCCCTTCCTAGGCCTCGCCGCCGTCCACCGCCTTTGTGCTCTCGGCATGGCATGGTCAATGTGGTCAATGACCGACTTCCATCAGAAGAGTACTGTATGTGGAGAGGCTGACAGCTGGGTCCATGGCCACAGCCTAGTTTTTTTGTGATTCGCCAAGTAAGTCGCTTTGTCAGGCCTGTTGGGCTGCAAATCTTTCAAGAAGAGGAGAGCTTCATTCGGCTGGCCGAGAAAATGACCAATTAGTAATGAGAAATGGGCTGTACATTTTTAAAACACATCAAACCGGCAATTAGTTTCAAAATTCTTTTTTTCATTTCGAGATTTTCTATTGCATTGATTTTTATGCATGGACGATTTGTTGGATTTTATATTGATACACATTTATTTTTAAAATCAGTCTGAATGTGACTCAAAATTTCGGGGTTAAAAACGGTTCGGACAACACCAAAATATGCAAAATTTCGTATAATTGTTTAACCGTGGCCACAATATGGGTTGTAATGCTAACAAAAAGAATATGGGCTCCAAAAACAAAACCTTAAGAATTAGCAAATGGGCTGTAAATTATTAGAAATAATGGCAGATGGGTTGTATGATATTTTCCATAGATTTGAGGCTTTCCTAAAAAAATGGTTGACGCACAAGCAGTGACTATTGGATGTCCATCCAACGGCCGTCGTGCTTCTTCAATCTCTGCTCTTCCTTCTCCAGCCGCTCAAACAAGCACCGGCGGGACTGCCTGCTCTCTCCAACCCTCGGCCGGCTGTGCTGCCGCGCAGGCCTCACCGCTCCACCGTACTCCCATCGCTGGCCTAGACATCCCTCTACTCACCCACACCTGCTGTTTTCTATGGGAACGACAGATGAACCAGTAAACCCTCGTACTCCTCCGCGTGGGAACAACTGCCGAGTCTTCCCTGCCTCCGGGCTGTTCCCTTCCTAGGCCTCGCCGTCGTCCACTGTCCTGGTGCTCTCTGCGCGGCCTGGTCAACATGGTCAATGAATGACATCCATCAGAAGTGGACTGTATGTCGAGAGGCTGACAGCTGGTTCCACGACCGCACGCAAGGAAATGCCTCCTTATTACGCGCAAAATAATGATTCCTCCACCTGACAGCTAGGACCCACGGGAAGGGCCTCTGTATTTTGCGAAAAAAATGTTCCCCCCGATGACAGGTCGGACCCACCAGCTATATCTTCGCACGCAAGGAAGTGCCTCCTTATGACGCACAAAAAAAATAAATACCCCCTGCTAGCTGGGACCCATCATAGTGGGTGGCTGACTTGTGGGCCTACTAAGTTGATGGGGACACAGGGCTTTGTCAAGTTAGTCAATATGAACGGTTCTAGCTCCAGTGACCGTACGACATCCATCCAACAACCATAGTGCTTCTTCAACCTCTGGTCTTCTTGCTCCAGCCGCCCAAAGCAGCGACGGTCGTGCCACCTCCTCCTGCATCTCGTGGCCGGCTGTGCTGCCGCGGAGGCCTCACCACCCCCGTACTACTCCAAACGCTGGCCAGGCCATCCCTCCACTCACCCACACCCCATGTTATTCTATGGTGATGGCAGCCTCACACCACAGTCGAACCAGTGAACCCTCGTACTCCTCTCCGCGTGGGCATCCACTTCCTAGTCTTCCCCGGCTCCGCGTCGTCCCCTTCCTAGGCCTCGTCGCCGTCCACCGCCTTGGTGCTCTCGGCGTGGCATGGTCAATGTGGTCAATGACCGACTTCCATCAGAAGAGTAATGTACGTGGAGAGGCTGACAGCTGGGTCCATGGCCACAGCCTAGTTTTTTTGTGATTCGCCAAGTAAGTCGCTTTGTCAGGCCTGTTGGGCTGCAAATCTTTCAAGACGAGGAGAGCTTCATTCGGCTGGCCGAGAAAATGACCTATTAGTAATGAGAAATGGGGTGTACATTTTTAAAACAGATCAAACCGGCAATTAGTTTCAAATTTTTTTTTTCATTTCAACATTTTAAATTACATTGATTTTTATGCATGGACAATTTGTTGGATTTTATATTGATATACATTTATTTTTAAAATCATTTTGAATGTGACTCAAAATTTCGGGATTAAAAACAGTTCGGACGACACCGAAATATGCAAAATTTCATATAATTTTTTAACCGTGGCCACAATATGGGCTGTAATGCTAACAAAAAGAATATGGGCTCCAAAAAAAACCTTAAGAATTAGCAAATGGGTTGTAAATTATTAGAAATAATGGCAGATGGGTTGTATGATGTTTTCCATAGATTGGAGGCTTTCCTAAAAAAATGGTTGACGCACAAGCAGTGGCTGTTGGATGTCCATCCAACGGCCGTCGTGCTTCTTTAATATCTGCTCTTCCTTCTCCAGCCGCTCAAACAAGCACCGGCGGGACTGCCTGCTCTCTCCACCCTGCGGCCGGCTGTGCTGCCGCGCAGGCCTCACCACCCCACCGTACTCCCATCGCTGGCCTAGACATCCTTCTACTCACCAAGGCTGTTTTCTGTGGGAACGGCAGACGAACCAGTAAACCCTCGTACTCTTCTGCGTGGGAAAAAACTTCCCAGTCTTCCCTGGCTCCGTATTGTTCCCTTCCTAGGCCATGCCTTCGTCCACCGCCTTGGTGCTCTCGGCGCGGCCTGGTCAACGTGGTCAATGAACGACATCCATCGGAAGTGGACTGTACGTGGAGAGGCTGACAGCTGGGTCCTCGGCAGCCCGCATGGAAATGCCTCCTTATTACGCGCAAAATAATGATTCCTCCACCTGATAGCTACGACCTACGGGAAGGGCTTCTGTATTTCGTGAAAAAACGTCCCCCCCGCTGACAGGTCAGACCCGCCAGCTATATCTTTGCATGCAAGGAAGTGCCTCCTTATGACGCACAAAAAAATGAATACCCCCCTGCTAGTTGGGACCCGCCATAGTGGGTGGCTGACTTGTGGGCCTACTATGTTGACGGGGACAGTGGGCTTTGTCAAGTTAGTCAATATGAATGATTCTAGCTCCAGTGATCGTACGATGTCCACCCAACGGCCATAGTGCTTCTTCAACCTCTGGTCTTCTTGCTCCAGCCGCCCAAAGAAGTGCCGGTCGTGCCGCCTGCTCCTGCCTCCTCTGGCCGGCTGTGCTGCCGCTGAGGCCTCACCGCCCCATACTACTCCCACCGTTGGCCAGGCCATCCCTCCACTCACCCACACCCCTTGTTATTCTGCGGCGACAGCAGCCTCACACCGCAGCCGAACCAGTGAACCCTCGTACTCCTCGCCGTGTGGGCATCCACTGCCGCGTCTTCCCCGGCTCCGCGTCGTCCCCTTTCTAGGCCTCGGCGTCGTCCACCGCCTTGGTGATCTCGGCGCGGTGTGGTCAGTGTGGTCAATGACCGACTTCCATCGGAAGAGTACTGTACGTGGATTGGTTGACAGCTAGGTCCACGGCCGCAGCTGGGTCCACGGCCACAACCCAGTTTTTTGTGATTTGCCAAGTAAGTCGCTTTATCAGGCCTGTTGGGCTGCAAATCTTTCAAGACGAGGAGAGCTTCATTCGGCTGGCCGAGAAAATGGCCTATCAGTAATGATAAATGGGCTGTACATTTTTAAAACACATCAAACCGGCAATTAGTTTCAATTTTTTTTCATTTTTAGATTATAAATTGCATTGATTTTTATGCGTGGACAATTTGTTGGATTTTATACTGATATACATTTATTGTTAAAATCAGTTTAAATGTGACTCTAAACTTCGGGATTAAAACAGTTTTGACCGCACCGGAATATGCAAAATTTCATATAATTTTTAACCGTGGCCATAATATGGGCTGTAATGCTAACAAGAAGAATATGGGCTCCAAAAAAAAACTTTATGAATTAGCAAATGGGCTGTAAATTATTATTAATAATGGCAGATGTGATGTATGATGTTTTCCTCAGATTTGAGGCTTTCCTAAAAAAAAGGTTGACGCACAAGCAGGGATTGTTGGATGTCCATCCAACGGCCGTCGTGCTTCTTCAATCACTCCTCTTCCTGCTCCAGCCGCTCAAACAAGCGCCGGCGGGACTGCCTACTCTCTCCTCCCCGCGGCCGGCTGTGCTGCCGCGCATGCCTCACCGCCCCACTATACTCCCATCGCTGGCCTAGCCATTCCTCTACTAACCCACAACTACTGTTTTCTCTAGGGACGGCAGACAAACCAGTAAACCCTTGTACTCCTCCGCGTGGGAAACAACAGCCGAGTCTTCCCTGGCTCGGTGTCGTTCCCTTCCTAGGCCTCTTCATCATCCACCGCCCTGTTGCTTTTGGCTCGACCTGGTCAATGCGTTCAATGAAAGACATCCATCGGAAGTGGACTGTACGTGGAGAGGCGGACAGCTGGGTCCACGGCCGCACGCATGGAAATGCCTCCTTATTACGTGCAAAGTAATGATTCCTCCACCTGACATCTCGGACCCACCGAAAGGGCCTCTGTATTTCGCGAAAAAAATGTTACCGCCGCTGACAGCTCGGACCCACCAGCTATATCTTCGCACGCAAGGAAGTGCCTCCTTATTACGCACAAAAAATGAATACTCCCCCTATTAACTAGGACCCAGTATAGTGACAGGCTGATTTGTGGGCCTACTAAGTTGATGAGGACGGAGGGCTTTGTCAACTTAGTCAATATGCACAATTATAGCTCCAGTGACCGTACAATGTCCATCAAACGGCCCTAGTGCTTCTTCAACCTCTGGTCTTCTTGCTCCAGCCGCCCAAACCAGCTAGCAAACCAGCGCCGATCGTGCCTCGTGCTCCTGCCTCCCGTGGCCGGCTGTGCTATCGTGGAGGCCTCACCGCCCCATACTACTCCCACCGCTGGCCAGGCCATCCCTCCACTCACCCACACCCCCTGTTATTCTGCGGCGACGACAGCCGCACACCGCGGCCAAACCAATGAACCCTCATACTACTCTACGTGTGGGCATCCACTGCCGCATCTTCCCTCACTCCGCGTCATCTCCTTCCTAGGCCTCACCGTCGTCCACCGCCCTGGTGCTCTCGGCAAGGCGTGGTCAACATGGTCTAGGAATGGCTTCCATCGGACGTGGACTGTACATGGAGAGGCTGACAGCTGGGTCCACGACGGCATCATGGAAGTGCCGCCTTATTACGCAGAAAATAATTATTCCTCCACCTGATAGCAAGGACCCACCGGACGGGTCACCATATTTCGCGAAAAACGTTTCCCCCAGACTGCTGGGACCCAGCGGACGGGCCACTGTATGGCGCGAAAAAATGTTCCCCCAGCTGTCAGCTTGGGCCCACAGGAAGCGCCTCCTTATTACGCACAAAAAAAATGAATACTCCCCCTGCTGGTTGGGACCCATCTTGCTAGGAGGCTGACTTGTGGGCCTACTAAGTTGATGGGGACGGAGTGCTTTGTCAACTTAGTAAATATGAAAAATTCTAGCTCCAGTGACCGTACGATGTCCATCCAACAGACTTAGTGCTTCTTCAACCTCTAGTCTTGTTGCTCCAGCCGCCCAAAGCAGTGCCAGTCGTGCCGCATGCTCCTGCCTCCCGTGGCCGGCTGTGCTGCCGCGGAGGCCTCACCGCCCCCTACTATTCCGACCGCTGGTCAGGCCATCCCTCTGCTCACCCACACCCCATGTTATTCTACGGCGACGACAGCCTCACACCACAGTGAACCAGTGAACCCTCATAGTCCTCTACGTGTGGGCATCAACTGCGGCGTCTTCCCCGGCTCCACGTCGTCCCCTTCCTAGGCCTCGCTGTCGTCCACCGCCCTGGTGCTCTCGGCGCAGTGTGGTAAACATGGTCAAGGAACGACTTTTATCGGATGTGGACTGTACGTGGAGAGGCTGACAGCTGGGTCCACGGCTGCAGCAAGGAAGTGCCGCCTTATTAAGCGCAAAATAATTATTCCTCCACCAGACAACGGGGACCCACCGGACGGGCCACCGTATTTCGTGAAAAAACGTTGCCCCCTGACTGCTGGGACCCACCAGCTACATCTTCGCATGCAAGGAAGTGCGTCCGGGCAAAAAAAAATTGATTCGCCCCCTGACTGCTAGGACCCACCAGCTATATATTCGTATGCAAGGAAGTGTCTGACAGTTGGGACCCACCTGGTCGAAGCGTCCATAGCATTGTCATTCTAGTCGCGAACGTGTACGTACTGGTCGATGTAGAGGCGTGCACGTGTCGTAGTAGAGGCACACACGTAGCATGTACACGTACATACAGTGGCAAGTGTGCAAGAAAGAAAATACGGCCATGTGCGTACATACGGGAAGCGTCTCGAATGGCTACTCGCGCATACGTACGGCCAGGGCTCGTGTACATGGCTTGGTCGGAATGGAGAAACAACATCGCCATCGTGTTCATGGGGAGCCAACCGGCTGGGTCAGAATGGAATGCGTTGTCGTGTTCATCAGGAGGGCTTGGACAGAACAGCCAATGGAAACGAGGCCTGGCGTACCGTAGAAGGGAGGAAACGACCTTGTGTTCGACCGGCCAAGTTTGAAACGAGATCCTGTTCATTTGGAGGGGTCTGGCGTACCGCAAAATGGAGGAAACGAACCTCCTACGTTTGAAACAGGGGTCCTGTTGATCGGGAGGGGTGTGGCATACCACAAAATGGAGGAAACAGACTTGTGTTGGAGCGCTACGGTCGAAACAGGGGTCCCTTTCATCCGGAGGGGTTTGGCGTACAACAAAACGGAGGAAACGGACTTGTGTTGGAGCGCTATGGTCGAAACTGGGGTCCTGTTCATCGGGAGGGGTGTGGTGTACCGCAAAACGGGACTCCACGGGATACTGTTCATCACCACCGTCGACCCCCTCCAGCCTCCACGGGCTACTGTTCATCCACCGTCGACCTCATCCAGCCTCCACCCGCGACTGTTCAGCCTCCACCACGTGCTACTCCACCGACTACTGTTCAACCAGCCCTCTCCACGGGCTCCTGTTCAACCACCCCTCCACGGGCTACTGTTCATCCAGCTGTCGGTGTAAAAAAAGAGGGGTACACTTTTTGTACCACTATAACTGTGCACGGGCAGTCTGAACCACGGGCACCACCACACCAAGCATAGCAGGGGAGGTGACCCAAGGTAAGACCGAAGCTCGATGGAACCGGAGCAACGCCAAGAACAAGACCACAAAGGGGACAAAGCGGCTTCCCCCGGCAAAATCCTTGCCGGGAGCCAGTTTCAGCAACCCTGGCAAGATCCTTGCCGGGGCCGGCTCCGGCAGCCCCGGCAAGTCCATTGCCGCAGCAGCTCGCCCCACGCCTATAGAGCGGATCATCCTTGAGTCCACTGCCCCTATGGGGCAAGGATTCAGGAGATATCCCCGTGGTGGCATGCAGATCTTTGTGAAGACATTCATGGACAGATACTCACACTAAGAGGACGACGACCCTTGGCAGGATCCCAGCCAAGGAGGACCACAAGGCCTCCGGCAAGCACCTTGCCGAGGATGACAGCAGGCGCCGCGGCAGGACCCTTGCCGAGGACACCCGTAGGGCCACCATCAGGCCTGCGCCAACTGAGTTTCCACAGCCCCATGCAGCTGCCGACCCAACCAGCTGGGCAGGCTCCTGCGTGGCAACATGCAGATCTTCGTGGAGACCCGCCGTTGCGCCACCTCAGCTGCCTACCTGCCTACATGGCACCTCAGGCACCGCTGGCCAAGGCGCGTGTCAACACAGGGAGGAGCAGGGATGGCAAGACGGACGTCTCCCCTCGTCCCGGATAAAGCAAGGACACCTAAGCCAGGCACATTAAATGCGCCTTGTCCTGTAATGCAAGGGATAACCTCGCATCACTGTACCCTTTCCACCTCATGTGTGCCACTGTGGCAACCCCTTTTTCCTATAAAAGGAGGCCAGAGGCGACCAGGAGAAGGATTCGGCTCTTTAGAACTCCTCACGACTCTTTCGGAGCCCTCACTAGCTGAAGAACACAAACATATAATCCACCAAAGCAGGAGTAGGGTTTTACGCATCTTTGCGGCCCGACCCTGGGTAAAGGAACCGTGTGCTAACTGTTAGATTCGCTCTTCTCTCAACCCTGCGCCCCGCAACCATAGTAGGGATTCTTGTGATCCCATAGGTGTCGATCCAAATACCCCGACATCTTTGGCGCGCCAGGTAGGGGTCAGAGGCGTGAGAAAGGTCGAGCAGACTGGGGAGATGGCAAGGCCTGTTGCCGGGCGAGAAAATGTTTATGTCAGAGGTATCAGGGACTCGTTCCCTCTAGTGGGTTCTACCTGCGAACAAATGACCCGGCAAACATTCCTTTTTCATTAAAAACATTCCACTCAGGTACAGTCCATAGGGAATGAAAAACATGAACAAGGAGATTACAAGTTTTAAACTTAACAGTTGCCCGAAGGGTTACAAACTAAAAAGAGATAAGATGCCTGTAATGCCTTTCTTGTGCCTCTCCTCGGGAGGTAGGTCAAGCAGGCGAGAAGGGCAAAAGGGGCACCTAGGCGAGCTACATGTGGCAAAAGACACCAAGAGGACATCTCGGTGGCCGCCCAAGGGCTGGATGGTGATGACGGCGCCGGAGGCAAATCTCGAAGACGAGGCGGCATGACGTCAGTACGCGTCGAAGGCGTTGGTGCCCACGTACTCCGACTTGACGACCTTGCCGCCCGCCTTCTTCCTCTTCCTCTTCCGCAACCTCCCTACGCCAGCCGCCAAGGAGGTGGCCCCGAGAAGTTCAAGGAGCCGACGACACAGATGATGGGGTCGCCGGTGCCACCAGGAGCGGCGCCCGACACCTGGTCGGACCCGTCATCCTTCCGTCCACCGCCCTCGTCGTCGCTGCCGCTGTCCACCTCGTCACCCTTGTTCGAGGAGGAGTCTTCGTCATCGGAGGAGCTCTCCACGCAGCACCTCGCACGAGTCCCGAAGTGCCCGAAGACCTTGACGGAGAGATGGCCATCCTCCATCAACTTGAAATGGAGGGTGAGCCCATCCGTCAGGCTGTGGATGCGAGCGAACGTCTTCCATCCTTGATGAAGACACATCACATGAGGGGCAGGGATGTCGTCGCGGACCAGCGTGCCACTGATCCCGCAGCCCCTTATGTGCAGCCGTAGCGACTCCGGCAGATCCACCTCCATCTCCCGCGCAAATGGGGTCGGGAGACGAAGGCGACGGCGCAGCGGCCGCCGCAACCTGACGAAGAACTCACAAGGGTCATCCCCAATGTGGCCTTCCATTAGAGGAGGGGCTGCTGGCGGGGGCGAGGACGGCGGGCCTCCCCGTCCTCCTCTTCCCCGAGGGCCCCGACCTCGCCCACGGCCTCGCCACCTCCCTCTTCCCCTCGTGGCCGGTTCTGCCACCACAGGTGCAGGAGAAGGAGGGACGCATTGTCGAGCAGCGACCCTCGCTGCCACCGTTGAAGAGCCGGGATTTCCTCTCTCCATGGCGAACAGAAGAGAGGAGCAGAAGCTGAAGGAGAAAGAAGATGGAAGAGTGCAGGGCGCCGTCCCTTCCCTCCCGCTTTTTATAAAGGGGTGGGGCTGGGGCTCGACCGCCCCGCTCGGCCAATCAAGACGCATAAGGCAAGGGAGCCGGGACCGACCCACCGCCCCGACCAGCGACGGCTCAGTTTCCCACCTCCACCGTTCGCCACCTCAAGCGCATGGAGGGCACATGGCGGACGTGCAGAACCGAGGGGACGGGTGCCATGTGCCCTCCATGTGCTTGAGGTGGCGAATGGTGGAGGCGGGTGAGGCGACCTCTCCCCACCCCGTGATCGTGGGAAGTGGACGCCTTGACGACCGCACCTTGGCCCCATTTACGGGGAAGGCACGAAGCCGTAAATGGGCCGCGCCTCCACGCCTCCCCCCGTTTACGGGGAAGGCACGAAGCCGCCTCCTTTCGCATTTACTGCGACGTGACGCATGCCTGCAGAAACCGCCCCACGCATGCCGCCCACGTCACGCACACCCCTCCACCCCGCGCCATGCGCACGGGACGTGGAAGGCGCAGCGCGCGGAAAATCTTACCGCGGTGAAAACCGCCCCGCCTGCCCGCGCACCATTCTGGGCCTGGCCCAACAATGCGTCACGCTCATGTGTGGCCCAGGCCCGGGGGCTCCTGTCGGTGTACAAAAAGAGGGGTACACTTTTTGTACCCCTATAATTGTGCACGGGCAGTCTGAGCCACGGGCACCACCACACCAAGCACAGCAGGGGAGGTGACCCAAGGTAAGACCAAAGCTCGATGGAACTGGAGCAACGCCAAGAACAAGACCACAAAGAGCAAAGGGACAAAGTGGCTTCCCCCGGCAAAATCCTTGCCGGGAGCCAGTTTCAGCAACCCTGGCAAGATCCTTGCATGGGCTGGCTCTGGAGCCCCGCAACACCCTTGCCGCGGCAGCTCGCCCCACGCCTACGGAGCGGATCACCCTTGAGTCCACTGCCCCCATGGGGCAAGCATTCGGGAGATATCCCCGTGGTGGCATGCAGATCTTTGTGAAGACATTCAAGGATAGATACACACACTAAGAGGACGACAACCCTTGGCGGGATCCCAACCAAGGAGGACCACAAGGCCTCTGGCAAGCACCTTGCCGGGGATGACAGCAGGCGCCGCATCAAGACCCTTGCCGGGGGCCCCGGCTAGGCCCTTGCCGAGACACCCGCAGGGCCACCGTCAGGCCCGCATCAACTAGGTTTCCACTGCCCCATGTAGCTGCAGACCCAACCAGCTGGACAGGCTCCTGCGTTGCAACATGCAGATCTTTATTGAGACCCGCCATTGAGCCACCTCAGCTGCCTGCCTGCCTACATGGCACCTCAGGCATTGCTGGCCAGGGCGCGTGTCAACACAAAGAAGGGCGGTGGCGGACAAGACGGAGGTCTCCCCTCGTCCCCGATAAAGCGAGGACACCTAAGCTAAGGGCATTAAATGCGCCTTGTCCTGTAATGCGATGGATAACCTCGCATCACTGTACCCTTTCCACCTCCTGTGTGCCACTGTGGCAACCCCTTTTTCCTATAAAAGGAGTCCCGAGGCGACCAGGAGAAGAATTCGACTCTTTAGAACTCCTCGCGACTCTTTCGGAGCTCCTCACTAGCTGAAGAACACAAACATATAATCCACCAAAGCAGGAGTAGGGTTTTACGCATCTTTGCGGCCTGAACCTGGGTAAAGGAACCGTGTGCTAACTTTTAGATCTGCTCTTCTCTCAACCCCGCGCCCCGCAACTGTAGTAGGGATTCTTGTGATCCCATAGATGTCGATCAGAACATGCGTAACAGCAAGATGCGTGAAGAACTGGCGATGACCAAGGTGAAAGATGTGGCAGAGCTCTATGTTCTTGCTGACATATGTGCCCGGGCAGAAGAAGGAAGGAAGTACCCTGGCAAAGATGCCGGCGCGGAAACCGACTCTTCAGATGACGATACTACCGCCCCGGCGAAGAAAGGCCGGAACCGTAATAGGAAGCGCAAGGGAAAAGCCGTGCTTGCCAACGAGGGATCTGATTACACCGGCTCCGCCAAGAAAACCAAGGCGGGTGACCTCGGCAAGGAAATTGCCGGGTGTGTCGCAAATCGGGCCTTGGCGGCTGCCGAGAAGCCAGGAAACTCCGGCAAGCGATACTGCAAGATCCATCGCACCAACGGCCATGATCTCCAGGACTGCCGACAGGTTGAGCTCCTTGCTGAAAAGCAGAGAGCTGAATATGAGAGGCGGGACAAGGAGAAGGGCCAGGATGGTGGTGAAGGGTTCGGCAAGAAGCGTGACGGCCAAACAGGCCGTCGCGGCAAGGATAAACAGCAGGAGAGGCCCGCCCGGGGCCATGACAGAAGACCTGAAGACGACGATCACGAGGAGGACGACGAGTCCGGTGATCAAGAATTTTAGAAGGCTACGGAGGCCATGTGCGTCGACGGCGGCGCCTCGCTGCATACTTATCACCGCCAACTTAAATAGTGGGCGCGTGAGATTACAGCGGTGGAACCGTCGTCCGGTGCCCAAAAACCGCTGAAATGGTCCAGCACACCTATCATCTTTGACGCTGAGGATCACCCTGATCGCACTACTGCGGTCGGGTGCTTGCCATTGTTGGTTTCACCAACAATACGCAACCTCAAGGAGACAAAGATGATAGTCGATGGCGGGGCCGGTCTGAACCTACTCTCGCCCACCGTGATCGAGAAGCTGCAAGTTCCTGATGGAGACCTCGAAGAGACGGGCACATTTCAGGGGGTCAACCCGGGGAGAATCCAACCAAAGGGGAAGGTCACGTTGCCCGTGACTTTTGGGAGTGATCTGAACTACAGGACAGAAAGGATCGCGTTCGATGTCGCCAAGATCCCCTTTCCTTACAATGGGATCCTTGGCCGCCCAGCGCTGGCCAAGTTCATGGCAGCGTCACACTACACCTACAACACCCTGAAGATGCCAGGGCCTGTGACGATCATCACCATGCCCTCCGATAAGAAAGATGCGCTGATTTGCGCTGACCAACTGTACCAGCAAGCAGTTGCAGTAGCTGCCGCTACGGGGGCACTTGCTCCTGCCACTGGAGCCCCGGGAGGGAAGAAGAAGAAGACTAGCGAGACCTCAGACACCCACTCTGGCAAGCGCACCTCTTCGGAGTGCTGTGCTCCCGTCGAGGGCGTGCCAGAGATCTCCACCGGAAAGAAGAAGACCGATGAGACCTCGGACACCCACTCCGGCAAGCGCACCTCTTCGGAGTGTCGCGCTCCCATCGAGGACGTGCCAGAGAGCTCCACCGGCAGAAACAAGAGGTCCAGGGCCACTCCCCCGGGAACCAAGAAGGTTTCTGTCAAGAAGGACGGCATGGGAGGAGCTTTCACCATAAGCTCCGACCTTGACGACAAATAGGAAGACCCGCTCGTCACCTTCCTGCAGGCGAATGTCGACGTGTTTGCATGGCAAGCATCCGACATCCCCGGCGTTCCCAGGAAGGTGACTGAGCACCACCTTGCTGTCTGTCCTCATGCGCGGCCCGTCAAGCAGAAGGTCAGGAAGCAAGCTTTGGAACGGCAAGAGTTCATCAGAGAGGAAATCCGGAAATTGGAAGCTGCAGTTTTGGTAAGAGGGGTGCTCCATCCAACGTGGTTGGCCAATCCAGTGGTTGTGTGCAAGGCAAATGGGAAGTGGAGGCCGTGTATTGATTACACAGATATCAATAAAGCTTGTCCCAAGTACCCCTTCCCGTTGCCGCGCATCGACCAGATTGTTGACTCCACGGCCGGGTGTGACCTGCTATCATTCCTCGACGCCTACTCGGGCTACCACCAAATCTTCATGGCACGAGAAGACGAAGAGAATACAGCGTTCATCACCCCATGTGGTACATACTGTTTTGTACGAATGCCTTTCGGGTTGAAGAGTGCTGGCTCGACGTTTGCAAGGGCAGTCCAGATTGGTTTTGAACCCCAGCTCCATAGAAATATGGAGGCATATATGGATGATATAGTGGTTAAAACCAAGAATAGGGCAACCCTTATACCAGATTTACAAGAAACATTTGTCAACCTACGCAAGATCAACCTCAAGCTGAACCCTGAGAAGTGCGTCTTTGGCGTCCCGTCCGGCAAGCTTCTCGGGTTCTTTGTGTCGCAGCGTGGGATAGAGGCCAATCCGGACAAGATCAAAGCTATAGAGCAGATTGAAGCACCTAAACGGGTCAAGGACGTGCGTCGGCTTGCTGGCTGCGTTACCGCCATGAGCAGATTCATTTCCAAGTCTGCCGAGCGCGCCCTCCCCTTCTTCTAGATTTTGAAAAAGGCAGGGCCGATGGAGTGGACGGCAAAAGCTGAAGCAGCGTTACAAGATTTGAAGAGGTATATTTCCTCCACGCCAATACTAGTTGCGCCCAGGGTACAAGAACCGTTGCTGCTATATTTGGCGGTGATGAACCAGGTGGTCAGCGCCGCGCTAGTGGCGCAGAGAGATATTGATGACGCGGTCATAGCAGCGGCAGAGCCTGGTGCCACTGGCGCGGAGACGACACGGCCAGTTGGAGTGCAGCCAAGGAAGAAAATGATGCAGCACCCAGTATACTTTGTTAGCTCCCTCTTGCAGGGGGCTAGATCAAGGTACTCCGGTGTGCAGAAATTGCTCTTCGGCCTTCTCATGGCCTCGAGGAAGCTACGTCACTACTTCCAGGCGCACGAGATCACTGTCGTCACTCGCCTCCCTCTACAACGGATATTGCACAATCCAGATGCAACGGGAAGGATTGTAGAGTGGGCACTGGAGCTATCCAGCTTTGGACTCAAGTTTGAAAGCACCTAGACGATTCAGAGCCGAGTCCTGGCAGAGTTCGTCGCAGAATGGACCGCAACGCCTGATGGAGAAGTCCAAGAAACTTATCTCCCCGGCAAAGAGGTGAGTTGCAACTGGATCATGTACATTGATGGAGCTTTCTCCTTTCAGGTCACCGGGGGTGGCGTACTACTAGTCGCGTTAACTAGAGAGCACCTCAAGTACGTGGTCCAGATGCACTTCCCTAGGGAGGTATCAACGAACAACACTGCTGAGTATGAGGGGCTGCTTGCTGGTCTTAGGATCGTGGTAGACCTTGGAATCAACAAGCTCATTGTCAGGGGCGACTCGCAGCTTGTCGTCAAGCAAGTCAACAAGGATTACCAGAGCCCGTTGATGAGGGCCTATGTCGATGAAGGGAGAAAGTTGGAAGAGCACTTTGATGGTATACTAGCGGAGCACGTTCCCCGAGCGGAGAACGACATCGCCGATTACCTGTCAAAGCACGCTGCCCTCAAGCTACCTGTGGAACCAGGTACTTCTGTGCTTCAGCTTTCTCAGCCATCCGTTGATCCATCAACAGAGCAGAACAAGAGGAGGAAATCGGGGCCCGACAAGTACTTTCCCGCCGAGCTCCCCGGAGCCGCCGGCAAGGATGTTGCCAGAGACACTGAGCCCGCCACAGGACGGCTAGCTCCGGTGGAGCATCAAGCTTTTGCCGTCGACACAGTCGCTCCCTTGGCGGAGGAAATGCCTTTGGTCCTCGCCGTCGAGCCCCAGGCTCCAGCGTGGGCACAGCATACCGTCTGATTCCTCCAGACTGGGGAACTTCCTGAGGAGCAGGAAGAAGCGGAGAAAGTAGCCCGTCGGTTTGCTATGTACGAGTTCATCGCTGACGTCCTGTAGAGAAAGAGACTGAACGACGTGAAATTGAAGTGCATCCCTCGAGAGGAAGGACTGGAGCTGTTGGCAGAGATACATGGAGGTATATGTGGATCCCACATAGGGTCAAGAGCCCTAGCCGGCAAGGCGTTCCGGCAAGGCTTCTTCTGGCCCACTGCCCTCCAGGATGCAACGGCACTGGTCACCAGGTGTGAAGTGTGCCAGTTCCATTCAAATAAACTTCATCAACTAGCTCAAGCCCTTCAAACCATTCCTCTCTCCTAGCCCTTCTCGGTCTGGGGGCTCGACATACTGGGCCCTTTCCCCCGCGCTGTCAGGGGCTTTGAGTACTTGTACGTTGCAATCGACAAGTTCACCAAGTGGCCAGAGGTGGAGGCAGTGAGGAAGGTCACAGCTCAGTCAGCCGTCAAGTTCTTCAAGGGACTAGTGTGATGTTTTGGTGTACCCAACAGGATCATCACCGACAAGGGCACGTAGTTCACAAACCACAACTTCATGCAATATACCCAAGACCTCGGCAGCAAAGTCTGTTTCGCTTCCGTTGCTCACCTCCGAAGGAATGGTCAAGCTGAGAGGGGAAACGCTAAACTGCTGCGAGGGTTAAGGACAAAGACCTTTGACAGGCTGCACAAGAGCGGGAGGCGCTGGATTGATGAGTTGCCCGCGGTTCTTTGGTCGATCAGAACGACGCCAAATCGAGCCACCGGCCAGACACCCTTTGCCCTGATATACGCGGCGGAAGCAGTTCTCCCCACTGAACTCATATACGGGTCACCTCGAGTGCTCGCTTATGATGAGCTTGAGCAAGAGCAACTGCGGCAAGAGGACGCAACGCTCCTTGAGGAAGATCGTCTTCGGGCAGCTTTGAGAGCAGCACGCTACCAGCAAGCCTTGCGCCGCTACCATAGCCGCAAGGTCCGTGCCCGAGGCTTTGAGGAAGGCAACCTTGTTCTCTAGCGCGTTCAATCGGCCAGGAATACGAACAAGTTGATGCCAAAGTGGGAAGGCCCTTATCGGGTAATACGAGTCACCAGGCCTGGCGCAGTCCGCCTGGAGACCGAACATGCCATTCCGGTGAGCAATTCCTGGAACATTGAGCATCTTCTCAAGTTTTACCCATAAGGTGCGGCTTGCCGAGCCCCCCGGCAAGCCACCCTTTTATACAAGCCTTGCCAGCAAGGCATGTAACCCATTGAACAAAGCCAGGCGCAGACCCTGAGCATAAATAAATGAAGCTCTGGCGCCCTAAGTTATATCATGCATGCTGAGTCGAGTCTCGTCCTTGGTTAGGGTTGATAGTGCTTAGCAGCGGCTAACCCCTATCTTAGAGGTCGAGTTTGCGTCTCTTTGTCTTTCCTCTATCTCCTTTGGTTCACAGGACGCACATGCATCCTTGCCGAGGCCACTTGGGGAGAAGAAAGAGGAACATATCAGCATCAAGGCCCTGGCAAGCCAGTGTTGCCGGGGGCTACAAGAGCAAAGATTCACCCACGGCAAACCAGGGTTGCCGGGGGCTGCAGCTCCAGATAAGTTACTCATCCCTTATCATGCATTCCATTATGGACTGAGGTATGTGAAACCTCGTTCTTTTCCTTAAGCTACCGTGCTCCCATAACTCTAGGCCCTAGGGCTCGTTCCTGGGACTAAGTTTGGTCGTAGTCGCGGCGGTACAAGGATGAAACGAGGAGCCTGAGCCCACTTCGTCCCTGCCTCCGCCAGAGGCATGAGAAAGGTCAAGCGGAGTGCGGAGACGGCAAGGCCTGTTGCCGGGCGAGAAAATGTTTATCTCAGAGGTACCAGGGACTCGTTCCCTGTTGTGGGTTCTACCTGCGAACAAATGACCCGGCAAACATTCCTTTTTCATTAAAAACATTCCACTCAGGTATAGTCCATAGGGAATGAAAAACATGAACAAGGAGATTACAAGTTTTAAACTTAACAAAATCCCGAAGGCTTACAAACTAAAAAGAGATAAGATGCCCGTAATGCCTTTCTTGTCCCTCTCTTCAGGAGGTAGGTCAAGGAGGCGAGAAGGGCAAAATGGGCGCCTAGGCGAGCTACGGGTGGCAGAAGACACCAAGAGGACATCTCGGTGGCCGCCCAAGGGCTGGATGGTGATGACGGCGCCGGAGGCAGAGCTCGAAGACAAGGCGGCAGGACGTCAGTACGCGTCGAAGGCGTTGGTGCCCGCGTACTCCGACATGATGACCTTGCCGCCCGCCCTCTTCCTCTTCCTCTTCCACAGCCTCCCTACGCCAGCCGCCAAGGAGGCGGCCCCGAGAAGTTCAAGGAGCCGGCGACGCGGATGATGGGGTCGCCGGTGCCACCAGGAGCGGCGCCCGACACCTAGTCGGACCAGTCATCCTACCGTCCACCGCCATCATCGTCGCTGCAGCTGTCGTCCTCGTCACCCTTGTTCGAGGAGGAGTCTTCGTCATCGGAGGATCTCTCCACGCAGCACCTCGCACGAGTCCCGAAGTGCCCGAAGACCTTGACGGAGAGATGGCCATCCTCCATCAACTTGAAATGGAGGGTGAGCCCATCCGTCAGGCTGTGGATGCGAGCGAACGTCTTCCATCCTTGACGAAGATACATCACATGAGGGACAGGGAAGTCGACGCGGACCCGCGTGCCACTGATCCCGCAGCCCCTCATGTGCAGCCGCAGCGATTCCGACGGATCCACCTCCATCTCCCGTGCAAATGGGGTCGGGAGACAGAGGTGACAGCGCGCCGGCCGCCGCAACCTGACAAAGAACTCGCAAGGGTCATCCCAATGTGTCCTTCCATTAGAGGAGGGGCTGCTGGCGGTGGCGAGGCCGGCGGGCCGCCCCGTCCTCCTCTTCCCTGAGCGCCCCGGCCTCGCCCACGGCCTCGACCCCTCCCTCTTCCCCTCGTGGCCGGTTCTGCCACCACAGGTGCAGGAGAAGGAGGGACACGTTGTCGAGCAGCGACCCTCGCCGCCACCGTTGAAGAGCCGGGATTTCTTCTCTCCATGGCAAACAGAAGAGAGGAGCAGAAGCTCAACGAGAAAGAAGATGGAAGAGTGCAGGGCGCCGTCCCTTCCCTCGCGCTCTTTATAAAGGGGGGGGGGGCTGGGGCTCGACCGCCCCGCTCGGCCAATCAAGACGCAGAAGGCGAGGGAGCAGGGACCGACCCGCCGCCCCGACCAGCGATGGCTCGGTTTACCGCCTCGACCGTTCGCCACCTCAAGCGCATGGAGGGCACGTGGCGGACGTGCAGAACCGATGGGACGGGTGAGGCGACTATCCCCACCCCGTGATCGTGGGGAGTGGGCGCCTTGACGACCGTGCCTCGGCCCCATTCAGTAAATGGGCCGCGCCTCCACGCCTCCCGTCGTTTACGGGGAAGGCGCGAAGCCCCCTCCTTTCCCATTTACTGCGACGTGACGCATTCCTGCGGAAACCGCCCCACGCATGCCGCCCACGTCACGCACGACCCTCCACCCCGCACCATGCGCGCGGGTCGTGGGAGGCGCAGCACGCAGAAAATCTTACCGCGGTGAAAACAGGCCCGCCTGCCCGCGCACCGTTATGGGCCTGGCCCAACAACGCATCGCGCTCATGAGTGGCCCAGGCCCCGGGGCTCCTGTCAGTGTACAAAAAGAGGGGTACACATTTTGTACCCCTATAACTATGCACGGGCAGTCTGAGCCATGGGCACCACCACACCAAGCACAACAGGGGAGGTGAGCCAAGGTAAGACCGAAGCTCGATGGAACAGGAGCAACGCCAAGAACAAGACCACAAAGAGCAAAGGGATGAAGCGGCTTCCCCCGGCAAAATCCTTGCCGGGAGCCTGTTTCAGCAACCCTAGCAAGATCCTTGCCGGGGCCAGCTCTGGCAGCCCCGGGAAGGCCCTTGCCGCGGCAGCTCGCCCCACGCCTATGGAGCGGATCACCCTTGAGTCCACTGCCCCTACGGGGCAAGGATTCAGGAGATATCCCCGTGGTGGCATGCAGATCTTTGTGAAGACATTCAAGGACAGATACACACACTAAGAGGACGACGACCCTTGGCGGGATCCCAGCCAAGGAGGACCACAAGGCCTCCGGCAAGCACCTTGCCGGGGATGACAACAGGCGCCGCGGCAAGACCCTTGCCGGGGGCCCCGACAAGGCCCTTGCCGAGGACACCCGCAGGGCCACCATCAGTCCTGCGCCAACTGAGTTTCCACTGCCCCATGCAGCTGCCGACCCAACCAGTTGGGCAGGCTCCTGCGTGGCAACATGCAGATCTTCATGGAGACCCGCCGTTGCGCCACCTCAGCTGCCTACCTTCCTACATGGCACCTCAGGCACCGGTGGCCAGGGCGCGTGTCAACACCAGGAGGAGCGGCGACGGACAAGAAGGACGTCTCCCCTCGTCCCCGATAAAGCAAGGACACCTAAACCAGGCGCATTAAATGCGCCTTGTCCTGTAATGCGAGGGATAACCTCGCATCACTGTACCCTTTCCACCTCCTGTGTGCCACTGTGGCAACCCCTTTTTCCTATAAAAGGAGGCCCGAGGCGACCAGGAGAAGGATTCGGTTCTTTAGAACTCCTCGCGACTCTTTCGGAGCTCCTCACTAGCTGAAGAACACAAACATATAATCCATCGAAGCAGGAGTAGGGTTTTACGCATCTTTGCGGCCCGAACCTGGGTAAAGGAACCGTGTGCTAACTGTTAGATCTGCTCTTCTCTCAACCCCGCGCCCCGCAACCGTAGTAGGGATTCTTGTGATCCCATAGGTATCGATCCAAATACCCCGACAGCAGCCCTCCACTGTCTACTGTTCATGCAGCCCTGCACGGGGAGGTCCTGTTCATGCAGCCCTCCACGGGGTCCTGTTCATGCAGCCCCAACCGGCTCGATCGAACGGGGTCCTGTTCATGCAGAGGCAAGACCACGGGTCCTGTTCAACCACCCCCACCGGGAACTGTTCATCCAAACCTACCAGCAATGCTCACTGTTCATGCATAGGCAGCATCGATCAGCTTCAATTAGCAGCAGTAGCGAAGGAATCACTCGATCGGGTTAAGTTAACAGCCATCGATCGATCGCTCGGGTTCAGTAACACATAGCCTGCAGTGCAATCGCTCGGGTTCGGTTAGAGCGTAATGCCTCGCTCGGGTTCAGTTAGATCCCAACGCCTCGCACCCACGCGTGTGCATGTACGAGAGAAACGCGAATCGCTCGGCCCCGACCAGCCACCGCAGCCGGGAACACCCCGATATTTTCCTCGCCCTTGCTTTTACCATGGTTTTTTCCATCATGGACGGCCCAAAGAATGTCATGCAGCTGCGTCTCCGGCCCGCACAGGACGAAATGCCAATTTTCTATCATAATTTTTTGTCATAGAAGTAGGACCCCACCACATCTATGATGATACCATGTTTTGCCACAATTATTGTCATAAAAGTGTCATAAGTATGACAGAAAAAAGTTTCCTTCGGCCCAAAATGTCACGGATGTGTCTTTTTTTGTAGTGCCTCTGGTGTGTATATAAACTGGAGGGTTTAGTCCGTAGAGTCCAACAGAACAATCATAGGCTAAATAGCTAGGTTTTAGCCATTACGATCTCGAGGTAGATCAACTCTTGTAACACCTATATTCATCATGATCAATCAAGCAGGAAGTAGGGTATGACCTCCATTAAGTCAGCTCGAACCTGGGTAAACACCATGTCCTAGTGTCTCTTGTTGCCATTGATCCTCAGACTCATAGCTTGGCCCCCCTACTCGAGATCTCCCGGTTTTGACACCGACAGGGTCCTCCAGGACAACACCTCCCCGGGCTCTTCAAGGACCGGGGGAGGTGCAGAGCGCGACGTGGATCCACTATCCACTAGTTCGGTGGGCACAGAGGTCCCCTCTGAGGTTGGCTCGACAGGGTGGTCATGTGGTGGGCTATGATGTCACACTCTCAGCGGCTATCGACAAAGGATTGATAAAATAAAGTAAGTAAACAGAAATACGAAGGTTCGTACCTTGCAACCAAGGGCTTGACCATGGGGTTCTTCTTTGGGACCTCTGAAGACACCACTCCTTCTTCGGGGCCTGATGCGGCTACTCCTCTTCGACGCCCTTGGACGCCGCGCTCTTCTTGGAGCAGGAGAAGGCACTCTCCTCCTCGTCCTCCTCCCTGTCTTGGACAGACAGGGCTGCGGTATCTCCGGCCTTATGATCCAGACAGCCTCTTGGGAGGAGGCCCTGCATGGCCTCCGGCAGGTCCTTCTTCTTCTACTTCTTCACTTTCTTGTCTGGCGCATTACAAGGTGCCATGGTCAACAACACCTCTAGTCGAGACATCTAAAGATCTTCAGGAATCGGAGAAGGGCTGCTAATCTTCTTGGCATTCTCAAGCCACCCCTACATATCCAATGAAAAGAAACTTATACTGAACCTCGCACATTGTGAGCGCCCGAATATTAAGCGGGCAAGTACTCAATTACCTTCTTCAGATGATTTGCGGCGTCAAGGCCGATGTCTTCTTCCTCCGCCGGCCACTCCTCCTAGGGCTTAAATAGCAACTTCCAAACCTTATCGTGGGTTGTGCCGAAGAAATATTGTACGGTGGCCGCATCCTCGGGCTTGTAGTAGCACATTGGAGCAGCCCTCTGCTGACAGGGGAGTAGGCATCAACCGAGCATTATATGGACCATGTTGGTCAGTTTAGCGCCGGTATCCATCGGATTGGAGAGGCACCTTCACCTCATTGGTGGATCCCAGTCAAGACTTTTTCTGGTCCATGAGGTCAATCTCACTCGGGGTCCGGATCTGAACTCGGGAGCTACCGTCTAGGCCATGTCCCATATTTTTGTGATATAGAGCCATTCCTTCTACCAAACCATGACGGTATCGATGAAAGTGCCCTCCGGCCATTGGACTCCGGTGAGCTTGCTGATCATCGCTCCACCACAGTCGGCCTGGGCGCCACCTACTATTTTTGGCTTGACATTGAACACCTTCAGCCATAGGCTTAAGTGTGGCCGGATTCGTAGAAGACCCTCGCAGGTGATGATGAAGGCTGATATGTGGAGGAAGGAGTTTCGCGCTAGATCGTGAAAGTCTAGCTCATATAAGAACACCAGTCCCCGAACAAAGGGGTGAAGCGGGAATCCGTGCCCCCAGATGAAATGGGGCATGAACACTACCCTCTCGCCTGGCCTGGGCATAGGGATGACCTCACCCTCCTCTAGGGCCCGGTGCGCGATGTCGACTGATAGGTAGCCGATGCGCTTCAGATTTTCTATGTCGTTGTTGGTGACGACAAAAGCCTCCCACTTGCCTTTGGCCCTGGACCTGGCCATGGTTTGAGAAAGGGAGGTCTTGGATGGATTCTTTGTGGAGGAACGAGACTAGGCGTTGGAGGTCCAGAGTTTGGGAGAGGAGCGATGAAGGGAGGAAGAAGGCGTGGGCCGATAGAGGCAGTCGTTCCCCTCTTTTTATAGGCCACTAGATGCCAAAGGTCCCTTTTTCCACGCCGCATGCCTCTTCACTTCCTGATATACTCGCAAAGTTATGCGTGGGTGTGTTGATCGAAATCCTTGATCATCTCCCCTAAAAAGCGGGGCACGATCTCCACCTTGATGAGATATACCAATGGAGGGGCGGCCTCATATCGTGCATAGAGAATTTCCAATTTTTTGTTGTTAGGAACGGATGTGACCCTTCGCCAAAAGTTGTCAGATGAAGGCACTGTTTACATTGGAGTGTTTTGACCTTCAAGGCTAAGTGAGACCAATACTCTTGATTCTGGATATCATTCGATTCCAAGCATGCGCAAGATAGGATGGAGAACTCACATCACAAGCCAAAGACTCCGGGATATGCAGTTGCCGATCACAATCACGGCGTTGGAGGTTAGTTCATTGGCTATTGAGTGAGTCCTGGATTAAGGGGTTCTCGGTCCGCCAGTCAGTGCTTTATGGGATATACTTGTGGAGTGTTGTGACGTCACACCCAAGATGCGATTTTATCCCGATCACGTGATAACCTCCTGATAGGGGCACAACCGCATTTCAGGCGCTTACCAAGATGGATATCATTACATAGTACCAATTACATAATAGATGGGGATACATACAAAGGCATACAACTGCCACATGAATACAACAAATATCATACACAAGAGAGACATCCGACTATGGATGAAAACACATGAAAGGTACAAATGACATCCACCCTGCTAGCCCAGGCTGCCGACCAGGAACCTATCCCAAGATCGACGAAGGAGGAAGAACTTCAAAACGAGAAAACGTCACTCTCGCGTCAAGTCATCACGGTACCTATACCAGCAACTATTGTTGTAGTAATCTGTGAGCCACGAGGACTCTGCAATCCCATTACCATGGGTATCAAAGCTTAATGGTTATGGAAAGGATAAGTGGTGAGGTTGTAGCAATCGACTAAGCATTTGTATTGTTTCTAACTTATGATTTCAAGAGAAAGATGAGAAGCTACACAATGGGTCTTAAACTAGTAATGATCATCAAGTGATCCTGAACTACCTACGAGTCAAACATAACCTATCGTGTTCTCTTCCCGAACTTGCTCGAAAAGAGACGTTCACGGTTAGGCACACGGTTGGTTTATTTTATTTCGGGTTTAGTGTTAAGTTCTCTACAACCGGATACTATCAATTTACAATCTGCCACATAATCGCGGGCATGGATTTTGAAAGATCAAACCCTGCAGGGGTGTCCCAACTTAGTCTATCACAAATTCCCACGACTAGCAGTGGTAAAAACTCCGTGTTGGGGACAACACGATTGGACTAAGAATTCCGGTGCACAAGACATTTTGACAATGGTAAAGCAAGTCCATCAAGACCTCCCAACGTTCCGACACCCTGATAGTAGCCGCGTGTATCTCATCTCAGGCCACGATCGAATGGGACAAGCTAGAGAAAAACCAAGCCTCGAGTTGCCTCGTGGTGGCCCCGCGGGCTGCCTACTTTGGACCAGCATTCATGAGGAGCATTGGACCGGGTTGTTAATTAAGAATCCTTTGGTGTTAGATGGTCCCTATGCAAGTTTTAGTTATTATTAGCTAAATGGTAAAACAAAAGTTTAGCCTTGCTGGAGGAGTTTTATTCAAAGTGAACTGTCAAGGGGGGTCCCATAAACCCCGATCGCGTTAGGAACACAAAATCAAGGAACTTAACACCGGTTTAGCGGAAACAAGGGTGACAAGAGTGGAACAAAACACTAGGCAAAAGGCCGAGCCTTCCACCCTTTACCAATTATATATGTGCATTAATTAATTAAGAGATTTTGTGTTATTCCAACATATCCATGTTTCAACATGAAACAAACTGCAACTGCATCTGCAACTAGCAACGCTATTACAGGGGCTAAGCAAAGTGGTAACATATCCAAACAACGATTTGCTGGGATGGTGAAAAAGGCATATTGGGAGGCTTGATAAACAAGCGGTGGGTAGCGCGACATAGCGGTAGCATCGAGACAGCTAGCATAGCAAAGATACTAGTGAGATCCTAGGTGATGGTCATCTTGCCACTTAAAAGATAAAAGGGCAAGTTATAACAGTTTTCAGCAGTAACATCATGTAGCACTTTTGCAACAGGGGTAAACATGTCAATATGCATCCTAAGATGAATGCAAAGCACACCATCATGTAGAGCACAAAGGGTAGAACATTTTGACATATGATACACTCCAATCGGACCGACATGCACAAAGTTGCACACACCACAAGAATGCAACATGATGCTAAAATTTAGGGACTTAGAGAAAAATCGACCTTCGGAAACTGGACGGAGACATGCGGGATGTGGTGGTCCGAGATGGCTCGGGACAGTGTTTGATTCGGGGGACGGGTGGATCTGATCCCACACGGCCGGATCCGAAGCGGGGCGGATGCTGGCGGTGGTGAGGTGGCGGAGCGACAACGGAGCTTAGGAAGAGCTGCGGTGGGCGACGGCGAGGTGGTCAAGAAGCGGGGAGATGTGCCGGCGAGCTCAGTGGCGATGGAGCGTGAGGAGGTGGGATCGCGGGGGTGCAGCTCAGCCTGCTCGCGGCCCGAAGCGGTCCGACTGCGGGCTCCGCGGGCCGCGGCAGCACAGACGGCGCGGGGGGACAGGTGGCGGCTGTTGAGTGGCTGGAGGGCGGTGATGTGGTGGCAGCTGACCGCTGCAGGCACGACAAGTGGCGAGGTGGAGGTGGCTTGGTGTGGAAAATGATGCGGGTAGCGGATGGAGCTAGGGGATGGCTAGGGTTTGGGTCTAGGGGATTTTGGGGGCTTTGGAGCCTTCCGATCTCGATTGGATAGTTCCGGGCAAAGGAAAGGGGCAGGCTGGCCCTAGTGGGCTGTGTAGAAGGCCTTGGGATGAGAAGAGAGAAATGAAGTGCAGCCCGGCATTTGTTTCCGGATACCGAAAACATCTGACGTTAGACCCGCAATAATGCCACTATATGTTTAACGGTTGGGCTATCAAACGAGCTCCAAATGGTACGGAGTTTGGCAAGCGGTCTTCCTACATTATAACAAGACCGCACAGCAACTTTCACCTCATTCTGATAACATTTTTATGCTAGTTATAAAATAATATTTCGGAGATGCCACGGGCGCATGTGGGTCTGTCTGAGCTCAGAATAGACAACGAAGAGAACTGGGAGATTGCGCAACTACGAACGGATGCAAGTTTTGAAAAAGATTCAGATGAAATGCACATGATGACATGGCAAAGTGCAACACGCAAGCAAAATTACATGGCAACGACGGAGAATAAGAGGAAGACATCTGGCACATCGGTCTCGGGGTGTCACATGTGATGCAGAGCTATGGCGAGGTGATGTGATCGGATTGGAAACCTTCAAAGCCTTGGTGTGTCCCTCATGTCAAGACTCAAGATCTGGCATGATATTTGCTTTATTTTTACCGACTATATGTAACCCTAACTCTACTGGTGCCTATATAACCCAAAGGGTTTTAGTCTTTAGGGCCCAACGCAACACCCATCGCCCTATTAGCCTAGGGTTTATCTCATCTGATCTCGTGGTAGATCGACTCAATAATTGTATCATGCACATCAATAAAACCAAGTAGGACATAGGGTTTTAGCTCCTAGAGAGGTCCTTAACCTGGGTAAACACCGTGCTCTCCGTCCCCATTGCTCCTAGATCCACAACTTGGTACCCCCTACCCGAGATCCGCCGGTTTGACATCAACAAGACCTCTTTTGATCAGCAGCTATCCTCTTGATAGTTTCTACAATAAGATCCATGACTTTTGAACTTCTCATATTGATCAATATGATGCAACATATTGATGGAGTGACCAAGAATCATCCTCTCGTCACCTGACTTGGGCATCAAAGTATGCCTCATGATAGTGTTGGAGGTAGCAAGTCCTGCAAACAAGAAATAGACTGAGCCAAGTTTGTGAGATTCTTTGTACTTCTCTGGTACCTTTGTGTACATGTTGGCCATGGAATTGTGGTCCATCATTTGATTATCATATACATCTATGTCATTCTCGTTAGCCTCAGGCACACCAAGCAATGTGGCCCACTCAACCACACTAGACGAGTACCTCACTCCTTTAGTCATCCAGGCTATTCTTCCATTGGGATTGAAGTGAGTTGTAGAGTAGAATTGCATGAACATATCATCGTTCCTTGCAGTTAGCTTCTTCCCTATGAATGCATCAATACCGATAGTCTTGAAATCATCATGAACACGGGGAATTTTTCCTCATGCTCATCAATGTACTTCCATTCCACCCACTTCATGTCACTAAAAATGGGCTTCTTGTCAATTAAAATTGGCTCATGGAAATCTTGTTCCTTTTAGTGTGGAAGCAATAATCAACACCGGTCCTCATTCTGATGGAGTAGGGGTCTGCCTCTCTCCATTTCCTCAATCCCTGATCTTTCTCTCTGTCATGTTTTCAGCAACTGGATGACAATCATTATGCTTTGGCAATTTGGGTCTCAACTTCATGAGCACTAGGGAATACTCTAATTCCTCTTCTTCCTCTTCTCATTGAGACGCTGGCACTACAAAAAAGGACACATCCGTGACATTATGGATTGAAAGATATTTTTTGTCATTGTTATGACACTTCTATAATGATAATTGCGATAGAGACATGTATCATCATAGATGTGGAGGGCTCCTACTTCTATGCCAAAAAATCAAGACAAAAATGGGCTTTTCATCCTGGGCGGGCCGGAGACGCACCTGTATGACATTCTTTGGGCCGTCCATGATGGAAAAATCATGGTAGAAGTGAGGGCGAAGAAACTATCAGCAAGTTCCCGGTTACGGTGGGTGGTCGGGACCAAGCGATGCACAGAGGTTTGTCGTTTCTCTCATATACGTACGCCCGTGTGTGCGAGGCGTTGGCCACTCAGTGAACCCAAGCGAGGCATTCACTCCTTGAACCCGAGCAATTGCACCAGTTCTGTTACTAAACCCAAGAGATCGATCCCTTGGCTGTTAACTGAACCCCAGTGATTCCTTCACTACACCTGCTAACTGAACCTGATCGATCGGTCACTACTGCTGCTTACGTACCTAGACCTGTCTGCCTACAGCCCAAGGCGTGGCCCACCTATGACCCTACATGGCCCAATGGCGAGATCCTGTGCACAAGACCCTCGTGAGGTCCCCTTGCCCCATAGAGGCGAACGAGGCCAACACCTCCTAGGGATCAGCCTTCCGAGGCTGTCTCCAGAGGAGCGGACATATCAATGCAGCATCAGGCCACACAAGGCCCCCGGTGACATGAGCCATGACAACCAAGGGCAGGCGGGCAACATCCAGCGAGAGCGAGGACAGTTTCCCCTTTGGTGCTAAGGAGGAAAGGACGTACGTGCATTCCCAAGGAATTCTCCAAAGGTTTGGATTCCAGTGCAACTAGACCAAGACCATGAGCTCGGTAGGATGGAGGTCATCGCCGAGCCGACTTGTGAGTCACCGACCATAACCTTTGAAGACGAAGACCACCTTCAGTCAGGATAAGATGTACTGCTCTCCCCCTTCGAATTTGGCCATTGTGGCAACCCTTCCCTCCTTGTGTTGTACGGGGGGGGGGGAGGACCTTGGACAATGTAAATATAGGCTAGACCCCAATACAGGGGAGAAGGAAGAAGATATGAGATCCCGCGCCCTCCTGAGGCATCACACACTTGTAGTACGCTATTACACTGCAAGGTGGCCCGAACCTGGGAAAAGCATTGTGTCCACTCCCACACATTGTGCTCTAGATCATGCCTGGTGAACCATGAACATGGTGAGGCGTTAATTGGCTCATAGAGAGATACAGATAGAGAGAGCACGAGTCCTTCTTGCACGCCCCTGCGTTCGAACCTTCTTGGGACTGCGGATCCCCAACTCAGACATTTGGCGCGTCAGGTATGAGCGTGATGAAGTTCATCTGCTTTGAACTCTTCCCGCTGCAACCGTCGCCATGGCCGATGCTTGGCGGGTTCGTGCCAAGCGCTGGGCTGACCGTGTTGCCTAGAGGCCGCTGGCAGGCCGCAGCGCTCCTCGCCGCTCTGCTTCGGGAGTGGCTAATGACGCCACTGACCCAGCTTCCGACGAACAACATGACTCTTCTCTGCCGCCCTCTGTGCAGCACGATGGTTGCACCGCCACACCTTATCTCAAGCCCCAACTGTAGCATGACGTGCGCGCGTTTCCTGCTCCTCCACACCAACACCAAGGCCGGGCCATCCAGGAAGCTGTGGATCAAGGGTATTCCTTTTGATGTCGCTTGAAGCTACATCGATATTTCCCCAAAGAGGAATGGATGATGCAGCACAACTACAGTTGGTATTTCCCTCAGTGATGAGACCAAGGTTATCGAACCAGTAGGAGAACCACGCAACAGGATGTAAACGGTACGTGAACATAAAGAACAAATACTTGCAACCCGACGTGATAAAGGGGTTGTCAATCCCTTCGGGAAGCAGTGCTAGAAATTTTAAAGTTGACGGGATAAAATTGTAGTAGACTGGAAGATGCAAATAAAAGAAAATAAAATGCATCAATGTATTTTGTATTTTTGATAATATAGATCTGAAAATAAAAGTTGCAATAAGAGGAAAAAGTAAATAGAAATATAGATCTGAAAGTATATGATAGGGAAATAGACTCAGGGGGCGTATATTTCACTAGTGGCTTCTCTTGGAAAAATAGCAATGGTGGGTAGACAAATTACTGTTGGGTAATTGACAGAAAAGCAAATAACTATGACTATATCCAAGACAATGATCATGTATATAGGCATCACATCCAATATTAGTAGACCAACTCCTTCCTGCATCTACTACAATTACTCCAGCATGCATCTAGTGTACTAAGTTCATGCAAAAACAGAGTAATGCAGTTAGAACGATGACATGATGTAGACCAGATCTATTCATGTAGGAATAGACCCCATAATTTTGTCCTTAATAGCAATGATACATGCGTCCCTTGGTGCCCCTTCTGTCACTGGGAAGGGACACCGCAAGATCGAACCCACTACAAAGCACCTCTTCCCTTTGCAAGATAAATTGATGAAATAGGCCAAACAAAACCCAAATATTATTGTAGAAATACAAGGCTATAACAATCAAGAATGGAAATTAAATCAAGGAAAATCTGAGCATAAACACACAATCCATCGAATCCCAACAAACACATCGCACAAAGTCATTACATCATATAAATCTCTAAGAGACCATTGTATTGAGATACAAAGAGAGAAGAAGCCATCTAGCTACTGCCTACGGACCCGTCGGTGTGTGGTAAACTACTCATGCATTATCGGAGAGGCACCAATGAGGATGACATCTCTGTGATCGTGTTGCCCTCCGGAGGAGTGCTAGAAAAGGTCTCTAGATTTGATCTCATGGTTCTGGAACATGCGGCGCCTGGAATAAAATTTTGTCGACTCCCCTAGGGTATCTGGAATATTGGGGTATTTATAGAGCAAAGAGGCGGTGCGGGAGGCCACCGAGGTGGGCAAATCCCACCAGGGTGCACCTGGGCCCACAGGTGTGCCTAGGTGGGTTATGCCCCCCTCGGGGCACCCCGCTAGTACTCCTCCGGCACAGTAGGTGTCTTCTGGTCCAGAAAAATCTCCAAAAAGTTTTGCGGCATTTCGACTCCGTTTGGTATTGATTTTCTGTGATGTAAAAAACAAAGAAAAAACATCCAAGAATGATAACATAACAACATGGATTAATAAAAAATTATTGATACATTGGAGACGTATTAGCATCCCCAAGCTTAATTCCCGCTCGTCCTCGAGTAAGTAAATGATAAAAACAGAATTTTTTATGTGGAATGATGCCTATCATGTTCATCACATATTCTTTTATTTTGTAGCATGGACATTTGGACTTTTAAATGATTCAAAGCAATAGTCTAGTTTTAACGAAGACTTTAATACTCAAGCATACAACCAAAAAATCATGTCTTTTCAAAATATCAATACTAAAGCAAGTTATCCAAAGCCCATTATGCTCAACCATTGATCCATCCATGCAACACATCCAAATATTAACTACATCCAATGCTCATGTGTGATAATAGTGTTATGTAGTTGTTGCTTTATAAGAGAAGATGGAGAGTCAAATAAATATAAAAATTGCATAAAGTAAAAGATAGGCCCTTCGCAGTGGGAAGTAGGGATATGTAGAGGTGCCAGGGCTCAAAGCTTAAAATTGAGAGATAATTTTTTTGGGAGGCATACTTCTCCCGTCAATGAAAACGACTTAGAGTTCCCAACCCTTTCCATGCTAGATATATCATTGGCGATTCCCAAACATAAAATAAAGTCTATTACTTTTTCCACCATACTTTTACAATCCATGGCCATCCATATCCACGGGTGCCCTCCATACCAACACTTTCCAAGGAATTTATTTTTTTACAACATAAATTAAATTTCTTATTCATTTCGGGACTGGGAATCCCAATTACCGCCATTCTCTCATGCAATGACAAGTGAATAAACACTCATCTTGACAATAACACATCTTGCAAGGTGATTATTAACCACCCCTCGCCGCTTCATGAGTAGTACGGGCAAACAATAGAGATTAAAAAAAATAGAGTTGGCACATTCAAATTTGCTTAGAACGACATGGAAATACCGCACATAGGTAGGTATGGTGGACTCATTTGGCACAAATTGGTTTTAGGATTTGGATGCACAAGTAGTATTTCTACTTAGTAGAAGGTGGAGGCTAGCAAGAGATTGAGAAGCGACCAAGCAAGGAACGAAAACCATCATACTAGAGCATTAAACATAAATAA
>LR738713.1:201779375-201812594 GCA_902687465.1 Secale cereale | reverse complement strand
CATAAATTAAATTTCTTATTCATTTCGGGACTGGGAATCCCAATTACCGCCATTCTCTCATGCAATGACAAGTGAATAAACACTCATCTTGACAATAACACATCTTGCAAGGTGATTATTAACCACCCCTCGCCGCTTCATGAGTAGTACGGGCAAACAATAGAGATTAAAAAAAATAGAGTTGGCACATTAAAATTTGCTTAGAACGACATGGAAATACCGCACATAGGTAGGTATGGTGGACTCATTTGGCACAAATTGGTTTTAGGATTTGGATGCACAAGTAGTATTTCTACTTAGTAGAAGGTGGAGGCTAGCAAGAGATTGAGAAGCGACCAAGCAAGGAACGAAAACCATCATACTAGAGCATTAAACATAAATAACACGGAATAATAAAACACAAGTAGGATGTAATTTCATTGTGTGACTATTGATTTCATGCTTGCATAGGCAATCACAAACCTTAACATCAATATTCTTACGAAAACATAATTATTCATTAATATGGTTCACATATCACTATCATCATATGTCAAAACTATTACAAAGATTCTAGTTTATTTATTCCAATGATCTTTATGAAAGTTTTTATTACATCCCCGTTGGATATCTATCATATTGGGACTAGTTTCATGTGCTTCTTTTAATAAGCTCAAACAAATATAAGTGAAGAACATGAGCATAAATTTTCCTTCTCTCAAATTAATATAAATGAAGCATGAAAGAATTTATTCAAAAATTTACTACCTCTCAAATCTAAGTGAAGCATGAGATCATTTATTAAAAAATAACAAAGCACACCTTGCTCAAAAAGATATAAGTGAAGCATTAGAGCCATTCCATAGCTCTATAAAAATTAAGTGAAGCATAAAGAGCACTTCTAACAAATCATAACTTAATTTTGGCTCTCTCAAATGGGTGTGTACATGAAGGACGATTCTAACAAAATTGCTTATAAAACAAGTAAAGAGTCATATCATACAAGACGCTCCAAGCAAAACTCATAATATGTGACGAATAAAAATATAGTCTCAAGTAATATACCGATGATCGTTAGAAGAAAGAGGGGATACCACTCGAGGGCATCCCCAAGCTGAGTTGCTTGATACTTCTTGAACATTATCTTGTGGTGTCTCGGGCATCCACAAGCTTAGCCTTTTGCTAATCCTTATTCCTTCATCCATCGTGGTCTCATTCAAAACTTGAAAACTTAAATCACACAAAACTCAACAAAACCTCGTGAGATCCGTTAGTGTAACAAAACCAATATTTTCTTTAAATAATGTAGCAAACCAATTCATATTTAGTAATTTAATTATATATACTGTATTCTAACTTTACCATGGCAAAAACTCTTCAAAAGAAACCATAGGTCAACCAAAACACGCACACAACGTAATGAAAACACAATCTATCAAAAACAGAACAATCGTTAAGATGATTTTTGATCATAATTATGTAACTCTGAAAATTCTGAAAAATTAGAAAAATGTGGAAAATTTGTATCCAGATAACGTGTAAAAAAATTCAGGCATTTATCGCTCTCCAGTCGTCGTCGGAAATTCCAAATCTATACGCAAAAATTTCTAAATTTCAAAGCAATCAAATCAACTATTAACCAAATCATCCCAAAGGCTTTGCTTGGCACAAATACTTAATTAAACCACCAACACACATCTAACCATCAGTATAATTAGGTAATTTGTTGAAAACAACAAGAAAACCAACAAGAAAAAAGATACAAGTTGGGTTGCGTCCCAACGAGCGCTATCATTTTACGCCCTTAAATAGGCAAAACACATAGATCTCAAGTATTGTTATCCTTGGTGGATGACCCATAGGTTGCTCTCACTATAGATTCATAAGGCAATTTTATATTAGTTCTAGGGAAGTGTTCCATGCCCTTTCTCAAGGGAAATTTGAATTTCATATTCCCTTCTTTCATATCAATCACTGCACCAATAGTGCGTAAAAACAGTCTACGAAGTATAATAGGACAAGATGGATTACAATTAATGTCAAGAACAATAAAGACTATGGGTACATAGTTCCTATTTGCAAGAATAAGAACCTCATTGATCCTTTCCAAAGGCTGTTTAATAGTGGAATCCGCCAAATGCAAATTAAGTGAACAATCTTCAGTATTGGTAAGACAAAGAACATCACAAAGAGATTTCGGAATTGTGGAAAAGCTAGCACCCAAATCACATAAAGCATCGTACTCATAGTTTTTAATTTTGATTTTCATAGTAGGTTCCCATTCATCACGAAGTTTTCTAGGAATTGAAACTTCTAATTCTAACTTTCTTTCTAAAGCTTTTATCATAGCATCAACAATATGTTTAGTAAAAGCTTTATTTTATTCATATGAATAATGTGAATTTATCATGGATTGCAACAGGAAGATACAATCAACCAAAGAGCAACTATCATAATTAAAGTCCGTGTAATCCACAAGAGTGGGTTCATCACTAGTTAAAGTTTTCACCACAACAAACCCTCTTTTATCTATTTTCTCAACAAGATTTTCACCCTCCAAATTATCGGGATGCCTTCTAACTAAAGTTGACTCTTCTTCAGTCCCTTTATCATCAATCTTAACTTTACTAAACGAGGAATCAATCGAAGAAACACAAATCATTTTAAGTTCTTCATCAATTTTGTATTCTAACGAGATTGGTTTAGCACCCATTTGGTTTACCAACGTAGCTTGTCCATCGGATATTTTTCCTAACAAACTTTCAGCAAAGGCATACTTCGATTGGAGATTGCAAACTTCTCTACTAATATCATCAAGTTGCTTTGTTATAACATCTAGCAAAACAGAGTGTTCCTTAAGTTATTCCGTAAAATATTTGTTGTTCTCAAATTGTGTATTCATATATTCCTTAGTACTTATATGAATCTAAAGCAAGATATTGGGATAAGGAACATCATAGTATTTGCGTTGAGGCGTCATGACTACGTAAGTAAGATTGTAGACAAAAATAGATCTGACGAGAAAACGGCGAGCAAAAAAGAAGGCGAATAAAACGACATTTTTTTTGTGACGTGGGGAGAAGAAAATTATAGGCAAATGGAAAATAATGTTAATTGCAAGGAGATGAGATTTGTGATTAGGAACCTAATAGATGTTGATGATGTATCCATGGCAACGGTGCCAGAAATTCCTTTTGATGTCGCTTGAAGCTACGTTGGTATTTCCCCAAAGAGCAAGACATGATGCAGCACAGCTACGGTAGGTATTTCCCTCAGTGATGAGACCAAGGTAATTCAACCAGTAGGAGAACCATGCGACACTATGTAAATGGTACCTGCACACAAAGAACAAATACTTGCAACCGGACGTGTTAAAGGTGTTATCAATCCCTTTCGGGTAACAGTGGTAGAAATTGTCAAGTTGACGGGATAAAATTGTAGTAGATTAAAAGATGCAAATAAAAGAAATTAAATGCAGCAAGGTATTGTTGTGTTTTTGATAATATGGATCTGAAAATAAAAGTTGCAAATAGAGGTAAAGGCAAATAGCAATATAGATCTGAATGTATATGATAGGAAAATAGACCCGGGGGCCGTAGATTTTACTAGTGTCTCCTCTCAAAAAATAGCAACGGTGGGTAGACAAATTACTGTTGGGCAATTGATAGAAATGAAAATAATTTTGAAGATATCCAAGACAATGATCATGTATACCGGCGTCACATCGAAGATTTGTAGACCGACTGCTGCCTGCATCTACTAATATTACTCCACACATCGACCGCTATCCAGCATGCATCTAGTGTATTAAGTTCATGCAAAAACAGAGTAATGCAATAAGAACGATGGCATGATCTAGACAAGATCTATTCATGCAAGAATATACCCCATCTTTTTATCCTTTATAGCAACGATACATGTGTGCCCTGCTGCCCCTTCTGTCACTCGGAAAGGACACTGCAAGATCGAACCCATTACAAAGCACCTCTTCCGTTGCAAGACAAATAGATCAAGTTGGCCAAACAAAACCCAAATATTGGAGAAGAAATTGTCGGATTCAGTGCTCCGCGGAACCCTCTAGGTTGGAACTCTGGGGTGCGTGCGAAAATCTCAACCTCGCCTATCTATCTACTCACGGTCTCATGAACTAGCACTATGAACAAGAATGCAAAAGAGACACGAGGATGTTTATCCTGGTTTAGGCCAACTAGTAGTGAGTGGACCTACTCTAGCGGTATGGTGGATTAGCCTCGAGATGGGTAGTGGATGAACTAGTACAAGGAGTGAACAACCTTCGGAGGTGAGGTGTTCTTGCTTGGTGGTGGAAGACAGGGTCTGGATGATCCGTCCCCTTGTTGGGTGGTGGCTATCCTACTTATATAATAGCTTTGGTCCTCTTCCCCGAAATGTTTGGCGGGAAAGGATCCCACAACGGCCAATTTGGAAGGGGGACAACAAGTACATCTTATCCTGATTAAAGGTGGTCTACGCCTGCAAAGCCTCTGATCCTGACGCCATGGTGGGGTCGGTGATGACCTCCACCCTGCCATCCTAGCGTTCCTGGTCTTGTTGCACTAGAATAGCAACCTTTGCCAGATTGCTCGGGACTCTACACCCGCTGGCGCCCACCTGGCCTTGGTCATCATGGCTTGCATCATGCAAACCTCGCGAGGTGGGGGGTTGCATAGAGTTCTCCGCTCCTCGGAGCCAGCCAGACGAGGCTACCCTTTTCGAAGGTCTTGGTGTCGTCCGCACCGCGACACTTGGTCCCTTGTGAGGGTCTTGAGTGTATATGCTGAAGATGGGCCGTACTTGGCCTGAAAAGTAGCCACATCATGGGCCGTAGGCAGGTTAGTCTAGGTACCCTGGATCCCATAACACCGACAGTAGCCACCGGGCCCAAGGCGCGCTCGGACTTAGCTTCGAGGCAAATCCAAAGGGCAAGGGCGAAGCGCCGTGGGCCCCAATCGCTTGTGGGCCCAGTTGACGCATGGCGCCTGGATTGGATGTGGGCGTCTCCACTCCTCACGCTGCCTCGACAACCGTTCGACTTGACTGGAGCCTCCTGCATGCAGAAAATGGTCATCATTACATGTGATCGTGCGGGCTAACGGTTTGCCTCCCTCTTGCTATTATTGAGGAGGGGTAGGACCCCTTCCTCTCATCTTCATCTCCCCGCTGGTTGCTTATCCTCGCTTCTCCACCTTCGCATTGTGTTCATGGCACTGATTCGGAGGTTCTCCATGGCGGAGAAAGGCAAAGCCCCTGCAGAGGGGCCCAGGCCACTTTTGTCAAAGAAGAGGCCTGGTCGCTCCAGGAACGCAGCCGGAGGGCTTGAAGTGATGTAGCCTTGGCTGGAACGGCTGCCGTCGGGCTTCCCGACCCCCTTGTACGTGCAAGGCCAAGGGCAAGAAGGCGGCGCCTGCCTTCGTCTTGGAGTCGGCCGTAGAGGACCAGCCGCGGCTGGGCGACTGGTTCGCGATGGTGCCCACGTCGTGGACTCTTCTCGGGAGTTCTTGGTGTGGACGACGATGCCACCGCCTTCTTGGATCCGCCTCCCGAGGTTCTTCCTGGAGCTGATGCTGGCGAGGGGTCCTGCTGAGCTATTGTTGCAGCATGATGGGTGCTACGGCCAGGCTTCTGAGCTGGAGGTCAAGGTCGTCCCCCAGCCGATGTCTTCATGACTCGAGGATGGGGCGAAATCGCCCGTGCGTGCCATCCTCAAGGAGCCTCAGTCATCCAGTTTGAGTTCGACGGAGCCTCCACACTCATCTTCAAGATCTCTGGTGAAGACGGCCAATGCTTGGAGTGCTGCCCCGAGAGGAGCGGCCAATGCAGGCACTGAACTTGCCATTGGCCTTGTCAGCGGCTCTTCCTCCAGCAACGAATCGCTTGAGCCCAGCGATGATCCTGAGACCAGCGATGATGGCAGCTAAGAGCCCCCGAGCTCTCGTTGAGCCTGTAGCACGGCGGGAGCTTCTGCCCAGCGCCGCCGGTGAGCTATCTGGTCGTGCTCTCCTCAGGTTCCCTCTTTTGTTCCCTGCGAGGAATCGTGTCGAGCCTCGTGGGGGTGTGTAAAAATTAAAATATTTGGCTTGTATGTATTTACTTCTTTGTTTAATGTTGCAACCGCGTATTCCGCTTGGGCACCGCCCCCTTTTTCGTTCTTGATATAGCTTGACGCTCTACGTTGACAGGACCCAGTCCCCGGGTAGGCCAGGTCGCGATGCCGTGGTCAAGACTAGGAGGTCAGCGGCCCGAGGTCCGATAAGAGCCCTCGAGCACCGTGCCGACGGTGTCTTGGAATGACCAGTGGAATGTCATCAGCGAGCAGGGGCCGCGAGGGGTTCCGGGGCACCGGAGATAACCACATGATAGCTCAAGCAAGTGTAAGGCAAGTTCTGATAGATGCGTAAATGATACATGCCATAGGGATGGACCCACATGGTCTGGGGATGATGCAGCCCGAGGGGCGCCCCCAACTGAATTCAAAACGAAAAGACGAGACATGCCGCAGGGAATGACCCATGCGGCTTGGGGACGATGCAGCCCGAGGGGCGCCCCATCTGAACAAAACGGGAAATGTCACCTAGCACCGTTGGTGGAGAAGTGTTGGTGTAGCTGAAGACACTTGCTGCAGATGTTGCTCCTTATGAGTTGCTTGGCTCCGAGACCTCGCGAAGCTCCTGAGATACTGGGAGCTCATGAAGGACAAGTGCCCCCTCCGCCAGGATCTCCTGATGCTTGGCCTCGTGAGCCGCTAGGACACTCCATATGTGGCGCTAGTGCAGGGAAGCTTGGTTCGGCAGGCCGAAAGGCATGTGAACGTAGCTGTGAGGAGGGCCCTCTCACCAGCCCACCTGAGACGGCCAGTAGAGCTTCTGAGATGCGACTTTGTTGAGTCCTGGGATGTTGACGCAAACGCGCAGCCAGGCGCCCGAGCCTGGGACGGCAGCTGCAATTGTGATGTGGGGCGACGCTCACCTCGCATTGCTCTTGGGACCTGCATGTCTTCGAGGATTTGGATGATGAACTCCTCAGTACTTGGCGCCTCGCGCCTTGTGCCCTCCTCGCGGTAACATGCGCTGAAGCACGCCTCCATATATGCCCGAGCGCCTCCCTCGTGGCGTTGGCTAGGTCAGAGGCCCTCTAGAGGAGAGCCCCCGAGCCCAGCCAGAGAGGGGCACCGGGCGCACCTTCCTATGCGAGGGAGGAAGGCGCCCCGTTCACGGGCACGGATCCTCAGGAGCGGCTGTCGGATGCTTCTTCCTCGTGATGCTGTAGGGTGAGCAGCTGCTTCTTCTTCTTTGAGGAGGCTTTGGGAGGATTTCTCCACTGCTACAACTAGGTAGGCGCATTCTAGAGCGCACACCGCATCCTTCTCATCATAGGCTACCATGGTGATGATGCTGCTACTTCTCGAGCTTGCGTTGTATTCCCTCGAAGAGGAAAGGGAGATGCAGCACAGTAGCGTAAGTATTTCCCTCAGTTTTTGAGAACCAAGGTATCAATCCAGTTGGAGACCACGCGCGAGTCCCTCGCACCTGCACAAACAAATAAGAACTTCACAGCCAACGCGATAAGGGGTTGTCAATCCCTTTACGATCACTTATGAAAGTGAGATCTGATAGAGATGATAGTTTATATTTTTTGTATTCGTAGTTTATAAGAACAACAAATAAAAGCGATAAAACTAAAGTAGATGCAGATTGATATGTTGTGAATAGACCTGGGGGGCCATAGTTTTCTCTAGTGGCTTCTCACATGATAGCGATATTCTCCGGCGGGTAAACAAATTACTATCGAGCAATTGATAGAAAAGCGAATAATTATGAGACTATCTAGGCATGATCATTGTATATAGGCATCACGTCCGAGACAAGTAGACCGACTCCTGCCTGCATGTACTACTATTAATCCACACATCGACCACCATCCAGCATGCATCTAGTGTATGGAGTTCATAAGAACAGACTAACGCCTTAAGCAAGATGACACGATGTAGAGGGATAAACTGAAGCAATATGATATAAACCGTATCTTTTTATCCTTGATGGCAACAATACAATACGTGCCTTGCTGCCCCTACTGTCACTGGGAAAGGACACCGCAAGGTTGAACCCAAAGCCAAGCACTTCTCCCATTGCAAGAACTATAGATCTAGTAGGCCAAACCAAACCAATAATTCGAAGAGGCTTGCAAGGATATTATGAGCACACATAAAAAGTTCAGAGAAGAACCAAATATATTTCATAGATAACCTTGATCATAAACTCACAATTCATCGGATCTCAACAAACACAACGCAAAAAGAGATTACATCGAATAGATCTCCTCGAAGACCGAGGAGAACTTTGTATTGAGATCCAGAGAGAGAGAGAAGAAGCCATCTAGATACTAGCTATGGACTCGAAGGTCTGTGGTAAACTACTCACAACTCATGGTGAGGGCGATGATGATGATGATGAAGAACTCCTTCATGGATCCCCCTCCGGTGGAGCTCCGGAACAGGCTCCAATATGGTATCTTCACGGTAACAGAAGGTACGGCGGTAGAATTAGGGTTTTCTCTCTGACCATGGAGGTTTTGGGGTACGTAGACTTATATAGGAAGAAGGAGGGCACCGGGGGACGCTCGAGGGGGGCCACGAGGCAGGGGGCGCGCCCTGGGAAGGGGGGTGTGCTCCCCACCCTTGTGGGCCACCTCTTGATCCCCTTACGTGGTTCTCAAGCTCCGCGTGCGTGATTTTCTCCAAAAATATCTCTCGCGAAGGTTTCATTCCGTTTGGACTCCGTTTGATATTCTTTTTTTGCAAAACCCTGAACAGGAAAAAAACAGCAATCTGGACTAGGCCTTTGGGTTAGTAGGTTAGTCCCAAAAATGATATAAAAGTGAATGATAAAGCCCATTAAACATCCAAGACTTCATAAATAATAGCATGGAACAATAAAAAATTATAGATACGTTGGAGACGTATCAAGCATCCCCAAGCTTAATTCCCGCTCGTCCTCGAGTAGGTAAATGATAAAGAAAGAATTTTTTTATGTGGAATGCTAAGCAATATAGTTTTTCAATGTAGTTCTCTTAATTGTGGCATGAATGTTCATATCTGAAAGATTCAAGATAAAACTCTATATTGACATAAGAAACAATAATACTTCAAGCATACTAACAAAGCAATCATTTCTTCTCAAAATACTATGGCTAAATAAAGTTATCCCTACAAAATCAAATAGTGTTGGCTATGCTCCTTCGTGGTCACACAAAAATATTCATATCATGCACAACCCCGATTTCAGCCAAGCACTTGTTTTCATACTATATCTTTTCAAACCTTTCACCTTTCATGCAATACATGAGCGTGAGCCATGGATATAGCACTATGGGTGGAATAGAGGTGGTTGTGGAGAAGACAAAAAGGAGGGAGATAGTCTCACATCGACTAGGCGTATCAACGGGCTATGGAGATGCCCATCAATAGATATCCACGTGAGTGAGTAGGGATTTCCATGCAACGGTTGCACTAGAGCTAAATATGAATGAAAGCTCAACAAAAGAAACTAGTGGGTGTGCATCCAACTTGCTTGCTCACAAAGACCTAGGGCATTTGAGGAAGCCCATCGTTGGAATATACAAGCCAAGTTCTATAACTAAAATTCCCACTAGTATATGAAAGTGACTAAGCATGAGACTCTACTATGAAGAACATGGTGCTACTTTGAAGCACAAGTGTGGAAAAGAAGATAGCAGAAATTGTCCCTTTTTCTTTTTTCTTTTTATTGGGCCTTTCTTTTTTTCTTTGGCCTTTTTTTTCTTTTTTCTTTTTTTTTGCGGAGGGGCTTTATAGATTTAGCCTTTCCTCCAATGGGACAATGCTCTAATAATGATGATCATCACACTTTCATTACAGCATTATATTACAACTCATTACTACAACAACAAAGTATGACTCTATATGAATGCCTCCGGCGATGTACCGGTATGTGCAATGAAATAAGAGTGACAAGTATAAAAAATTATGCATGGTGGCTCTGGCACAAATACGATGTCAACTACATGATCATGCAATGGCAATATGACAATATGATGCGTGTCATATGAACGGGACGGTGGAAAGTTGCATGGCAATATAGCTCGGAATGGCTATGGAAATGCCATGATAGGTAGGTATGGTGGCTGTTTTGAGGAACAATATGGTGATGTTTTGAGGAAGGATACATAGTGGGTTTATGGCACCGGCGAAAGTTGCGCGGTACAAGAGAGGCTAGCAATGGCGGAAGGGTGAGAGTGCGTATAATCCATGGACTCAACATTATTCATAAGAACTCATATACTTATTGAAAAATGTACGAGTCATCAAAACAAAGCAATCAACGCATGCTCCTAGGGGGGATGTTGGTAGGATTTAACCATCGCGCGCCCGGACCTCCACACAAAGGTTGGCACTCTACAAATACCTCAGGCTCTATCTTCGACACATAGCGGTTCACCATACGTGCATTATACGGGAATCACTAACCTTAACATAAGTATTTCTCAATTTCATAATAACTCCACTAGCATGACTCTAATATCATTATCCTCATATCTCAAAACAATTATCAAGCATCCAACATCTAATTCTATTCAATGCACTTGGTGTGAATTTTTTTACTACATTTACATTGGATGTTTATCATGTGAAGACTAGTTTCTTTAGCCTAAACACATTACCATGCTGTTTTAATAGACTCTCAAATAGATATAGGTGAAGCATGAGAGTTCAACAATTTCTACAAAATATTACCACCACCGTGCTCTAAAAGGTATAAGTGAAGCACTAGAGCAAAAACTATTCAACTCAAAAGATATAAGTGAAGCACATAGAGTGTTCTAATAATCTCTAGGCCATATTTAACTCTCTCAAATAGGTGTGTCCGGCAAGGAATATTGTCACGAACTCACAAGCAAAGACTCAAATTATACAAGACGCTCCAAGCAAAACACATATCATGTTGCGAATAAAAATATTGCTCCAAGTATAGTTACCGATGGATGAAGACGAAAGAGGGGATGCCTTCCCGGGGCATCCCCAAGGTTAGGTTTTGTTTATCTTGAATTCCTTGGGGTGCCATGGGCATCCCCAATCTTAGGCCTTTGTCCTTGTTCCATAGTCCATCAAAGGAATACTCAAAACTTGAAAACTTCACAAGACAAAACTTAGACAAAAATTCTCGTGAGCTCCGTTAGTGCAAGAAAGCAAACCACTACTCAAAAGGGCAGCAATGAATTTTTCTTTGTTTATATTGGTGTTAAACCTACTGTTTTCCAACTTCTCTATGGTTCATATCCTCCAATACGACTCATAGATGTATCGGAATAAGCAATCAACACACGAAAAACAGAATATGTCAAAAACAGAACAGTGTGTAGTAATCTGCAGGTTTCGCCTACTTCTGGAACTCCACAAAATTCAAACTAAATTGGTAAATTTGAGGAATTTGTCTAACAATCATCTGCAAAAAGAATCAACTAAAAAGCATGCTCCAGTAAAATGTGAAGACCACTTTAGCTAGCGCTACTGATTCTGTTTTTCACAGCAAGAGAGCATAAACTTCACACAAGTCTTTCCAAAGGTTCTACTTGGCACAAACACGAAACAAAACATGAAACCACATCTAATCAGAGGCTAGATGCAATATTTATTCCCTAACAGGAAAAAAATCAAAAAACAAAAAGTTGGGTTGCCTCCCAACAAGCGCTATCGTTTTACGCCCCTAGCTAGGCACGATACAAGATAAAACTAGGTATTGCCATCTTTGGAAGGCAATCCATAAGTGGCTCTCATGATAGATTCACATGGTAATTTGATTTTCTTTCTAGGAAAGTGTTCCATGCCTTTCCTTAACGGAAATTGTAATCTAATATTTCCTTCCTTCATATCAATAATTGCATCAATCGTTCTAAGGAAAGGTCTAACAAGAATAATAGGACATGAAGGATTGCAATCTATATAAAGAACAATGAAATGTACGGACACATAATTCCTATTGGCAACAATAAGAACATCATTAATTCTTCCCATAGGTTTCTTAATAGTGGAATTAGCAAGACGCAGATTTAAAGAACAATCATCAAGCTCATGGAACCATATCAAATCACACAAAGTTTTTGGGATAGTGGAGACACTTGCACACAAATCACACAAAGCATGGCATTCATGATCTTTTATTTTTATTTTGATAGTAGGTTCCCATTCACCATAAAGCTTTCTAGGGATAGAAACTTCCAACTCAAGGTTTTCTTCATAAGATTGCATCAAAGCATCAACTATGTATTTAGTGAAAGCTTTATTTTGACTATAAGCATGCGGAGAATTTAGCACGGATTGCAACAAGGAAATACAATCAATCAAAGAGCAATTGTCATAACTGAATCCCTTGAAATCCAAAGTAGTGGGTTCATCACTATGCAAAGTTTTAATCTCTTCACTCCCACTTTTAGCAATTTTAGCATCAAGATTAAAAAAACTCCGAATCATTGGGACACCTTAAAGCAGAATCATTTCCAATCCTATCTTCATCAAGATTTATACTAGAAAACAAGGATCTAATAGGAGATACATCAATAACTTTCAGATCTTCATCTTTATTTTCATGATAACTAGAAGAACCTGATTTAATATAATCCTCTCTTTTAGCACGCATTCTAGCGGTTCTTTCTTTGCATTCATCAATGGAAATTCTCATGGCTTTGAGAGACTCATTGATATCATGCTTAGGTGGGATAGAATCAACATCAAGAGTAATTCTATCCACACTTCTAGCCAATTCATCAACCTTAAGAAGTTTCTCTTCAAGCAAAGCATTGAAATTCTTTTGCGAGATCATAAACTCCTTAACACTAGTTTCAAATTCAGAAGGCATCTTTCTATAAGAGTTGTTGTAGGAATTACCATAATTATTAGAGAAATTACTAGGAAAAGTCCTAGGATTAAAATTACCTCTATAAGCATGGTTACCAAAATTATTCCTACCAACAAAATTCACATCCAGAGATTCATTGTTATTCTCAATCAAAGTGGACAAAGGCATATCATTAGGATTAGAAGAAGCACTCTTAGCAGCAAACAATTTCATAAGTTCATCCATCTTTCCACTCAAAACACTAATTTCTTCGATAGCATGCACTTTTTTACTAGTAGATCTTTCGGTGTGCCATTGAGAATAGTTAACCATAATATTATCTAGGAGTTTGGTAGCTTCTCCTAAGGTAGTTTCCATGGAAGTGCTTCCGGCGGCCGAATCTAAAAGATTTCTAGAAGCAAAATTCAAGCCAACATAAAAGTTCTGAATAATCATCCATAGATTCAAACCATACGTAGGGCAATTACATATCATCATTGTCATTCTCTCCCAAGCTTGTGCAACATGCTCATGATCTAGTTGCTTAAAATTCATAATATCGTTTCTAAAAGAGATGATCTTAGTAGGAGGGAAATACTTAGAGATAAAAGCATCTTTGCACTTATTCCACGAATAAATACTATTTCTAGGCAAAGAGGAAAACCAAGTTTTAGCACGATCTCTAAGTGAAAACGGAAATAACTTCAGTTTCACAATATCGTTATCTGTATCATTTTTCTTTTGCATATCACACAAATCAACAAAGTTGTTTAGATGGGTAGCGGCATCTTCACTAGGAAGGCCGAAGAATTGATCTTTCATGACAAGATTCAACAAAGCAGCATTGATCTCACAAGATTCAGCATCAGTAATAGGAGCAATCAGAGTGCTAATAAAATCATTGTTGTTGGTATTGGCGAAATCACACAATTTGGTATTGTTCTGAGGCATAGTGACAAACAAGCAACCCAACACACACAAGCAAACAAGAAGCAAGCGAATGACAAACACACGGGAGAAGAAGGGCAACTAAAAAGGCAAGCGTGAAGTGGGGGAGAGGAAAACGAGAGGCAAAAAATGTAATGCGAAGGAAAAGGGTTTGTGATAGGTACTTGGTATATGACTTTTGCGTAAGCCTCCCCGGCAACGGCGCCAGAAATTCTTCTTGCTACTTCTTGAGCTTGCGTTGTATTCCCTCGAAGAGGAAAGGGAGATGTAGCACAGTAGTGTAAGTATTTCCCTCAGTTTCTGAGAACCAAGGTATCAATCCAGTTGGAGACCACGCGTGTCGGGGGAAACTGTCCGCCACGAACACCTATGGGACCGGAGCCCCTTGTCTGTGCGGTACGAGGGCGGAGGGAGCACGAAGAGCAGATCGTAGCGAGCACGCGGGCAGTTTTACCCAGGTTCGGGCCGCGGAAGACGCGTAAAACCCTACTCCTGCTTAGTTGTGTATTGAGTTGGAGTGCTCGGGAGCTTGAAGAAGCAGCTACACCGAGCGTATGAGTGATCTAGGTTCCGAACCGCCTCCACGTTGTGCATGGGCCTCCTTTTATAGTGCAAGGGGTCACCGACAGGTGTCAACGTAGGAGAAAGGGGTAAAAACGTAAAAGAGGTGGTAGTTGTAACAGTGCGGGAACAGTAGAGCTACAGTGCGCGAACAGTGGTCGCTACCTACTTTGACAGTGGGGGACAAGGGCATTTAATACCCGTCGCCGTCGACCCCAAAAGCTCCCGCCCTTGCGTCTCCGTCTGCCACGGCGATGGATCCACCACCGTGGAGTGCCACCGTGTCACCCAGGCTGCACAGCCATCCGCCACGCGTCCCTGGATAGGCCCCAGGGCGACGCGTGGGCCGATGAGCTGGAGCGCGGGCACACAGCGCAACTCTCCCGGCAAGCACCTTGCCGGGGTCTTGATCTTGCCGGGCCCGGGAGCTTGCCGCTCCCCGGGCCCTCGCCGGGACGCATATAGCGCCGAGGCGTGTCTTTTATGATGGAATCTTCTAGTCTTCCTGGCAAGCTCCTCTTGCCAGGGTCTTGTGCTAGTGAGGTAGTCTTGAGCCTGGTACGGCCTTCCCGGCAAGCTCCACTTGCTGGGGTCTCGATCTTCTGTCTTGCATACTTTGTTTTTGAATGGTTTAATATGGAGCAGGAAGGTCTCCGGCGAGCGCGTGGTAAACCCTGCCGCGGGAAGCTGCAACTGCCCGTGCACAAGTTGGGGTACTGAGGTACCCCTACCTTAGTACACCGACAGGAGCCCCCGGGCCTGGGCCACACACGGTGCCGAGCGCTGTTGGGCCAGGCCCAAAACAGTGCACGGGCACACGCGGCCCACGGCACGCCGAATCCACTTCCGTATCCGCCACATCCCCCCGTAACGGCACGCGTCGATTGCGGCGTCGTGGGATGGGACGTGCCCACGTTCTCTTAATGGAAAGAGCGAAATGCCCCCCCCACTTCCCATAAAAGCAGAGGAAGCAGGGGCGATTCCCCTCCTTGCGCTTTCATTGCATCTTCCTCTTCCTCCAGAAATCCCCTTTGCGCTCCGCCTCCACACCTCCGCCGCCGCCGTCTGCATCTCCGGCGTCGCCAGGCTCTTCGTTCCCCTTTCCCCCGCCGCCTCCGCCATGGCCCCGAAGACCGAGAAGGCGAAGGCGAAGAAGGCCAAGAGGGAGAAGTCGGAGCAAGCGGCGAAGCTCACCGCATATCGGAAGCGGAACCTCGTCTTCCCGCCGAAGCTCGGCGCGCGGGAGCTCTGGAACAAGTACTACTTGTTCTGGGCCAAGGAAACCAAGGCGCACCCCCGCACTCGAGCTTATCCGGCCGCCGCCAAGGACAACTACCCCGGCGGGTTCTACTTCTTCGCAGCCTTCTTTCACTGCGGTCTTTGCCCTCCTTTCTCTGATTTCTTCTGCGACGTCATGCACACCTATGGCCTCCACCTTCTTGACTTCACCCCCAACGCCATCCTCACAATGGCGGTTTTCGCACACATGTGCGAAAACTTCATAGGAATACACCCAAATGTAGCGCTGTTTAGGCACTTCTTCACTCCTAGAGCAGAGGCCGGCGCCCCCCTCTCCGGGGGAATTTCTTGGGTATTTCGTCTGAACAAGAAGGAGTCGTACTTGCCGGGGGAGCTCCGCGGCAAGTGGGAGGAGTGGCGTGCAGATTGGTGCTGGATCGTTGAGGACGAGCCGCAGCCCTTCAACGCGCCGCGCACAACGCCCATCGTGCGCGGCAGGGATTGGAGCGAGCTGGACTCGGACGACATCAAGCTCGACGTCGCCCTTGTCCGGATTCTTCGTCTTTGGGTAGCAAGGTTGTCCGTTGCAGAAGTAGGCGCAGACTTCCTCCGCCGCCGCATCGCCCCTCTCCAAGACAGGAAAAGGCCGGCCTGGGAGTACGGCAACCCAGCGGATATAATGAGGCTGCGCCCCAGGCTGAACTTTAACTTCACGACGCTGGAGCTGAAGGGGATGGTCCGGGAACTCTTCAAATATGACCCGGCCCACCCTGAGTGGTTCAGACCTCCCCGCAGAGTGGTGCCCCTCTGCAACAGCACAGTCCGGGACCGTCTCTGCGCCATGATGCCCGCGTGTGATTCGCACGGCGTGGACCGCGCGTGGATTCCGCCCAAGCCCATAGACGTCCTCAGCTTCTTCGACAACCTCGTGGAGGTGGCGAAGAACAAGGATGACATCAAGGAGCACACGCGGGACACCACCGAACAGGAGCTTACATACATGGCTTCTCGGGCTGAAGAGGCCGCTGTAGCCGCAGCGGCAGGAGATTTTGGATATACGCCTGAAGAGGCGGAGGCTGCGGATGCGTCCTGCCAGGCGGAGGAGGCGGAGATCCGCAGACTGCTGCAACTTCCTCCCGACGCGCTCGCCGGGGTCCCCTCTCTGAGGCACTCCGGGATCCACGGAATCGTGGCCGAGGCCGCGGCAAGGGATGGCGCTGCCGGAGGGAACAGAGGCGCCGCGGGGAGCAGAGGCGCCTGAGGGAGCGGAGGCGCCAGAGGAAAAGAGGCCGCAGCGCAGGGCGCTGGGCCCAGCAAGCCAGCCGGGGAGGAGGAGGAGGAGGAGGACGAGGCCGCCGAGGACTCCGACGGATCTACGGAGCTCTATGCCGACGACCTCTCCTCGTCCGAGACCTCCCCGCCCCCGGCGAGCCCAAGGCGGTCTCCACCGAAGCGTCTCCGCAGGGCGGCGACGGGAGCGAGGGCGCAGGCGCCCCGGCAGCTACCAGCTCGCCGGGCAGCTCAAGCTTATCGGGGAAGCCAAGCTGTGCCGGGGGCGACCGGCGCACCAGCCGCGGCGGAGGCGGCCCGCGCACAGGCCACGGCAGAGGCGCCCCGCAGGTCGGCGCCAAGCAGGCAGGAGTCTTCTCGGAGCGGAGCAGCGGCTCCGCCCGCTCCTCGGGCTCCGGCTACCACAGGGGCTGGGTCTTCGCAGCCCCCAGCCCCAGGGACCGCCAAGCGCCCGAGGGAATCTTCGTCTTCCGCTCCTCGTGCAGACGCGCCCCAGGTGGAGTATGACTTCTCCGCCTTGAGCGAGGACGACGAGGAGGATCAGGAGTAAGAATCCGAGATCTTACACCTTCTCAAGTTTCGTCTTGATTATTGTTGATGCTAATTTTGTTTGTTGCTTTGATTTCAGGACCTTGGTTCAGCGCGTGGCGAAGAAAGCCAAGGCGCCTGTGGTCGAGGTCGCGGAAGACTCGGCCACCGCGGCAACTGGGGACGCGCCGGAGCCAAGCCTGCCGGACCCGAGCGCTGCTCCGAGGAGCAGCCCCCAGCGCAGCCCCCAGCGTAAGTCTGGGTTCCATCCTCCCGCTCGTCGGGGTGCGCTTGGGGATTTTGTCTTGTTTCAATATCTTGATGTCTTCGTCTTGACTTGTGCAGAGGTGGAGCCGCAGCGGCAGGAGCGTCCGGAGACCGTCCTCGAGGAGCCGCAGGCCCCGCCGTCCCCGCCAAGGCCGAACTCTCCGGCAAGGGAGAGTGCTCCGCCAAGGGCGGGTACTCCGCCAAGGGCGAGTACCCCGCCAAGGGCGAGCAGCCCGGCGAGGGCGGCCATTCCGCCAAGGCAGAGCTCCCCGGTGAGGGAGCCCGCCGCTGATGACGTCCGCCAAGGTAGGCTCTATAACTTGTCTTCTTGGCGTTGTCTCTTTTTGGATTTTTGCTTGAACTTCTTTTTCTTCTTCTTCTTCCTATAGATCTTCCTCCCCCCGAGCCGATGGAGACGGAAGTCATCATCATCGAGGAGGAGGCCGCGCAGGACGGCGGCGGCGACGCCCCTGTCGCCGAGGACACGGCGGGAGCCGCCGAGCTGGCTGCGCAGGAGACCGCTCCGGCTGCGGACGCAGCGGCCGGGGAGGGGGACGGCGACTGCACCGCCGGCCCGGAGGCGGCGGGAGCATCGAGTGCTGCGCCGGCCGCCGACCCTTCCGCCGGAAAGGAGCAGGCCGGTTACTACCTTGAGGCCCCCAACGGCGTCTTCATCCAGGTGCCTTGGGGTTCTTCGTCGCGAGCTCCCGCGGAGGGCGAGGCATTTGATGGGGAAGTCCTCGCCTCCGCGGGCTTGAAGATTGTCGAGGCGCCCGGCGGGAGTGAAGGGCCCGAGGAGGAGAAGCAGCTTCATCAGCTCCTGGCCCTTTACCGGGCCAGGCAGGCGAAGCTTGCTTCCCGGGAAGCCCTTGCCGCCATGGCCGCCGCGGAGATGGAGAGGCGCGCGGCGGAGCTCAGCGCCGCCAATCAGGCTGCCCTCCGCGAAGTGGCGGAGGAGCGCGAGCGACTCGCCGGCGAATATCAGGAGTGGGTGCTGGAGAAGGCTGAGGCCGAAGAGCAGCAGCGGCTCGCCGGGGTGGAGCTGTCCCGGCGAGAAGGAGAACTCGCCCAGCGAAAGGTCACCCTCGACTCCCACGAGGAGGACCTTGCCGCTCGGGAGGAGGCCCTTGGCGGGGAACTGAAGGAGGCGAAAGCCGCCGCGGCTGCCGCGGAGACCGCCAAGAAGGAGCTTGCCGCCAAGGTCGCGCAGCTGGAGAAGTCGCTGAAGGTGAGCGCGGAGAAGGTCGCCGCGCTCATCACGGAGCGTGAGAAGGACACCCACACCAATTCAGAACTCCAGGTGCGTCTTTCTGAGAGGGGCGACGAGTTGAAGGCCGCCAAGGACTCCATCGAGGACTTGGAGTTGAAGGTCTCTACACTGAAGGATTCACTCGACGCTGCCCGGGCTCGGGAGACCAAGTTGAAGGAGGAGCTCCGCAAGGAGCGGACCTTGGTGGACAGCGCCAACAAAGCGGCTGAGCTCTTCCGCAAAACCGCTGAGGTATGGACCGAGGACTTAGTATCTTGTGCGTCCAACATCGACCAGGAGCTGCTGGCGTTGAAGCTGGAGCACCTCATCTACTCCCCGGATCCAAACCTCCCTCACAGCGCCAAGCTCAGCCTCTTCTTCAGGGGAATCGCGCCGGCCCTTGCAGATCTGCGGAAGAAGATCCCCGCGCAACTGGCCGAGGAGACGCGCCTGCTCTGCACGGGAACCTTGGAGCGCGTGTTGACGAAGATCGTATACCGCAATCCGGGCATAAACCTCACCAACGTTCTTCGCAGCTTGCCGGCTGACGCTGACATGGAGGCTCTGAAGGAGCAGGTCGCCCACATCATTGCCAAGGTGGCTAAGATCTCCAGGATTGAGGGCGACCGCGTAGATTAGGCCTCCATTATCTTTATCTCTTTTTGTTGCTGCATAGGGTGTTATGAACTCATTAATCATTGCGACAAGTTATCTTTTGTAAGATATTTATCTCATTTTGATCAATCAGTGCAATGTTATCTTCCTTGTCTTAATCCTTGACTTTGTATGTTTTTCACCCTACGCTCCCGGGGAGCTTGCCGGCAAGGGGCCTTTGCCGCGAGCGCTGAGTGCTGGACTCTGAGCAGCCTGCTGGCCAAGGTCTCACCGGCAAGCAACCTCGCCGCAGCTAGTCGCAACGCACTTAGCTTGCTGAGCGTACTCGGAAACGAAGCAAGGGCGCGACACTTGTCGCAGCTCACTTAAATCGTTGAGCGAACTCGGAAACAAGATAAGGGTGCGGCAAGCTACGGGTAGGTTCCTCCGCGCACAGGTTTTCCATACAAAGTGTGTATGTTCAAGGAAGTCAACTAAAAATTTAAAATTTAAACTGGTCAAATTCTAATAACTTAGCTTTCATATATTGCTTGCTTCCCGGTAAGGCTTCTCTTTCTTGAACAACACTTGGTTCCTCCTCCACCTCCTTCCCCCCGGGCAAACTTGTGCGCGAGGAACGTTCCTTCTGCTTAAGAGGCAAGGAAAAAGAAGAGGGAAACAAGTATATGGCCTTTCGGCGTGCTAATGCTTACCGGATACTTGAGTGTTGCACCAAATGCCAAACAACACATGCAAATACCAAAGAAAAGCATGCAAAAGGCAATCGGTGCGAAAAACACAAAAACTTTACTGATGCACGGGGTCTGCGCCCGGCTTTGTACAAAGGGTTACATGCAACAGCGGCAAAGCTTGTACAAAAGGTGGTTGCCAGAGCGGATCACGGCAACCGCGCCTTACGGGTGAAACTTGCGAAGATGCTCTATGTTCCAGGAGTTGCTCACCGGTAAGCCTTCTTCGGTCTCGAGGCGGACAGCGCCGGGCCTCGTAACTTGTCTCACCCGATAAGGGCCTTCCCACTTCGGCGTCAACTTGCTGGAATTCTTGGCGGACTGAACACGCCGAAGAACAAGGTCGCCTTCCTCGAGACTCCTGGCTTTGACCTTGCGGCTATGGTAGCGGCGCAAGGCTTGCTGGTATCAAGCAGCTCGTACAGCAGCGTGGAGGCGTCCGTCCTCGAGGAGCAATGCATCATCTTGCCGCAGTTGCTCTTGCTCGAGCTCATCATAAGCGAGCACTCGTGGAGATCCGTATACGAGTTCCGTGGGGAGAACTGCCTCTGCTCCATAGACTAGAGCAAAGGGTGTCTGTCCGGTGGCTCGACTTGGTGTCGTTCTGATTGACCAAAGAGCCGCCGGTAGCTCCTTTATCCAATTTCTTCCGCACTTGCGCAGCCTGTCAAAGGTTCTTGTCTTGAGTCCGCGCAGCACTTCAGCATTGGCCCTCTCCGCTTGACCGTTGCTCCTCGGGTGAGCAACAGAAGCGAAACAGACCTTGGCGCCAAGGTCTTGGACGTACTGCATGAAGGTGCGACTAGTGAATTGTGTACCGTTGTCGGTGATGATCCTGTTGGGGATTCCGGAATGGCAAACAATCGACCTGAAGAACCTGACTGCTGACTGTGCTTCCACCTTTCTCACTGGTTCCACTTCTGGCCACTTTGTGAACTTGTCGATTGCAACGTACAAGTATTCAAAGCCCCCGACAGCACGAGGGAAAGGGCCGAGGATATCGAGCCCCCAGACCGAGAAGGGCCAGGACAAAGGGATTGTTTGGAGAGCTTGAGCTGGCTGATGAATCTGCTTTGCATGGAACTGGCACGCTTCACACTTGGTTACAAGTGCAGTTGCATCTTGGAGGGCTTCTTGCCAAAAGAACCCTTGCCAGAAATCTTTCCCGGCAAGCGCTCTTGCGCCAATGTGGTGGCCGCATATGCCTCCGTGTATTTCTGCCAACAGCTTCTGTCCATCTTCCCTGGAGATGCACTTCAGTCTGACACCATTGAGTCTTCTTCTGTACAGTTCGTTGTCCACGAACTGGTACATACTTGACTGCCTGGTTATCTTCTCTATTTCTTCTGGGTCGTCGGGAAGTTCTCCAGTTTGAAGAAAACGGACGATCTGCTGCGCCCATGCCGGAGCCTGGGGCTCGGCGGCAAGGACTAAAGGCTCGAGGGCCGCTGCGGGAACCTCAGCTTCTACGGCAAGGACCTCTGGTTCTACCGGAGCTGATGGTCCCCCGGCAAGCTCGCCGGTGCGAGGCTTGTCGGGAACACTTGCTTCAACTGTACAGACCCGAGGATCTGCAGGAGCAAACTGTTCCTCAGCGTTCTGGTTGTTGTTCTTGGGGATCTTGGCGGCGGTTTCAGGAAGATCCGCCGGCAAGTAGTCGCCGGAGACCAACTTTCTCTTCTTGGACTGCCCAATTGATGGTGTAACGGATGGTTGAGTCAGCTTGAGCAAGAAGGTCCCTGGTTCCACAGGTAACTTCATCGAAGCACACTTTGAAAGGCCATCTGCAATTTCATTCTGAGCTCTCGGGACGTGCTCCATCTGCAGACCCTCAAAGTGCTCCTCAAGCTTCCTCACTTCATCGACATAAGCTTCCATCAAAGGGCTCTGATAGCTCTTGTTGACTTGCCGGACCACCAACTGAGAATCTTCCCGCACAATCAGCTTCCTGATTCCAAGTTCGGCCGCAATCCTGAGGCCGGCAAGCAAGCCTTCATATTCGGCAGTGTTGTTTGTCGCTTGCTCCCTGGGAAAGTGCATCTGGATAACATATTTGAGGTGCTCTCCGGTGGGCGCGATGAGTACCACGCCAGCACCGGCGCCTTGCAACGAGAAGGCACCGTCAAAATACATTACCCATTCACTTGTCGCTTCTTGTACGGGTGCACTTGTTTCTTGGACTTCTTCATCGGGCGTTGGGGTCCACTCAGCTATGAATTCTGCCAAAGCTCGGCTCTGTATGGTTGAAGTACTTTCAAACTTGAGTCCAAAGCTTGACAGCTCCAGTGCCCACTCAACGATCCTGCCTGTTGCTTCTGGGTTGTGCAATATCCTCTTCAGCGGAAAGCGAGTGACCACTGTTATCTCATGTGCTTGGAAGTAATGGCGCAGCTTTCTCGAGGCCATGAGGAGGCCGAAAAGCAACTTTTGCACACCAGAGTACGTTGATCTAGCCCCCTGGAGAAGGGAACTCACGAAATACACTGGGCGCTGCACCATTTTCTTCCGCACTTCATTCTATTCCTGCGCAGAGTTGTCCTTGTCGGGGCCAGAGTTTGCCGGGGCAGCCCCCTGCTTGTCGCTGGATTCGCTTGCCGGTGGTGCTGACTCCTCGTCGGACTCCCTCTCCGCTACTAACGCAGCACTAACCACCTGGTTGGTTGCCGCTAGGTATAGCAACAACTTTTCCTGTGGTCTAGGTGCGACAAGTATTGGAGTGGAGGACAGGTACCGTTTCAAATCCTGCAGCGCTGCCTCCGCTTCCGGAGTCCACTTCATGGGACCTGCCTTCTTCAAGATTTTGAAGAAAGGTAGGGCGCACTCTGCAGACTTTGAAATGAACCTACTGAGGGCAGCCACACAACCTGCAAGCCTTCTGACATCCTTGACGCGCTTTGGGGCCTCTATCTGCTCAATGGCTTTAATCTTGTCGGGGTTGGCTTCAATCCCCCTCTGTGACACAAAGAACCCGAGAAGCTTGCCGGAGGGGACTCCAAAGACGCACTTCTCGGGGTTCAACTTGAGCTGTATCCTGCGCAGGTTCTGAAATGTCTCTTCCAAATCTTGGACCAGGGTATCCTTGCTCTTGCTCTTCACCACGATGTCATCCATGTAAGCCTCTACATTTCTGTGGATCTGTGGCTCAAAAGCAGCGTATACTACCCTTGCAAAGGTTGAGCCTGCATTCTTCAATCCAAATGGCATGCGTATGAAGCAATAAGTGCCACATGGAGTGATAAATGCAGTCTTCTCTTCATCCTCTTTGGCCATGAAAATCTGATGATAGCCTGAATATGCATCAAGAAAACAAAGTAGCTCACATCCGGCAGTGGAGTCAACGATCTGGTCAATGCGTGGCAAAGGGAATGGATCCTTGGGACATGCTTTATTCACATCGGTGAAGTCTATACACAGTCTCCACTTCCCATTGGCCTTGCGCACGACGACTGGGTTTGCCAACCACGTCGGATGGATCACACCTCTAACTAGGCCTGCTGCCTCTAGCTTCTTGATTTCTTCGTTGATGAATTCTTGGCGCTCCACGGCTTGCTTCCTCACTTTCTGCTTGATGGGCCGCGCATGAGGACAAACAGCAAGCTTGTGCTCAATCACCTTCCTGGGAACGCCGGGGATGTCAGATGGTTGCCAGGCAAACACATCGACATTCGCCCGCAGGAAGGCAACGAGTGCGCTTTCCTATTTGCTGTCAAGTGTGGCACTGATGGTGAAGGTACCACCAGTGCCGTCCTCCTTGGCGGACACTTTCTTGGTTGCCGGAGGAGCGGCCATTCCTTTCTTACTCTTGCCGGTGGAGCTCGATGGGACGTCCTCGACGGCAGCGCAGCACTCCGAAGAGGTGCGGTTGCCGGAGTGGGCCCCAGAGCAGTTGCCGGACTTGGTCTTCGTCTTCTTCCCCCCGGGAGCTTCAGCGGCAAGTGTATCCTTCTCGGCCGCAGCTGCCGCATCCCGGTAGATCTTGTCGGCGCAGACAAGCGCATCCTTCTTGTCGCCGTGGACAGTGATGACGCTTATCGGCCCCGGCATCTTGAGTACGTTGTAAGCATAATGGGAAGCTGCCATGAACTTGGCGAGGGCAGGACGGCCAAGTATTCCATTGTAGGGCAACGGAATATCGGCGACGTCGAAAGTGATGCGCTCAGTTCTGAAATTGAGCTTCCCGCCAAAGGTCACCGGCAGAGTGATCTTTCCATTGGGCTTGCTCCTTCCCGGGTTGATTCCTTGGAAAGAACCGGTTTCTTCGAGCTCGCCATCTGGAATTTGGAGTTTCTTGATCACAGCAGAGGAGATCAAGTTCAGCCCGGCCCCGCCGTCAACCAACATTTTGGTGACCTTGAGGTTGCGGATGGTGGGAGAAACCAGCATCGGCAAGCACCCGACCGCAGTGGTGCGGTCAGGGTGATCCTCAAGATCAAAAATGATGGGCGTGCTGGACCATTTAAGGAGCCTGCGCGACTCCACGGGCGGCTCTGCTGCATTTACCTCACGCACCCACTGCTTGAGTTGGCGGTGGGAGGTGTGCAGAGAGGCGCCACCGTCGACGCACAGGACCTCCGTGGACTTCTGGAACTCCTGCTCGCTGTTATCCTCGTCCTCCATGTCTTCGTCGTCGTCTTCGTCCTTGTCGCGGCCCCGGGGAGGTCGATCTCCTTGCCGCTGCTTGGCCTTGCCGCGGCGTCCTCCCCGGCCATTGAACGGCCGCTTCTTGCTTGGCTCTTCCCCGCCACCCTGGGCCTTCTCCTTGTCGCGCCTCTCGTACTCAGCCTTCTGCTGCTCGACGAGATACTCAACGCGCTTGCAGTTTGAGAGATCGTGACCCTTGGTGCGGTGGATCTTATAGTATTGCTTGTCGGAGCCGTCCTGCTTGTCGGCTGCCGCTACAGGGGCAGGCTCCTTGCCGGAGCCGCCAGCCTGTGTTTGCTTGGCGGGAGCCTCCTTGCCGGACTTCTCGACGGCAAGCACCTCTTTCTTGCCCTTCCTTCTGTTATTCCGCCGCCGGCTCTTCTTTGCCGGGGCGGCGTCGTCGCTGTCGCTTCCTCCTGCGCCAGCATCCTCCCCGGGGAGTCTCCTCCCCTCTTCTGCGCGTGCGCACTTGTCAGCCAGAGCATAGAGCTCGCTGACATCCCGAATCTTGGTCATCGCCATTTCTTCACGCATGCGGCGGTTACGCACGTTCTGGTGGAACGCGCTGATAACCGCAGCAGGGTGGACATCAGGGATGTTGTGCTGCACACGGCTGAAGCGTTGGATGTACTTGCGCAGGGTTTCTCCTTCCTTCTGGGCCAAAATGTGGAGATCGCTCTCCTGGCCGTGGGGTTTGTGGCCGCCGGTGAAGGCGCCAACAAACTGGTGGCAAAGGTCGGCCCAAGAAGAGATGGAACCTTCCGGCAAGTGCATAAGCCACGAACGGACGTTTGGCTTAAGCACAAGCGGGAAGTAATTTGCCAAGATCTTCTCGTCGCGCCCCCCGGCAGCTTGCACTACGATGGTGTAGATGCTGAGGAATTCCGAGGGGTGCGTCTTGCCGTCGTACTTCTCCGGTACGTCGGGCTTGAAATTCTTCATGCTGGGCCACTGGACGCGCCGCAGCTCGCGGGTGAACGCAGGGCAGCCTGCCGCGTACGGCAAGTCGCCTGGTTCACCGGGCGCGCGCGCGTCGACAACGTTCCCAGCTCTATAATCTGATTGTCGCCGAGCTTCTCGGCGGCGCTCGATTGTGGTGCGAGCGTCTTCTTGTCGCCGGTCTTCGAGGACCTGGCGCTGGTCCCGACGGGCCCGCGGATCCGACGATGCCGTGGAGCCGTCGTCGGCGTTGTTCCGGCGGGGCGGCGTCTTCTGCTTCCGCGGCGGGGAGTGCACTCTTGTCGCACCCCCGGCGGTCTTGTCGCCGTCGGCCTTCGTCTTCTCAGCTTGCCGCGGCCGCGAGGCCGCCGGTTGCTGTGGAGAATCGTTGTTGGCGAAGGCGATCAGGCTCTGGATGGTGGCCCTCCAGTCCTCGGCCTTGTCCGCCGCTGGAGGGAAGTCGAGGAGCAGTTGCGCCCTTGCGAGCGCTTCTGCTAGAGTGGAGGGGAACGGGGGCGAGCGGTGCGAGGAGCGGGATATGCTCGGACTCCTAACAACGTTAGAAGGAGTAGGGTCCCGCGCCGGCGCCTTTGCTTTGCATGTGCCCGGACGGTGGTCCGGGGCGTCCCGCGAGCCTCCGGTTTGCCCTTGTCCCAGCAAGCGGATACCACCTCCCGTGGTATGGCGCGGCTGGGTTGTCGTGTGCTGGGATGGACGCGGCGCGTCCACGGAGACCGAGGCTCGGTCGTCCGTCTTGTCCTTGGACTTGGTGGCGCCGCGAGTGTCCTCGCCGGCGACCACCCTTCCGACGGCGTCTCCCCCGCCCACCGTTGGCTCTGGTGGCGGCGTATGAGACGCAGACGGGCCTCCGACCTCCGAAGCCTTCTTCTTCGGGGCCATGGAGTTGCTGCTAGTGAAGTTGCTGACGAAACTGGAGTGGTTGATGAAGAATGCGCCCGAGCGAACGACGGATCAGGTTCGCACAACCTCGACGCCCCCTACCTGGCGCGCCAAAGATGTCGGGGGAAACTGTCCGCCACGAACACCTATGGGACCGGAGCCCCTTGTCTGTGCGGTACGAGGGCGGAGGGAGCACGAAGAGCAGATCGTAGCGAGCACGCGGGCAATTTTACCCAGGTTCGGGCCACGGAAGACGCGGAAAACCCTACTCCTGCTTAGTTGTGTATTGAGTTGGAGTGCTCGGGAGCTTGAAGAAGCAGCTACACCGAGCGTATGAGTGATCTAGGTTCCGAACCCCCTCCACGTTGTGCATGGGCCTCCTTTTATAGTGCAAGGGGTCACCGACAGGTGTCAACGTAGGAGAAAGGGGTAAAAACGTAAAAGAGGTGGTAGTTGTAACAGTGCGGGAACAGTAGAGCTACAGTGCGCGAACAGTGGTCGCTACCTACTTTGACAGTGGGGGACAAGGGCATTTAATACCCGTCGCCGTCGACCCCAAAAGCTCCCGCCCTTGCGTCTCCGTCTGCCACGGCGATGGATCCACCACCGTGGAGTGCCACCGTGTCCCCCAGGCTGCACAGCCATCCGCCACGCGTCCCTGGATAGGCCCCAGGGCGACGCGTGGGCCGATGAGCTGGAGCGCGGGCACACAGCGCAACTCTCCCGGCAAGCACCTTGCCGGGGTCTTGATCTTGCCGGGCCCGGGAGCTTGCCGCTCCCCGGGCCCTCGCCGGGACGCATATAGCGCCGAGGCGTGTCTTCTATGATGGAATCTTCTAGTCTTCCTGGCAAGCTCCTCTTGCCAGGGTCTTGTGCTAGTGAGGTAGTCTTGAGCCTGGTACGGCCTTCCCGGCAAGCTCCACTTGCCGGGGTCTCGATCTTCTGTCTTGCATACTTTGTTTTTGAATGGTTTAATATGGAGCAGGAAGGTCTCCGGCGAGCGCGTGGTAAACCCTGCCGCGGGAAGCTGCAACTGCCCGTGCACAAGTTGGGGTACTGAGGTACCCCTACCTTAGTACACCGACAACGCGCGAGTCCCTCGCACCTGCAAAAACAAATAAGAACTTCGTAGCCAACGCGATAAGGGGTTGTCAATCCCTTTACGGTCAATAACGAAAGTGATATCTGATAGAGATGATAGTTTATATTTTGGTATTTTTAGTTTATAAGAACAACAAATAAATGCGATAAAAGTAAAGTAGATGTAGATTGATATGTTGAGAATAGACCCGGGGGCCATAGTTTTCTCTTGTGGCTTCTCTCATGATAGTGATATTCTACGGCGGGTAAACAAATTACTGTCGAGCAATTGATAGAAAAGCGAATAATTATGAGACTATCTAGGCATGATCATTGTATATAGGCATCACGTCCGAGACAAGTAGACCGACTCCTCCCTGCATCTACTACTATTACTCCACACATCGACCGCTATCCAGCATGCATCTAGTTTATTGAGTTCATAAGAACAGAGTAACGCCTTAAGCAAGACGACATGATGTAGAGGGATAAACTCAAGCAATATGATATAAACCCCATCTTTTTATCCTCGATGGCAACAATACAATACGTGCCTTGCTGCCCCTACTATCACTGGGAAAGGACACCGCAAGATTGAACCCAAAGCCAAGCACTTCTCCCATTGTAATAACTATAGATCTAGTAGGCCAAATCAAACCAATAATTCGAAGAGACTTGCAAGGATATTATGAGCACACATAAAAATTTCAGAGAAGAACCAAATATCTTTCATAGATAACCTTGATCATAAACTCACAATTCATCGGATCTCGACAAACACATCGCAAAAAGAGATTACATCGAATAGATCTCCTCGAAGACCGAGGAGAACTTTGTATTGAGATCCAGAGAGAGAGAAGATGCCATCTAGATACTAGCTATGGACCCGAAGGTCTGTGGTAAACTACTCACAACTCATGGTGAGGGCGATGATGATGATGATGATGAACTCTGTGATGGATCCCCCTCCGGTGGAGCTCCGAACAGGCTCCAAGATGGGATCTTCACGGGAACAGAAGGTACGGTGGTGGAATTAGGGTTTTCTCTCTGTCGATGGAGGTTTTGGGGTATGTAGACTTATATAGGAAGAAGGAGGGCACTGGGGGACGCTCGAGGGGGGCCACGAGGCAGGGGGCGTGCCCTGGGAAGGGGGGCGCGCCCCCACCCTCGTGGGCCACCTCTTGATCCCCTGACGTGGTTCTCAAGCTCCGCGTGTCTGATTTTCTCCAAAAATATCTCTCACGAAGGTTTCATTCCGTTTGGACTCCATTTGATATTATTTTTCTGCAAAACCCTAAAGCAGGAAAAAACAAGAATCTGGACTGGGCCTTTGGGTTAGTAGGTTAGTCCCAAAAATGATATAAAAGTGAATGATAAATCCCATTAAACATCCAAGACTTCATAAATAATAGCATGGAACAATCAAAAATTATAGATACGTTGGAGACGTATAAGCTCCCGCTTCCCGGCATCTTGAGGACGTTGTAGCCGTGGTGGGTTGCCATCATGAACTTGGCTAAAGCTGGGTAGCCAAGGATGGCATTGTATGAGAGCCAGTTGTGGGGGACGTCGAAGTCGATGAGCTCCGTGCGGTAGTTCTTGCGGTCACCTAGGGTAACAGGGAGACGGATCTGTCCTGTTGGTGCTGTCGAGCCGTCGGTTACTCCGGAGAAAGGCCTGGTGGGTTAGAGCTAGTCGTATGGCACCTGGAATGTGTCGAAGGTCTCAACGGAGAGGACGTTGAGTCCTGCCCCGCCGTCGATGAGTGTCCTGGTGACGAGCCCGTTGTTGATGGTAAGTGAGCAGAGAAGAGGTAGGCGCCGGCCGTGGCCGCGCACTGGAGCTGGTCAGCGGTGTTGAAGGAAACGGCGCACTTGGACCATCTGAGGGGATGCATTATCTCGACCTTGGGGAGGACTGCGTTTACTTCTCGGGTAAACTTCTTGAAGACGCATTGAGACACAGTGGCCTGAGCACCTCCCAGGATGCATGCCACTGCACGCGGCTCCTGAAAGCCCCTAGCCCCTTCATCTTGTTGGTGGTCTTCATTCCTTTTCGGCGGTGGTGGCAGCGGAGGAAGTGCTGCGTTGTTTTGGGGGCGATCTTCATGCGGCTGGTCCCTCCAATGATCCTCGTGAGGCTGGTCTCTCCCTAGGCCCTCATGAGGGTGGCCCTGCCAGGGATCCTCACGAGGCCGCTCACGCCAGCCTTGGCGAGAGTCACGGTTCTCCCGGCATCCTCCTCCACAGATACCTCCGTGACCGTAGCCTTGTTCACCACTCTCGGGGCAGCGTCCGAGGCATTTGTCACGAATGGCCCTGAGTTCCTGCCAATCGTTGGTGTTGTGGTTGTGCACGTTGTTGATGGCGCAGAACAGGCGGCTGCCTTTAGAGCAATCGAGGTAATCACACCCGCGTTTCATCTCAGGCTCAGCCGCGAGTACTACCGGTCCTTTACGCTTGTCCTCCTTGGTCTTGGCCTTCTTGTCTTCTAGATCAGCCTCGGGAAGCTCTACGAGTGAGAGGCAACCATCTTTTGCCTTTGCACAAATCGCGAGGTTGAACATCTCCAGAGCCGAGAACAGGTCCTCCTGAATGGCGAGTTCCTCCTTTATCCTGACGTGCCGGACGCCATCAGTGAACGCCGAGATGATGGCTTCATCGGATATCCTGGGGATCTTGATGTGGACGTTAGTGAAACACTACATGTACTTGCGCAGGGTCAATCCTGGCTGCTCCTTGATGCGCCGCAGGTCGCCTACTGCCAGGGCATGGTCGCGGGTCCCTTCGAAGTTGGAAACGAAGCGTTCGCGCAGCTCACCCTAGGAGGAGATCGATTCCTTTGGGAGGTTCAGGAGCCACGAACGAGCACTATCTTTGAGATTCATGGGAAACCAATTGGCCATGACCTTCTCATCGCCATTGGCCGCCTCGATGCTTAGCTCGTAGAGCTGTAGGAACTCTGCTAGGTCAGGTGTTCCAACATAACGCAGGAGTAGATCTGGCTTAAACTTGCCGTGCCAGATGACACGACAAAGCTCCAGGGTGAACGCCTTGCAACCCATCATGCTGACTGGTGCTTGCTGCTGAGGTAGAGCCTGGTCTGGGAACTCGTGCGCCACTACGCGGGGAGGTGCGCGACCTTGACAAGGTGGAGCATGAAGCGCGCGCCTCACCTTGCGGCCGCTACACCACTTGACAACTTTCTTTATCTCACGCGGCCACCCTGCGCGGCTCGTCACGCTAGGGGGCATCGCGCCTTGGCCTGGGGAAGACGTCTCTACGGAGCGGTGGAGGAGGTGCGCCGCGGGCCTCGTTACCTGCCTAAGGTTGTGGAAGAGGCAGCGAACGACACGATGCTGGAGCTTCTCCCGCGATACTTACGAGCTTGGCGATGCGGTCCAGTCATTCTTCGTAGAGGTCGCCGGTCGTGCGGTAGCGCAGGAGCTCACACGCCATGAGCAGCGCGGCCTGCGAGTTCGCCGGACCACGACGGGCGTGGGAGGACGAAGTAGCCGCTCGAGTGTCACACCCTGATTTTCATGCCACAATAGATAAGCTATTAATCATGCTAAAAACATGGTTTGACAAAAACTTTTGAGTGTTTTTGACTTTGCTTGTTTGATTTTCTGTTTGCTGTTTGCTAGTGCTCTAAAAATAAAATAAATCCTCCAACTCTTATACTTCATCTCCTTGATCCAAAACCTTTTCCCAGTGATCATGCCATGTGTATAGACCAGTATAGTATTTTCCTATAAAAATATTTTGGCCAAATAGTATTTTCTAAAATTAGTTCTCCAAAAACCCCTGAATTGAGGTTTGTACTACAAGTACCTTATTCAGGGTGTGAAAAATCTTTCAAAATGTATATTTGAATCCTATTATGTATAGGACTCCTATAAACCACAAAATTATAATTTTAAAAGTCATTTTCCTATTTTATTTAAATGCTTTTTCTTTAGGCCACAAATGGTCTTTAATAGGTTAAAATTATTTAACTATTTCAAAAATATTTCCCAAAATTCAGGGAAACTCGTAGGACATATATTGTCCATATATAAGAGTTTCAGCACATGGTCATGTTCAAAATATTGGGCAAATCCTTCAAAAACCCTTTCTGGATATTTCAAGCTTTTGAAATATTTACAAAGGAAATATTCTCTAAAAATTCCAGGGAAATTCTATCATATCAGATATGACATATTTGATGATCTTACAAAGCCTCATGACTTGAAGATCAAGAAAACATCATCTAATCCCCTCAAAATCATTTCTGTCCATTTTGGATTTTGAGCAACTTTACATTGCCAAACTTGTCCAAATGCTCTCAAACTTGGTGCACATGCTAAAATGGTCTAATTATGCAACTATACCAAATGGCACAAGTATTGGAGAAGCATAACTTGATCTAAGTGCCCCAAAACCCTTTCTGACCAGATCCAAATTTGAACAACTCTACATTGCCAACTTTTTACCTGGGGCCTCAAATTTTGTGGACATGCCCAAAACCCCAAATGATGACACTACACCAAGTGGTGCATCAAGGGGATATGATTTGCTTGAACTAATCTTGGGAATTTCATTTTTGCTGATTTCTAGGGTTTACCAAAGTTGCATTGGCAACTTTGCACAAATGAGCTCAAACTTAGTGAAAAACCCTCTTTCTATATGCCATTTGATCCTGTTAAGTATCGTGTCAATTGAAGATCATTTGCTTGCCCACAACATCATCAAACACCTTCTGGCACTTTGCCAAAATCACCTTTTGATCCACTTCCACCACTCCCCCTTTCCTCAAGTTTTTACAACAACTGCTCTTAGTCACCCTCTACCTCCAGGAACCCTTTCCCCTCCTCAGATCAATGATTGAGGGGGGGGGGGTAAAATCCCATTTACTCTTCTGGGCAGCAGCATTCTCCTCCTTTCTCACCTCCCTCCTCACTCCAGTGGCCCTCCATGGCATCCAAGGCCACAGCCCACTTCTTCACTCCTCCCCTGACCCCCTAGACACCATTGGGCAAAATGGACGTGTCCAGAGCGCGTGAGGACACGGCCGTGCCGGCCATACGTGCGCTCTGGAGCGCGCTACAGTGCGCTCCCACACTGTAGCCGCGTCCTACCCGAGGCACCCGACAACCTAGAGCGATGGGATTGTGTCCCCCGAGGCCGCCTCGGCGTTCGGGACACGCTAGACGGTCGGCCCCCTCCTCCTTCTCTCTCCGGCGACCTCTGTCACGCGTGCCCGAGTGCCGCCCGCGTCCATTAGTCGCCGCCCGCGTCCCTGGCATGCCTCGCACTCGTTCCTCTCTCCCTCTCTCTTTCCCTGGTCGTAGACCACGCCCAGCAAGACCCCCGACTCGAAGACAAGCCCC
>LR738713.1:201768777-201779290 GCA_902687465.1 Secale cereale | reverse complement strand
CCCCCCCCGTGGCCTACAGGGACGGCTACGGCCTCGCCGGCGCAAGACCCGCGGTGCACCACGCTCTCTTCTACATAAGGCCGCCCGGGTCCTCCTCTCCGCCTCATTTTGCTTCCCCTAGCTCCCGTGCACCCCCTGGACCAACCCACACCTCTCCCCGTGCCCTCAGTGCACCACCATGGCCGGAGCCGAGCTGCCGGACTCCGCTCAAATTTGCGCCACTCCTCCCCACCTCTTTGCTCCAGAGCAGCACGAGCACCTCCGCCAACTCTCCCTGCACGCCCTTTTCTCTGTCCCGTGCTTGCCTTGCCGTGCCCAAACCTCGCCCGAAGCCCCGTCCGCCGGCGTCAAGACCACTGTCGTCTCGGTCCTTCCCAGCCTGCGTGAGACCCATGGATGGGCTCGACTCGATCCCCGGGAGCCCGTCGGTATGCTGAACGCCGCTGGGGACGATCGGAGTCGCCGGGAAGGGTGCTGGCACCTTGCTCGGCCGGCCTCCCCTGCCCCTCCTCTGTTTTGAGCGGGAGGTAGGAGGAGGGCCAGCCAGCGGGACCTGCCTGTAAGTGGCTAAGGCCCCGCCCCCCCGGGGTAAGTGGAGACGGCCTCCACTGAAGGCGTCTGCCCGGACCGAAGGCGTACTCCCGCGATTACGCCATCGACGTCGCCTGGGCACCCCGTGCGGCTGATGCCACTAGGCCGGCCAACGTCTATATCTCGCATGCGTACATGATAGGGTATAAACCCCTTCCCTTTCCCCTTTTTCTTTTATCCAGTCAACTTCACAAATCCATAATCAAATCATTTGAACTCCAAATTTGATGATTCAAATTTCTAGGAGTTTCTAAAATCATGATGTACCTGTTGGTGCAACATGCACATATTTCCAGAGAATGTTTCTTCAACAATATTTATCAAATGCCATTTTTCTATTTCTATGATAAACTTCAAAAAAATCACAGAGAGCTCAAATTTTATCCAAATGCAATGGTTCAAATTCCTAGATGCTTGTAATATCAAAACCTAGTTTTGGAACATTTTTCCTAATACTTTCTGTACCCCACAAAATAATGAGCCATTTCTTCATAATTGTCAACTTTGCAAAATCCTAGGAAATTCATTTGAACTTCAAATCAAGTGAAACCAACTCCTAGCTGCTTCTAAAATCATTCCTTGTTAGATAGGTGCCTCTGACCATTTTTCAAAATAATTCTTCTATACACTTCTTGCAAATCCACAAATCCCCTGATTGCCTCATATTGAAATGTTCCAAACCATCCATTGATCATACTCCAATGAAACCACCTTGGTCATTTTTCATATGACCAGAGGTATCCTAGAAAAGTCCGACTCCTATTTTTAGAGCACTTTTATTTTTGCCTTGTTATGTTGCTTATTATGATTGTTTTCATCGTTAGTTGACGAAATAAACGAAGTACTTGGAAATGGACCAGAAGGTTTGAAGACTCGGAAGGACAAGGCCAGCAGCCCTATGACCATGTTCGAGAAACCTTTTTATGCATGTCTCATAGCACCTTATTATCAATGCATCGGAATCATGTAGAGGAGGTGAACACTTTGGTTGGTACCTTCGTTACTTTACTATTGAAACTTGCATCAAGCATGACCCTACCTTCCTATGGGGGTTATGAGGGTGGAAGTAGACAGATATATGCTATAGTAGTTGGCTACACAAAATGGGTAGGGGATTATGCATGGAAAGAAACAAGTGTGGTTTGACATACTTGCAAATAACCCAGTGGGTGCCACTAATGCCCCTGGGAGGTGATGAGGAACTAGTGCACTACTTGGTGGAGAAGTAGTGTACCAAGGCTTGATGAAAGTGTTGTTTACCGAGATGGATTATATTTATGTGTGATTATGTCACACCCTGCATTTTGTAAACATGTTATTTGCATCAATGAAGCATGAAAATTTGGACCAACAATTTTTTTGGCATCATTTGGTTTTTAATTGGAATTGAGTTTTTCTTCATGTGCTTTTCATGTGCTCATTAAAGTCAACTATTGCCTCTTGTAGAATTCATCACCTTACCCAAAACTTTTGCCCAATGATCATGCCAAGTGTTATATAGCAGTATAGTATTTTCTTACAAAATTAATTTGGCCAAAATGTATTTTTATAAATTTGGTATTCCAAGAACCCCTGAATTGAGGTTTGCACTACAAGTGCTTGATTATGGGTGAGAAAATTATTTCAAAAAGTATATTTGATACCTAGTAGTCATAGGACTCCCAGAAACCACAAAAGTATAATTTAAGAAGTTATTTTCCTATTTTATTTAAAAGCTTTTTCTTAAGGCCAGAAATGATCTTTAATAGGGAAAAATTATTTAAGTATTTCAAAAATATTTGCCAAAATTCAGGAAGATTCATAGGACATATATTGTCCATATATAAGAGTTTCAACACTTGGTCATGTTCAAATTAATGGGCTAATCCCTCCAAAACACTTTATGGATATTTCAAGATTTTGAAATATTTACAAAGGAAATATTCTCCAAAAATTACAGGGAAATTATATCATGTCATATATGACATATTTGATGATCTTGCCAAGTCCCATGCCTTGGGAAGCAAGAAGACATCTTCAAAACCCTTCAAAACCATTCTGTCCATATTTGAAGTTTGAGCAACTTTACATTGTCAAACTTGTCCAAATGCTCTCAAACTTGGTGCACATGCTAGAATGGCCTAATAAGGCATCTAGACCAAATGGCACAAGATTTGGAGTAGAGCAACTTGATCAGAATACCCCAAAACCATTTCTGTTCAAATGCAAATTTGAACAACTTTACATTACCAACTTTTTATTTGGAGCTTCAAACTTTGTGGGCATGATCAATACCCCAAATGATGAAACTACACCAAGTGGTGCATCAAGGGGAGATGATTAGCTTGACTCAAACAAGATGAAGCCATTTCTGTTGATTTCTAGGGTTCACCAAAGTTACATTGGCTAGTTTCTTCAAATGAGCCCAAATTTGGTGAAACACCCTATTTTCACATAACATTCAATCCTGTTAAGTGTCATGGCAAGTGGAGATCATTTGCTTGACCAAAACTTGATCAAACACCTTCTACCAAATTACTAAAACCATCTTCTTGATCACTTTTACTATTTACCTTGGCCTCAACTTTCTACCACAGCTTCATCTAGTTACTATCTACCTCCAGTAACTCCCCCATGTCCCCAGCTCCATGACTGAGGGGTGAAAACCCTAGTTCACCTTGCTGGACAGCCAAAATTCACCAAGTTACCAGCTTCACCTCTCTCTCCTTGATTCTCCAGAGCATCCAAGGCCTCATCCGTGTTGCTTGCATCTCCCTGGACCCCCCAGACACGGCGGACGCGCCCAGAGGGCCAATGGCATGCCATGGCATGCAATAAGGCCGCTCCAAAGCGCGCTACAGTGCGCCCCCGCACTGTAGCTTCGCCCAATCGCCTACCCCCGACCACCTCGAGCTCTCCCCTCGTGTCAGTCCATGCCCCTCGACGTTCGCGGCCAGCCCCGGCGCTGTCCCCCTCCTCCTCCACCCTCTAGTGGCCGCCTCCACACGCGCGCTGGCCGCCCGCAGCCTCCACTCTTCGGCCTCACACGCACGCGCTGTCTGGAGCTCTCCCCGCTCCTCCTCTCCCCTCTACTAGGCATAGGACTTGTCCATGAACCTCCCCGACTCAAGCACAAGCCGCAGAAACGGCCCCTGGCCTCGCCTGCGACCTCGCCGGCACACGAGTCCACGGTGGACCGTGGGCTCGGCTATATAAGCTCGCCCGAGCCTCTCCAACAGCACCAACAGCCTCCCCTCACCTCCTTTAGCCCTCCAGCACCACTCACTCATCCCCAGAGAGCCCTTGTGCTCGGGATCGACCGGAGCTCCGCCGCGTCAGGCAGCCGGGGATCTCGAGGTACAGGCCCCCTCCGCCCTTTCTCTCGCCCGATTTGGAACCGCCATGCACCACTGATGCTTTCCCCTCACTTTTCCCCCTCTGCAGCTGCCGGAAACGAGATAGCCAGTAACTTCCCGACGACCCTCCGCCGTCCCACCTCGCCGCCGACGAGCCAGGCCTCCCCGGCGAGCCGCACCACCACCACTACATCCGCGACTCGCTGCTGAGTCCATCCCTGCCCTCCGTTTGCCCCGCCGTGCCCGGATTCGCCGCCGGTGAGCTCGCCGTCGCCGTGGCCGCAAGGTTGAAGATGACAGGTGGGCCCCGCCTGTCATCCTCACCGTCCTCTCCCTCCCCTCATAGCCGCTGACCGCCGGGCCCCGCCCGTCAGGTTTGAAATCCTGACGTGCGCGCGCTGGCACCCGAGCGGTTGGGCTCTTCGCCCTGGGCCGTGCACTGTGGCCATTCTGGCCCAGTGGCACATGGCTGTTTCTTTTTATTCTTTTCTGTAAATACTTCAAATAATTTTACAGAAATGAATAATTGTCCAAATAAATTAATTCGAACTCCTAAAATCTTGTAATATTCTAGCCTATTTAATGGTGTCACTTTCACACATATCCATGAAACTTTTCTGTTCTGTTCAAATTTAAATTCAAATTTGAGCATTAAAACTCATGTTCAAAAATCCTTAGATTCCATTCTGTCACTCCAAAAATCCAACTAAGAACTTTTGTCATCTTAGTTTTCCCTCTAGTATTTAACAAAAATAAGTTGACATTTTTCTGAGCACTTTGATTTTTCAGTTTTCATTGTGGTCTTATTTTCCCGTTGTTATTTTGCGACGATTAGATCCTGTATTTGACAAAGTTGTTGAAGAAGGAGAAGGAGAAGGATTTGAAGACTTTGAAGACCAACCCAATCCAGGCAAGCAGCCGTTTTACCATGATACACTTGTTCTTCGGAACCCGTTTGTTTCCGATGCATGATGATAGAGTTACGGTGGTGACCTAGATGAATCACCACATGATGCATGCTTTGCTCATGATCTTGCTATGTGCTAGATGTCATGCAAATAGTTAGAAGTGATGCTTAGTGATGCATGTGTGACATGAACCTTTGAGGTGGAAATCTTTTCATAAACCCCATCGGGTGCCCCTAATGCCCAAGGGTGGTGTTGGGTTAGGTCATCACTTGAGGAAGAAGTGATGTGCCGGTAAAATCTTGTGCATGGGTGAAATGATGGATTAGATTTATGTGTGACTACCGTCCCAACCAAACATGTGCAACCACTCTACCCCTTATGGGACGGGGATTTATTGATTACTTAGGTCGATACTAGCATGGTGCCCGCATTACTAGTGACGGGAAGACTTGAGGTCTTTCCCGGGACGGGGTCGTGCTTGGATAGACGACCATGACTATTTTCACAGGGCACCGGACACACCGTTGGTCCCTTCGTGTATGCGTGACATTGAAATAGGGAAAGTCCCATGATCTATTGTTGTACTCGAGGGCCGTGTACCAACGAGTGGACTCTATGTTAGTGTCGTCTAAGGAAAGATAATGACCGGGTGCTTCCCTCGAGTAGTTGAGGTACTACGGGACCGTGGATGACACGAATGCTTCCCAGATCTTGTGGGTAAACTGCACAACCTCTGCATATTGTAAAACTATTTGAATAGCCGTGTCCACGGTCATAGATAGTTGGGTGGTGCTACTTAAACTATGTCCAGAATTTTACTACATCGGTGAAAGTATGTGTGTGTAATGAGTCAAGGTGGTGACTTGACCCGATGAGTTGAATCATGTTCATGTTGATATCGGTAACCTGTCCTCGAGGTTACGTGAAGTTATTGATGCATATACTTGATGGTAGAATATTTATTCTAGCCCATTGCTAGATTGCTCAATGTTATTCAATTGCATTGTTACTTTGAACCAAATCATGGGTTGCTTGCGAGTACATTCAAAGTACTCATTGGCTTGCCACTGGTTATTTAATTGGCCAGGCATGGAGGAACAGGAATATGAAGAAGAGTTCTTTGGAGACGATCATGTGAACTAGGACACTATCCCAGTCAGAATGCCTGTAGGGTTAAGGCATATGGCATGGGTTCTACCTATCATCGAAGACTTCCGCTATTTGAGTTATTTGCTATTCATCCCTTGAGGCTTTATCTATGTAAGACATGGCCATAATGGCCTTAATTTGTGTAAGACGATATGTATGGATGTAAGACTCTTGTTATTCAACATCTGTGTGTTCAGTGAGCATTGATCTCTGGGATCACTGTACACGTGCATTCGGTGATCTCGACTTCTAAGTCGGGGTCCCCACAGATTACCGTCGCAACCAAACATGCGCAACTACTCTACCCTTATATGGGAAAGGGCATTATTGATTACCTAGGTCGATACTAGCATGGTGCCCGCATTACTAGTTACATGAGGTCACTCTCGGGACGGGGTCGTGCTTGGATAGTCAGCCATGACTGTTTTCGCAGGGCACCGAACACACCGTTGGTACCCCGTGTCAGTGGTATGTGACGAATATGGGACGAGTCTCCACAATTTTTAAGATGTGAAATGTTGGGCACGGGGGTTACTACCAATCGAGTGGACTCTATGTTAGTGTCGTGAAGGGAAAGATAGTGATCGGGTGCTTACCCCGGGTACTTGAGGTAGCGCGGGTCATGGATGACACGGAAGTTCCCCGGATCTTGTGGGTAAAGTGTGCAACCTCTGCAGAGTGTCAAACTATTCGAATAGCCGTGTCCACGGTCAAGGACAGTTGGGTGGTGCTGCTTAGACTATGTCCTTAAGTTTCTGGAAAACAACACGGTTCAGGTAAATCTGTTGATGTTATTGTGAGAAAGTCACGAAGAACGTGAGCAAGAGTTATTCATGACCCTTTCACGTTGTGGATGTCTGTAATCCTCCTGATACTTGTTGCTGACGCATGCATGCCCTTGTTATATGTTGATCATCCTTGCATATGAAAAACTAGCTTTCCGCAAAACTGCCAACTTAGCAGTAGAGCCTTGCATAATTAATTATGTCCTCACACTTGGGTTGCTTGCGAGTACATTCAAAGTACTCATTGGCTTGCCACTAGTTATTTTATTGGCCAGGCATGAAAGAACAGGATATGATGAAGATTTCTTGGTGATGAGCATGCGAGCTATGTCGCTTCCTAGTCGGAATGCCTGTAGGGTTAAGGCAGATGGCATGGGTCCAAGTTGTTAGTGAAGATTTCCACTGAAATGATATACTCAAGACTTGACCATAATGGTCCTATTTGTGTAATATGGTATGTATGGATGCAAGACTCTTGTTATTCAGCTTCTGTGTGTTCAGGGAGCATTGATCTCTGGGATCACTGCACACGTGCATTCGGTGATCGCGACTTATGTGTCGGGGTCCCCACATGGAGTGAGTGATGAGGTTGCAGTGCGACGTGCCGCACGGAGAGCAAGAACGACGAATCCTGCTGCTCATGAGCAGCAAGGCTGGTGGCATCGTTTGCCGCCGGTTATGGAGAGTTGTCACACCCTGATTTTCATGCCACAACACGTAAGTTAATAAATCATGCTAAAATGTAGTTTGACAAATTTTTTTGAGTTTTTTTGACTTTCCTTGACTTGATTTTTGAGTGTTGTTTGCAAGTGCTCTAAAAATCAAATAAATCGTCCAACTCTTATACTTCATCTCCTTGCTCCAAAACCTTGCCCAATGATCATCTCATGTGTATAGGCCATAATAGTATTTTCTTGCAAAATATTTTGGCCCAAAATTATTTTCTAAATTTAGTATTCCAAAAACCCCGGAATTAAGACTTGAACTACAAGTACTTAATTAAGGGTGTGAAAAATCTTTCAAAAATTATAATTGAATCCTATTAGATATAGGACTCCCAAAAACCACAAAAATATTGTTTTCAAAGTTATTTTGATATTATTTTTGAAGGCTTTTTCTTTAGGCCAGAAATGATCTTTAATAGGTTAAAATTATTTAACTGTTTCAAAAATATTTGAGAAAATTTAGGGAAACTCATAGGACATATATTGTCCATATATAAGAGTTTCAACACATGTTCATGTTCAAAATAATGGTCAAATCCATCAAAAAGACTTTCTGGATATTTCAAGCTTTTGAAATATTTACTCTTCATTAATTCCCAGAAAATTCTAGAATGTCACAAATGACATATATGATGATCCTGAAAAGACTCGGAACTTGAAGATCAAGAAAACATCATCAAACCCCTTCAAAACCATTTCTGTCCATTTTGAAGTTTGAGCAACTTTACATTGCCAAACATGTTCAAATGCTCCCAAACTTGGTGCACATGCTCAAATGGTGTAATTATGCATCTGGACCAAATTACACAAGATGGAGAGAAGGATAACTTGATCAAAGTGCCCCACAACTCTCTCTGACCAGATCTAAATTTGAACAACTCTCATTGCCAACTTTTTACTTGTGACCTCAAATTTTGTGGACATGCTCACAACCCGAAATGATGGCACTACACCAAGTGGTGCATCAAGGAGGAATAATTTGCATGACAAAATCTTGGAAAAGATGATTTCTGGGGTTTACCAAAGTTACATTGGCAACTTTGCCCAAATGAGCTCAAAACTGGTGGAACACCCTAATTCTATATGCCACTTGATCCTGTTAATTATAATGTCAAGTGGAATCCATTTGCTTTCCCAAAACACCATCAGACACCTTCTGGTGATTTTCCAAAGTTGTTGTTTTCACCTCTTTCCTTGCTCTTCTTAAGTTCAACTTTTTACCATGATTCTCCTAGTCCCCTTCTACCTCAAGTATGTTTTGCATGACCATTGCTCAATCATTGGTGGGCTAAAACCCTCTCTTTCTCTCTCTGTTCACCCATGGCATCGCTCCCTCTCTCTCCCATTTCTTTATCTAGAACCTCCCCTAGCTCTTGACCACACTAGAGCATCCAAGGAAACTCCAGGATACTAGTAGACACACCCCTGCTCTTTTATTATGGCTATGCCAGCCATATGCATGCTTTGGAGCGTGCTACAATGCCCTGGTGCACAGTAGCCGCCCCCATTCCGAGGCTCTGACGACCTACGGCACCAGGGAAGATGTAACTCGTGACCATTATTGGCGTCCGCAACAAGTTTGACTGCCGGCCCCCTCTGTTGCTTGCCCCTTTCTCGCTCTGCCGCGCATGACAAGCGCCGCACTGCTCCACCAGTAGTTGGTCTCGCACGTACGAGCTCCTGCCAATGCACCCACTCTCCATCTCGCACCTCTGTTCTAGAACCACGTCCACAAGGCCCGTAGACACAGTCCGGAGTGCCAATTTGGCCTCTGCCATTGCGTTCACCGTGGCCGTGGGCGTCGTCCAGGGAACACTGTTGCCTGGCCATAAAGGTGCACCTCTGGCCTCGTGTCTGGCTCGAGCGACACCCTCTAACTTCCCCTCAGCCCCATTCCCTCTCCCACCGATCGTGTCGTGCTCCCCAGCCACGGCCGACGACTCCCTCCGCCCTCTCGTCGACCTGCTCACTCCCGTTCACCCCGTTGACCAGTGCAGCCACCCCCGAGGACGGCGTGGAGTGGGGCATCTGCCCAGGCCACCGGTATGCCGTCTGGCGCAGCGGAGCGCATGGAACCGTGGCGGCCGGCACCCTCCTCTGTCTCCCGTCGGGAGGAAGAAGAAAGAGACAGGGGACAGGGACAGAGGCTGGTGGGCCTCGGGTGTAAGTGACCCAGTGGCTGGGGCGCGCCCGTTTAAGAGGAGATGGACCGAGTGTGAACCCGCTTCCCCCGCAGCGAAGGCGTATTCCACCCGGGGCGCCTTAGACGTCGCCCCTGCCACCCATGCGGCCAAGCCGCTGGGCCGGCCCAGTAGCGTCCTGCCACTATACCCTGCCATGTGCACGCTGTCGCTGCCCAGATCCAGCCCATTTAGGTAAAAACCTTTTCTTTTTCTTTTTCTCTAAAGTTTGTAAAATCCCTCAAATATTCAAATGGACTCCAAATTTGATGATTTAATTTGTGAGTGGCTCCATAAATCAATCTCTATTTAATAAGAAATAGTGAACATTTTTACTCTGCCTAGTTTCTCCTGGATATAATAAATAGATCATTTATACTCCTAAACCTTCTTAAAAAATTCCATAGAATATTCATTTGGACTCCAAATCTAGTAAAACAAATTTCTAAATATTTCTAAAATCATGTCTGATTTAATGGGTACTTTTACACATTTTTATAAAAAGGCATTCTGTAGACAACTTGCGTATCCATTAAACCCCTTGATTCCATCATAATGAAATGTTCCAAACTATCCATCGATCCAATGCCAATGAAACCACTTTGGTCATCATTCATATGACCAGAGGTACCCTAGAAAAGTCCAACTCCTATTTTTAGAGCACTTTTATTTTTGCCTTGTTGTGTTGCTTATTGTGATTGTTTCTGATGTTAGTTGACGAAGTATACGGAGTACTTGGAGATGGACCAGAAGGTTTAAAGACTCTGATGAACCAGACAAGCAGCCCTTTGACCATGTTTAAGAAACCCTTTTTATGCATGTCATACATCACCTTATTAT
>LR738713.1:201740075-201766567 GCA_902687465.1 Secale cereale | reverse complement strand
ATTTGGCGATGAGACAACAATGAATAGAACAGACATAGAGGAACTTAGATGCACCCCTACCTGGCGCGCCAAATGTCGGATTCAGGGTTCCGCAAAACACTCTAGGTTGAAACTCTGTTTTGCGTCCGAAGATGTCAACCTCGCCTATCTATCTACTCACCGTCGCATTAACTAGCACAATGAACAAGAATGCAAAAGAGACATGAGGCCGTTTATCCTGGTCCAGGCCACCTAGCAGTGAGTGGCCCTACTCCAGCAGTATGGTGGATTAGCCTCGAGACGGGCTGTGGATGAACTAGTACAATGAGTGAACAACCTCCATAGGTGAGGTGTTCTTGCTTGGTGGTGGAAGAGAGGGTCTGAATGATCCGTCCCATTATTGGGTGGTGGCTATCCTAATTATATAGTGGCTTTGGTCCTCTTCCCCAAAATGTTTGGCTGGAAGAGATCCCACAACGACCAATTTTGAAGGGGGACAACAAGTACATCTTATCCAGACTAAAGTTGGTCTTTGCCTGAAAAGCCTCTGATCCTAACGCCATGGTGGGCTCCGTGATGACCTCCGCCCTGCCATCCTGGCGGTCCTTGTCTTGTTGCACTGGAATGGAAATATTTGGCAAATTCCTCGGGACTCTGCGCCTGAGCCCGCTTCCTTAGCATCAAAGAGGAAACTGTCATATTGTGCCCGCTGGCGGTCGCCTGGCATTGCTCGTCATGGCTTGCGTCATGCAAACCTGGTGAGGTGGGGGGTTGCATAGAGTTCTCCAATGCTCGGGAGACAGCCAGACGATGCTGCCCCTTCCAAAGGTCTTGGTGTCGTCCGTCCTACGAGTCTTGGTCCCTCCCGAGGGTCTTTAGTGTCGATGCTGAAGATGGGTCGTACCAGGCCTAAAAAGGAGCCACATCATGGGCCACAGGCAGGCATGTCTGGGTACCCTAGTTATCAGAACGCCGACAGAAATATGAGGCTATAATAATCAAGAATGGATATTAAATCAAGGAAAATGTGATTGTAGACTCATAATTCATCAGATCCCAACAAACACACCGCACAAAGTCATTACATCAAATAGATCTCCAAGAGACCATTGTATTGAGATACAAAGAGAGAAGAAGCCATCTAGCTAGTGCCTACGAACTCGTAGGTCTATGGTAATGTACTCATGCATCATCGAAGAGGCACCAATGAGGATGATAAACCCCTCCGTGATCGTGTTCCCTCGGATGGAGTGCCGGAAAAGGGCTCTAGATTGGATCTCGTGGTTATGGAACTTGCGGCGGCCGGAATAAAATTTTGTCGACTCTCCTAGGGTTTCTGGAATATTGGGTTATTTATAGAGCGACGAGGTGGTGCGAGAGGCCACCGCAGTGGGCACAACCCCCCAGGGCACGCCTGGGCCCCCAAGCGCACCCAGGTAGGTTGTGCCCCCTCAGGGAACCCCACTGGTACTTCTCCTGCCAACTGGATGTCTTCTGGTCAAAAAACATCTCCAAAAAGTTTCCCTGCATTTGGACTCCGTTTGGTATTGATTTTCCGCGATGTAAAAAACATGCAAAAAAACAGCAACTGGCACTTGGCACTATGTCATTAGGTTAGTCCAAAAATGATATAAAAAGATTATTAAATGATTGTAAACCATTCAAGAATGATAATATAACAGCATGGAACAATAAAAAATTATAGATACGTTAGAGACGTATCACGCGCCAGGACCGTGCTCCTCCCGCACGCGTCGTGCCCGTGAGCGCCGCTGGATGTCGTGCCTTCACCTGAGAGTTAGGGAAGGTAGTCTGGCCCGTCATTTTCAAGCCAGAGGAGCGCCCGCTCGACAACGGCATCCCTGACCCTATGAAGTTCCCCTAGATCTACGTGTTCAGCAACTATAAGTCTCCAACATATTTATAATTTTTTATTGTTCCATGTTGTTATATTATCACTCTTGTATGTTTACAATCATTTTATAGTCATTTTTTGGGACTAACCTATTGACATAGTGCCAAGTGCTAGTTGTTGTTTTCTGATTGTTTTTTACATCGCGGAAAATCAATACCAAACGGAGTCCAAATGCAGCGAAACTTTTTGTGGATTTTTTGGACCAGAAGACACCAGATGGGCCAGACAAGCACCTAGGGAGTGCCCCGAGGTGGGCACAACCCACCAGGGTGCGCCTGGGCCCCCAGCCACACCCAGGTGAGTTGTGCCCACCTCGGTGTCCTCCCGCGGCGCATCTTCACTCTATAAATACCTCCTTCCTCCAGAAACCCTAGGGGAGTCGACGAAATTTTGTTCCAGCCATCGCAAGTTCTGAAACCTCTAGATCCCATCTATAGCTCTTTTTCGGCACTCCACCGGAGGGGAACACAATCATGGAGGATTTCATCATCCTCATTGGTGCCTCTCTGATGATGCATGAGTAGTTTACCACAAACCTACGGGTCCGTAGGCAGTTGCTAGATGGCTTCTTCTCTCTTTGTATCACAATACAAAGTTCTCTCGGAGATCTATTTGATGTAATGACTTTTTGTGTTGTGTTTGTTGGGATCCAATGAATTGTGAGTTTATGATCAGATATGCCTTGATTTAATATCCAATCTTTATTATTATATCCTCTTATTTCTTCTCTGATATTTGGCTTTTGTTTGGCCAACTTGATCTATTTGTCTTGCAATGTGAAGAGGTGCTTTTTAATGGGTTCGATCTTGCGGTGTCCTTTCCCAGTGATAGAAGGGGCAGCAAGGCACGCATGTATCGTTTCTATTAAGGACGAAAATACAGGGTCTATTCCTACATTAATATCTTGTCTACATCATGTCATCATTCTTATTGCATTACTCCATTTTCCATGAACTTAATACACTAGATGCATGCTGGATAGCGATCGATGTGGGGAGTAATAGTAGTAGATGCAGGCAGGAGTCGGTCTACTAATCTTGGACGTGATGCCTATATACATGATCATTGTATTGGATATCATCGATATTATTTGCCTTTCTATCAATTGCCCAACAATAATTTGTCTACCTGCCGCATGCTATTTTCTTGAGAGAAGCCACTAGTGAAATCTATGGCCCCCGGGTCTATTTTCCTATCATATATGTCAGATTCAGGGCTCTGCAAAACCCTTCTAGGTTCGAATACTAAGGAGCGTGCAAAGAAACCGACACCGCCTATCCACCTACTCGTCGTCCCATGAACTAGCTTGATGAATAGGAAAGTAAAAGAGACACGAGGCAGTTTATCCTGGTTCAGGCCGGTGAGTGGCCCTACTCCAGCAGTGTGGTGGATTACCCTTGAGATGGGTTGAGGATGAACTAGTACAGTGGGTGAACAACCTCCGGAGGTGTGTCCTTGCTAGGTGATGGAGAGGAAGGTTTGAATGACCCGTCCCCTTGTCGGGTGGTGGCTATCCTACTTATATAGGGGCCTTGGTCCTCTTCCCCCGAAATGTTGGCGGGAAGGGATCCCATAATGGCACATTTTGAAGGGAGACAACTAGTACATCTTATCCTGACTAAAGGTGGTCTTCTCCTGCAAAGCCCCTTATCCTGATGCCCCGGTGGGCTCGACGATGACCTCCGTCCTGTCGTCCTGGCGATCTTGGCTTTGTTGCATGGGAATGGAAACCTTTGGTAGATTCCCAGGGACACCACGCCTGAGCCTACTTCCTTAGCACCAAAGAGGAAACTGATGTACTACGCCCGCTTGCGCCTGCCTGGCCTTGACCGTCATGGCTTGCGCCATGCAAACCTCGTGAGGTCGGGGTTGCATAGGGTTCTCCGCTCCTCATGAGCTAGCCAGGTGAGGCTGCCCCTTCCGGTGGTCTTGGCGTTGTTCGTGTCGCAAGGCTTGGCCCCTCGCGAGGGTCTTGAGCGTCCATGTTGAAGGTGGTCCATACCAAGCATGAGAAGGAGCCACGTCGCAGGCAGCGGGCAGGCAAGTATGGGTAACCTGGTTCCCAGAACGCCGACAGTAGCCCCAGGGCCCAAGGCGTGCTCGGACTTGGCTTCGTGGCGAAGCCAAGAGGCAAGGGTGAAGAGCTGCGGGCCCCAACCGCCTACGGACCTAGCCATCGTTGGCGCCTGGATTGGACGTCGACATCTCCACTTCCCCACGTCGCCTCGGTGACCGTTTGACCCTCTTCAACAACCACTCAAGACCTTCGCGAGGGTCCGAGCCTCGCGAGGGTCCGAGCCTCCCGAGGCAGACGATGCAAAACCTTCCCTGGGGCGGCCTCACTAGGTTGGCTCCTGAGGAGCGGAGATATCAAGACAAGGGGCACCGCACGAGGTCCTCGTGACGTGAGCAGTGATGACCAAGGCCAGGCGGGCGCCAATGGGTGCAGAGTGCCAGTTTCCTTTTTGGTGCTAAAGGAGGAGGGGAAAGCAAGGAGTCCCGAGGCATCAGGCAAACGTTTCCATATCGTTGCAACAATACCAAGACCAGTAGGACGGCAGAGCGGAGGTCATCGCGGAGCCCACGGCGGCGTCACCACCAGAGCCTTTGGCAGGCAAAGACCACATTTTGTCAGGATAGCATGTACTAGCTGTCCCCTTTTAAATTTGGCCGTTGTGGGATCCCTTCCCGCTTAATACTTGGGAAGAGGACCCAGGACACTATAAATAGGACTAGCCATCACCATTGATCCGGGAGATCTCATATCATCTCATCTTGGGTTGATCAGATAGAAGGCCACACACTGACAAGCTCACTCGAGCACAAGAACACCTCTCCTCAGGAGGCAGTTCACTCCATGTACTAGTTCTTCCTCGGCCTACAAGGCAATCCACCACACCACAACGGATTAGGGTATTTCACCACAACGGTGGTCTGAACCAGTATAAAACTTGTGTCACTTGTTTTTCAGATCTTACGAGGTAGGCCTACGGACCGGCGAGTAGACGAGCTAGGGGAGAAGGAGAGATCTTCATGCGCACCCCAGAGTTCGAACCACAAGGGTTTCGCCGGAACCCAAGATCCGACATTTGGCACGCCAGGTCGGGGTGTGCCGAAACTTCCCTTCCGTCGATCCGTGCTCCGTCGTCCCACCGGTTCCATGGACGACGCTCGCAATGACATAAAAACGGACAAGCTATGAAAATATCATGCTAGCTGTCTTACGATCATGCAGGGAAATATGACAATGATGGTGCGTGTCATAACAAATAGAACGGTGGAGTTACATGGAAATATATATCGGAATGGCTATGGAAATGCCATAATAGGTAGGTATGGTGGATGTTTTGGCGAAGGGTATAAGGCTAGCAAGGTGGAAGGGTGAGAGTGCGTATAATCCATGGACTCAACATTAGTCATAAAGAACTCACATACTTATTGCGAAAAATCTGTTAGCCCTCGAAGAAAAATACTACGACGCATGCTCCTAGGTGGGAGGTTGGTAGGAGATAACCATCGCGCGCCCCCGACCTTCACCTAAAGATAAACAATCAAAATACGATGCACACCAATTTGGTTACATAGTTAGGAGACCATACGTGCATACTTCGAGAATCACAAACCTTAACACCAATATTTTTACTAAACCACAATCATTCACTAGTACCTCCCACATATTAGCATCTCTATATTGCAAAACTATTGCAAGGAATCAAACATATCATATTCAGCGATCTACAAGTTTATGTAGGATTTTATGACAAACCATGTGAATGACAAATTCCTGTCAACTCTCTAAATAGATATAAGTGAAGCTAGAGAGTTTAATTCTTTAAAAAAATGCCCACGCTCTAACAAATATAAGTGAAGCAAAAGAGCAGTCTACAAATGGCGATTTTCTATGTCAAGAGAAATGGGCAATCCAAACTTCAAGTGAAGCTCATGAAGCATTCTATAAAGCCATACTCAAAAGATATAAGTGAAGTGCAAAGAGCATTCTACAAATCAACCAATAACTATCCCATACCAGCATGGTGCATTTATTAAAAGGAAAAATAAAAAGCACAAGATTCTCCAAGAATTTATGCATATCATGTGAACGAAACGAATTCGAAAACATACCGATACTTGTTGAAGAAAGATGTGATGCCTTCTGGGGCATCCCCAATATTAGACGCTTGAGTCTCCTTGAATATTTTCTTGGGGTGCCTTGGGCATCCCCAAGAATGAGCTCTTGCCGCTCCTCCTTCTCCTCACATCGAGACCTCCTCGGTCTTTGAACACTTTTTGTGGCGAGGTAAGTGCGTATGATCAATGAAATCCCATTACGCACTGCTCTAACATTATTGTATAATTATGAACAAACATTACCCACTGCATGCTATCATAATTCTATTGCTCCAAGTCAAGGAGGCTTCAACATGAATTTAAACAAATGCAAATAATGAAGCTATAATAGCAATCTATGAAAACAGGACAGTCTATAGTAATATGAACATTAACCATACTTCTATAACTCTAAAAACTCTGGCTAAATTAGGAACAATCAACAATTTGTATAGCAACACTTTGCAAAAAGTTTCAGATCCTTTCGACGTTCCAGTAAAAAATGTAAAATCACGCACTACAGCCAAAGTTTATGTTTTCGCACCGCAGAAACCAACAAGCAGTTTAATCATCCTAAAGGAAACTCTTGGCACATTATTTTTATAATACAATGGAAATGTACAAGGGGATAATTATTTTTATTGAAAATTTTCTGTAATCAAGGTTCACAAAGTTTCCATGGGCATGAACAAAGTTCAAGGCTAGCTCCCACTTTAACAATGCTCGTCTTTCTCACTTTCGCTTTTCTTTTTGAAAAAGTTTTAGGTTCCCCTCTTTATTTTTTTCATTTTTAAACTTTATAAAAGTGCACAATAGAAATAAATTACTCTCTAAAACTTCTGGGTTGTCTCCCTGGCAGCGCTTTCTTTAAAGCCATTAAGCAATGCCTGGCAGCGCTTTCTTTAAAGCTTTTTCTGAACTTTATCCGGATGTTTTAGAGAGTAATTTAGAGACTGTCCTGCATGGGTGCAATAAAAACAATTTCATATTTAACATAAGGGACTATAGCTAGTTCATATCCATAAGCATAATTCATATTGGCATCATGACCATAGGCATAGCAAGCATTAATTTCATCAAAAAGGGATATTTCAAACGAATCAAAGGGATCATAGCAATCATCATAGCATTCATCCTTCGGTAAGCACGGAGGGAAATTAGACAATGCATGAGTTAAAGAGTTACTCTCATTAGAAGGTGGACACGGGTAGCTAATCCGCTCTTCCTCCTTTTGTTCTTCGTTCTCCTCCTCATCTTTTTCATCTAATGAGCTCATAGTGTCATCAATTCCTTCTTCCATAGTTTCCTGCAAAATATCAGTCTCTTCTTGGATAGCGGAGACCTTCTAAATAAACGCATCAATATTGGCATTGTATTCATAATTCAAATAGCAATATTTCAATATAGCAAGATTTTTAGGACTCTAAACATCATCATCAAAAGCATCATACTTTTAAAACACAGATTCATAAGCACCCTTAAAAGCAATGAATTCTTCTATTTGTTCCACATCATAATAATCATATATACCATTAGCATAAGAAGCTAAGGTTTCATCATCATTAAAATTAAATGAAAAGGGAAGGTGTGGAGCCTTCATCCTAGAGCAACAAATATAATCATATCTCAAGCACAGTTGCCGAGCATACAAATGCAACCTATGAATTTGTTCCCATGTTAGTTTCCCTTTTTGTGTCAAGCGATAATCCCTAAAGTATTCACGTTGATCCAACGTTACTCCCATTATATAGTGGAATGGGGTTTTCTTAGGATTATCAAAGTAGTACCTAATATCTTTCACATAATGAGCATCGAGGGTTTTAGGAGGTTGCTCATCTCCATGAGTAGCAAGTAAACCTATCTTTTTTTGTATTTTGTGTTTAATATCCATAACTAAAGATAGAGAACAACTTAGAACAGCAAATAAAATCTACTTAGTGATAAAGCAAACAAGCACACACGAGAATATTCACACCACGCTATTGCTCCCTGGCAACGGCGCCAGAAAAAGGTCTTGATAACCCACAAGTATAGGGGAACAATTGTAGCCTCTTTCGATAAGTAATAGTATCGAACCCAATAAGATTCTAAAGGTAGAACAAATTTTCCATCAAGTTCTATCGACCACCGATACAACTCTACGCACGCTAGATGTTTGCTTTACCGAGAACAAGTATAAATCTAGAAGTACTTTGTAGGTGTTGTGGGATAGGTTTGCAAGAATATAAAGAGCACGTAAATAAAAACAAGGGGCTGTTTAGATAAAGAAGCAATAAATTTTGTATAGCGAGTGTGGAAAAGTGGTGGTAGGAGTTGCGAAATTGTCCCTAAGCAATTGACTACGTTACTAGGCCGATAGCAAGTTTTATGTGGGAGAGGCCACATCTAGCATGTCATCCCTTTCTTCAAATTCTATGCACTTATGATTGGAACTATTAGCAAGCATCTGCAACTACTAACGTTCATTAAGGTAAAAACCAACCATAGCATTAAGATATATTGGTTCCCGTTCAATCCCGTATGCATCAATTTCTATGCTAGGTTGAAGCTTTTGTCACTCTTGCCCTCCAAAACATAGTCCTATCAACATACAACTAACCCTATGGTGTGATCCACGCGCGTGCTCATATGATGGGCACCAAAGGACAGCAACATAAACACAAGAAAATTAAAACAATCATAGCAATTCAGCATTATCGATAGGATAACAAAAATCTACTCAGACATCATAGAATGGAAACACATCATTGGTAATAATACGAAGCATAAAGCACCATGTTCAAGTAGAGGGTACAACGGGTTGCGAGAGAGTGGACCACTGTAAATAGATTAGGGAAGGTGATGGAGATGATGGTGAATATGACGGAGGTGTTGGTGTAGATCGCCCTCGCACGATGATGGCCCCGGTGGCACTCCAGCGCCACCGGGAGAGAGGGGGAGAGAGGCCCCCTCCTTCTCCTTCTTCCTTGGCCTTCTCTCTAGGTGGGAGAAGGGTTCTCCCTCTGGTCCTTGGTCTCCATGGCACGGGAGGGGCGAGAGCCCCTCCGAGATTGGATATGTCTATCTGTCTCTCTCTGTTTCTGTGTTCCCGATTCTGGCCCTTCACCGTTTCTTATATTCCCGGAGATCCGTAACGCCGATTGGGCTTAATTTTTGACAAGATTTGTATCCAGATATTAGCCTTCTCACGGAAAAATAAGGGCACCAAGCACCTTACAGGGTGGCCACGAGGGCCCAGGGCGCACCTGACCCCATAGGACGCGCCCCCTGCCTCGTGGCCCCCTCGGGCATCATCTCGCGTTGATTCTTCTTCCAAAATTCATAAATATTCCAAAAAAAATCTCCGTCCGTTTTTATCCCGTTTGGACTCCGTTTGATATGGATATTCTGCGGAAAAAAACATGCAGTAAACAAGAACTTGCACTGGGCACTAGATCAATATGTTAGTCCTAAAGATAGTATAAAAAGTTGCTAAAAGTATGTAAAAGTTGTAGAATATTGGCGTGGAACAATAAAAAATTATAGATACGATGGAGACGTATCAGGCTTCAACTGCCCGTGCACAAGTAAAGAGGTGCAAAAGGCCCCCTACTTTTGTACACCGACAGGAGCCCCCGGTCCTGGGCCACACATAAGCGTGGAGCATTGTTGGGCCAGGCCCAGAACAGTGCGCGGGCATGCTTGGTAGGATTTTTGACTGTGGTGATTCCTTTACCGATTGCACTTCCCCACGACTTGCATTAGTGCGTGACATGGGGGTCGTGCGCAGGGTGGGTGCAGTGTGCCTGCGTCACATCATGGTGAATAGTAAAGAGGCGGCCCACGCCTTCACCATAAAAGAGGGAAACACAGGGGCGCTGCTCATTTACCCTCCACGTCTTTTCCAATCTCGGAACCACTGTTCCCCTTTTCTTCTCCAAGCGCAAACCAGAGTTCTTGCCTCTACTTGCCGCCACCGCGCTTTCACTGCCCTTGATCGTCTGCCCTCTCTTAGTTGTCATGGCGCCCAAGAAAGGCAAGGGTAAAGGTACGGCAAAGGAGGGGATGGCGATGGATGCCGGGGGGAAACAGTCGCCGGAGAGCACGTTGGTGGAGCTGCGGACGTGGTTCCCACTCTTCGAGCCGATGGTCGGACAAGTTCAATTGCCTGTGGGGGAGGGAGACAACGGGGCATCCCGCCACACGCGTTGTCCCCGCCTCCTGCTTCGCCCAGGGCGGTCCAAATCAGTACCCTTTCTTCATCGATTACTTCTCCTGCGGGCTCTGGCCCCCTTTCTCCTATTTCTTCAGCGATGTCATGTACACGTACGGCTTCCACCTTCTGGACCTCACGCCGAATGCCATGGCGTGCCTGGCTTACTTTGCACATCTCTGCGAGGACTTTAACGGAGTGTACCCTAGCACGACGCTCTTCCGCCACTAATTCGCTCCTCGCATCCAGTGGGGACGCTATCTCGGGCTGGATTGCTTGGATCCCAAGGCAGCAGACCAAGGGCGCGTACCCGGAGGGCGCCATGAAGGAGAGGTGGGAGGAGTGGCGCAGCCGGTGGTGCTGGATCAAGGAGACGGACCCGCCGGAGTTCTACCGGGTTCGTTCGAAGCCGCCGGTCCGTCACAAGGACTAGAGCGATCTCGACGCGGATAGCCAGAAGCGATCGCCACCACCAGGATCCATCGCCTTGCCGCGGCCAGGCTCACGCTCAAATTGATCGGGGCCAATTTTATCCTCCACCGGATCGCCCCACTGCACAACAAGGGGACGCCGGCCTGGTATTTCAGGAATGCGGCCGATATCATGAGGCTCTGCCCTGGTTTAAACCACAACTTCACGGTGTTGTAGCACGCCCATCTTTGCCAGAGGCTCTTCCAGCTCAGGTTGATGAGGCCTCCCGGGTCGAGACGACCGACAAGGCCGAGAAGGCCAGGAAGGGCAAGAAGGCCGGCAAGGTCCCCGGTGCCGCCAAGCTAGACAACATGTTCGGGTTGCAGGCGGGGGTGGCCCCGCTGAGCAACAACTCTCACCAGAGCGCCATCATTGCCATGATGCCGGTCTTCGATGCGCATGGCCTCGATCCGACCTGGGTCGAGCCAAAGGCGGAAGTGGCAAAGGCATTCTTCGACAACTTGTCGGAGAAGTACGTCCGCGAGGAGACGCGGATTATCCGCGCCACAATCACGGAGGAACTTGCTTACATCGCCGCCAGGGCGGAAGATGCCGGCAGCTTCGGCACCATGAGGAGAGAGATTTCGCCGAGTGGGCGAAGCCCACCGAGGAGGCCAGTGGCGCCCGCGCTGGAGCTCAATCTATTGGGGAAGTGGTCGAGGAGTAGGCCGAGGAAGAGACCAATGCGGATGACCCCCCAGTCCCGGGGAAGAAGCGCGTCTTGCGGCGGGCGGGCTCCGGCGAGCCAGTCCGACCCGCAAGTCCACGCAATGGCAGCAGGCCCAAGCGCCACCCGTACGCCAGACGAGGGCTGCAAAGAAGGCCACGGTTGCTGCTTCTTCTTCGTCATGGCATCCCTAGACGCCATCCCCTTCTCCTCCATCTGTCGATGTCGCCCCAGAGGCCGATTTCAATTTGGGGTCCTTTAGCCCGAAGAGGAGGAGGAGGCTAGAGGAGGACGAGGAGGAGGACGAGTAAGCATTTTGTCCTACACCATCTCTTAACCTTCTGCCCACACGGTTCTTCCTTAACTTGGTTTAATCTTTGCAGCGACTTGGAGACGCTGGCCCAGAGGGCGGCGGAGAGGGCCAAAACCTCAAAGGCGACGAGCCCCCAGCGAGCGCTCCACGCACGCCGGCATTGGTGGTGATCAGCCCGAAGAACAGCCCCCAGCGCAACCCCCACTCCAACCCCCATTGTGAGTCCATTCTCCACTTCCCGTTGGCAGGCGTTGGGGTGTGCTCTCTTGATGTTGACCTCGCTGGGCTTGCAGGAGGAGAGCGGCAGCCGGAGGAGTCACCGAGGGCCGCCCCCGACACGGCGTCCCCGGCAACTACGCCACCCAGAGGGGCGTCGCTGGCAAGGGCATCCACCGCCGAGCACATGCGCACGGAGGAAGAGGGGGCGAGCACGGGCGCTGGTGGCTCTGCTCTGGCAACAGATGTTGGCGGGGAAGGAACCACCTCTCCTCGGCCCGGCATGGGTAAGTCACCGGCTTCCCGTCCCATGTCATCTCCGCCATGTGATTCTCTTTCTTTTCTCTTCTGGTTTCGGCCTCGTCTCATCTTCTCTTCTGGTTTCTAGGCTCTCGCTTGGTTAACCGAATGGACGTCGACGGCACCGTTGAGGAGGTGGCCAAGGACATTGAAGCTGAGGCCACCGAGATCGCGGCTTGGGAGGCGGCCGCATCCGCCAACGAGGAGGCCGCAAAGGGGCCTGGCTGGGAGACTGACGAGGTGCCTATTGGGGAGGCCGACAAGGTTGCTGCCGAGGAGGCCGCCAAGGGTACTGCTGGGGAACCCCGCAAGGCCGCTGCCGAGGAGGCCGCCAAGGGGCCCGCCGGGGAGGAGGTGGTCAATTACCAACCCTCCTCCTCCGCAGCTCCTACCCGGGGAAAATATTTGAAGGTGGGTGACGATCTGTTCGTCCTCCTCCCAGGGACGGTAAGCACCAAAGCGCCAACCGAGGGGGAGATCTTTGATGATGAGGCCGTCGCCACCGCTGGGATTCACGTGGTTGATGAACAGAGTGCTAGCAGCAGCGGTTCCTTCGGGCCATGAGGGCCAATTTTCAAAAGCTTTAGGCGCTCTACCGCGCCCGCCAAGAAAATGTGAACTCCAGGATGGTGGCCATGGACAAAGCGGAGGTGGATTTTGAGGAACATGTTGCCCAGACGCAAGTCTGGTTCAACGAGGCCCGAGACAAGCTGGGAATCATCCAGGTCCAGCTAGACCAGCGCAAGCGAGAGCTCGCCCTACAGCTGGCCGATGTCGAGAAGGCCCAGGAGTTGGGGAAGGAGCAGGCCACCAAGGACGAGGCTGCCTAGACGTAGCAGAAATCTCTTCTGGACACCCAAGAGGAGGACCTCGAGGCTCGTGAGCGGGTGCTTGTTGCTGCGTTGCGCAACAAGGACGAGGAGATAGAGAAGTTCGTCACGCAGCGGACTCAGGGGCTGGAGTAGAAACACCAAGATGCTCTTGACGCCCTAGCCCTGTCCCAGGCCGGCAAGGTGGTAGAGCTGGAGCGGGCACGGGAGGTCCTGAAGGAGGAGGTCCTGAAGCTTGCGGAGGAGAGGGACACGAGCAATCGCGTACTGGTGGATCTGCAGGTCACTATTTCCGACAAGACCAAACTGCTCCCGGACACCAACATCTCCATCAATGACTTGAAGCTGAAGCTGGATGCCTGGGAAGAGACGCTCTCGGAGGTCAGGGCCAGAGAGGAGACCCTGACCAAGGCCCTTGAGAGCGAGAAGCAGCTGCGGCAGGATGAAACCACCACCCACAATGATTATGTGGGTAGGATAAAGCTCTTGACCGATGGCCTCATCGACATCACGGAGAGGCTCAGTAGGCAGCTGTCCGTCATGGGTATGCCGGACTTCAAGTACTCTCAGGAGGAGAGCGTGACCCCCAACACCGGGCTGACCTTGGTCTTTGCGCGCGTCCTTGAGGCCATGGAGCAGCTCCGCTCCAATAGAGCAACTTATCTGGCTAGCAAGCCTCGGAAGATCAGCTGGGGCGCCCTGACCAAGGTGCTTACCAAGGTGGCATTCTGGAACCCCGACGTCAACTTCGCCAATGCACTCGAGAGCTTGCCGGAGGATGCAGACCTTGTAGCGCTCGAGGAGCGTATCAAGCCCATCATCAGCTGCGTCGACGGAGTCAAGAGGGTGGAAGGTCAGCGCCGGGACTAGCCACCCTGCTTCTTGTTGCCGCTGCGAGTTCATGCCCAAGACAAATTTATCTGAAGTTAGAACCGCGGCAACCAATGATGTAATATAACTCCGCAGTATTTTGAAACAGTGCATGTTATCTCCCTGTTTGATATTCCCTTGTATGTACGCACCCTACGCTTAGCTGGATAGGCTTGCCGGCGCGTAAACCCGGGCCGCGGCGCTTTGAGGACGGATCCTTAGCAGCCTGCTGGGAGCGCTTGCTGCCGGACAAGCCACCTTGCCATTCTCGGCGCAACCGCTTGAACTATTGAGCGGACTCGAAATAGACCAAGGGTGTTTCCAATAGCGACAAGGCTCCTCTGTGTGCAGGTTCTCCATACAAGGAGTGGGATCTTTCGAGGAATATAATCCTTTAAAAAGGAAAAATGTCAAGTTTCTATGTGACTTAGCTTTTTCATCGCCATGCAGATGGTGGTTGCGGCTGCAGACAACACCACCCGCCTGGCCGACGGCACCAAAATAATGGGAATGATGCTGACCTCCCCTGCCGCCTTCTTCTTTGCGGCCACCTCAATGGAGGAGGTGGCACGTTCACTCCCAGACCAGATTTTCACAACCTAGCGACCCCCTACCTGGCGCACCAAAGATGTCGGGGAAATGACACCTATGGGATCCCGGGGACCCCTTTGCTACGGTTGCGGGGCGTGGGGCTGTGCAAACAGCAGGTCTAGATGATTAACGCATGGGAATTTTTACCCAGGTTCGGGCCACAAGATGATGCGTAAAACCCTAGTACTACTTGTCTGTGTATATTTGGTGTTCTTGAGCTCTTGAACTAACCTCTATGCGTGGCTATCCAAAAAGTCAGAATCCTCTCTCTGTATGCCTTGGGCCTCCTTTTATATGTCAAAGGGGTTGCCACAATGACACACAGGAGGTGTAAAGATACTGCAGTGTACACGGTTATCTCCTCACATCTTAGGACAAACACATTTAATGCACCTCCTATGTGTCCCCTAGCTTTATCGGGGATGTCAAGGAAGCTTGTCCCGCCCATTGCCGCCTCACCTCGCTCCGACACGCGTCCAGGCTGACGGGGCATGCGGCGCCATGTTAGCTACTAGCTGCCGTGGTGGTAGGGTCTTCATGAAGATCTGCATGCCACCATGCAGGTGCTTGTAGTTGGCATAGGAGCCACATGCTGCCACGCAGGTGCTTGTATGGTTGACGAGTCGGTCGTCGCGTAGGAGTGCTTGTGGGGTGGCGAAACCTTGGCAGGCACAGGCCTGGCTGCGGCCCCATAGATGCCCCCGGCAAGGGGTCTTGCAGGGGTCTTGTGGACGTCCCCGGCAAGAATCTTGCTGAGGGTCTTCGGTCGTCCCAGGCAAGGCTCTTGCTGGGGGTCTTCGTGTTCTGGTCTCTTGTCTTAGGTTTGCAAGCCCCTTGGCCCTAGAAGGATCTGCATGCCACTGCGCGGGCGTCCCTTGAATCTTGGTCTTGATGTTGTCGATAGTGTCAAAGCTCTCAGACCCGAGGTTGGTGGCCTTGCCGGTTTTCGGGAAATCTGCCCCCAGTAAGACTCTTGCCGGGGTCACGTAGGCTGCCCCGGCAATGGCATTGCCGGGGAGGAGTCCACCTTGCCCCTCTGTCCTTCAAGTCTCTAGCTCGAGAGCCGCCTTGGTAGCCTCGTGCTTTCCTTCTCCTGCTCCGCCAAGTGCGGCCATAGGCGCGGCTTCAACTGCCCGTGCACAAGTAAAGGTGTGTGAAAGGGCCCCTAGTTTTGTACACCGACAGAGGAGATGCCTGAAGACCCGTGTCGCCGCTACATAGAAGAGATCGCGGCACTCATCCTCGAGGATGCGGTCCACATTTTGGGCAGCGCCTTCGAGCCTCGCGGCGAGCTTGGAGGAGAGCTCAACAGAGCCTATATCAGGGGCTGTGATATCACATCCCTAGTCAGTGCTTGCATTAGGACTAGCTAGAGTGTGCATCATGTTTACTTTCCAAAAAAATTTGAAATGGGAATGACAGAAACCCCAGCACCCCTCTTCTAACAACTAGGGTTTGATAAAATCTTTTCCAATTTAACCAAAATGCCCTTCAAAAATGTTCATCATTTCTGCCTTGGTCTGAAACCTTTGCCAAAAATGGTGCACAATTTTCTAGGACATCCAAGGTCTCTGGATTAATTCATATGGTATTTGCATTTGGGCATTTAAATGCTATAAAATATTTTATGTGCCCAAATAATCATAAACTAAAATGTTCCATACTGTTCATATTATATAAAGTGGGCATGACTAGTTTTATGAGCTATAAAAATGTTCTAGCATTTTTATTAATTCAACAAAGCTTCAAAAGAAATGAAACAGAAAGAAATAGAAAAGAGAAGAGAGAGAGAGAACTTACCTGGCGCCTAACAGGCCCACCTGCCGGCCCAGCCCAGCCACCGCTCCAGCGAGCTGCTTGGCTCGGCCAGGCAGGCAGGCAGGTGCTCGATGGCGGCCGCAGCGCGCGCCACGCAGCTGCCCGCCACCCTGCTTCCTCCCCTCGTCGTTCTGGTGGGCGGGATCGACCACCCACTTCCCCCCCGAGCTCGCTGACACGCCCACTCCTCTCCAGCTCCTCTCCCTCGCCTTCCCCGCACCATGGCCGACGCCGCCGCGCTCGCGCCGTCGTGATAGCCGCGTCCACCGCCGTCCCTGAGCTCCGTCACCGTGTCCGTCCGCTCCGTCGTCATCGACTACGTCGAGCAGGCTGAACCCCAAGCGCTCGCCCGCTCTGGAGTCGCCTCCGACCCCGTCTTCCCCAACTCCAGCCGCAGAGATCCCCATCGCCGCCCCGTTCAGCTTCGACCGTCCCCGAGCCCGCCTCGACGTTTACTGCAACCGCTGTGAGCTCAGCTCCGTCCTCCCCCTCTCTGTTAGCTCTCTCCTGCACCATACGCACCGCACGAGGCTCACCTGGACGCGCTGCCGCGGAGCTCGTAGCCGACGAGGCTCCGGCCATCTAACGACCCGGTCATTGTGCCCACCAGCTTCACCGTCCTGTGTAGGTGTTGTAGGATCACTCCACGCACCTCTATGAGCACCGCACCGACGAGTTCGACCTCGTCTGAATTCCGGCAGCCGCTGGACTCGTCATCGGCGTCGTTTCCGGCGACCCCGAGGCTAGCCACCACCACCACTCGACGCGGCTCACTCCCAGCTGCCCGTAGGCGTGCTTCGTCGTTGTTTTGGTAGCCGGAGCACAAATCCCGCACCTCACCGCCGCGTTTGGCCTCGCCGGCGGCTAAACGCCGGCGAGTTAGCCCCGTTTGACCAAGGGTTTGACCCCCTTGGGTCACTGACATGTGGGCCCTGCCTGTTAGTCAAACCTAGGTTAGTGTCTAAACTAGTTTTAATTAGTCAGTTAACTAACTGTGACACTGACCAGTGGGTCCCACTGGTCAGGTTTGACCTGGGCCGCCCTGTTGACTGGCTGACATCAGCATGATGTCATGCTGATGCAGTAAAGGATTTTTTGGGATTATTTGATTTAAAAACAATCCAAGAAATTCCAGAAAATGCTTTAAACTTCAAAAAAAATCATATAAATTCAACAGTAGCTCAGATAGAAAAGATTTATATATGAAAACTGATCAGAAAAATCCAATCTTTCCAATGGCGCTTGTTTCATGCATGTTTGAGCAAGTTAACCTTGTTGTATACTCTAAAACATGGTAATGCACTTAAATAAATAATATTTTGAGTTTCAATTTGAATCTTTGATTCAAATGGGCTCAAACCCTTCTGGTTATAGTTGCATTAGCCCAAACACATGCATCTGGCCATATCATGAGCATGCATCATATTGTTGCATTTGTTTGCTTATTGATTGTATCGCCGATATTCTCATTGTTAGGTCCTGCTCCCGAGGATACTTCTGCGTATCCAGCTGAAGAGCCGTACCCGACAACCACTCTGTCAGACAAGCAATCATTGATCATTCCGATACAAACCCATCTTCTCGCTCCTGCTCTCTTTTACTGCATTAAGGCAACAGCATGTGAACTGCTACTTGCTGCAGTAGTTGTACCCTATTCCCTTGCATGACCTGTCATTGCCACAGTAAATAGTTGAAACCCACTAGCATGTGTAGGAGTTGATTGAGCCATGTGATGTGTGATCCTCCATGCTATTTGTTTATGTTGCCTGCTATGCTTAGAGTTGTGTCAGGTCTGATTCATCTGGGTGATGGATCAGAGTGAAATGATCATACCGGTAAAGAGAAGGAAGTGTGGAAAATGTTTGGTAAAGGTATCGATGAAAGGCCATGCAGGAGTACGTGGTGGGTTGTTTCATTGGAACCATCCATAGGACCCGAGATCTGTATGTGTGGTTCAAGTTCCAGCTACTACCATGCATTGGGCCCGAAACCAATGGACCCTCTCGGCTTATTAATTACCCTTGATCTCTGTCCAGGAGTTGCAACTAGTTTCTGGTGTTTGTAGTTTACTGGTGGTCGTGCGGAGCGCTGACCCTCGGGGTGGGCTGTGATGCGATAGGTACGTGGCACGGTGTACCGATTGCCCATTTGGTGACTCGGGAACCCTGTACACATCGTTTGGGGCCGTGAGCGACACCCCGGCCGGATCTCCCCACGGATGGAACCCAAATAGGCGATAAACCTGGACGAGAGACTTGTGTAGTTAGTTAGGTGTGGCCGACACCTTCGCTGGGCTTCCGCTTGAAGGTTGCCGAGTACATGTTGAGTAAACGGCGATAAGTGGTGGAAGCATGTGTGAAGAAGTACACCCCTGCAGGGTTTCTAATCTATTCGAATAGCCGTTGTTCGCGGTACGGACTACTTGATTACTCTTATAGTTCATAGACAAGTTGATGGATACTACTAAAAGCCTCAAGATAAGTGTGAGTGCCATGGATGGCCCTTCCGTAGGATGACGGAAAAGGATCTCGGTGGTGTATTGTTGAGGTGAGTAGAGGACTCGTGTACGTAGAATATCTTGCAATCTGTTGAGAGTTGTAGTATAGGTTAGCCAAGAGTCAAAGCTGGCTTTCTGCTATGAACTCCACTACCCCCTGTTGATAATGCTGCATGTATGATAGGTTCTGTTGTAAGACTTGCTAAGTACCTTTGTACTCATGTTTGCTTAATAACTGTTGCAGAGGAGAACCCTGCCCCTTCTGATGGGTTCTACATAGACGTTGACGTCGACGAGTAGCTTGCTACCCAGACGAAGATCTGGAGCTTGTGAAGGGCCTTGTAGATAGTCAGGCTACACCAAGCCTGTTTTATTTTCTAAGTTGTGTGTACCCAGACATGTAGCTTCCTCTTGTGCTTGTATGACTGTATGACTTGAGTGTTGGGTCATGTGACCCCTACCTGTATGGATATGTTATGTATGGCTCTTGGAGCCTCTTAAATAAAGTACTTTGAGTCATAGAGTTCTGTTGTGATGCAACGTTGTATTTGCACATATTGAGCATATTGTGTGTATGATTGAAATGCTTGGTATGTGTGGGATCCGACACCTAGTTGTTTTCCTTTGGTAGCCTATCTTTCAGGGAAATGCCTCCTAGTGCTTCCAATGAGCCTTGGTAGCTTGCTACTGCTCGGAACACGTAGGCTGGCCGGCATGTGTCCTTCTTCGTTCCTGTGTCTGTCCCTTAGGGGAAATGTCACGCGTTGTTCCTTTAAGTCCATGTAGCTTGCTACGGCTTGGGTTCATACGTTGATGACCGACAAGTTCGTTGCTGGGTCATGGATGCCTGTCTCTGTAATTTAGTGCCACTTTTGGTTTATAACTAGCCATGTAGGACCGGGTTCTCTATCATATGGATGCTAGCGACACTGTCATATACGTGTGCCAAAATGCGCAAACGGTCCGGGGCCAGGTAAGGTGGCACCCATGGGAATACCGTGTGTGAGGCCGCAAAGTGATATGACGTGTTACAGCTAGATAGGTGTGACTTAGGATCGGGGTCCTGACAGCGTTGGCATTAGAGCCGGACTGCCTGTAGGTTTCTCAAGCCAAACTGGTCGATGTCGAGTCTAGAAAAATTCTTAGTTATATGTAGGGGAATTGATTGTGGTAGGGAACGTAAGGCTCTTTTTACTCCTTTACCTTATGCCTTCTGATCTGAGTCAGTCTATTCTTTCCACGGGGATTTAGGACTAGGCCTCTTATCCTTACTAGGTTCACGTGTTACTAATCCGTAGACTCTTAGGATTGTTGGTTTCAAGCCTGAGTTCAGTTTCTACCCTTTTAGTATGATGATTTGTTGGACCCGGAACCTTGATATGATATTATTGAGTGGCTATGCTATCATTTGTATGATGTCTCAAAATCTTTTTTGAGCATTTACAGTTGTTATGTTGCCCGATTTCTTCCAGAAACACTAATGCCTTTGCATTACTTCGTGTTTCAGATGTCTGGCCGCACACCTCACCAAGTGGTTCGTTTGACTCGGTGCATTAATGTGCCCAGTCACACGGCCATGCTAGTCCGTGTGTTGATTGAGACCGGTTACAGCTGGTATCCTGAGTACACCGTGGAGGAACAGTACCGGGATTTCAATCAGAGTCAGTATTTCTGTACAGTCCGGATATACCCCTCATATCCCGGAGCTAACGATCCCATCCATTGGTCTTATGGACCCGGGGTTACTATCGAGATGGCAGTGCAGGATGCCGCTTATTCGATGATGACCATCCTCCGGGCTAGGCATGCCCTGTTGCTGAACACTGAGTTATGTTACATGCGAGCCTCACTTCCCGGAGAGGAAGGCTACTACACTGGACTGTATACTTATGCTGCTCATGAGGAGCCACTGCTTCAGACTACTATTCAGATGCTGGAGGATAAGGACCGTGAGGTCCGTGCCCTTCGAATGGAGCTGTATAACACTCGAGCCGCCCACTGGACTACTTTGACACGGCTTGCACCTGCTGTGCACGCCGGATATCTGGATATGTGGGATTTGTACCCCGTGCGGACTCGTCTGCCTGATCGTATGGATTGGCGTGACGTTGGTGGTATTACACCTCCACATGGGCGTCGGTTACCACCAGCATCGGGACCGAGGCCACATCCATGTCCCTATGGTCCACAGCCTTCAAGTGCTCGAGAGTTTCAAGATCCATCTGTTCCACTTCCAGGCTACGGTGGTAATCTTTAGGAAGATTACTACGGGAATGTCTGAGTTAGACCGTGGCAGTAGTGGTATCGTAGTAGTTGTATCTTCACAATCCTGCGCGTCTTGTGGAATATGACTTAGCTAGTACTGAGTTCCGGAGGTGTAGTTAAATAATGTATAGGAGCTTGGAATGCCTCTGATGGGATGTACCGTCTTTCACCGCAGTTGTACTTTAGCCTTGTCTTGTACTAAACTATGTATGGTGTGTATGACCACTGGTGAATATATGGCAGTTTCTATATTACCATGTCGTATGGATGAACATCTCTCATTCCGTGTCATCCATTACATTCTGCACTCCTATGTCAAGTTTTTGCCATCATTGTCTAAACCGTTGTTTTGTTTTCCTAGGATGGTCAACACTCGCAGCACTCCTGCTGCTCAGGAGCAGGGTGAGGCTAGTGGGGCTAGATATGAGAATCTGGCCCAGCCACCCTCCTTGGTTGAAGTTATGCTCGAGGCAGAACGGAACAAGAGAGAGACCAACCGTCTGCTGGAACGCATAGAGAAGAACACTGGGTTTCGTCAGAGGAATGACGTGGTTTCAATCAACGACTTTATCAAAATGTGCCCACCGAAGTTCCATCACACCACCGAACCTCTGGATGCAGATGACTGGCTTCGTAATATCACCCACAAGCTACACTCTGCCCGTGTGGCCGAAGCTGACAAGGTTACCTACGCCGCCTACCATCTTGAGGGTCCTGCCAGTCTCTGGTGGGAGAACTTTGAGGCTATGCATCCTGCTGGCCAATTCACTACTTGGGTTGAGTTCAGTGAGGTATTCCGTGAACATCACATTCCAGAAGGTCTCATGGATCGCAAGCGGGAGGAATTCTGCAATTTCACCCAGGGCCGGTTAACCGTGGATGGCTATAGTCGCGAGTTTGGCAACTTGGCACGCTATGCACCTGAGGAAGTATCCACCGATGCCAAGAAGCAGGCGAGGTTCCGCAAGGGACTCAGCCCTGAACTCTGCCGAGATCTACGTCTGCACGAGTGCACTTCCTTCCAGAAGCTGGTAAACAAAGCTATCAGTGCTGAGACGGGCCAGACTGATTTCGAAGCCACACGCAAGCATCCTCGTGACTTTGGTTCCTCATCCGGCTCTGGCTCTCACAAGCGCCGTCTGTGGGTTCCTAACACTGCTCTGCCACCCAAGTACACACCGAGGCCATCCTATGAGGCGCCTCGCCCGACTCAATAGTATGGACCTGCCAAGACTTATGGACGACCACCTACCAACTTTGCTCCACGCACTGGCACTGTGACATGCTTCAAGTGTGGAGAACCGGGGCACTACATGTGTGATTGTCCCCAGAACCAGCCAGGAAAACCCGTTGGCCGTGGTAAGCCAACCGGCAAGGTAAATTATGTCAAGCCAATCCCCACTGCACGTGGTCATGTCAACTATGTCTCTGCTGAGGAAGCTTATGAGGATCCTAACGTCGTCCTTGGTATGCTTCTCGTTAACTGCCATCCGGCATCTGTTCTTTTCGATACTGGAGCATCCCATTCGTTCATATCTGAGAGCTATGATCGAATGCACAACATGACTTTTTGTGACATGCCTACTTCCATGGTTATTCAAACTCCTGGTTCAAAGTGGCAAACCTCTAGGGTAAGCCATGGAAATGAAATTCTTGTCGATAGACTTGTTTTCCTTGCATCTCTAATCGCTCTCAAGTCCTCGGACATAAACATCATCTTGGGTATGGATTGGATGATAACTCATTTCGCCAAGATTGATTGCTACACTAGGACCGTTCAACTTACACACCCATCCGGCAAGACAGTCAATGTCTTGACCCGAATGGCTGAGCGTCAGCTCTACTCTCTTAATGCCAGCCCTCTACCAGAACTCGAAGATATTCCGGTAGTCCGTGACTTTCCGAATGTTTTTCCAGAAGAACTGCCAGGTGTTCCACCTGACAGAGATGTCGAGTTCGTGATAGATCTTATTCCAGGAACTGTCCCAATCTCTACGAGACCTTATAACATGGCACCCCTAGAATTAGCTGAGCTTAAGAAACAACTCGATGAGTCCTTGAAAAAGGGTTTCATCCGTCCTAGTTCTTCCCCTTGGGCTTGTCCCGTCCTCTTCGTCAAGAAGAAGGATGGAATGGAACAGATGGTTGTAGATTACCGACCTGTCAATCTGGTCACCATAAAGAACAAGTATCCGCTCCCCAGGATCAACGATCTGTATGATTAGCTCGCTGGATCCTCAGTCTTTTCCAAAATGGATTTGAGGTTGGGCTACCATCAAATCAAGATCAAGAACGGGGACATTCCCAAAAGGGCTTTTGTTACTCATTATGGCCAATACGAGTACACCGTCATGTCCTTCGGGTTAACCAATGCCCCAGTCACCTTCTCCCGGCTAATGAATTCTATATTCATGGAGTATTTGGATAAATTCGTCGTGGTATACCTTGATGATATACTCATCTACTCCAAGAACAAGAAAGATCATGCCGAGCATCTGAGGCTGGTATTGACGAAACTTCGAGAGCACCGCCTTTACGCCAAATTCTCTAAATGTGAATTTTGGTTGCCAGAAGTGACCTATCTAGGTCATGTGATCTCTGGCAAGGGTATTGCTGTCAATCCCGAGCGAGTTCAAGCCATCCTTGATTGGACTCCCCCTGAATCGGTCAAGCAAGTTACGAGTTTTCTTGGCTTAGCAAGTTATTGCCGACGCTTCGTCGAGAATTTCTCCAAGGTTGCTAAACCTCTAACTGAACTCCTCAAGAAAGATAAAAAGTTTGAGTGGACCCCACAATGCGAGTCCAGCTTTCAGGAATTGAAAAGACGCCTAATATCTGCACCCGTACTGGTACCACCAGACTTTTCCAAGGATTTTATTATCTACTGCGACGCCTCGCGACAAGGACTAGGTTGCATACTCATGCAAGATCGTCAAGTGATTGCATACTCATCCCGACAGTTGCGTCCACATGAGGATAACTATCCTACACATGATCTAGAGCTTGCAGCTGTAGTTCACGCACTCAAAACATGGCGACATTACTTTCTTGGTAATCGCTGTGACATATTCACTGATCACCAAAGTTTGAAATACATCTTCACCCAACCGGATCTAAATCTCAGTCAAAGACGTTGGGTTGAGTTGCTCACAGATTACGACTTAGGAATCACTTACACCCCTGGGAAGGCCAATGTCATGGCTGACGCACTAAGTCGTAAGTCATATTGTAACAACTTGATGTTACAACAAGGGCAACCACTTCTCCACGAGGAATTTCGAAAGCTTAACCTTCACATTGTTCCTTGAGGATTCCTTTCCACCTTGGTGGCGAAACCTACCCTTACGGATCAGGTCATCAAAGCACAGAAGGTTGATCCGGGAATCTCCCGTATCAAGAGGAACATCAACAAAGGAGTCGCGGGATGTTTCTCAATTGATGATCAAGGAGTCGTGCTCTTTAGCAACCGCTTAGTGGTTCCTAAGGTACGAAACCTGAGACGGTTGATCCTTAAGGAGGCTCATGAATCTCCTCTCACGATTCATCCCGGTAGTACCAAAATGTATCAGGACCTACGCAGAGGTTCTGGTGGACTAGGATGAAGAGAGAAATCGCTCAGTTCATTGCTAACTGCGACGTTTGTCGTCGAGTTAAAGCGGAACATCAACGGCCTGCTGGCACCCTTCAACCTTTAGCTATTCCTGAATGGAAATGCGACAAGATCGGTATGGACTTCATTATCGGGTTTCCCAGGAACAGGAAAGGGAATAATGCTATCTTCGTCATTATCGACCGCCTCTCCAAAGTAGCCCACTTCCTACCTGTTCGAGAGAGTATAACTGCTAGTCAGCTAGGTGATTTGTATATCTCTCGGATAGTATCACTTCATGGTGTGCCGTTGGAGATTAACTCAGACCGTGGAAGTCTTTTCACTTCAGGATTCTGGGAAAGTTTCCAGAATGCTATGGGGACCCATCTCTCCTTCAGCACCGCCTTCCATCCTCAGTCAAGTGGTCAAGTGGAATGAGTGAATCAAATTCTGGAAGATATGCTTCGAGCCTCTGTCATCTCTTTCGGTATGGACTGGGAGAAGTGTCTACCATTTGCCGAATTTGCTTATAACAATAGTTATCAAGCCAGCTTGGGCAAGGCTCCGTTCGAAGTTCTGTATGGACGAAGGTGTCGAACACCTCTTAACTGGTCAGAAACCGGGGAAAGACAATTCTTTGGTCCGCATATGATCCAGGAAGCAGAAGAGAAAGTTCGCATCGTTCGTGAGAAATTGAAAACAGCCCAGTCTCGCTAGAAGAGCCAATATGATAGTCATCATAAGGCTGTGACTTTTGAAGTCGGCGATAAGGCTTTCCTTCGGGTTACTCCTCTTAAGGGAACCCATCGCTTCGGTATCAAAGGCAAATTGGCCCCTCGTTACGTCGGTACTTTTCGCATTCTTGTCAAACGAGGACAAGTTGCCTACCAATTGGAACTACCTCCGCACCTTTCCAGAGTTCATGATGTCTTCCACGTATCTCAACTCAGGCGTTGCTTCTCGGATCCTATCCGCGGAGTGGACCACGAAACGCTTGATCTCCAGGACAATCTCACATATCGGGAATACCCGGTTCGTATTCTTGATCAAACCGTGCGTACCACTCGACGTCAGAATATCAAGTTTCTCAAGGTTCAATGGTCACATCATTCCGAGGGTGAAGCTACTTGGGAAAGGGAGGATCGTCTTCGACTTGAGTACCCCAGCCTCTTTTCGGAGGAACCCGAATCTCGGGATGCGATTCTTTTGAGTGGGGGTGAGTTGTCACATCCCTAGTCAGTGCTTGCATTAGGACTAGCTAGAGTGTGCATCATGTTTACTTTCCAAAGAAATTTGAAATGGGAATGACAAAAACCCCAGCACCCCTCTTCTAACAACTAGGGTTTGATAAAATCTTTTCCAATGTACCCAAAATGCCCTTCAAAAATGTTCATCATTTCTGCCTTGGTCTTAAACCTCTGCCAAAAATGGTGCACAATTTTCTAGGACATCCAAGGTCTCTGGATTAATTCATATGGTATTTGCCTTTGGGCATTTAAATGCTATAAAATATTTTATGTGCCCAAATAATCATAAACTAAAATCTTCCATATTGTTCATATTATATACAGTGGGCATGACTAGTTTTATGAGCTATAAAAATGTTCTAGCATTTTTATTAATTCAACAAAGCTTCAAAAGAAATGAAACAGAAAGAAATAGAAAAGAGAAGAGAGAGACAGAACTTACTTGGCGCCTAACAGGCCAACCTGCCGGCCCAACCCAGCCACCGCTCCAGTGAGCTGCTTGGCTCGGCCAGGCAGGCAGGCAGGTGCTCGACGGCGGCCACAGTACGCGCCACGCAGCTGCCCGCTGCCCTGCTTCCTCCCCTCGCCGTTTTGGTGGGCGGGATCGACCACCCACTTCCCCCCC
>LR738713.1:201708781-201740009 GCA_902687465.1 Secale cereale | reverse complement strand
GACACGCCCACTCCTCTCCAGCTCCTCTCCCTCGCATTCCCCGCACCATGGCCTATGCCGCCGCGCTCGCGCCGTCGTGATAGCCGCATCCACCGCCGTCCCTGAGCTTCGTCACCATGTCCGTCCGCTCCGTCGTCATCGACTACGTAGAGCAGGCTGAGCCCCGAGCGCTCGCCCGCTCTGGAGTCGCCTCCGACCCTGTCTTCCCCAACTCCGGCCGCAGAGATCCCCATCGCCGCCCTGTTCAGCTCTGACCGTCCCTGAGCCCGCCTCGACGTTTACTGCAACCGCCGTGAGCTCAGCTCTGTCCTCCCCCTCTCCGTTAGCTCTCTCCTGCACCGTATGCACCGCACGAGGCTCACCTGCACACGCCGCCGCGGAGCTCGTCGCCGACGAGGCTCCGGCCATCTAACGGCCCGGTCATCGTGCCCACCAGCTTCACCTTCCTGTGTAGGTGTTGTAGGATCACTCCACGCACCTCTACGAGCACCGCACCGATGAGTTCGACCTCGCCCGAACTCCGGCAGCCGCTGGACTCGTCGCCGGCGTCGTTTCCGGCGACCCCGAGGCCAGCCAGCACCACCACTCGACGCGGCTCACTCCTAGCTACCCGTAGTCATGCTCCGCCGTCGTTTTGGCAGTCGGAGCACAAATCCCGCACCTCACCGCCGCGTTTGGCCTCACCGGTGGCTAAACGCCGACGAGTTAGCCCCGTTTGACCAATGGTTTGACCCCCTTGGGTCACTGACATGTGGGCCCTGCCTGTTAGTCAAACCTAGTTTAGTGTCTAAACTAGTTTTAATTAGTCAGTTAACTAACTATGACACTGACCAGTGGGTCCCACTGGTCAGGTTTGACCTGGGGTGCCCTGTTGACTAGCTGACGTCAGCATGATGTCATGCTGACGCAGTAAAGGATTATTTGGGATTATTTGATTTAAAAGCAATCCAGGAAATTCCAGAAAATGCTTTAAACTTCAAAAAAATCATATAAATTCAACAGTATCTCAGATGGAAAAGATTTATATATGAAAATTGATCAGAAAAATCCAATCTTTCCAATGGCACTAGTTTCATGCATGTTTGAGCAAGTTAACCTTGCTGTATAATCTAAAACATCATAATGCACTTAAATAAATAATAGTTTGAGTTTTAATCTGAATCTTTGATTCAAATGGGCTCAAACCCTTATGGTTATAGTTGCATTTGCCCAAACACATGCATATTGCCATATCATGTGCATGCATCATATTGTTGCATTTGTTTGCTTATTAATTGTATCGCCGATATTCTCCGTGTTAGGTCCTGCTCCCGAGGATACTTCTGCGCATCCAGCTGAAGAGCAGTACCCGACAACCACTCTGTCAGGCAAGCAATCATTGATCATTTTGATACAAACCCATCTTCTCGCTCCTGCTCTCTTTTACTGCATTAAGGCAACAACATGTGAACTGCTACTTGCTACGGTAGTTGAACCAAATTCCCTTGCATGACCTGTCATTGCCACAATAAATAGTTGAAACCCACTAGCATGTGTAGGAGTTGATTGAGCCATGTGATGTGTGATCCTCCAAGCTCTTTGTTTATGTTGCCTGCTATGCTTAGAGTTGTTTCAGGTCTGATTCATCTGGGTGATGGATCAGAGTGAAATGATCATACCGGTAAAGAGAAGGAAGTGTGGAACATGTTTGGTAAAGTATCGATGAAAGGCCATGTAGGAGTACGTGGTGGGTTGTTTCATTGGAACCGTCCATAGGACCCGAGATCTGTATGTGTGGTTCAAGTTCCAGCTACTATCATGCATTGGGCCCGAAACCAATGGACCCTCTCGGCTTATTAATTACCCATGATCTCTGTCCAGGAGTTGCAACTAGTTTCTGGTGTTTGTAGTTTACTGGTGGTCGTGCATAGCACTGACCCTCGGGGTGGGTTGTGATGCGACAGGTACATGGCACGGTGTACCGGCTGCCCGTTTGGTGACTCGGGAACCCTGTACACATCGTTTGGGGCCATGAGCGACACCCCGGCCGGATCTCCCCACGGATGGAACCCAAATAGGCGATAAACCTGGACGAGAGACTTGTGTAGTTAGTCATGTCGTGGCCGACACCCTCGCTGGGCTTCCGCTTGAAGGTTGCCGAGTACATGTCGAGTAAACGGCGATAAGTGGTGGAAGCGTGTGTGAAAAAGTACACCCCTGCAGGGTTACCAATCTATTCGAATAGCCGTTGTTCGCGGTACGGACTACTTGATTACTCTTACAGTTCATTGACAAGTTGATGGATACTACTAAAAGCCTCAAGATAAGTGTGATTGCCGTGGATGGCCCTTCCGTAGGATGACAGAAGAGGATCCTCGGTGGTGTATTGTTGTGGTGAGTAGAGGACTCGTGTACGTAGAATATCTTGCAATCTGTTGAGAGTTGTAGTATAGGTTAGCCAAGAGTCAAAGCTGGCTTTCTGCTATGAACTCCACTACCCCCTGTTGATAATGCTGCATGTATGATATGTTCTGTTGTAAGACTTGATGAGTACCTTTGTACTCATGTTTGCTTAATAACTGTTGCAGAGGAGAACCCTGCCCCTTCTGATGGGTTCTACATAGACGTTGACGTCGACGAGTAGCTTGCTACCCAGACGGAGATCTGGAGCTTGTGAAGGGCCTTCTAGATAGTCAGGCTACACCAAGCCTGTTTTATTTTCTAAGTTGTCTGTACCCAGACATGTAGCTTCCGCTTGTGCTTGTATGACTGTATGACTTGAGTGTTGGGTCATGTGACCCCTACCTGTATGGATATGTTATGTATGGCTCTTGGAGCCTCTTAAATAAAGTACTTTGAGTCATAGAGTTCTGTTGTGATGCAATGTTGTATTTGCACATATTGAGCATATTGTGCGTATGATTAAAATGCTTGGTATGTGTGGGATCCAACACCTACTTGTTTTCCTTTGGTAGCCTATCTTACAGGGAAATGCCTCCTAGTGCTTCCAATGAGCCTTGGTAGCTCGCTACTGCTCGGAACACGTAGGATGGCCGGCATGTGTCCTTCTTCGTTCCTATGTCTGTCCCTTATGGGAAATGTCATGCGTTGTTCCTTTAAGTCCATGTAGCTTGCTACGACTTGGGTTCATACGTTGATAACCGACACGTTCGTTGCTGGGTCATGGATGCCTGTCTCTGTAATTTAGTGCCACTTTTGGTTTATAACTAGCCATGTCGGCCCGGGTTCTCTGTCATATGGATGCTAGCGACACTATCATATATGTGTGCCAAAATGCGCAAACGGTCCCGGGCCAGGTTAGGTGGCACCCGTGGAGATACCGTGCGTGAGGCCACAAAGTGATATGTTGTATTACAGCTAGATCGGTGTGACTTAGGATCGGGGTCCTGACATGTGAGGAAACTATGTCAGGTCTGATTCCTCATCTCGCGATTCCAATAAAAAGACTTGCCACAAATGCAAGAAACCGTGTCACTTTATCACTGATTGTCCTTAGTGGGCAAACAAATCAAAGAAAAATAAATACAAGGATTACAGCTCAGATGACTCGAAGAAAAAGAAGAAATCTTCAAAGTCCTCATCATCAAAATCTTCAAAGTCTTCCTCTCACAAGAAAAGCAATTCCAGGAAATCTCGGGCATTCATTGGCAAGGAAATGGACTCAACTGAAACAGAAGAAATTGAGGAAGAGGAGGAATCTGAGGAATCAGACTCTGGTGTGGCTAGCCTGGCTCTCGCTGCCGCATTCGTCAGCAAGTCCATCTTCAAAACTAAGGAAAATGACTTCCCCGACATTGCTGATGACGGCAACGATGACTACTCTCCCACCTACTGCTTCATGGCAAAAGGTGCCAAGGTACTCAATTGTTCCTCGTCTAATTCTAGTGAAGATGAATCTGATGAGAACCTCAAACCTAGCTATTCCAAACTTTCTAAAATTTCCATAAAACAGCAAAAAGCCTTTGATAAGGTTCAAAATCTGCTAGAAATAAGTGATGACCTGTTGGGTGAAGAAATGGATCGATCTAAAATCTTGACTGAAAATCTTCAGAGACTTCAGTCCAAGTTTGATAACCTTTAGGATAATCACAACACTCTCTTATCTGATCGTGAGAAGCTTTCCTATGATTTTTTCAAAGAAAGCAAGATCTTGATAAGCTAAGGGAGTGTTATGATGATCTTCAGAATGAACGCGATTCATTCCTTGCTCAACAGATCAGCGCTGCTCTGGAGGAATTCATTCCACCTTGTCTTAAATGCATTGAACGTGAAACTGTAAATTCTTCACTTGAAAGTTCAAATGCTTCTACCATTACAAATTCTTCAACTGTTTCTGTGGTGACAATTTCCTCAACTGAGGAAAACACTGATGCTACTGACGAAAATGCAGGGTTGAAGGAATTGTATGTGACAGGCATGTACAAAAGCTCCAGAGGTCATCAGACTCTTTGTGATGTGCTTAAAAAGCAGATTCTGAAAAGGAACCATAGGAAAGAGGGTATTGCCATTGAGAGGAAACTCAATGTTGATGGGACCTACTAGAAACCTGAGCAATATCCCAAAACCTCATGGGTTGCTGCAAAAGGACCTCCAGTAGATCCATCTACATTATCTGGCTTTACTTGTGAATCTTCACATTCTTCTGATGAGTCATTTGTCTCCAACTATAAATTGTTCAAAAATCGAAATGGTGAAGTATTTGCTAGATATATTGGAACTAACTGCAGGAATGGTCCCCCTATGAAGAAAATCTGAGTCCCGAAGAGGCACCTTGAAAATCTTCAAGTGAATGTCCTCATGACACCTCCTGTGAAGAACATGAACCCCATATCAAATTCCTCATATGATCATCATCGGGCTAACACATCTGTTTCGCAGGGAAAGAAGGATTATGAATATGTGCATTATTCTTTAATTTATTATGTTCATAAGTCCTCGAAGAATTTCTCTGCTTACTCTTATTCATACTCTAACCCCTCTCTTGTGAAACGAAGTGCACTTCCTTCAATGCCACCATTCTCAATTGGTGCTCGTCGAATGATGAACTCTTTGCCACCCCTCCGAATGTGGGCGGTGAAGAAAAAGAACTAATATCTTATGCAGGGTTAGGTGTCCAGACGAACTTAAACATCTGAAGAATTTGCTAGAGACCTTAAAATCATTGAAAGGACGCAAGCTAATCATGCAGATATGATTCATTCGTTTCTCACATCATCATTCTTCATATATTACTCTTATTGATTAAATTCATTCTGATGAAATTGATGTCATATTCTTCACTATGAAGCATATGAGTTGTAAGATGTACTAATTCTTATATAGGATGACTCCCTCAATGCTACTGAGTGGGTCCTCGACAGTGGATGCAAAAATCACATGACCGATGACAAGAAGCTACTAATGGACTCTGCCTTATCTCCATCTCACCTGAAGTATATCACCTACGCTGATAAAGGAAAAAGCAAGGAATTGGGTCTAGGTAAGGATGCAATCTCAAAAGATCGACACATGGAAAAAGTCATGCTTGTCAAGTCTCTTGGATTCAACCTCATGTCTGTCTCAATGCTTTGTGATCTTGATATGGTTGTTGTTTTTGGCAAATATCGATGTGTTGTAGCTTTAGAATCTGACAATTCCAAAGTTTTCGAAGGCTTTAGGAGAGGAGACTTGTATATTGTTTATTTCTCTATAGGACCACAACCTGCCACATGCCTACTTGCAAAAGCTTCAGAAGGATGGCTATGGCATTGACGACTAGGTCATGCTGGCATGAGGAACTTGCACACACTGGTGAAGAGGAAGCATATTCTCGGAATTGAGGGTGTCAAATTCCTCAAAGATCATCTTTGTGGGGCTTGCGAAGCTGGAAAGATGACCAAATCCAAGCATCCCTCGAATACTATCATGACTACCACTCGTCCTTTTGAATTGCTTCACATGGACCTCTTCGGCCCTACACATTACTCTGCATTAACAAATGCAGCTTCTCTTTATGGCTTTGTCATTGTTGATGACTATTCTCGTTATACATGGGTAAATATCATCACATTTAACCATGAAGTGCAGGAAATCTTCAAGCGATTTTCCTCAAGGGCCTCGACGAATTTCGGTGTGAAGATCAAGCATATCCGGAGTGACAATGGGACCAAGTTCAAGAACACTGGTCTTGATGAGTATCTTGATGAACTTGGTATTACTCATGAGCTATCAGCCCCATACACTCCTCAGCAGAACGACGTTGTGGAGCGCAAGAACAGGACTCTTGTTGAGATGGCTCGCACTATGCTTGATGAATACAAAAAGCCTCTTCGGTTCTGGCCTGAGGCTATCAACACTGCGTGCCACATGATCAACAGGGTATATCTTCACAAACTCCTCAAGAAAACCTCATATGAACTACTCACTAACAGGAAACCCAACGTGAGTTATCTCAAATCCTCGGTGCTAAATGCTGGGTTAGAGATCCTCATCACAATTCCAACTTTGCACCGAAAGCACATGAAGGTTTTATGCTTGGTTACGGAAAGGACTTGCACACCTACAGAATCTTCATCAATCATTCCACAAGATTGTTGAGACTATAGATGTGCAGTTCGATGAAACTAATGGCTCGCAAAGAAAGCAGCTGCCTTATGTGTCAGGTGAAATACCAACTAAGGAATCCATCAAGTTCGAAGCTACTGAAGATATCATCCCCACTGAAGAATCAGCTGAAGAAGTCATTCCTGACAATGAAGAAAATCATTCTCGTGCTCCTGAAGAAACTGTTACTGAAGAAAATGCTCAGCCAGACCAAAGTCGTCAACCATCTCGTCCTTGTGTCCCAAAAGGAGTGTAGATCGAGAAAATCATGGACGACATCAATGCACCAGGTCCTCTCAAACTTTCAAGAGCTTCACACTTCTCTAACTTTTGTGGGCACTTTGGTTTTGTCTCTATCACAAAGCCCACCAAAGTTGATGAGGCATTTCTTGAACCTGAGTGGATTCAAGCTATGCAAGAGGAATTGTATCAATTCGAGCTCAACCATGTGTGGGAACTCGTCAAGCGACCAGATCTTCGGAAGCACAATATCATCGGCAACAAGTGGATCTATCGAAACAAGCAAGATGAAAATGGACTTGTGATGAGGAATAAGGCTCGTCTCATAGCTCAAGGCTACACACAAGTGAAGGATTTGACTTTGCTGAAACATTTGCTCCTGTTGCTAGACTTGAAACTATTCGCATATTACTTGATTATGCTGACCATCATAATATCATCTTATATCAAATGGATGTGAAAAGTGCATTCCTCAATGGTACCTTGAGGAAGAATTATATGTTGCTCAACCACTAGATTTTGAAGCTCCTAAACATCCTGACAAAGTCTTCAAACTCAACAAGGCCCTCTATGGCCTCAAGCAGGCCCCTCGGGCATGGTATGATAATTTGAAGGAATTCCTCATGAAGAAAGGCTTCAAACCCAGTTCACTTGACCCAACTCTTTTCACTGAATCATATGATGATGAATTATTTGTGTGTCAAATCTATGTGGATGATTGTCACACCCTGCATTTTGTAACATGTCATCTGCATCAATAAAGCATGACAATTTGGACCAACAAAACTTTTGGCATCATTTGTCTTTTATTTGGAATTAAATTTCTCTCTCTGTGATTTTCAAGTGCTCTTTAAAGTCAACTACTCCCTCTTGTGGATTTCATCTCCTTACCGCAAGACTTCTGCCCAATGATCATACCAAGTGTATATAACAGTATAGTATTTTCTTATAAAAATAATTTGGCCAAAAAGTATTTTCAAAAATTAGTTTTCCAAAAACCCCTGAATTAAGATTTGCACTGCAAGTGCTTGATTTAGGGTGAGAAAAATATTTCAAAGAGTATATTTGAAACCTAGTAGATATAGGACTCCCATAAACCACAAAAATATAATTTTAAAATATTTGCCAAAATTCAGAGAGACTCCTAGGACATATATTGTCCATATATAAGAGTTTCAACACTTGGTCATGTTCAAAATATTGGACAAATTGCTCAGAAAACCTTTCTGGATATTTCAAGCTTTTGAAATATTTACAAAGGAAATATTCTCTAAAAATTCCAGGGAAATTCTATCATGTCATATATGACATATTTGATGATATTGCCAATACCCATGCCTTGGGAAGCAAGAAAACATCATCAAAACCCCTCAAAACCATTCTGTCCATATTTGAAGTTTAAGCAACTTTACATTGCCAAATTTGTCTAAATGTTCTCAAACTTGGTACACATGCTAGAATGGTCTAATAATGCATCTAGACCAAATGGCACAAGCTTTGGAGAGGGGTAATTTGATTAGAGTAACCCAAAACCATTTCTGTTCAAATTCAAATTTGAACAACTTTACATTACCAACTTTTTACTTGGGGCTTCAAACTTTGTGGGCATGATCATAACCCCAAGTGGAGCATCAAGGAGGGATGATTAGCTTGACTCAAACATGGTGAAACCATTTATGTTGATTTGTAGGGTTCACCAAAGTTACATTGGCAAGCTTCTTCAAATAAGCCCAAACTTGGTGGAGCACCCTATTTCCATATGCCATTTAATCCAGTTAAGGCTCATGTCTAATGGAAATCATTAGGTTGCCCAAAACCACATCAAACACCTTCTGGTGATTTTCCAAAGTTACCACTTTCACCCCTTTTCTTAGTCTTCTTGAGCCCAACTTTTTACCACGACTCCCTCAGGCTCCCCTGCACCTCCAGCAACTCTTCTCTGGCCTCAGCTCCATGACTGAGTAGGGGTAAAACCCCCAAATAGCATTCTGGACAGCAGTATTCACCATTCTATCTCAGCCCCCTCTTCTACTATAAGCTTTCCCTGGCATCCAATGCTCCCCCTGCGTTGTTTACTTCCCCCTAGAGCCAATGGACACGATGGCCGCGCCCAGAGCGCATGGGACACGGCCATGCCGGCCATTTGAGCGCTCTGGAGCACGCTACAGAGCACTCCCGCACTGTAGCCTCCTCCAATCAGCAGCACCCGACCACCTCGAGCTTCCCCCTCGCGCTAGTCGATCCCTCGCGCCAGTCGATGTGCCTCGATGTCCGCAACGCGCCCCGGCTCTGTCCCCCTCCTCCTTCTCCCTCCTGTGGCTGCCCTCGCATGCTCGTCGGCCGCCCGCAAGCTCCAATCTCTGGCCTCACACGCGCAAGCCCTCGGGATGCTTCCCCGCTCCTCCTCTTTCCTCCCGTAGGCGTAGAACTCGTCCACGGTCAACCCCGACACGTTTGCGTGAGCCTGCACGGCCTCTGGCCTCGCCCATGACCTCGCCGGCGCACGAGTCCACGGTGGACTGGGGTCCGGCTTTATAAGCATGCCCCAAGCCTCTCCCCTGGCATGCATACCACCTCCGCACCCCCTAGAACACGCCAGCACCACCTTCTACTCTCCAGACGGGCCCGAGCTCGAGATCGAGCTCGAGCTCCGCCGCCTCGGGTCGCCGTCGATCCGGAGGTACAGGCCCTCCCCGCAGCTGCTCTCGTTCGATCTGAAATCACCGAACCTCGCTGATCGTTTCCCCATCATTTCCCCTCTCTGCAGCTGCCGGAAACGGCCAGAGCAACCACCACCCGACGCCTCTCCGCCGTCCCTCCTCGTCGCCGGTGAACCAGGCCACTCCGGCGACCAACTCCACCTCCATCAGATCGGCGACTCCAAGCTAACTACGTCCCTGCCCTTAGCTCGCCCTGCCGTGCCCCGAATCGCCGTCGGTGAGCTCATCGGCGCTCTGCTGGAGGGTTAGGGATGACAGGCGGGCCCCTCCTGTCAGCCTCTCCTCGCCCTCACCTCTCTCCCCTCTCGCTGACGCCTGGGCCCCGCCCATCAGGTTTGAAACCTAGCGCGCGCAGGCGCCCGTGCGCTGGGCTGATTCCCCCCTGGGCCTGCAGCACTGTGGCCGTTCTGACCCAGTTGCACAGGAACCTTTTCCTTTTTCTTTTTTGTAAGATTTTCAAATAATTCCACATGATTAATTATTTATCCAAATGAATTAATTCCAGTTCCTAAAAACTTGTAAAATTCCAACCTATTTAATGATGTCACTTTCACCCATAGCCATGGACCTTTTCTGTTCTGTTCAAATTTAAATCTAAATTTGAATACTAAAACCTCTGTTCAAAAATTCATATACCCCATTCTGTCACTCCAAATCCCAAACTAAGAATTTCTGCCATCTTAGTTTTCCCTGTAGTATTTGATAAAAATAAGTTGACATTTTTCTGAGCACTTTGGTTTTTCTGTTTTTATTGTTGTCGTATTTTCCCGTTGTTTATTGTGACGATTAGATACCGTGTTTGACGAGGTTGCTGAAGAAGGAGGGGAAGGATTTGAAGACCTTGAAGAACAAGCCAATCCAGGCAAGCAGCCCTTTGACCATGATACCCCTTGTGTTCCTCGGAACCCTTTTATTTCCAAATGCATGATGATAAGAGTGACGGTGGTGAACTAGTTGAAAGCCACCACATGATACATACCCTACTCATGATCTTTACCATGTGCTTAGATGCCATGACAAAAGATTAGTTGCGATGCATAGTGATGCATATGTGCCATGAATCATTCGTGGTTGCATTCAATTTGAAAACCCCATCGGGTGCCCCTAATGCCCGAGGGTGATGCTGAGTTAGGTCATCACATGAGGAAGAAGTGGTGTGCCAATAAAGATCTCGTGTGTGGGTAAAATGATGGTTTAGATTTATGTGTGATTACCGTCCCAACCAAACATGTGCAGCCACTCTACCCCTTATGGGACGGGGCATTATTGATTACTTAGGCTGATACTAGCATGGTTCCCACGTCACTAGTGATGGGGGAGACTTGAGGTCACTCCGGGGACGGGGTCGTGCTTGGATAGGCTACCATGACTGTTTTTACAGCGCACCGGACACACCGTTGGTCCCTTCGTGTAAGCGTGACATTGTAAAAGGGCAGGTCCCATGATCTATCGTTTGTACACGAGGGCCGTGCACCAATGTGGGGACCTTATGTTAGTGTCGTCTAGGGAAAGGTAATGACCGGGTGCTTCCCCCGAGTACTTGAGGTACTACGGGATCGTGGGTGACACGAAAGCTTCCCGGATCTTGTGGGTAAAGTGCGCAACCTCTGCAGAGTGTAATACTATTCGAATAGCCGTGTCCACGGTCATGGATAGTTGGGAGGTGCTACTTAAAATATGTCCAGAATTTTACAACCTCGGTGAAAGTATGTGTGTGTTGAGTCAAGGTGGTGACTTGACTCGTTGATAAAGAATTGAACTCTATTCATGTTGATATCTGTAACCTGTCTTCGAGGTTACCCAAGTTCATTAATGCATGTTACATGATGGTAGAATAACTTAGCTAGCCTGCGGCTAGGTTGCTTATTGTTATACTCTTGCATTGTTACCTTAAACCAAATCACGGGTTGCTTGCGAGTACATTCAAAGTACTCATTGGCTTGCCACTGGTTATTTAATTGGCCAGGCATGGAAGAGCAGGAATTTGAAGAAGAATTCTATGGAGACGAACATGCGAACTAGGACGCTTTAAAGTCAGAATGCCTGTAGGCTTAAGGCAGATGGCATGGGTTCTACTTATCTACGAAAACTTCCGCTATTTGAGTTTATTTCCTATTCAGCCCTTGAGGCTTTATCTATGTAAGACTTGGCCATAATGGTCATAATTTCTGCAAGACGGTATGTATGGATGTAAGACTCTTGTTATTCAGCTTATGTGTGTTAAGTGAGCATTGATCTCTGGGATCACTGTACACGTGCATTCGGTGATCTCGACTCCTAAGTCGGAGTCCCCACAGAGCTGGTATCATAGCCATCCTGACTATAGGAAGCCTTAGTTAGCATGGGCGTTTGTTAGATGAGACCCTTTTCAAAAACCTTCAGAACCTCTCTACTTATCTAAACCTTACCAAACCTGAGATATCATCAGCTTATTAACCTCTCCTATTCAACCTTTGTAGATGGCCGCTGTACCTGAAGAACACCTAACCACTGGGTTCCCCTTGCTTCTTGAGGATAGCCTCCAGGAGTGCCAGTTCCACCGAGCAGCCATCCTCACCTACCATGAGCATTGGGTTAACGACACTGAGGTGGAGTACCATGTGGAAGTGATCGTGAAGGCAAACGATCCTCCCACAAGTTGGTTCTTCGAGGGACCACAGATGGCAACACTACCCCTTGCTGTCAAGGCTGCTGCACTCAAGGCACTAACCCGTCTCCATGAACTCCTCCCGGAGATGGCAGCCAAGATGACAACACGCTTCTTGCCTTACCGGAAGAAAGGTGAAGATGAAAGAAGCGCACAAGCCCCTCCACTGAAAAGGAAGGACTTCCACTTCGATTCCAGACCTACTTCAGCCTATGTGCCGACAACTTGGGACAAGATCTGGCCTCGGAATCGATGAAGCTCCGAGAAGAACTCCACAAGACCAAGGCACTTCTTCGTCGAGCACAAGAGAAGATGGATAGGATCAAGAAGGAGGGTGCCCCTCCCGGACGGTCCACTATCGCGTATCGAGGCGGAATGTCAGGACCCCGATCCTAAGTCACACAGGTCTAGCCTGTAACACATCATATCACTTCGCGGCCTCACGCACGGTATCCCCACGGGTGCCACCTTACCTGGCACGGGACCGTTTGCGCAGTTTGTCACACGTATATGATAGTATCGCTAGCATCCATATGACAGAGAACCCGGGCCGACATGACTAGTTATAAACCAGAAGTGGCGCTAAATTACAGAGATAGGCATACATGACCCAGCAACGAATGTGTCGGTCATCAACGTATGAACCCAAGTCGTAGCAAGCTACAACGACTTAAAGGAACAACGTGTGACATTTCCCCTAAGGGACAATCACAGGAACGAAGAAGAACACATGCCGGCCAGCCTAAGTGTTCCGGAGCAGTAGCAAGCTACCAAGGCTCAGAGGAAGCACTAGGAGACATTTCCCTGTAAGATAGGCTACCAAGGGTAAACAACTAGGTGTCGAATCCCACACATAGCAATACACATTACACGTACGCATGACATGCAAGTATGTGCTGTACAACATGGCATCACAACATAACCCAACAACTCATATAGATAAAGGCCCAGAAGAGCCATCAAAGCATTTATTACAAACAGAGGTCACATGACCCAACATACAGAGCATACAGGCAACGGAAGCATAATATGTCTGAGTATAGACAACTACAAATGAAAAAGGTTGAGAAGCCTGACTAACTACAAGACCCTTCCAAGGTACAAGATCGTAGCTGAGGTAACAAGCTAAACGTCGAAGTACACGCGGAACCACTAGTGAGACTGAAGTCTCTCTCTGCAAAACATAAATTAAGCAAACGTGAGTACAAAGGTACTCAGCAAGAATTACATCAGAACTAGCTAAATATGCATCAGTATCAACAAAGGGGGTGGTGGAGTTTGACTGCAGCAAGCCAGCTTTGACTCGGTGGCTATCCTAAACTACGACTCCACGTAACTCTTTTGAGGTGGCGCACACGAGTCCACATATTCACCAAACAATACACCACTATGGATCCGCTTCCGTCTCCCTACGAGAAGGCCATCCATAGCACTCACGCCTATCTTGCGTGTTTTAGTGTATCCACTTTCACTTGTCTATGAACTATACAGGTAACCCAGAAGTCCATTTCCGCGGACACGACTATTCGAATAGATCATATATAACCCTGCAGGGGTGTACTTCTTCACACATGCTCTCGCCACTTACCGCCATGTACACTTCATGTATCTCGGCAACCTTCAAGTCTCTCGTCCAGGTTTATCGCCTATTTGGGTTCCATCCATGGGGAGCTCCGGCCGGGGTGTCGCTCACGGCCCCAAACGATGTGTACAGGGTTCCCGCATCCCCAAACGGGCGACCGGTACACCATGCCATGTACCTGCCGCGTCACAGCCCACCCTGAGGGTCAGCGCTGCGCACGACCTCTAGTAAACTACAAACACTAGAAACTAGTTGCAACTCCTGGACAGAGGACAAGGGCAGTTAATAAGTGGAGAGAGCTTGAAGCGCCCGAAGCCCAATGCGTGGTAGTAGCTGTTTCATGGATCACAAACACTGAATTTAGTTCCTGAGGACGGCTGCAATGTGACAACCCACCATGTACTCCTACATGGCCTCTCATCGCTACCTTTACCAAATCTTGTTCACACACTTAGCTGACACAAAGTAGGACATGTTCATCACCCTTCCAATTCATCCCCGATGAATCAGACCTGAGACAACTATAAGCAATAGCAGGCATAACCAGAAAGCATGAATGAGTAGGCACAACATGGCTCAAACTACTCCTACTCATACTAGTGGGTTTCAACTATTTACTGTGGCAATGACAGGTCATGCAATGGAAAGGGGTTCAACTACCGCAGCAGGTAACAGTTGAAGCGTTGTTGTCCTAATGCATTAAAAGAGCAGGAGCGAGAGAGTGGGATTGTATCGGAATGCTCAAAGGGGTTTTGCTTGCCTGGCACTTCCGAAGATGGTACAGTGTCTTCATCAGTGTCATCGATCACATCGTCGGAACAACGTCTACTGAGAGGGGACAAATACCGGCAACAGAGAAAGAAACACAATCAATGCAATGCACAATATGATGCATGACCATGACATGGCATTATGTTGTGATTTGAGCTAATGCAACTAGCAACAGGTTAAATGAAGTTGGTTTGAATCCAAGATTCAAATTCAAACTCCATATGTGGATATTCAAATGCCATTTATATGATTTGGCCTAAACAACCATCATAAGTTGTTCTAACATGCATGAAAATGCCATAAACAGATTCCTTGAATTTTTCTCATCATTTTTCATATATAAATTATTTTCATTGGAGTTATATATTATTTTTTTTGAATTTTAGAAGTTTTAGCTATTTTCTGAAATAAATAAATCATTTCTGATTTATTTTAAATTACAGAAAATAGTTACTGCGTCAGCACTAGGTCATGCTGACATCAGCGAGTCAACAGGCGGGTCCAGGTCAAACCTGACCAGTGGATCCCACTATTCAGTCTCTCAGCACTAACTAAAAGTTTAAAATTAAACTAAACAAACACGAGGCCCACATGTCAGTGTCTAATTAAGTTAATGACAGCAATTAAAACTTAATTAAAACCCTAAACTAAAACTAGTCAAAGGCTGGCCCCACATGTCATTGACTCAGGGTGGTCAAATCCTGGTCAAGTTGAGTCAAACCCACCGGCGACTCGACGCCGGCGAGGCCAGACACGGCGGAGAGGCTCGGGATTCCTCCTCCGGAGACCAAATCAACGGCTGAGCCCATCTATGAGTAGCTGGAGCTCGCACACGTCGATTGGTGCCCTCAGCTTCGCCGGAGGTGGCCTAAAGTGACGGCGGCGACCTCAGACGCGGCGGCCGGCATTCGGGTGATGAAGGAAACGGCCCTACGGACCTCTCCAGGAGCAACGGGTGGCCCTGTCCGATGCTCGGGAGTGCAAGGCGTGCAGTGGCGAGCTCGGAGGCAAGCTACGGTGGCTGTGTCCATGGCGGCGACTTGGCCGGCGGAGCCAAGCTCTCGGGTGCGGTGGTTAGCTAGGCTAGGTGGAGCAAACGACCGCAAAGAGAGAGGGGAAACAGGCAGGGGCTCACGGCGAAGGTAGTGGTGGCCTCGGCGAGCTTGAGGAAGCACCGGAGCAGGCACATGGCCGCCGGCGATCTCGGCGGACCGAGGTTGAAGAAGACGAAGACGGTGACGTTTCAGGGCTTCCGACGTCACCTGGCTTGGTAATGAGGTTGAGGACGAGGTGGCCGAGCTACTGGGCACGCCGAGGTGTCGAGGGGGAGGCTCTGGGTGCGGCAACGGCGAGCGGCGGCGACGGTGGCGCTCGGCCACGAGGCGCGAAGCGAGAGAGAGGAGGGGATGAGGACGGGGCAGTGGCGAGAGGGTTCGAGCCGTTGTTTGGCATCTCCAGGGCATCGAGAGGGAAGCGGCAAGCAGGAGGTGGCCGGGGCGCGTGTGCGCGCACGGCGGCCACACGCCTCGCGTCCTTCTGGCCAGATCGGCTGCACAGTGCTAGGCCGGCTCTGGTGCAGGTAAGCAGCCCAGGTGATCTCTTCTCTCTCTCTCTCTCTATTTTCTAATTCTTTCTGTTTTCTATTATTTCTGCAGGTTTGTGGCTTTTCTAAAAATGCTTAGGCACTTTCAAAAATCACCAAACTGCTCATGCCTACTGTTTAGCATATAACCAACATAGAACATTCCAGTTTAGGATTATTTGGACATTTAGAATAATTAGTAGCATTTAAATGCCCAAATGCAAATACTTTAAGATTTAATTCAAAAATCCAGATTGGTCCTAGAAATATGTGCAACATTTTTGGCAGAGGTTTTTAATCAATCCAAAAATGATGAACTTTTCCAGAGGGCTTTTTGGGTTCATTGAAAAATATTTTAATTTGACCCTAGTTGAATTCAATTGGTGCTAGGGTTTGAGCATCCCCATTTCCAGTTTCTGAGAAATTTAAACATGATGAAATAGGCAAGTGCTATCCTAGGGCAAGGTAAAGCTAGGGATGTGACAACTCACCCCCACTAAACAAGAATCTCGTCCCGAGATTCAAGACGTGAGGTAAGAAATCAGAGGGACACTAACTAACACAATCTTCATGATCCAAGTGTCCTTCATATGAATTTCGATTGCTTGCATAATGTTGATCTTGACATCCTTGCTTTCGAGGTCTTTGTCCAACACGGTGATGACAAAAGAAACTCTACAAAATTGATCTTCTGAAAGATCAAGCAACTCAAGACCAATTCATGGAGTGAGACGTTGAAACATCTCTTGAGCTGAGACACGGTACACACATCCAGAGGGATGGAGTGAAACAAATGATGAAGGTTCATTTGGTAGGCAATAATTCCACTCTTAAGAAGATGGTGATCGATGTCACCAGACGGGGCACCTTTAGAGAAAGTGACTCGTAGAATTATCCCCTTAAGTGGCAAAAAGAATTACTTTTGATTTAGAGATCATTGAAATTCCCTATACCAGCCTAAGGTGTTCACAAACGATCGTTTGACGGAGTCCGGAGGAATGACATTTTCGGGCCAGAATGGATGATGTGGACTACCTTGTTGAAGACAACACAAGGGATGATTTTGCTTATCATCGGAAATGGATGGAACCCATGGCAAGTCCACTTCTGAAGATAATCCTGAACAGCAGTGGCTGAGAAAGGCAACCCATGGAAAATTGGCACATTGGCGGTGCAAGCTGGGAACAAAATGCAAAGGCTGGGAATGATTCTGGTAACTGGGGTGAATCCCAACAGTAGAGAGCAAATCTACTCCTGAGGGGTTATAGCATAACCAAGAACACTGGGAGCAATCCCGGTTAGTGCCAGTGATAACACCTAGTGCTTGTGCGTGCTATCAAGAACTTGAGCATTCCCATATTCATCAAGGTTTTACCAATATCTGTGCCAAGGATCTTGGCAGCACAACATACGAGCATGATGAATAGCGATGGACAATGCAGATGCAAAGGAAGATAACACTTTCTCGGATTTCACCTGAGTGAGGCCAAGGGGACGAAATCTGGAGGATCGACCAGGAGACATTTAGCACTCCGCTCCTAATGTTCTCCTTGATGTGCTAGCGCAACCCATTTATTAAAATGGTTTGGTACCTAGAACGTCAAGTAAAAGGTCAGACTTCAGGAGCACAAAAATTCCATAAGGAACAACTAGGGAGTAAATCCTACGAAGTCCTTATGGGGAGGTGGCCAACTTCTTCAATCAAGATGCTACAACAATAGGTCTTCCGGCTGGGTGTGTTGGCCACGACATACACTTTACCGGTTATCGAGAGACCAATATTATAGTTCTTGGAAAATGCTCTAACCATCATATCTGCCTGAGATTCAGTTCTGGTTGTTGTCAGGATATTCCAGACTCGTCGAGTCTAGAAAGAAAATAAAAGTTTGCAACACAAATCGACGAGAGGGCGTTGCGAGATTCTCAGGGAGTGAACTACGATAACAAGCTCCAAAACATGAGCTAGTTCTGCTACGTACCTGTGAACACATTGTCCCAGACAAGCATGACCACGTAGTAGTATTATGATAAAATACAACCGGGTTCAGATTGGGAATCATCATTGGAGATAACGAAGTCTTGTGCATGTCCGTCTGGGCCCTTCGGGATTAGCGCATGAACTTCTTTTCTTGAACAAATCAATCAGTGGCTTGGTGTGCTAGGGATACATATAGAGTGAAGGTTGCAAGTCTCCAAACCACAGAGTACTTTGCACGTATGCATGACTGACTTGAGATGATTCCACAGGAAGCAAAACAACTTTCTCAAACTCACGGTGGCAACTTACATCAATTACACATGAATTAGGGAGAGTCTCTTCTCTCACCAACATATACCTCATGAACAGGACACGAAGGCGATGCTTACAAAGTTTCCAACACTAGCTTAATGTCCTACAAAATCATGGAGGAGATAGCAGTGTTGCTGATGGGCTCAACAACAATTCATCAAGGTTTCCATGGAGATGGAATTCCATTATTATGTGAATAAGTGATAGCATTGGTCAGACCAATAGATGTAACAGTGTATGCTCGAGGGATCAACCACGAGTAAGACAACATTATGAATATCGTTGGTTCTAATTTGACTTAACGATAGCCCACACTTAAATCAAAGTTTTGTCAAGACAATGGATCCAACAACTGATCACGAGGATCAATCGATGAAGATATCATCTTTCTTCAACACACACACAAAAGAAATCCCTTGGCAGGAACTAAGTCAGGCAAGCTTTTATCTTCCAACTCTCCAAGTTGTCGTTTAGCTTAACCGACTAGCTCAGGGTATCCAACACAGATTCTTGGAGAAAGGGTGGTTTAGAGATAAACCAGCTTGATCATGAGCTCAACATAACGTTCAGGGAGCAACCTGGTAATACTTCCGAGAAGATATTCGGAAAATCATGGACCACCGCTATGTTACTAAGCTCGAGATCAATCTTGCTTTTCAGGGCAAAATGATATGATCAAACGAGCGAGGGATTGACACAATCCTAACTCATTGATCGAAGAGTGCACCAGAAAAATGGACTAGGTAGCACGATCAATCTTAGGATGATGATTCAGTAACCAGCACACTAAGAATGGGATTGTTGTCCTTTAACTTCCAAGCAACGAAGTTGCTAGGAGTATTGATTTCACACATCACAATTCACTTGTCAGCATTCTGGTTACGATAACATGGAGACCGAGGAACAAACATTGATGGCAAGAAGTATCACCTTATCAAAAGTTCATAGGAGGTGGTGCAATTCCCATGACATTCTTGACATAAAATGGTAATACTCCAGGATAGAACAGATTAGAAGCTGGATTAGCATTCTTCATCTAGGAAGTACAACTTATTTGACCCAATCCTGGATATGGATAAGGTACTGGAGTTTGTTTCTCCTAGTCATTCCAGAATAATGACTTGACGGACCACAAGGGTAAAAGGCATCGATGAACACGAGTGCACAACTACCCCTGACTATCAACTGATAGACGGGGTCATAAAACGAATAAAGGGACAACTCAAAGGAACATATAACTTTCCGAGTTGTGGATGCATAGACTAGCATGTCGATCTTTCAACATATTTCTTCCGGATAGCCCATGCAGAAAGGTAGGACTGGCAGAGTCACAATATAGAATCAAGAACTCCTCAAGAGTACTCTTATTGTGATATTTTGGTTTGGGAGAACTTCTGCCAAGAATGGTTCATGGTATTGGAAGAACGATAACCACGGACCTTGAGGACTAACACAAGGTTACTAATAACCTAAGGAAGCTAGCAATTACTATCAACATGAGGTAAGTAGGGTGAATCTCGGGTTCAAAACCCAGAAGTGGAATACCTACACGCTAAGTGGCATCACGGGATGCTTTCGAGAATGGTAGCCAGAATCATCACACCGGGGACACAAAACATGGCTAGATTACTAGGTGACTCCCTAAAACACCTAGGGTCATAATAATAGCTCCAACATATATGTCGAGGCAACAGAGTATCTCAACTCACCGATTAGTGTGATTAAACTGGCCCAAAGTAGCATCGGGAACATGAAGAAGGGATTTGCAAATGCATCAGATTATTTAGAGACCTTGGGTAACTCGGACAGCATAACGGTTGTAAATGCTCGAAAATACTTTTGAGACTCATCCACGAAGATAGCATAACCACTCGACATCATACCCTCAAGGTTCTGAGACCAACAGTTTAACAAACAGAAGTACTTGAGACTGAACTGAGAGTTGAATCCACCATTAACGTGATCCTGATAGATAGAATGAGAATCCTAGTTCTTAATCCCCGTAGAAGAAGAAGGTGACTCAGATCAGAAGGTCATAGGGTAAAGGAGTAAAAAGAGCCTTACGTTCCCTTCCACAATCAATTCCCTTATTATAACTAAAGAATTTCTAGACACGACTTCGACCAGTTTGGCTTACTAATCCTACAGGCAGTCAGGCTCTGATACCAAAGCTGTCAGGACCCTGATCCTAAGTCACACAGGTCTAGCCTGTAACACATCATATCACTTTGTGGCCTCACGCACGGTATCCCCACGGGTGCCACCTTACTTGGCCCGGGACCGTTTGCGCATTTTGGCACACGTATATGATAGTGTCGCTAGCATCCATATGACAGAGAACCCGGGCAGACATGACTAGTTATAAACCAGAAGTGGCACTAAATTACAGAGATAGGCATACATGACCCATCAACGAACGTGTCGGTCATCAACGTATGAACCCAAGTCGTAGCAAGCTACAAGGACTTAAAGGAACAATGCGTGAAATTTCCCCTAAGGGCCAGACACAGGAACGAAGAAGGACACATGCCGGCCAGCCTAAGTATTCCGGAGCAGTAGCAAGCTACCAAGGCTCAGTGGAAGCACTAGGAGACATTTCCCAATAAGATAGGCTACCAAGGGTAAACAACTAGGTGTCGGATCCCACACATAGCAATACACATTACACATACGCATAACATGCATGTATGTGCTGTACAACATGGCATCACAACATAACCCAACAACTCATATAGATAAAGGCCCAGAAGAGCCATCAAAGCATTTATTACAAACAGAGGTCACATGGCCCAACATACAGAGCATACAGGCAACGGAAGCATAACATGTCTGAGTACAGACAACTACAAATGAAAATGGCTGAGAAGCCTGACTAACTACAAGACCCTTTCAAGGTACAAGATCATAGCTGAGGTAACAAGCTAAACGTCGAAGTCCACGCGGAACCACTAGTGAGACTGAAGTCTCTCTCTACAAAACATAAATTAAGCAAATGTGAGTACAAAGGTACTCAGCAAGACTTACATCAGAACTAGCTAAATATGCATGAGTATCAACAAAGGGGGTGGTAGAGTTTGACTGCAGCAAGCCAGCTTTGACTCGGTGGCTATCCTAAACTACGCCTCCAAGTAACTCTTTTGAGGTGGCGCACACGAGTCCACATATTCACCAAACAATACACCACTATGGATTCGCTTCCGTCTCCCTACGAGAAGGCCATCCATAGCACTCACGCTTATCTTGCGTGTTTTAGTGTATCCACTTTCACTTGTCTATGAACTGTACAGGTAACCCAGAAGTCCATTTCCGCGGACACGGCTATTCGAATAGATCATATATATAACCCTGCAGGGGTGTACTTCTTCACACACGCTCGCGCCACTTACCGCCATGTACACATCATGTATCTCGGCAACCTTCAACCGGAAGCCTGGCGAGGGTGTCGGCCACGACCTAACTAACCACACAAGTCTCTCGTCCAGGTTTATCGCCTACTTGGGTTCCATCCGTGGGGAGATCCGGCCGGGGTGTCGCTCACGGCCCCAAATGATGTGTACAGGGTTCCCGCATCACCAAACGGGCGACCGATACACCGTGCCACGTACCTGCCGCATCACAGCCCACCCTGAGGGTCAGCGCTGTGCACGACCTCCAGTAAACTACGAACACCAGAAACTAGTTGCAACTCCTGGACAGAGGACAAGGGCAGTTAATAAGTCGAGAGAGCTTGGAGCGCCCGGAGCCCAATGCGTGGTAGTAGCTGTTTCATGGATCACAAACACAGATCTCAGTTCCTGAGGACAGCTACAATGAGACAACCCACCATGTACTCCTACATGGCCTCTAATCGCTACCTTTACCAAATCGTGTTCACACACTTAGCTCACACACAGTAGGACATGTTCATCACCCTTCCAATTCATCCGCGATGAATCAGACCTGACACAACTCGAAGCAATAGCAGGCATAACCAGAAAGCATGAATGAGTAGGCACAACATGGCTCAAACATCTCCTACTCATACTAGTGGGTTTCAACTATTTACTGTGGCAATGACAGGTCATGCAGTGGAAAGGGGTTCAACTACCGCAGCAGGTAATAGTTGAAGCGTTGTTGTCCTAATGCAGTAAAAGAGCAGGAGCGAGAGAGTGGGATTGTATCGGAATACTCAAAGGGGTTTTGCTTGCCTGGCACTTCCGAAGATGGTACTGTGTCTTCATCAGTGTCATCGATCACATCGTCGGAACAACGTCTACTGAGAGGGGACAAATACCTGCAACAGAGAAAGAAACACAATCAATGCAATGCACAATATGATGCACGATCATGACATGGCATTATGCTGTGATTTGAGCTAATGCAACTAGCAACAGGTTAAATGAAGTAGGTTTGAATCCAAGATTCAAATTCAAACTCCATATGTGGATATTCAAATGCCATTTATATGATTTGTCCTAAACAGAAGCCATAAGTTTTTCTAACATGCATGAAAATGCCATAAACAGATTCCTTGAATTTTTATGATCATTTTTCATATATAAATTATTTTCATTGGAGTTATAGATTATTTTCTGTGAATTTTAGAAGTTTTAGCTATTTTCTAAAATAAATAAATCATTTCTGATTTATTTTAAATTACAGAAAATAGTTAATGCGTTAGCACTAGGTCATGCTGACATAAGCAAGTCAACAGGCGGGTCCAGGTCAAACCTGACCAGTGGGTCCCACTGGTCAGTCTCTCAGCACTAACTAAACGTTCAAAATTAAACTAAACAGACACGGGGCCCACATGTCAGTGTCTAATTAAGTTAATGACAGCAATTAAAACTTAATTAAAACCCTAAACGAATACTAGTCAAAGGCTGGCCCCACATGTCATTGACTCAGTGTGGTCAAACCCTGGTCAAGTTTGGTCAAACCCGCCGGCGACTCGACGCCGGCGAGGCCATACACGGCGGAGAGGCTCGGGATTGCTCCTCCGGCGACCAAATCAACGGCTGACCCCATCTACGAGTAGCTGGAGCTCGCGCGCGTCGATTGGTACCCTCAGCATCGCCGGATGTGGCCTAAAGTGACGGCGGCGACCTCAGATGCGGCGGCCGACGTTCGGGTGATGAAGGAAACAGCGCTACGGACCTCTCCGGGAGCAACGGGTGGCCCTGTCCGATGCGTGGGAGTGCAAGGCGTGTAGTGGCGAGCTCGGAGGCAAGCTACGGTGGCTGTGTCCACGGCGGCGACTTGGCCGGCAGAGCCAAGCTCTCGGCTGCAGTGGTTAGCTAGGCTAGCTCTAGGGGAAACAGGCAGGGGCTCACGGCGAGGGTAGTGGTGGCCTCGGCGAGCTTGAGGAAGCATCGGAGCGGGCACATGGCTGCTGACGATCTCGGCGGACCGAGGTTGAAGAAGATGAAGACGGCGACGTTTCAGGGCTTCCGACGTCGCCTTGCTTGGTGATGAGGTCGAGGACGAGGTGGCCGAGCTACTGGGCACGCCGAGGGGTCGAGGTGCGGCAACGGCGAGCGGTGGCGACGGTGGCGCTCGGCCACGAGCCGCGAAGCGAGAGAGAGGAGGGGATGAGGACGGGGGAGTGGCGAGGGGGTTCGAGGCGTTGCGTGGCGTTTCCAGGGCGTCGAGAGGGAAGCGACAAGCAGGAGGTGGTCGGGGCGCATGTGCGCGCACGGCGGCCACACGCCTTGCGTCCTTCTGGCGTGAGGTAGGCGATGACTGGCACTGTGGGCCAGATGGGCTGCACAGTGCTGGGCCGGCTCTGGTGCAGGTAAGCAGCCCACGTGAGCTCTTCTCTCTCTCTCTTTTCTAATTCTTTCTGTTTTCTATTATTTCTGCAGGTTTGTGGCTTTTCTAAAAATGCTTAGGCACTTTCAAAAATCACCAAACTGCTCATGCCTACTATTTAGCATATAACCAACATGGAACATTTCAGTTTAGGATAATTGGACATTTAGATTAATTAGTAGGATTTAAATGCCCAAATGCAAATACTTTAAGATTTAATTCAAAAATCCAGAATGGTCCTAGAAATATGTGCAACATTTTTGGCAGAGGTTTTTAATCAATCCAAAAGTGATGAACTTTTCCAGAGGGCATTTTGGGTTCATTGAAAAAGATTTTAATTTGACCCTAGTTGAATTCAATTGGTGCTACGGTTTGAGCATCCCATTTCCAGTTTCTGAGAAATTTAAACATGATGCAACAGGCAAGTGCTATTCTAGGGCAAGGTAAAGCTAGGGATGTGACACAAAAGGCCCTCAGGAGATGTATCTTCCATGGATGAAGAGCCACCCCAGCGATGACATATGGCGGCAAGGGAATATCGCAAGCTTTTCCCTGCACCACCGACAAAACACCGCCGTATCCCACTCCTCCATTCCCCCACACCCTCAAGTGATAAGGGGGGCCAGACAGATGAAGACAAGGAGGAAGACCCAGAAGAGCAAGAATACGTGACCGAGCATTCCGCCGCTTAGGCATTATTCGCAACTCGGATATGCCAGTTCGTGACCTCTACGGTACGATAGGTCGTGTAACCCCTATGCGAAGTCGAGTCCTTGTATGGTTCATATGAAGCCATCTAGTATTTGCTTTTGTTGTGTTTGGATGTACGTCCTATCTTCCCTTCGGGAATATGTAAACGACTGCATCACCCATTCGGATTTTAATGAATGTGTTTGGCCCTTTTGGCCCTTGCATGAAAATGATTAGTGTCACACCCACCCCCTTACTAGGCACCCATCTTTATTGCTTTCCCTCTTCCAAATCATGAGACCTTTTACCGCTCCAACAGGATGCCTGTTGTAACTCATAGTGGTACCTCTACCCAGCAGCCTGAAGCCGGAGCATCCGCCCAATCAGAGGCCGTCCAAGACCAAACCCACGACCAAGCTCCACCACCACCTCCTCTGAACATGGACATGGCTCAGCTTCTCCAAGCTTTTCGAGAGGAACGCCAAGCCAACACCACAACCCTTCAGATGATTGCTCAAGCTGTCACCAACAACCGCCAGCCGGTGGGGAATGGAAATTGACTTTACACGTTGGCAGAGTTCAAGAAGCATGCACCGCCAACTTTCATCGAGACTGCTGAACCCCTGCATGCATACCACTGGGTCCGCACCATTGAGGACTTGCTGGAACTAGTCGGTTGCACCGAAGACCGCGATAAGGTGGCTTATGATGCCCACTGCCTCGGGGGGATTGCTAGAGCTTGGTGGGATAGATTCAAGGTCATGCATGTTGGGCAAGACATCACTTGGGACAACTTCAAGGCAGAATTCTGCAAGGCCCATATTCCTTCCGGAATCATGGCTATCAAAAAGCGTGATTTTCGAGCCCTAAAGCAAGGAAGTGGCACTATCAAGGAGTACATGCAGAAGTTCAGTGTTCTGTCAAGGTATGCCCCTGAAGATGTCAGCACTATTTCTGCAAAAAGGGAGCGCTTCATGGAAGGCCTCAATCAGACTCTGTAGTACTCGCTTGTCGTGTGCGACTGCCCAACCTTCCCTGACCTGGTGAACAAAGCACTCATGCTTGAGGACAAGCAGCGTGCTCTGGAAGACACTCGTAAGTGCAAGATGATCAGCAAGGGAAGTTCCAACAACCAGAAGCCTCGCCCGTGGCAGCCAGCCCCGGCCAAGCCAACCTAGCAGCAGCCAAGAGCTCCTGCACCTCGCACCAACTATCAGCCTCAGTAGTATGCCAACCCAAGGCCAGCTTTCAACCCCAATAACAGTGGTGGCAACAAGATCAATAATCCACACCAAGTCACTTGCTTTGGATGTGGTCAGTCAGGACACATCTCAATGGTGTGCCCCAACAAGAAGCATGATGCCCCGCGCCCCAATGCGCAGAACCCAGGACAAGGCCGCGGGATGCCACCAAGGAACCAAGCTCCTCGCAACCTGCCTAACCACGGGAAGGGGCGTGTGAATCACATCACTGCTGAAGAATCCCAGGAAGACCCAGATGTCGTGCTGGGTACGTACCTTGTCAACTCAGCACCTGCAACTGTCTTGTTTGATTCTCGAGCCACGCATTCATTTGTCACTCAAAGATTTGCATTAAAAAGTGGCATGACCCCTACACCCCTGAATAACCCCATGGTGGTACAAACCCCTGGAGCAGAGATGAGAGCCAAGATAGGCTGTAAGGGAGTCAGTATTACCATTAACGGGGTAGATTTCCTAGCAGACCTCATCGTCCTGAGATCACAAGGATTGGATGTGATCCTAGGCATGAATTGGCTCAGCAAGCACCAAGGCTTGTTAGACTGTGCCAACCGGACTGTCACTGTGACCAATGACCAAGGAGTCGAGGTTAAGTTTGCTTCCAACTCCTCTTCTGCTCAAAACACTCAAGTCAACTGTCTATCTGAAGTTGGACTGGAGCAAGTACCAGTAGTATGCAAGTATCCCGATGTCTTTCCGGATGAGCTACCGGGAATGCCCCCTGACCGTGACATTGAGTTCATCATCGAGCTAATGCCCAGAGCAGGACCCATCTATAAGAAGCCTTATAGAATGGGGACGGAAGAATTAGCCGAGTTGAAGAAACAACTGGAAGAGCAGCTGAGGAAGGGATTTATCCGCCCAAGTGCCTCCCCTTGGGGATCACCTGTTCTGTTTGTGGAAAAAAGGGAAGGTACCATCCGCTTATGCATTGACTACCATTCCCACAATGAAGTTACAACCAAGAACAAGTATCCACTTCCCAAGATTGAAGATCTGTTTGATCAACTCGGCGGAGCCAAGGTGTTCTCCAAGATCGACCTCAGATCTGGGTACTACCAACTGAAGATCGGACCCCAAGATATTCCGAAGACGGCATTTGTAACCAGATATGGCCTGTACGAGTGCACGGTCATGTCCTTTGGGTTAACCATTGCCCCAGCTTACTTCATGTACCTCATGAATAAAGTCTTCATGGAATATTTGGACAAGTTTGTTGTTGTCTTCATCGATGACATTCTTGTCTTCTCGAAGACGGAGGAAGAGCACGAGCAACATTTGAGGACGATCCTAGAGAAGCTTTGAGAGCACCAACTATCCGCCAAATTCAGCAAGTGAGAATTTTGGCTGCATAAAGTTGGATTCTTAGGTCATGTCTTGACCGAAGAAGGATTGTGAGTTGATCCCGCAAAGATCAAAGCTGTGACCCAATGGCAATCTCCAACGACCGTCAAGGAAGTCAGTAGTTCAAGCCTTGAAGACATGGCAACATTACCTTCTAGGGAAATGGTGTGAGATATACACAGCCCACAAAAGTCTGAAGTACATTTTCACCTAGAAGGAATCGAACATGAGGTAACGAAGATGGTTGGAACTAATCAAAGATTATGACCTCAGTGTTCAATATCACCCCGGGAAGGCTAACGTGGTAGCCGATGCCTTAAGCAGAAAGGCTTGCTCCCTGAATGCCATAATTCAAAAAAGGCAGCCAGCCCTATTTGAAGAGCTGGAACAATTCAGTTAGGAATTGGTCACCCCTGGATTTCTAGACCATCTGGAAGTCAAACCAACCCTGATGGACGAAGTCAAGAAGGCACAAGGTGGGCACGCAATCATTGAAGGCATCAAGAATAAGATGAAGCTAGGCAAGGCCCCAGGATTCTCCGAGGAAGAGAACGGGAATGTTTGGTACAAAGGCCGTATCTGCGTACCAAACAAGATGGAGCTAAAGAACCTGATCCTGCAAGAAGCCCACGACACTCCGTATTCCATCCACCCCGGAGGAACCAAGATGTATCAAGACTTGAAGGAAAGATTCTGGTGGCACGGGATGTAAAGAGAGATTGCAACCTATGTTGCAAAGTGTGGTGTGTGCCAAAGGGTCAAGGCTGAATAACAGCGACCCGCTGGATTGCTCCAACCACTCAAGGTTCCTGAGTGGAAGTGGGATAAAGTCGGAATGGACTTCATCACTGGATTACCAAGGTCGAATAAAGGACATGACTCCATCTGGGTCATAGTCAACCATTTGACCAAGGTAGCCCATTTCATTCCTGTCAAGACTACTTATAATGGCAACCAGCTGGCAACTCTCTACATCGATAGAATCATAAGCCTTCATGGTGTTCCCAAGGAGATTATGTCAGATCGAGGAACCCAGTTTACCTCAAGGTTCTGGAAGAAGTTCCAAGAAGCCTTGGGAACCAAGTTGTCTTTCAGCACGGCTTTCCACCCGCAGACCGGAGGTCAGACAGAGTGAGTAAATCAAATTCTCGAAGACATGCTCCGAGCCTGTGTCTTGGCATATGGAGCCAAGTGGGAAGATTGCCTCCCTTTTGCCGAGTTCTCCTACAACAACAGTTATCAGTCGATCCTTCAAATGGCACCATTTGAGGTGTTGTACAGACGCAAGTGTCGCACACCCCTCAACTGGTCAGAGACTGGAGAAGGACTAGTCTTTGGACCAGATATTCTCCGCGAAGCAGAAGAGCAAGTCCAACTAGTTAGAGAACGTTTGAAGGCAACCAAGTAAAGGCAGAAGAGCTATGCTGACACTCATCGCCAAGATATGAGTTTCCGTGTCGGAGACCATGTGTACCTGCGAGTAACTCCTCTGAAGGGAACCAAACGTTTCCACGTTAAGGGGAAGCTCGCACCAAGGTTCATTGGACCCTTTGAGATCGCTGAACGACGAGGAGAAGTGGCTTACCAGTTGGAACTACCACCTAAGCTATCCGATGTGCACAACGTATTCCACGTGTCACAACTCCGGAAGTGTCTCCAAGTTCCGAACAAGACTGATCTCTACAAGGATGTTGATCACCAAGCCATTGATCTTCATCCTAATTTAACCTACCGCGAGAAGCCCATTCGCATTCTGGATGAAGCAGAGCGACGGACGCGAAGCCGCAGCATCAAGTATTTCAAGGTCCAGTGGAGCAACCACACGGAAGCAGAAGCAACTTGGGAACGTGAAGACTATCTTAGATCCGAGTATCCCGATCTCTTGTAAGACCTAGTTTAGGAATCTCGGGGATGAGATTCTTGTAAGGGGGTAGGTCTGTCACACCCTGCATTTTGTAACATGTCATTTGCATCAATAAAGCATGAAAATTCGGACCAGCAAAAACTTTTGGCATCATTTGGCTTTTATTTGGAATTAAGTTTCTCTCTCTGTGATTTTCAAGTGCTCTTTAAAGTGAACTACTCCCTCTTGTAGATTTCATCTCCTTACCCCAAGACTTCTGCCCAATGATCATACCAAGTGTATATAACAGTATAGTAATTTCTTACAAAAATAATTTGGCCAAAAAGTATTTTAAAAAATTAGTTTTCCAAAAACCCCTGAATTAAGGTTTGCACTGCAAGTGCTTGATTTAGGGTGAGAAAAATATTTCAAAGATTATATTTGAAATATAGTAGATATAGGACTCCCATAAACCACAAAAATATAATTTTAAAAGTTATTTTCCTATTTTATTTAAAGGCTTTTTCTTAAGGCCAGAAATGGTCTTTAATAGGGAAAAATTATTTAACTATTTCAAAAATATTTGCCAAAATTCAGAGAGACTCCCAAGACATATATTGTCCATATATAAGAGTTTCAACACTTGGTCATGTTCAAAATATTGGACAAATTCCTCAGAAACCCTTTCTGGATATTTCAAGCTTTTGAAATATTTACAAAGGAAATATTCTCTAAAAATTCCAGGGAAATTCTGTCATGTCATATATGACATATTTGATGATCTTGCCAAGCCCCATGCCTTGGGAAGCAAGAAAACATCATCAAAACCCCTCAAAACCATTATGTCCATATTTGAAGTGTGAGCAACTTTACATTGCCAAACTTGTCCAAATGCTCTCAAACTTGGTACACATGCTAGAATGGTCTAATAATGCATCTAGACCAAATGGCACAAGCTTTGGAGAGGGGTAACTTGATCAGAGTACACCAAAACCATTTCTGTTCAAATTCAAATTTGAACAACATTACATTACCAACTTTTTACTTGGAGCTTCAACCTTTGTGGGCATGATCATAACCCCAAATGATGACACTACACCAAGTGGTGCATCAAGGAGGGATGATTAGGTTGAATCAAACATGGTGAACCCATTTCTGTTGATTTCCAGGGTTCACCAAAGTTACATTGGCAAGCTTCTTTAAATGAGCCCAAACTTGGTGGAGCACCCTATTTCCATATGCCATTTAATCCTGTTATGTAATTCCCAAGATGGAGTTATACCTCCTACGTGTCGAGGCACGACTTAAAGGCATAAATCCATCCTAGAATGATCTCAAGTTTGGTAATCTTTGCACAACTCATGTAAAAGAGGGGATAGTAAACAGAAAATAGTTGGCTTACACTCGCCACGTCACAGAATAACAGTACAAGTCTCAAACATCATACATTAAGAACATCACAACCCTCTAAGGGCAAAATCCAAATGTCAAAGTACCAAACTTAGATAAATAAACCACAGGCGGATCGAATCCTAGTAAGAGTCTCCACTACTGATCATCCGGGTATCGCACATAGTACCGACTACGCTCCTCGTCGTACTCCCAATCCAGCTCGGTGCCATCACCTGGATAGCTCACAACTGGACCTGCATCTGGTGTGGTGAAGTAACTGTGAGCCACAGAGGACTCAGCAATCCCGTCTCTGGGTAACAAGACTATCTAAGCCTTTGGGTGAGGATAAGGCTGAAGAAAAGAATAAGTGTCTGCAGCAGCAACTAGAAACTAACTTACGTGAGTGAGAGCGAGAAGAGAAAGCCTCGGCGAGAAGTGATCACGAGGTGATCCTGTCTACAAGCTCAGCAAACATAACCCCTCCGTGTTCAACTTC
>LR738713.1:201684972-201708459 GCA_902687465.1 Secale cereale | reverse complement strand
GAATCCCTATTCGGAAATTGACAGTCACGGAACACACGCTGGTAGTGTATTAGAAACATCGTGTCAAGTTATCTACAACCGGAATTAACAAGCTCCCATCTGCCACATAACCGCGGGCACGGCTTTCGAAAGTTCAAACCCTGTAGGGGTGTTCCAACTTGACCCATTACAAGCCCACGATCCGCGGAGTCGCAACTCCAAAGTGGGAAGACCCGAGTATCCTCGGAATCCCGTGCTCAAGATATACCGAGCTAAGGTAAGGCTAATCCAGCAAATCCTCCCGGCGTGTCGACACCCTGATAGTAGCCGCGCGTATCTAAATCTCAGGACACGACCGGATGGGTGATGCTACGGGTTTATATCAATCCTCGAGTGTCCTCGTGGTGACCCCGCAGGACCCCCGTTTTGGACCAACACTCATGAGGAGCACTGGCCCGGGGTGGTTGATTAAGAACTCGGGTTAATTACTCCCTATGCAAGTTATTTAGTTGTTAGGCAAATAGTACCAATGTTGGGACTTGCTGGAAAAGACTTAGCACTTAGCGGTTTATCGAGGGGGTCCCATACACCCCAACAGTGTTAGGAACGCATAAACAAGGAACATAACACCGGTTTATACGGTTCCTAACGGCATGAGTGGAACAAATCACCAAGCAAAGGGCTTAGCCTTCCACCCTTGCCAATATATAGATGATTTTATTTTAAGCATTTATATAGTGTGATATAACCCAACCAAACTTCAACATGAAGCAAGCATCTTCGATCTTCACCTGCAACTAGCAATGCTATAAGAAGGGCTGAGCGAAGCGTACTTAGCCAAGCAACGGTTTGCATAGGTAGGTTGGTTAAACAAGGCAATTGGTTACAAGTAGGAGGCTGACAAGAAGATCATGGGCATCGAAGCAAAACTATAGATCGAGACTACTAGCAATAGGCAAAGATAGTAATGTTATCGGGGTTCGGTCATCTTGCCTGAAGAGAAGTCGTTCGGATCGTAAGAAGGGTCCTCGTGCTCAACCTCGTTGGAAACCTCGTGCTCGTACTCGAACTTAGACTCAGCTCCCGGCTCTAAACAAAACAATCACACCAAGCACAAATCAACAAGATGCAATGCGCACTCGAAAAAGATGGATGCATGATGGATGCACTAAGGATGCACACGGAGCACGTAAAAATATCACTCAAGCAAAACACCTCAAAACATGATAACAATCTGATATTATTAATCTACACAGAAAATCAATCAAGTTTGATATAAGATTCGCTGAAATCGAAGTTACGGGCTAAAAGTTATGCCCGAAACAAGAAATGAGCGAAAGATGAAAATTACAGCAACATAGCATCTTCGGAGCTCAAAATAATTGAGCTACAGCACTCAAACAACATGGCAAAGGACATGAACACAAACTAGACATATACTACAGCAACTATGTCCAAAGGTGCACCCCAACGGAGCCACGGATCAATAGCAATGATCTTGGACATATTGAACTTGACAATAAAATTCTGGCAGCAGAATTTTATTGAAACTTTGGAGCAAAAGATAAACATGCTACAGCCACTTAAATAGACATGTGAGAACATAGATGGAAAGTAAACAATATATACTACAAGGAACAATCAATATCCACTCCAAAACTATCATGCTTTGTCCTAGAACATCACACGAACATAGCATCGGAACGTTACAGATTTCAGACTTAGTGAAAATCCACTAAGTCCTAAAACAGCAATATCATCATAGCATCTAAAAGAGCATGTTTAAGTCACCTCGAAACTAAACATGGCAAGCGGTAAGCACCTCATCAAAGTGCACATGAAGGTGATCCCGAAACACACAAGCATGCATCATGTAGGTAAACACAACGATTGCAACGAGTTCAACAAGATGACATTTCATAACAAGTGAAAACACATTACAGCCACATGGCACTTTGCATCGATGATATCAAGGCAATAATAACTCTATCATGCAACCTATCACATACAACACGTAGAGCATGACAAGACGAACACGTGGACATGTCATTTGCATCATTCGGACAAACGAGTTAGAAGATATCACATGGCAAAGGTGGCATAAAAATAACACATAGCAGCAGTTTATATCATGATGCACTCTTGCAACAGCAAAACGAGCACCTAAACGATCTCTAACATGCATGACAACAACAGGCCAAACGTAGAGCAAGTCTCCACGAACGTCTGGACATATTATATGCGCGAAACGGAGTTACACACAAAAAGTTAGAGCAGATCTAAAACAGCATCAGCACACAAAGTTAATAGGGACTTAGGAGGAAAAAGAATCAACCTCAGGATCTGTGAAAAAAAAATTAATAACAACCGGCTCGGGCCGGATCTGGTGCGGCTGGGCTGGTGGCTGAGGGAGGCCACGGGGCGGAGGCGGCCCGGTGGAGGCGGCGCGCTGGCCCGGCGGGATGTGGGCCTCGCGGCTGGCGGAGGCGGCCCACGCGAGCGGTGGGTGGTGCGGGCCTGGCGGTGCGGAGGCGGCCCGGACACACCCGCCGGTGGTCGTTACTCCTGGCGGGATCTAGACTGGCCTCACATATCAATACTAGTCTTTTCTGCGCACTTTGTCCTCACTCGTGCGCACCCGGGAGCAACTTCCCCGTCGGTCACCCATCCTGAAACTACTCCAAGCTGAGCACGCTTAACTTTGGAGTTCTATTCGAATGGGCTCCCGGAAAAGAAGGAATTCCTTATTGATATGAGTAGTCTATCATTCCTAATAAGCCAGGCCATTACATACACCCTCACTCAGAGGAACCGACGTCCTCGTCGGGCCACAGGAACGTTCCCTCTTGGCACAACCGTTTGTGCTTCCAGGACAACATATGTGCCATGCCGTGTGCCACGACGGGTCACAAACGTCATGCACAACATGACTGCAAACTGTCCGCAAACATCCGTGTAACCGCGAGGGTCGGCTCTGATACCAACTTGTAACGCCCCGGACACACCCGCCGGTGGTCGTTACTCCTGGCGGGATCTAGACTGGCCTCACATATCAATACTAGTCTTTTCTGCGCACTTTGTCCTCACTCGTGCGCACCCGGGAGCAACTTCCCGGTCGGTCACCCATCCTGAAACTACTCCAAGCTGAGCACGCTTAACTTTGGAGTTCTATTCGAATGGGCTCCCGGAAAAGAAGGAATTCCTTATTGATATGAGTAGTCTATCATTCCTAATAAGCCAGGCCATTACATGTTAAGTCTCATGTCTAATGGAAATCATTAGGTTTCCCAAAACCACATCAAACACCTTCTGGTGATTTTCCAAAGTTACCACTTTAACCCATTTTCTTAGTCTCCTTGAGCCCAAGTTTTTAGCACGGCTCCCTCAGGCTCCCCTGCACCTCCAGCAACTCTTCTCTGGCCTCAGCTCCATGATTGAGTAGGGGTAAAACCCCAAATGGCATTCTGGATAGCAGTATTCACCATTCTATCTCAGCCCCCTCTTCTTCTAGAAGCTTTCCCTGGCATCCAATGCTCCCCCTGCGTTGTTTACTTCCCCCTAGAGCTAATGGACACGGTGGCCACGCCCAGAGCGCGTGGGACACGGCCATGCCGGCCATTTGAGCACTCTGGAGCAAGCTACAGTCCGCACTATAGCCTCCTACAATCACCAGCACCCGACCACCTCGAGCTTCCCCCTCGCGCCAGTCGATGTGCCTCGACGTCCGCAACGCGCCCCGGCTCTGTCCCCCTCCTCCTTCTCCCTCCCGTGGCTGCCCTCGCACGCGCGCCGGCCGCCCGCAAGCTCCAATCTCTGGCTTCACACGCGCAAGCCCTCTGGATGCTTCCCCGCTCATCCTCTTTCCTCCCGTAGGCGTAGAACTCATCCACGATCAACCCCGACTCGTTCGCGTGAGCCTGCACGGCCTCCTCGCCCATGACCTCGCCGGCGCACAAGTGCACGGTGGACTGGGGCCCAGTTATATAGGCACGCCCCGAGCCTCTCCCGTGGCATCCATCCCACCTCCACACCCCCTAGAACACGCCAGCACCACCTTCTCCTCTCCAGACGGGCCCGAGCTCGAGATCGAGCTCGAGCTCCACCGCTTCGGGTCGCTGTCGATCCAGAGGTACAGGCCCTCCCCGCAGCTACTCTCGTTCGATCTGAAACCGCCGAACCTCGCTGATTGTTTCCCCCTCATTTCCCCTCTCTGCAGCTGCCAGAAACGGCCGGAGCAACCACCACCCGACGCCTCTCCGCCGTCCCTCCTCGTCGCCGGCAAACCAGGCCACTCCGGCGACCAACTCCACCTCCATCAGATCGGTGTCTCCATGCTGACTCCGTCCCCGCCCTTAGCTCGCCCTACCGTGCCCCGAATCGCCGCTGGTGAGCTCGCCGGTCCTCTGCCGGAGGGTTAGGGATGACAGGCGGGCCCCGCCTGTCAGCCTCTCCTCGCCCTCGCCTGTCTCCCCTCTCGCTGGCGCCTGGGCCGCGCCCGTCGGGTTTGAAACCTGGCTCGCGCAGGCACCCGTGCGCTGGGCTGATTCCCCCTGGGCCTGCTGCACTGTGGCCGTTCAGGCCCAGTTGCACAGAAACCTTTTCCTTTTGCTTTTCTGTAAGATTTTCAAATAATTCCACAGGCTTAAATATTTATCCAAATGAATTAATTCTAGTTCCGAAAAACTTGTAAAATTCCAACCTATTTAATGATGTCACTTTCACCCATATCCATGGACCTTTTCTGTTCTTTTCAAATTTAAATCTAAATTTGAACACTAAAACCTCTGTTCAAAAATTCATATACCCCATTCTGTCACTCCAAATCCCAAACTAAGAATTTCTGCCATCTTAGTTTTCCCTCTAGTATTTGATAAAAATAAGTTGAAATTTTTCTGAGCACTTTGGTTTTTCTGTTTTTATTATTGTCTTATTTTTCCGTTGTTTATTGGGACGATTAGATACCGTGTTTGACGAGGTTGGTGAAGAAGAAGGAGGGGAAAGATTTGAAGACCTTGAAGAATTAGCCAATCCAGGCAAGCATTCCTTTGACCGTGATACCCCTTGTGTTCCTCGGAACCCTTTTATTTCCGAATGCATGATGATAAGAGTGACGGTGGTGAACTAGTTGAAAGCCACCACATGATGCATACCCTACTCATGATCTTTACCATGTGCTTAGATGCAATGACAAAAGATTAGTTGCGATGCATAGTGATGCATATGTGCCATGAATCCTTTGTGGTTGCATTCAATTTGAAAACCCCATCGGGTGCCCCTAATGCCCGAGGGTGATGCTGAGTTAGGTCATCACTTGAGGAAGAAGTGGTGTGCCAAGAAAGATCTCGTGTGTGGGTAAAATGATGGATTAGATTTTTGTGTGATTACCGTCCCAACCAAACATGTGCAACCACTCTACCCCTTGTGGGACGGGGCATTACTGATTACTTTGGCTGATACTAGCAAGGTGCCCGCATTACTAGTGACGGGGGAGACTTGAGGTCACTCCCGGGACGTGGTCGAGCTTGGATAGGCGACCATGACTGTTTTTATAGGGCACCCGACACACCGTTGGTCCCTTTGTGTAAGCGTGACATTGTAAAAGGGCAAGTCCCATGATCTATCGTTTATACACGAGGGCCGTGCACCAATGAGGGGACCCTATGTTAGTGTCGTCTAGGGAAAGGTAATGACCAGGTGCTTCCCCCCCAGTACTTGAGGTACTGCAGGATCGTGGGTGGCACGAAAGCTTCCCGGATCTTGTGGGTAAAGTACGCAACCTCTGCAGAGTGTAAAACTATTCGAATAGTCGTGTCCACAGTCATGGACAGTTGGGAGGTGCTACTTAAACTATTTCCAGAATTTTACAACCTCGGTGAAAGTATGTGTGTGTGTTGAGTCAAGGTGGTGACTTGAATCGTTGATAAATAATTGAACTCTATTCATGTTGATATCTGTAACCTGTCTTCGAGGTTACCCAAGTTCATTAATGCATGTTACATGATGGTAGAATAACTTAGCTAGCCTGCAGCTAGGTTGCTTATTGTTATACTCTTGCATTGTTACCTTGAACCAAATCATGGGTTGCTTGCGAGTACATTCAAAGTACTCATTGGCTTGCCACTGGTTATTTGATTGGCCAGGCATTGAAGAGCAGGAATTTGAAGAAGAATTCTATGGAGACGAACATGCGAACTAGGACGCTTTCCTAGTCAGATTGCATGTAGGGTTAAGGCAGATGGCATGGGTTCTACTTATCTACGAAGACTTCCGCTATTCGAGTTTATTTGCTATTCAGCCCTTAAGGCTTTATCTATGTAAGACTTGGCCATAATGGTCATAATTTGTGCAAGACGGTATGTATGGATGTCAGACTCTTGTTATTCAGCTTCTGTGTGCTCAGTGAGCATTGATCTCTGGGATCACTGTACACGTGCATTCGGTGATCTCGACTCCTAAGTTGGGGTCTCCACAGAGCTGGTAGCAGAATTGTGTATCACTCTCCACTGCCGAATCTGAGTACATAGCTGTTGGTTCATGATGTGCTCAATTACTACGGATGAAGCAAACCCTCAAGGACTATGGCGTCAACATGAAGAATGTGCCACTCTATTGTGACAAAGAGAGTGCCATCAAGATTGCTCACAACCAAGTTCAGGTCTCAAAGACAAAGAACATCCAGATCCGTCATCATTTTCTTCGAGATCATGTCTTCAAGGGCGACATTTCCATCTACCACGTGAAGGCTGAAGACCAGGTGACACATATTTTCAATAAGCCCTTGGATGAGAAGAGATTTTCCAAGTTGCGGTGTGAGCTAAATATCTTAGAATCTTCGAATGTTCTTTGAAAGGACACACATCCTAACTCTTATGCAAAATTGATGATTTTGACGCGCAACACACGAATTAACGTTTTTATTCAATTAATGAATACTAACCCTCTAAGTGTGAAGAAATTAAAGAAGAAATTGATTCTCAGAGCCGTACGACAATTGTACGTGGTGTCTGAAATCATCATTTTCATACGGTGGGTTACGCCCCCACCCAAAGTTGAGATTTGTGTTTTCCTTTAATTTTTAAATTCTTCAAAAATTTGTAATTCTTATTGCTAATTCACTTATTGTTTAAATTCTTCAAAAATTTGTAATTCTTATTGCTAATATATATTGTTTGATTTTCTATGTCCAAAACAGCATTCACTTATTGCTAGTTCTTCAAGTTGACTTTTCCTCTAAGTGAATGTGATCAGACCTTTCCCCCTCTATGCTTAACTCAATCCAGTCTATTCACAATTTCTTCATATGCGTTCTATTTGAAACTTGTTCAAAATCTTCACTGTGTCCTTGACAGCTAAAGAATTTGTGAACGCAACGTTAAAAAATTTCCTATCCAAAATATTCCGCTTTTGCCGCTCAAACCGTTCCACATCCCACAATGGTTTAAACAACTCACCCATGATCCCCACTATCTTTACTCCTCATAACGTGGGTGATACATGTCGCTAGGATAGCAAGGGGTAGGGGCACGTTCGTACAATTTCTTCGGACGAGCAGTTTTTCACCGTTGGCTATAAATACCCCTCCCCTTTCACAGTGCCTCATTTACTCCGCTCGACATCTCCATCTCGTTCGAGCTCACAGACCTAGCGTCGCTGCTAATTTCATCGACACCGATGAGGAAGAGCTTCGCTGCCTCGACCTCATCGTCGTCGTACTCGCGCCGGCTCTAGAAATCTGCACTCCGCCGCCACCGTAGCTGTCTCCTTCTACCAAGTTAGGGCGTGGGAGATCTGGACCGACGAGCTTCACCACAGTTCATCTAGTTCGTCGTGTTCTTCATCAACGGTAATTAATATCTAATTTTACTACCCGTCTTTGATTCTCATGTTTTCCCAATTTCTTCAAAAGATGTTTATTCTTCAACTCTCCACTATTTTAACACCTATATCTATATGATCTTGATTTGTTTATCTAAGATGAGTTTTTCTTCATCAGTCCTCAATTGTGTGGATTTTCTAATCTATACAACTCTGGAACCTAAAGCAAGAACACTTAGTGAAAGTCTTCAAGACTCCCATGGTCAAATTCCTCAAACTTATAATCTATTCAAATTCTTTGCACCTATAATCTGTTCATTGGTACTAATGTATGTTGCTAAATCTCTAGGTTCTCATCAACTAAACTCATTTGCAGCATTTCTTGAAGAAAAGTTGCATACTTCCTCAGAAACCTCAATTGTTCAAAATGCTCATGTTAAGAAAATGGCTGAAGGCAAGAGGCCACATAAGGGAGGAAAGATACCTGAGACAAACACTGCATTTGAAATCCCTGAAGACATCTATGCTGAATATTGCACACTAGATGAGGAAACTCATGGGAAAGAAAACAAAAATCAGCGCAAAGTGCACATTCAGAGGATTGAGGGAAGATGGGCCAAGGAATGGAGGGAGTACCAATATGTGACTCCAAAGTACATGAAAAAATTCGCAGTAAACCCTCCATGCACAAGACCACCTCTGGCACCAGGCCTAGTTACAGATCCCTCAAGCATCACGCATGGTGAGGAATTTCCAAAGGAATGGGCCAAGCATCAAGCAAAGCTTCAACATGCAGCTAGAGGTGTAGTGAGGAAATTCAGTGAAGACTCTGATGCGGCTGCCTCTGCTGCTGACGCCTCTGCTAGTAAGCCCAAGAAGGCCATGCCGAATAAATCGGTCGTCAAGCCACATTCCTCAACAGCAGAGCCCTCAAGGTGAAGTTCCTCAAAGCCATCCGGACATATTCCTCAGGAAACTTCCTCAAGGGTTGCCTCAGTTCCCTCTGTTGCTGCGCAATCTTCAGGTGCTAGTGGAAAATCCTCAACTCCTTTGCACCATGGAACATGTCAACAAACCGCAGAGTTCTCAATTGCTTCAGGAGCCTCTGCAAGTTAATCAGCTCCACCAAAATCTTCACCTGGTCCGGTCGTGCAGAAAGTAAAGACCATTTCAGGCCGTGGAAAGAGGCCAAGTCCTTAGAAGAAGGTGGCCTTTCAAGGTCCATATGATGACAATGAAGCTGATGATGAAGAACTTCCTGCAATCATCAGGGATATACAGATGAAGGCTGCTAGAGCCAAGGACAGTTATGTGCCTCTCATGTTGGATCCGAAGAACATCCTAGACTACATTGATCTTTCACACCAGAATCCCGACACTCCTCTCCCTGACATGAATCTCACACCTAGTCGAAGACACATGTTGGTTGCTTTCATTGGTGGAGAGAAATGGAAGTTTGAACAAGCCTGAAAGGCAAAGAAAGATCAGTACAGAAAGCAACACCTTCTGAAGAAAAACATTGTGATCATGTCTCCTGAGGATCTTGTGAAACTGCAATCAGAGATCAAAGACCTCAGTGATGAATTTGACAGATATCGTGCTGATTGGCTAGGAGCCAAAGTTAGATTCGTTAGGCTCTCCAAGTCATTCAATCTTGGTGGTGAAAGTTCCTCACAAGAAGAATTTCATCTTGATAGGGAAACTGAAAGCGCAACTGACACTACTAGGAAAAGTGCTATAGATGGAATTGTTACTAATGGCGCACCAGACATGTGGTGCGCCATTATTATATACTAATGACGCACCATGTGTCGGTGCGCCATTAGTGTCCAAATACTAATGGCGCACCACACCCACGGTGCGCCATTAGTAACAATTTTTTTTCATTTTTCCTTCAAAACTACTAATGGCGCACCAGTGGATAGTGCGCCATTACTAGTTAAAGTAGTAATGGCGCACCACATCCACGGTGCGCCACTAGTAATTTTTTTTCAAATATTTTTTTCATTTTTTTAAAACTACTAATGGCGCACCGCTGGATAACTAGTAATGGCGCACCACATCCACGGTGCGCCATTAGTATTTTTTTTCAAATTTTGTTTTAATTTTTTTCCAAAACTAGTAATGGCGCACCGTGGGTGTAGTGCGCCATTACTAGTTGAACTAGTAATGGCGCACCACATCCACGGTGCGCCATTACTAACTTGGCACAATATTTCACCAACTGCCCCCCCTGTGGACCGCCTTTTCTAGTTTAAAAAAAGGAAATGATGGAAATGTCAAAAAAATAAAAGAAAATAAGTTTCCCATGTGATATGTGGTCTACTTGTTGGGAAAATTTACAAATATGAATTTTGACTTTATTTGCAAAATATATCTGCAATTTAGTAAAACGGGCATAACTTTTTCATACAAACTCGGATTAAAAAGTTTTTTATATGAAAAATCATCTACTCGAAAAGTTACATCCGAATTTAACGGTGTGAACCCCGTTAAACATTTTCAAAATCCCCAAAAACCAAACAGAAAAAAAGTTACGGGGCTTTTAAGATCTAGAGGCAAAAAATTCAAAAAATTTAAAACTTACTAGTGGCGCACCGTTTGCTAGGTGCGCCACTAGTAACAGAAAAAAAAATTAAAAATTTGGTTTCGAAAAAAATATATTTGATTTTTTCTTTCAAAATATGATATGTAATATGACCGGGAAGTTTTAAATATATTTTCAAAATTTCATCATACTCATGAACATGAACAAACTCTTAGACATCAAGAAGGTTTAATAGGATTGATATGATAGATATATCAAAGTGCGTGTGAAGTGAGCAGGTGCTGTGGTTGGATAGAACTATGAAGTTAAGCGTGCTCGGGCTGGAGTAGTGTGAGGATGGGTGACCTTCCGGGAAGTTTGACCACAGAGTGCGATTTGACTTGAGATTAAGCAAATTGACCCGAGATTAAGCCATAATGACCTGACATTAATAAAAAAAATTAAAAAATGAAAAAAAAAATTCTGATTTTTTTACTAATGGCGCACTTCTATGTGGTGCGTCATTAGTATGGCAAAGCACCTGGGTATATAAGGCCCCCTGGGAGGCATAATAATGGCGCACCGTAGTCTATACTAATGGCGCACCTGTGGTGCGCCATTACTATACCAGATACTAATGGCGCACCAGTGGTGCGCCATTAGTAAAAAATACTAATGGTGTGGCACTAATGGCGCACCAGTAGTGCGCCATTAATGGCCAAAATAGGTGCGCCATTAGTAGGCCTTTTCCTAGTAGTGTGAAAATGTCACTTCCGAAGAAACTAAACGTGCCATGACTGATGAAGAAATTCCAGTCGCTGAAGAAACAGCCAGGGCAACTTTCAATGTTGCGCTTGAAGAACAACCTAGGGCTGCTGGAGAAGCTGAAGCAGCGCCTGAAGAAACTGAGCATGCCAGGGCGACTGCAATAGTCATGCCTGAAGAAACTAAATAAATGTCATCTGCACCTCCTACAAAGTCTTCACCTGTGAGGACTATCAAACTTCCTTCTGCATCAGATGTGAAGAAGGCAAAAGCTACAGAGAAGCAAGCTGTAAAGAAAAGGAAAGCATCATCAGCTGCAGAATCCTCAGCTCCCAAGAAAGTCAGGACTGTGTCAAGATCCGTCACGGATCCCATTGATGTTGTTCCAATTTCCATTGTGCCATCAAAGGAGATTGTTCCCTTTGGTGAGGATTATCAAATTCCTGATGACAATGCTGCAGAAAATCCTTCTGGTGCTTCTTCAGAGCACTTGGTGAAGAAATTGAAGCGGATACTATCCCTTCAACTCCTCTGGTATCATCGCCCGAGCACCAATTCACTGTAGAAGAGGCCGGCTTTGAAGAAATGGAAGAAGAACAGGATGTGGACATTGCGTCTACAACACCAGCGCTCAATGATGATTATTGGGAAATGACTCATCCAAATTCCCCATTGACCACACCACTTCAGCAAGTTCCTCAGTCACCTGCTCAAACTGAAGAAATTCAAATGGGCTCTGAAGAACTTCACATTCCACTTATGTCCTTTTGTAGTTCCCCTGAATTTTTCCTTATTAAAGACCATTTCTAGCCTTAAGAAAAAGCTTTTAAATAAAATAGGAAGATAACTTTTAAAATTATACTTTTGTGGTTTCTGGGAGTCCTATGACTACTAGGTCTCAAATATACTTTTTGAAATAATTTTCTCACCCTAAATCAAGCACTTGCAGTGCAAAACTCAATTCAGGGGTTTTAGGAATACTAAATTTATAAAATACATTTTTGGCCAAATTATTTTTATAAGAAAATACTATATTGCTATATAACACTTGGCATGATCATTGGGCAGAAGTTTTTGGCATGGAGATGAATTCTACAAGAGGTAATAGTTGACTTTAATGAGCACATGAAGAACATAGGAAGAAAAACTCAATTCCAAATAAAAGCCAAATGATGCCAAAAAATTTGCTAGTCCAAATTTGCATGCTTCATTAATGCAAATAACATGTTACAAAATGCAGGGTGTGACAGACCTACCCCCCTTACAAGAATCTCGTCCCCGAGATTCCTAAACTAGGTCTTAAAAGAGATCGGGAAACTCGGTTCTAAGATAGTCTTCACGTTCCCAGGTTGCTTCTGCTTCAGTGTGGTTGCTCCACTGGACCTTGAAGTACTTGATGGTGCGGCTTTGCGTCCGTCGTTCTGCTTCATCCAGAATGCGAATGGGATTCTCGCGGTAGGTCAAATCAGGTTGCAGATCAATGGCTTGGTGATCAACATCCTTGTAGAGATTAGGCTTGTCCGGAACTTGGAGACATTTCCGTAGTTGTGACACGTGGAATACGTTGTGCACATCGGATAGTTCAGGTGGTACTTCCAACTGGTAAGCCACTTCTCCTCATCGTGCAGTGATCTCAAAGGGTCCAATGAACCTTGGTGCGAGCTTCCCCTTGACGTGGAAACGCTGGGTTCCCGTTAGAGGAGTTACCCGCAGGTACACATGGTCCCCGACATGGAAACTCATGTCCCGACGGTGAGTGTCAGCATAGCTCTTCTGCCTTGACTTGGCTGCCTTCAAACGCTCTCTGACTAGTTGGACCTGTTCTTCTACTTCGCGGAGAATATCCGGTCCAAAGACTAGCCCTTCTCCACTCTCTGACCAATTGAGGGGTGTGCGACATCTGCGTCCGTATAACACCTCAAATGGTGCCATCTGAAGGCTCGAATGATAACTGTTGTTATAGGAGAACTCGGCAAAATGGAGACAATCTTCCCACTTGGCTCCATATGCCAAGACACAGGCTCGGAGCATGTCTTCTAGAATTTGATTTACTCGTTCTGTCTGACCTCCGGTCTGTGGGTGGAAAGCTGTGCTGAAAGACAATTTGGTTCCCAAGGCTTCTTGGAACTTCTTCCAGAACCTTGAGGTGAACTGGGTTCCTCGATCTGACACAATCTCCTTGGGAACGCCGTGAAGGCTTACGATTCTGTCGATGTAGAGAGCTGCTAGCCGGTTGCCATCATAAGTAGTCTTGATAGGAATGAAGTGGGCCACCTTGGTCAAATGGTCGACTATGACCCAGATGGAGTCATGTCCTCTACTTGACCTTGGCAATCCAGTGATGAAGTCCATTCCAACTTTGTCCCACTTCTACTCAGGAACCTTGAGTGGTTGAAGCAATCTAGCGGGTCGCTGATATTCGGCCTTGAGCCTTTGGCACACATCACACTTTGCAACATAGGTTGCAATCTCTCTTTTCATCCCGTGCCACCAGAATATTTCCTTCAAGTCTCGATACATTTTGGTTCCTCCGGGGTGGATGGAATACGGAGTGCCGTGGGCTTCTTGCAGGATCAGGTTCTTCAGCTCCGTCTTGTTCGGTACGCAGATGCGACCCTTGTACCAAACAATCCTGTGCTCGTCTTCGGAGAATCCTGGGGCCTTGCCTAGCTTCATCTTCTTCTTGATGCCTTCAATGCTTGCATGTCCACCTTGCGCCTTCTTGACTTCGTCCATCAGGGTTGGTCTGACTTCCAATGATCCAGAAATCCCGGGGTGAACAATTCCAAACTGAATTGTTCGAGTTCCTTGAACAAGGTTGGCTGCCTCTCTTGAATAATGGCATTCAAAGAGCAAGCCTTCCTGCTTAAGGCATCGGCCACCACGTTAGCCTTCCCGGGGTGATATTGAACACTGAGGTCATAACCTTTAATGAGTTCCAACCATCTTCGCTGCCTCATGTTCAATTCCTTTTGGGTGAAAATATACTTCAGACTTTTGTGGTCTGTGTATATCTCACACCTTTTCCCTAGGAGGTAATGCCGCCATGTCTTCAAGGCATGAACCACTGCCGCTAACTCAAGATCGTGAGTAGCGTAGTTCTCCTCATGAGGTCGCAGCTGCCTGGAGAGGTAAGCTATGACTCGGCCTTCTTGCATCAGAACGCTTCCCAGTCCGGTTCGAGAGGCATCACAATATATCACAAACTCCTTGTGAATATCAGTTGTTGCCAGAACTGGGGCGGTGGTCAATCTCTTCTTGAGCTCTTGGAAGCTCTCTTCGCATTTTGGCATCCACTAGAACTTCTTGTCCTTCTTGAGGAGCTGAGTCATTGGACGGGCAATGCTAGAGAATCCTTCCACGAATTTGCGGTAATAGCCCGCAAGTCCGAGGAAGCTTCTGACTTCCTTGATGGTTGTTGGAGATTGCCATTGGGTCACATCTTCGATCTTCGCGAGATCAACTCATAATCCTTCTTCGGTCAAGACATGACCTAAGAATCCAACTTTATGCAGCTAGAACTCACACTTGCTGAATTTGGCATATAGTTGGTGCTCCCGAAGCTTGTCTAGGACCATCCTCAAATGTTGCTCGTGCTCTTCCTCCGTCTTCGAGAAGACAAGAATGTCATCAATGAAGACAACAACGAACTTGTCCAAATATTCAATGAAGACTTTATTCATGAGATACATGAAGTAAGCTGGGGCATAGGTTAACCCAAAGGACATGACCGTGCACTCGTACAGGCCATATCTAGTTACGAATGCCGTCTTCGGAATATCCTGGGGTCTGATCTTCATCTAGTAGTACCCAGATCTGAGGTCGATCTTGGAGAACACCTTGGCTCCACTGAGCTGATGAAACAGATCTTCGATCTTGGGAAGTGGATATTTGTTCTTGATTGTAACTTCATTGAGGGAACGATAGTCAATGCATAAGCGGATGGTACCGTCCCTCTTTGCCACAAACAGAACAGGTGATCCCCAAGGGGAGGCACTTGGGCGGATAAATCCCTTCCTCGGCTGCTCTTCCAGCTGCTTCTTCAACTCGGCTAATTCTTATGTCCCCATTCTATAAGGCTTCTTATAGATGGGTCCTGCTCTGGGCACGAGCTCGATGATGAACTCAATGTCACGGTCAGGGGGCATTCCCGGTAGCTCATTCGGAAAGACATCAGGATACTCGCATACCACCGGTACTTGCTCTAGCCCAACTTCAGATAAACAGTTGACTTGAACGGCTTGAGCGGAAGAGGAGTTGGGAGCAAACTTGACTTCGACTCCTTGGTCATTGGTCACAGTGACTGTCCGATTGGCACAGTCTAACAAGCCTTGGTGCTTGCTGAGCCAATTCATGCCTAGGATCACATCCAAGCCTTGTGATCTCAGGACGATGAGGTCTGCTAGGAAATCTACACCGTTAATGGTAATACTGACTCCCTTATAGCCTATCTTGGCTCTCATATCTGCTCTGGGTGTTTGTACCACCATAGGGTTACTCAGGGGTGTAGGGGTCATGCCACTTTTTAATGCAAATCTTTGAGTGACAAATGAATGCGTGGCTCCAGAATCAAAGAAGACAGTTGCAGGTGCTGAATTGACAAGGAACGTACCCAGCACAACGTCTGGGTCTTCCTGGGCTTCTTCAGTAGTGACGTGATTCGCACGCCCCTTCCCATGGTTAGGCGGGTTGCGAGGAGCTGGGTTCCTTGGTGGCATCCCGCGGCCTTGTCCTGGGTTCTGCGCATTGGGGCGCGGGGCATCAGGCTTCTTGTTATGGCACACCCTTGAGATGTGTCCTGATTGACCACATCCAAAGCAAGTGACTTGGTTTGGATTGTTGATCTTGTTGCCACCACTGTTATTGGGGTTGAAAGCTGGCCTTGGGTTGGCATACTGCTGAGGCTGATAGTTGGTGCGAGGTCCAGGAGCTCTTGGTTGCTGATAGGTTGGCTTGGCCGGGGCTGACTGCCACGGGCGAGGCTTCTGGTTGCTGGAACTTCCCTTGCTGACCATCTTGCGCTTGCGAGTGTCTTCCAAAGCATGCCGCTTGTCTTCAAGCATAAGTGCTTTGTTTACCAGGTCAGGGAAGGTCGGGCAGTCGCACACGACAAGCGAGTACTGCAGAGTCTGATTGAGGCCTTCCATGAAGCGCTCCCTTTTTGCAGCATCAGTGCCGACATCTTCAGGGGCATACCTTGACAGAACACTGAACTTCTGCATGTACTCCTTGACGGTGCCACTTCCTTGCTTCAGGGCTCGGAAGTCACGCTTTTTGATAGCCATGATTCCAGAAGGAATGTGGGCCTTGCGGAATTCTGCCTTGAAGTTGACCCAAGTGATGTCTTGTTCAGCATGCATGACCTTGAATCCATCCCACCAAGCTCTAGTAGTCCCCCCGAGGCAGTGGGCTGCATAAACCACCTTCTCGCGGTCTTCGGTGCATCCGACTAGTTCCAGCAAGTCCTCAATGGTGCGGACCCAGTCGTCTGCATCCAGGGGTTCAGCAGTCTCGATGAAAGTCGGCGGTGCATGCTTCTTGAACTCTGCCAACATGGAACATCCATTGCCATTCCCCGCCGGCTGGCGGTTGTTGCTGACAGCTTGAGCAATCAACTGAAGGGATGCAGTGTTGGCTTGGCGTTCCTCTCGTAAAGCTTGGAGAAGCTGAGCCATGTCCCTGTTCGGAGGAGGTGGTGGTGGTGGAGCTTGGTCGTTGGTTTGGTCGCGGCCTGCCTCTGACTGAGCAGATGCTCTGGCTTCAAGCTGCTGGGTAGAGGTACCAGTATGAGTTACAACAGGCATCCTGTTGGAGCGGTAAAAGGTCTCATGACTTGAAAGAGGGAAAGCAAGATAGATGGGTGCCTAGTAAGGTGGTGGGTGTGACACTAATTCAAATCATGCAAGGGCCGAAAGGGCCAAACACATCCATTAAAATCCAAACGGGTGATGCAGTCGTTTACATATTCCCGAAGGAAGGGTACGACATACATCCAAACACAACAAAAGCAAACACTAGATGGTTTCATATGAACCATACAAGACTCGGCTGCGCATAGGGGTTATACAACCTATCCTACCGTAGAGGTCACGAACTGGCATATCCGAGTAGTGAATGATGCCTAAGCGGCGGAATGCTCGGTCGCGTATTCCGGCTCTTTTGGGTCTTCCTCCTTGTCATCATCTGTCTGGGCCCCCTTGTCGCTTGAGGGTGTGGGAGAGTGGAGGAGTTGGATACGACGGTGCTTCGTCGGTGGTGCAGAGAAAAGCTTGCGATATTCCCTTGCCGTCATCCGGCGTCGCCAAGGTGGCACTTCATCCTTGGAAGATACATCTCCGGAGGGTCTTCCGCCTCGGTATGCGATAGCGGACTGTCCGGAAGGTTCTCCTTCTTTCTTGATCTTATTTGTCTTCTCTTGAGCTCGACGAAGAAGTGCCTTGGTCTTGTGAAGTTCTTCTCGGAGCTTCATCGATTCCGAGGCCATGTCTTGTGCCAAGCTCTCGGCACATAGACTGAAATAGGTCTGGAACCGAAGCGAGAGTCCTTCCTTCAGTGGAGGGGCTAGTGCGCTGCTTTCATCTTCACCTTCCTTCTGGTAAGGCAAGAAGCGGGTTGTCATCTTGGCTGCCATCTCCGGGAGAAGCTCGCGGAGACGGGTTAGTGCCTTGAGTGCAGCAGCCTCGACAGCGAGAGGTAGTGTTGCCATCTGGGGTCCCTCGAAGAACCAACTTGTGGGAGGATCATTTGCCTTCATGATCACTTCCACATGGTACTCCACCTCAGTGTCGCTAACCCAATGCTCAAGGTAGGTGAGGATGGGTGCTCGGTGGAACTGGCACTCCTGGAGGCTATCCTCGAGAAGCAAGGGAAACCTAGTGGTCAGGTGCTCTTCAGGTACAGTGGCCATCTACAAAGGTGGAATAGGAGAGGTTAATAAGCTGATGAAATCTCAGGTTGGTAAGGTTTAGAAAAGAAGAGAGGTTCAGAAGGTTTTTGAAAAAGGGGTCTCATCTAACTAACGCCCATGCTAAATAAGGCTTCCTACAGTCAGGATGGCTCTGATAACAGCTCTGTGGGGACCCCGACAGAGAAGTCGAGATCACCGAATGCACGTGTATAGTGATCCCAGAGATCAATGCTCACTGAACACACAGAAGCTGAATAACAAGAGTCTTACATCCATACATACCGTCTTACACCAATTAAGGCCATTATGGCCAAGTCTTACATAGATAAAGCCTCACGGCTGATTAGCAAATAACTCAAATAGCGGAAGTCTTCGATGATAAGTAGAACCCATGCCATCTGCCTTAACCCTATAGGCATTCTGACTGGGATAGCGTCCTAGTTTGCATGTTCGTCTCCATAGAACTCTTCTTCATATTCCTGTTCCTCCATGCCTGGCCAATTAAATAACCAGTAGCAAGCCAATGAGTACTTTGAATGTACTCGCAAGCAACCCATGATTTGGTTCAAAGCAACAATGCAATGAGCAATCTAGTTATGAGCTAGAATAAATATTCTACCATCAAGAATACGCATCAATAATTTCTCGTCACCTCGAGGATAGGTTACCGATATCAACATGAATATGATTCAACTCAATGTGTCAAGTCATCACCTTGAATCATCACACACCCATACTTTCACCGATGTAGTAAAATTCTGGACATAGTTTAAGTAGCACCACCCAACTGTCCATGACCGTGGACACGGCTATTCGAATAGTTTTACACTCTGCAGAGGTTGCGCACTTTACCCACAAGATCCGGGAAGCTTTCATGTCACCCACGATCCCGCAGTACCTCAAGTACTCGGGGGTAGCACCCGGTCCTTATCTTTCCTTAGACGACACTAACATAGAGTCCACTCGTTGGTACACGGCCCTCGAGTACAAACAATAGATCTTGGGACTTGCCCTAATTTCAATGTCACGCGTGCCCGAAGGGAGCAACGGTGTGTCCGGTGCCCTGTTAAAACAGTCATGGTCGTCTATCCAAGCACGACCCCGTCCCGGGAAAGACCTCAAGTCTTCCCGTCACTAATAATGCGGGCACCATGCTAGTATCGACCTAAGTAATCAATAAAGCCCCGTCCCATAAGGGGTAGAGTGGTTGCACATGTTTGGTTGGGACGGTAGTCACACATAAATCTAATCCATCATTTCACCCATGCACAAGATCTTTACCGGCACATCACTTCTTCCTCAAGTGATGACCTAACATCAACATCACCCTCGGGCATTAGGGGCACCCGATGGGGTTTATGAAAAGATTTCAACCACGAAGGTTCATGTCACACATGCATCACTAAGCATCACTACTAACCATTTGCATGACGTCTAGCACATAGCAAGATCATGAGTAAGCATGCATCATGTGGTGGTTTCAAACTAGGTCACCACCATAACTCTATCATCATGCATCGGAAACAAACGGGTTCCGAAGAACACAAGTGTATCATGGTGAAAGGGCTGCTTGCCTGGATTGGCTTGGTCCTCAAAGTCTTCAAATCCTTCTCCACCTTCTTGCTCAGCAACTTCGTCAAATACGGGATCTAATCGTCGCAAAATAACAACGGGGAATTAAGACTACAATAAAAACAGAAAAATCAAAGTGCTCAGAAAAATATCAACTTATTTTTGTTAAATACTAGAGGGAAAACTAAGATGGCAAAAATTCTTAGTTGGAGTTTTGGAGTTATAGAATGGAATCTAAGGATTTTTGAACAGGAGTTTTAATGCTCAAATTTGAATTTAAATTTGAACAGAACAGAAAAGTTTCAAGGATATGAGTGAAAGTGATACCATTAAATAGGTTGGAATATTACAAGATTTTAGGAGTTGGAATTAATCCATTTGGACAAATATTTATTTCTATAAAATTATTTGAAATTTTACAGAAAAAGAAAAAGATGAAAAGGCCCTGTGCAACTGGGCCAGAACGGCCACAGTGCACGGCCCAGGGCTAACAGCCCAGCCGCACGGGAGCCAGCGCGCGCGCCAGGTTTTCAAACCTGACGGGCGGGGCCCGGCGGTTAGTGACTGCGACGGGAGAGAGAGAGCGGTGAGGATGACAAGCGGGGCCCGCCTGTCATCTTCAACCTCACGGACACGGCGACGGCGAGCTCACCGGCGACGATTTCGGGCACGGCGGGGCAAACGGAGGGCAGGAACGGGCTCAGCAGCGAGTCGCGGATGTAGTGGTGGTGGTGTGGCTCGCCGGGGAGGCCTGGTTCGCCGGCGGCGAGGGCACGCGGCGGAGGGTCGTCGGGAGGTCGCTGCTCCGGCAGTTTCCGGCAGCTGCAGAAGGGGAAAAGAGAGGGGAATGCATCAGTATCCTACTGCGGTGCTGGATCGAGCAAAAGGAAGAGCTGGGAGGGCTTGTACTGCGAGATCGCCGGTCGCCCGACGCGGCGGAGCTCCGGTCGATCCCGAGCACTAGGGCTTTCTGAGGGCGAAAGGGTGGTTCTGGAGCGCTACTGGGGACGAGGGGAGGCTGTTGGTGCCGTTGGAGAGGCTCGGGGCGAGCTTATATAGCCGAGCCCACGGTCCACCGTGGACCCGTGCGCCGGCGAGGTCATGGGCGAGGCCAGAGGCCGTGCTGGCGCTTGTGATTGAGTCGGGGAGGTTCGTGGGTGAGGTCCACGCCTAGTAGAAGGGAGAGGAGGAGCGGGGGAGGCTCCAGACAGCGTGCGCGTGTGAGGCCGACGAGTGGAGGCTGCGGGCGGCCAGCGCGCGTGCGAAGGCGGCCACTGGAGGGAGGAGGAGGAGGGGGACAGCACCGGGGGAGGTCGCGGACATCGAGGAGCATCGGTAGGCGCAAGGGGAGAGCTCGAGGTGGTCGGCTGCGCCGGATTGGGCGAAGCTACAGTGCGGGTGCACACTGTAGCGCGCTCCGGAGCGGCCTTATCGCATGCCATGGCATGCCATTGGCCCTCTGGGCGCGTCCGCCGTGTCTGGGGGGTCCAGCACGAAGCAGACGTCTCAGCTGAGGCCTTGGATGCTCTGGATGATCAAGGAGAGAGAGGTGAAGCTGGTAACTAAGTGAATTTTGGCTGTCCAGCAAGGTGAACTAGGGTTTTGACCCCTCAATCATGGAGCTGTGGACATGGGGGAGTTACTGGAGGTAGATTGTAACTAGATGAAGCTGTGGTAGAAAGTTGGGGCAAAAGTAAATGGTAAAAGTGGTGAAGAAGATGGTTTTGGTAAAAAGGCAGAAGGTGTTTGATCCTGTTTTGGACAAGCAAATGATTTCCACTTGCCATGACACTTAACATGATTGAATGTCATAAGGAAATAGGGTGTTTCACCAAATTTGGGCTCATTTGAAGAAACTAGCTAATGTAACTTTGGTGAACCCTAGAAAACAACAGAAATGGCTTCATCTTGTTTAAGTCAAGCTAATCATCTCCCCTTGATGCACCACTTGGTGTAGTTTCATCATTTGGGGTATGGATCATGCCCACAAAGTTTGAAGCACCAGATAAAAAGTTGGTAATGTAAAGTTGTTCAAATTTGCATTTGAACAGAAATGGTTTTGGGGTATTCTGATCAAGTTTCCCCGCTCCAAATCTTGTGCCATTTGGTCTAGATGCCTTACTAGGCCATTCCAGCATGTGCACCAAGTTTGAGAGCATTTGGACAAGTTTGGCAATGTAAAGTTGCTCAAACTTCAAATATGGACAGAATGGTTATGAAGGGTTTTGAGGATGTTTTCTTGCTTCCCAAGGCATGGGACTTGGCAAGATCGTCAAATATGTCATATATGACATCATAGAATTTCCCTGAAATTTTTGGAGAATATTTCCTTTGTAAATATTTCAAAAGCTTGAAATATCCAGAAAGGGTTTTAGAGGGACTAGCCCATTATTTTGAACATGACCAAGTGTTGAAACTCTTATATATGGACAATATATGTCCTATGAGTCTCCCTGAATTTTGGAAAATATTTTTGAAATACTTAAATAATTTTTCCTTATTGAAGACCATTTCTTGCCTTAAGAAAAAGGTTTTAAATAAAATAGGAAAATAACTTTTAAAATTATACTTTTGTGGTTTCTGGGAGTCCTATGACTACTAGGTCTCAAATATACTTTTTGAAATAATATTCTCACCCTAAATCAAGCACTTGCAATGCAAACCTCAATTCAGGGGTTTTAGGAATACTAAATTTATAAATACATTTTTGGCCAAATTATTTTTATAAGAAAATACTATATTGCTATATAACACTTGGCATGATCATTGGGCAGAAGTTTTTGGTATGGAGATGAATTCTACAAGAGGTAATAGTTGACTTTAATGAGCACATGAAGAGCATAGGAAGAAAAACTCAATACCAAATAAAAGCCAAATGATGCCAAAAGAATTTGCTGGTCCAAATTTTCATGCTTCATTGATGCAAATAACATGTTACAAAATGCAGGGTGTGACAGTTGCACTGTCACGTTTTGAATTGAAGCCTTATGCTCCCTGGATTGTGAGATTCATGAGAACAAGGTCTTCAATTGCATACAAGGCTGACTTTCAGAATAACCTCAGCTATCTGCCTCCACTTGAAGTCCTCAAACTGACAATTTCCTCAGTTGATGGAAAAGGCAAAGCTGCAATCATTGATGAAGGAACTCGTCCCTTGGATGGGTAGATTCGCAAAGCTTCATCCTATTTCACCAATGATGATTCTGCAACCCAAGACACTGCCGCAAATGCTTCAAAGCACATTCCTCAAGCTATTGTTCCTCGTGTAATGACTCATCGTGAGCTTCTCCTCAGCCTTCATAAGAAAGTTGATCAAAATCACAAGTTGGTCAAGCGTCAGTTTGCTGTAATTCTTTCAAACATGACTGTCACTCAGAACACTGTGAAGAAGAATCACTACTATGCACATGAGATCTTTGACCGCACTTGGGCTATTCTTTCACCTCACTTAAATGCCGAAGAACTTAAGGAAATGGAATTCCAACAGGATTTTGACTGGTCTCATCCACCTACGAAGAAATTCAAGAAGGTCAAAGTTCCTCAGCTGGTCACTAGCTCATTTTCATCATCGCGCACGACGGATGAAGCTGAAGACTTGGACGACATTGCAGCAGGCCCTACATCAACGAACGACCCCAATAATGTTGGCGCCCCTCCATCAACTTCATTATGATATTCTTCAGGGGCGTTAGTCCTCATTTTCATCCCTTTTGGTCATTTGATGACAAAGGGGGAGAAATTTGAGTTAGTCTTCAAGCGGGTCTCTATTATGGGCTATTTTTTGGTTAAGTTACAACTCTCGTTCTTTTGAGGTGTTTGCTCTGATGAGTTGTAAACTTAAGTCCTATGGTGGTCCGGCACTTTTTGAACTGCTTTCTGCATACTTATTTCCTCAATACCTTAATGCACGAATGCTCGATTT
>LR738713.1:201655565-201676552 GCA_902687465.1 Secale cereale | reverse complement strand
GAATGCCACAGTCGGACGTCTGAGCGACATCACATAAAGGGCTTATATTCGAAAGTACATAACACAAATGCCACAGTCGGACGTCTGAGCGACATCACATAAAGGGCTTATATTCGAAAGTAAATAACATGAATGCCATAGTCGGACGTCTGAGCGACATCACATAAAGGTCTTATATTCGAAAGTAAATAACAAGAATGCCACAGTCGGACGTCTGAGCGACATCACATAATGGGCTTATAATCAAAAGTAAATAACAAAATACCACAAGTCGGACGTCTGACCAACATGACATAAAGGGCTTATATAATCTTTGGTATAACGGAAAAATATTTCAAGAGATTAATCAGTGTAGAAATAATTGGTTAGTTCATCTACCAAAATGATACTTGACTAAATCACCATTCTTATCACTATCATAAGTTACCCGAGACGGTCACTGGGGTTGACACGAAGATTGACTCTAGGCCATAGACTTGGCTACTCGGAAGATTTTTGACTCTGCAGAGCTTTTAATCTTAAATCACAGCCAACGGGTGTTCACTAGCTATAAGGACTAGTTCCGTCTACTGTTTTTTAGCAGAAACACAACTGACCAGTACACACCCATTTCACATCCTGCTGCCCGGAATCACCCGAGACAACATTCACGAAAAACTTTAAGACGGGGAGGCTACAACCTCGAATAGCATGGGATCAAATTTATATCGCGCGCTCTAAGGGGTGCCCCCTCTCTGTCCCAACCGGAAACACCCATGCCCCCTGACCGGATGACGGGCTTTAATCCAGGGCCATGGAACCCTCATCCCGGCACCTCTATTTGGTGTGTACACGGAAAGAGGTTTGCAACTGACTAAACCATAATCTTTGCAGAAGACATGTGACAGTACCAAAAAGGAGACGAGCGGGATCATAACTTGATCCACGTTGATCCTAGAGTTAATAGATGACCGGCATGCTCCAACAATACCAGCTCACAACCCCTCATGTCACCACATGATTAGGTTGTTTCATCATCATCTTTCGGGGCTCACCCGAAGCTTGCTTTCATGAAATATAACATCCACAAATGCTTATATAACCATGCTATGAAGAAGAACTACTCAATAAAACATGCAACACACTCATCATATCAAAGGTTAAAGCATGCTTTCCTGGTTCGGACTAGTCGGAGTCTAACTCGGTGAAGTTCGCGGCTCCGTCACTCCCTTCGGTATCTACGTATACAAATAAAACAAGTACTAACATAAATACCGTGTGCGTATAAAAGTTGTCCCAAATATTTTTCAAATAAATATGATAACAAAATAGACAGAAAACTAAAGAGGACAGAAAAATAATCAACTCAAAATCATTTTTTGTTTAAAAGTGATTAAAGTTTCTGTCCAGGGACTTGTCTGTAATGAAACAGAAAGTATCTAGGGTCTGGAATATAAAACAGAAAATGATTCGGTAAGCAATACACCAGGCAAATGGGGAAAGCGTACTTTGCCCGAAGGTGTTTTCCATTAAAACGATTCGAAAGAGATTGAGAGACTGACGAGGGGATCCCACATGTCAGGTTTGAAAACAGAAAACAGAGTCGCGCCAGCGCCAGAGAGCTGCGGTGGTCGCCGGCGCCGATCCACGGCGAGGTAGGGGGAGTGGGTGGTACCTACGTGTTCCTAGTGCTCTTCCGTGTCGGTGGGTGGTGGAGTTGGACGTCGGCGAGCACCACGTCGACGGCGACCCTATCTCCGGCGGACGGCGGCCCGGGTCGTCGTGGGTCTCGTCGGAGAGAGCTGCTGGGGTCAAATTGGAGCGGGGGTTAGTCTCCTAGATGTGTCAGGAGACTACTGGCAAGTCTAGGGCGATGGAGGAGCTCCCACCAGAGAGGACGCTGCCGGAGCCCGAAGCGGACCGAGGTGGCCGGAGTTGGGGAAGAAGGGCCCCTCGAGGCTCTTCCAGTGGCTGGGCGGGGTCTGGTGAGGTGGTGGAGATGTGCGGGGTCGAGAGCGATCTTGGAGGTGCTATTTATAGCCGGCCCGAGGCGGTTGCCGTGAACGGGATAAGTCCGGTGAGCGATTACGGTGGTGCTGTGGCTGGACGGGTGGTTTAAGTGCTCGAGCATTGACTAGACGGTGTACTGATTCCATTCTGGTGCAGAACTCAGCAAGGTAGGGGCGCTTACGGCATGTCCCCAACGAAACGACCGTGCGGGCACGACGGCGGCAGAGAGCGCGCCCTGTGCTTGCCAGGCCACGTCGATGGTGCTGCGGCATGCATAGAGCAAGGAGACGGCCACGCGGAGCTCCCAGGTGGCTTGGGCGGTGCCAAACGGCATTGCGCTGGAGGGTGCCCCCTGTCGGCCGCCACGGGTGGCTCTGCCGCCGCGGAAGGCGACGGCGCAGGCAGGCCACGTCACCACCGACGCTTGCAACGAGCCAAGCGAGCATGCGGCGCTCAGGTTAAGTGCGAGGTGCAGTGCAGCAATGATCCAAAGTGACACTGGTGAGATTGACGAGAATCTGACGAAACTGATGAACCTGCACTGTCGACTGTGATCTTCAGTTAACTTTTCTGCACTTGACAAAACCAGTGCACACCAGGTGTTTGATGAAATGTTTTTGGCTTGTGAAAAATCTTTCTGGAGATGATATTTGGTGTGGTGGTCTCTTGATGCATCTAGAGGCTGCCTGAATTTTCGCAGATTTTTAGGAAGAGAGAAAATATGAATTTCACCAAAATTGGCAAATCTGGTCCAAAATTGCAGCCAGTGAAATTAGAAAAATTTGAACTGTGGACCAGTGAAACAAGATGGATCTTGGTTGTGTGTACTAAGGACTAACCAGGGGAGTTGGTTTGGAATCAAAAATCAAAATGGAAATGGTGGTTCCTTTGTAAATCACCAAGGCTCAATTTAATATATAGAAATTGTTTTTGGTATAAAATAATTAGAAGAAAAATCCCAATGAGGTTGAAACCTACTGGAATTGATGAGAGACTTGTCTCAAGGTGGAAAGGAGGTTTTGGAGAGAAAGACTTTCATTAGGTGTTATGGCAAGAGAAAAAGTTTGAATGGGGAAGAAGAGTCCATGGTTCTTATATGATGGTTTTTCATGAAGGGAAAATAGTCAAACAAAACCCTTTTTAAAATAACTTGTGTTTGAGCTAACACAAGTAGAAAACCTTCAAGACCAGAATCAAGTTTGAGAAGGACACAAAAACTTTTGTTAGAAAAGTTTTTTTAGAAAGGGGTTTTAAGAGAAGATCAAATATCCCCCTTCCAAAAGGCCAAAAAGTTTTGAAGAAAACAAATTCAAAAATTTGGAGTGTTACAACACCTACCCCCTTAGGTAAAATCTCATCCCCGAGATTACAGCTGATCCTCAAATAGGTGTGGGTACTCTGTCCGAAGAAAATCCTCTCTTTCCCATGTTGCCTCATCCTCGGTGTGATTGCTCCACTGAACCTTGAGAAATTTAATTGTCTTCTGACGGGTTCTTCTTTCAGACTCCTCCAATATTTTTATTGGGTGTTCCTGGTAGGTGAGGTCTGGTTGCACATCAAGGTTTTCATGCGATACATGCTTCTCCGGGTTGCTTACACATTTCCTTAGCTGTGAGACGTGGAACACGTCGTGGACGTCTGATAGTTCTTTGGGAAGGTCCAACTGGTAGGCTACTGTGCCTCTCCGTGCAACTATATGAAAGGGTCCGATAAATCGTGGTGCTAGCTTTCCTTTGACTTTGAATTGTTGCAGGCCCCTCATAGGTGATACACGTAGATACACGTTTTCACCGGGTTCAAAACTTACTTCCCGATGCTTTGGATCGTAATAACTCTTCTGTCGGCTTTGGGCTGTCTTGAGTCGATCCCGAATTAGTCTAACTTTCTCCTCAGCTTCCTTGAGCATGTCTGGGCCGAAGATACGATTGTCCCCTGTTTCTGACCAGTTTAATGGGGTATGGCATCTTAATCCGTACAAGGCTTCAAAAGGTGCCATTTTCAGACTGGCTTGGTAATTGTATGCGAACTCGGCATACGGCAAGCTTGCTTCCCAACTGGTCCCATAGGTGAGAACACATGCCCTTAGCATGTCTTCTAGAATTTGATATGCTCGTTTGGTTTGTCCTCCAGTCTGGGGCTGATAGGCTGTACTGAATACTAGTTGCGTTCCCAGGGCTTGCTGTAAATGATCCCAAAATTTGGAGACGAACTGAGTGCCTCTGTCGGATATTATAGTCTTTGGAACTCCATGTCGGCATACTACACGGGTGAGGTAAATATTGGCAAGCTTCTGGGTGGTGTGGGTTGTCTTGACTGGAATGAAGTGTGCCACCTTAGTTAGTCTATCTGTGATGACCCATATGGCATCATTTCCGTGCTGTGACCATGGTAGTCCAACAATAAAATCCATCCCAATATCGTCCCATTTCCACTCAGGTATCTTATTTGGCTGTAACAGTCCTGCGGATTTTTGGTGCTCGGCTTTAATGCGTTGACATGAATCACAACATGCAATGTATGTGGCTATGTCCCTTTTCATACCGTGCCACCAAAACCTTTCCTGAATGTCCTTGTACATTTTGGTCCCTCCGGGGTGAATTGAATATGGAGCGGTGTGGCTCTCTGCTAGAATTTGATGTTTGAGGTCTTCGTTATTGGGTACGCAAGGCCTGTCTTCGAACCATAATATTCCCTCGCTGTCTATGGCAAATTCTGAGGCCTTGTCCCGAATCACTTTTCTTTTTATGCCTTCAATGTTGGGGTGTCCATGCTGAGCCTTCTTAATTTGTTCTATTAGTGTAGGCCGTATTTCCATATTTGACACTTCGCCTATAGTGACCATCATTAGGTTCAGCTTGGCGAATTCCTGCTGAAACTCAGGTCTCAAGTTTTGTAGGCTGTCGTTGTCCGAGCTGGGGTTACGGCTGAGAGCATCTGCTACTACGTTCGCCTTTCCCGGGTGATAGTGAATGCCAACATCATAGTCTTTCACCAGGTCCAACCAGCGTTGTTGACGTAAATTGAGTTCTGGTTGTGTGCAAATATATCTAAGGCTCTTATGGTCCGTATATATTTCGCAACGATTCCCAAGAAAAAAGTGCCTCCACTCTTTGAGTGCATGAATGACTGCTGCCAATTCCAGTTCACGAGTAGGATAATTTTCTTCATGTTTCCGTAGTTGCTGGGAAGCGTATGCGACTACCTTGCCTTCTTGCATCAGTACGCATCCGAGGCCTTTCTGGGATGCGTCGCAATATACTTCAAAACTTTTGTGTATGTCTGGTACGACCAATACTAGGGCTGTTGTTAATTTCTTTTTGAGTTCCTGGAAGCTTTTCTCACAAGCTTCAGTCCAAACGAATTTCTTATCCTTCTTGTGTAATTGTGTCATTGATTTGGCTATGGTGGAAAATCCCTCAATAAACCTCCGGTAATATCCAGCCATTCCGAGGAAACTTCGTACATCTATTACATTGGCTGGTGGCTTCCAACCAAGTACAGCCTTGACTTTTGCGGGTCCACGGCAACTCCTTCTTGTGTCAATACGTGGCCTAGAAAATCAACCTGTCTTAACCAAAATTCACATTTGCTGAATTTGGCGTAGAGTTGATGTTTCCTTAATTCTCCTAGTACAATTCGGAGATGTTCGGCATGTTCTTCTGGTGTCTTTGAATATACCAAGATATCATCAATAAATACCACAAAAAATTTGTCCATAAATTTCATAAATACTTTGTTCATGAGGTGGACAAAATATGCGGGGGCGTTGGTTAGTCCAAACGGCATTATTGTAAACTCATATAGTCCGTATCTGGAGGTGAATGCTGTTTTCGGGATATCTTCTGTCCGTACTTTTAATTGATGATAACCAAACCTTAAATCAATTTTTGAGAAGACCTTGGCTTGAGCGAGCTGGTCAAATAAATCATTTATCCGTGGCATCGGATATTTGTTCTCGATGGTGACCATGTTGAGCCCTCGGTAGTCTATACACAATCTCATAGTCCCATCCTTCTTTTTGGCAAATATTACCGGCACACCCCATGGTGAGGAGTTGGCCCGTATAAATCCTTTGTCCAGTAATTCCTTTATTTGCTGCTTTAGTTCAACCAATTCAGACGGTGCCATTCTGTATGGTTTCTTGCAAATGGGGGTGGTTCCAGGTGCTAGCTCAATGATGAATTCTATTTCTCTGTCTGGTGGCATGCCTGGCAGTTCTTCGGGAAATACGTACAGAAACTCACATACTACTGGAACTTCGCTTAACTCAGAAGTGTCTACCTTGTTCAATTTTGGTTGTCGTGATACTGGTCTTTCTTGAGCTGCGACTCTTATCGTCTTTCCGTGATGATGAGTAAGAATCACAGTTCGGTTGAAGCAGTCGATAAATCCTTTGTTGGTGGTTAGCCAGTCCATACCTAGGATAACATAAAGTCCCTTGTTTTCCAACACGATGAGGTTTGAGTGAAACTTTAATCCTTCAATTTCAATAGTTACACCTTGGCAGTAATTTTGAGTGATCTGCTTACTTCCGGGGGATTTGATGGTCATTGATTTTCCCAAGGGAAGCATCGAAAAATCATGTTACAAAGTAAAGTTCTTCGAAATGAACGAATGAGAAGCTCCAGAATCAAACAAAACCGTGGCAGGTATTGTGTTGATAGGGAACGTACCGAGTACGACATCCGGGGCATCCTGTGCTTGCTCGTTGGTCACATGGTTCAGGTGGCCTTTCTTGTGGTTGTTATTAGGGTTGAAGTTGTTACGCTTGGGCGTTGAATTGTTTCCATTGATGTTCGGCTTCGGGGTTGAGTCCCTTGGTTTTGGGAATTGTTTGGCATAGTGTCACTCTTCTCCACAAGCGTAGCAAGTAACACCTGGGCGATACGTGAAATCCTTTTCCCATGCATGAAATTTTTTGCTCGGACGCGTGTCATTGGTCATGGATTTGTTCGCTCCATTTTTCTAAAAGTTTATCTTATTCCTGCTGTTGCGACTGTGGGTGGTCTGATCCCTTTTTCGCTTGCGAATGTCTATCAGACTGCGGCGCTCATTTTCCAAAGTAATAGCTTTGTCCACAAGTGTCTTGAAGTCTGGAAATGTGTGTACGACTAGCTGGCATCTAAGTGCTGGTGCCAGTCCATCCAGGAATGTTTCCATCTTCTTATTTTCAGTCATACGCTCTTCGTTGGCATAACGAGATAATTGAGTAAACTGGCTGTTGTACTCAGTTACTTTCATGCCCCTTTTCTTGAGGTCATCAAACTCCCTTTTCTTGATCTTCATAATGCTTCTAGGGATGTGCGCCCCACGAAAACTCTCTTTAAAATCCTCCCAGGTGATATCATTTTCATTGGGGTGCATATGCAAAAAATTCTCCCACCAAGATGCAGCTGCCCCAGTAAGATAGTGTGGTGCATAAAGTACCTTTTCATGATCTAAGCATTGTGCAATAATCAATTTCCTTTCAATGTCTCGAAGCCAATCATCGGCCTCAAGAGGTCTGCCAGTTGAGAAAATGTTGGCGGACATGTCTTCTGTAATTCAGACAATTTAGAATGCTGCTGGTGTGGCTCACGGTGATTCCCCATATTAATAACATGGTTTATCATTTATTGATGCTGCTGCTGGCTTTGCTCGTAAAGTCGGCATGCTTGAGAAAATGTTGTTTCACTGCCCTGTTGACTTGACTGCCCCTGCGTGAAATTGTTACTTGTCTGGGTACCATAATTTTCCTCTGGCGGACTTGGCATGGAACGTGTCCAGGGACGAGTCATTTTTCACTCTGGGGTATTATTGCAGAATTCAATAGAAATACTAAGCAGCAAAAATAAACCAGAGATTTTGCAAATGCAGCAAAAACACAAGCTCCAAAGATTTTTAAAATAAAGACTAGATTGCGCACGGAGAAGGACTGCTTAGTACACATCTTGCACGCGAGTCGTAATTATACAATACGTCACTCAGGATGCGCGTACACATTCCTGACATGTTATTTATGCTAGTGCACTTCTCCAAGTTCCTACATGATGCGCAAATAGACTACTTTCGATCAACCTATTTTACATACAAAACATATCATACAAGCGAACACATCGCGCCACGGAGAAGCGTACTAGACGGAGATGTGGAAGACTTCCCTTGACCTGCAGATGGTAAGACCCAGTGGCGATGGAGACTCAACCTCCTCCTCACTAATAGGCTCCAGACGTGGAATACTGGTTCGAGGAGTTGGTGCGGGCGCGGCAGGTGGCGCAGCTCTGACTGGAGTAGGAGCAATGACCTGGTCTAACTCCTCAGTGGTAGGTAGGCGGCGAGCGGTGGCTAAGATGGCCGGTGCATAAGATGCTGAGGATGAGACGAACGTCAGTGGTGGTGAAGTATGGAGAAGCTCCCTCCTGTTGGCGCAACCGCTCTGAACTAAGTCCATACGAGCAGCCACCAAGTCATCCACAAGGTTATCAAAGGCTGCCTCAAGAGCCTTGAGGTACTCAACCAATGATTCGATGGCTTCATCACGTTCTCCCCTTGCGCAAGCAAATGCATAGTGGCACGTGTAAGGCACGTGGCATGGGAGGTAGAAGTAGCGAGGAGTCTTCATAGAAGGAAGAGCATCCCGGAGATGAGCTATCGTCTCACGGGCAGCCATCTGCATGGCCTGCCTCTCCGTTGGCATGGCCCTGTCCACAAATCGGAAGCGGCGTGCTTCAGAACGCCCTCCCTTAAATTGCACCGCGGCCTGGTGCATCGACACGCTGCCGCTGATCTTGTGCCTGTAGAGTGTGAACTCTGGACGAGTCGATGGCCCGATCACGACCTTGGTGATGGCGACGAGGAGCTTGATAAACCCCTCAGGAATGTTGGCGAATATTTTTGAATCGCAGTCGCCGCTGGCCATTTACAAAAGTTGACAAAAGTTCCGAATAGTCAAATCATAAATTTATGATGACTAACAGAAAATTGCTACAAACGTAAAAATGCTGAAATAGCACTCAATACGCTAATAACCGATTAGCGATCACACCTAGTGGCTTCCTACAGTCAGCCTGGCTCTGGTACCAAGGTTGTCAGGACCGGTTTTCCAGTAAAATATTTACCGAGAGTACCGACCTTTTTATCAAACCAATACAGAAGAATACTTCTCACTGGTAGACAAATCCTTGATACAGAATTCCATAGTACTGAATATTATACATGGTTGAGGTGGGGTTGCTCAACAATTTATTACAAGCACGCTGATATAATACATAAGGGCGGATATGACACAATGGTAGGGTGGCATAACTACTAACTTGTAATAAAAAGAGGTGGTGGATATGTCACAGTGTAGTGGGTGACATGACTCCAATATCTTACAGTTCATCGAGTGTCGGAGTGAGACTCGATGAATTTATTTGGTGGTTGGCAGAAGCGGTTATAAAACATCGATCAACTCCAGGATCGCAAGAGACTGACTGGGACTCCACTAGACGTCGGACTCTCTATTGAACTCTTCATCCATGAGATCGCCTTCGTCAACATCTGGCCAAATCAACAAGCCAGGTGAGTACTTTGAATGTACTCGCAAGACAATTCAGGCATAAGATATAACGAATGCAAACATGATGCATATGAGTAAACTAGCAATATGTACTCGATTAATATGATTTACACAGCAAAGTAAAAATGGAAGCCGGACGGTAGTCCTCCCGAAATCCGAAAGGGAAATAAAAGAATATCATTGGAGTGTCTGTGTGACGCCTCGTGAGGAAAAATAAGTAAAACATGCCACAGTCGGACGCCTGTGCGACATCACATAAAGTGCTTATAGTCAAAAGTAAATGACAAGAATGCCACAGTCGGATGTCTGAGCGACATCACATAAAGGGCTTATATTCAAAAGTAAATAATAGAATGCCATAGTCGGATGTCTGAGCGACATCACATAAAGGGCTTATATTCGAAAGTAAATAATACGAATGCCACAGTCGGACGTCAGAGCGACATCACATAAAGGGCTTATATTCGAAAGTAAATAACACGAATGCCACACTCGGACGTCTGAGCGACATCACATAAAGGGCTTATATTCGAAAATAAACAACATGAATGCCACAGTCGGACGTCTGAGCGACATCACATAAAGGGCTTATATTCGAAAGTAAATAACAAGAATGCCACAGTCGGACGTCTGAGCAACATCACATAAAGGGCTTATAATCAAAAGTAAATAACAGAATACCATAGTCGAACGTGTGAGTGACATCACATAAAGGGCTTATATAATCTTTGGTATAACGGAAAAATATTTCAAGAGATTAATCAGTGCAGAAATAATTGGTTAGTTCATCTACCAAAATGATAATTGACTAAATCACCATTCTTATCACTATCATAAGTTACCCGAGACGGTCACTGGGGTTGACACGAAGATTGACTCTAGGCCATAGACTTGGCTACTCGGAAGATTTTTGACTCTGTAGAGCTTGTACTCTTAAATCACAGCCAACGGGTGTTCACTAGCCACAAGGACTAGTTCCATCTATGGTGTTTTAGCAGAAACACAACTGACCAGTACACACACATTTCACATCCTGCTGCCCGGAATCACCCGAGACAACATTCACGAAAACTTTAAGATGAGGAGGCTACAACCTCGAATAGCATGAGATCAAATTTATATCGCGTGCTCTAAGGGGTGTCCCCCTCTCGATCCCAACCGGAAACACCCATGCCCCCTGATCGGATGACGGGCTTTAATCCAGGGCCATGGAACCCTCATCCCGGCCCCTCTATTTCGTGTGTACACGGAAAGAGGTTTGCAACTGACTAAACCGTGATCTTTGTAGAAGGCATGTGACAGTAACAAAAAGGAGACGAGCAGGATCATAACTTGATCCCACGTTGTACTAGAGTTAATAGATGACTAGCATGCTCCAACAATACCAGCTCACAACTCCTCATGTCACCACATGATCTGGTTGTTTCATCATCATCTTTTGGGGCTCACCCGAAGCTTGCTTACATGAAATATAACATCGACAAATGCTTATATAACCATGCTATGAAGAAGAACTACTCAAGCAAACATGCAACACACTCATCATATCAAAGTTTCAAACATGCTTGCCTGGTTCGGAGTAGTCGGAGTCTTACTCGGTGAAGTTCGCGGCTCCGTCACTCCCTTCGGTATCTACGTATACAAATAAAACCAGTACTAACATAAATACCGTGCACATATAAATGTTATCCCAAATATTTTCCAAATAAATATGATAAAAAACTAGACAGAAAACTAAAGAGGACAGAAAAAGAATCAACTGAAAATTATTTTTTGCTTAAAAGTTATTAAAGTTTCTGTCCAGGGACTTGTCTGTAATGAATCAGAAAGTTTCCAGGGGCTGGAATATAAAAACAGAAAATGATTCGGTAAGCAGTACGCCAGCCGAATGGGGAAAGCTTACTTTGCCCGAAGGCGTTTTCCGTTAAAACGATTCGAAATAGATTGAGAGACTGACGAGGGGGTCCCACTTGTCAGGTTTGAAAACAGAAAACAGAGTCGCGCCAGCGCCAGAGAGCTGCGGTGGTCGCCGGCTCCGATCCACGGCAAGGTAGGGGGAGTCGGTGGTACCTACGTGTTCCTGGTGCTCTTCCGCGTCGGTGGGTGGTGGTGTTGGACGCCGGCGAGCACCACGTCGACAGTGACCCTATCTCCGGCGGACGGCGACTCGGGTGGTCGCGGGTCTCGTCGGAGAGAGCTGCTGGGGTCAAATTGGAGCGGGGGTTAGTCTCCTAGAGGTGTCAGGAGACTACTGGCAAGTCTAGGGCGGTGGAGGAGCTCTCACCAGAGAGGACGCTGCCGGAGCCCGAAGCGGACCGAGGTGGCCGGAGTTGGGGAAGAAGGGCCCCTCAAGGCTCTTCCAGTGGCTGGACGGGGTCTCGTGAGGTGGTGGAGATGTGCGGGGTCGAGAGCGAGCTTGGAGGTGCTATTTATAGCTGGCCCGAGGCGGTTGCCGTGAACGGGATAAATCCGGCGAGCGATTACGGTGGTGCTGTGGCTGGACGGGTGAATTAAGTGCTCGAGCATCGACTAGACGGTGTACTGATTCCATTCCGATGGAGAACTTAGCAAGGCAGGGGCGCTTACGGCATGTCCCCAACGGAACGGCCATGCGGGCACGACGGCGGCAGAGAGCGCGCCCTGTGCTTGCCAGGCCACGTCGATGGTGCTGCGGCGTGCGCAGAGCAAGGAAACGGCCACGCGGAGCTCCCAGGTGGCTTGGGCGGTGCCAAACGGCGTTGCGCTACAGGGTGCCCCCTGTCGGTCGCCACGGGTGGCTCTGCCGTCGTGGAAGGCGACGGCGCAGGTAGGCCACGTCACCACCGACGCTTGCAACGAGCCAAGAGAGCGTGCAGCGCTCAGGATAAGTGCGAGGTGCAGTGCAACAATTATCCAAAGTTACACTGGTGAGATTGACGAGAATCTGACGAAACTGACGAAGCTGCACTGTCGAGTGTGATCTTCAGTTAACTTTTTTGAACTTGACAGAAACAGTGCACGCCAAGTGTTTGATGAAATGTTTTTGGCATGTGAAAAATCTTTTTGAAGCTGATATTTGGTGTGGTGGTCTCTTGATGCATCTAGAGGCTGCCTGAATTTTCACAGATTTTTAGGAAGAGAGAAAATATGAATTTCACCAAAATTGGCAAATCTGGTCCAAACTTGCAGCCAGTGAAATTTGAAAATTTTGAACTGTGGACTAGTGAAACAAGATGGATCTTGGTTGTGGGTACTAAGGACTAACCAGGGGAGTTGGTTTGGAATCAAAAATCAAAATGGAAATGGTGGTTCCTTTGTAAATCACCAAGGGTCAATTTAATAGACAGAAATTGTTTTTGGTATAAAATAATTAGAAGAAAGATCCCAATGAGGTTGAAACCTACTGGAATTGATGAGAGATTGTCTCAAGGTGGAAAGGAGGTTTTGGAGAGAAAGACTTTCATTAGGTGTTATGGCAAGAGAAAAAGTTTGAATGGGGAAGACAAGTCCATGGTTCTTATATGATGGTTTTTCATGAAGGGAAAATAGTCAAACAAAACCGTTTTGAAAATAACTTGTGTTTGAGCTAGCACAAGTAGAAAACCTTCAAGACCAGAATCAAGTTTGAGAAGGACACAAAAACTTTTGTTAGAAATGTTTTTTAGAAAGGGGTTTTAAGAGAAGATCAAATATCCCCCTTCCAAAAGACCAAAAAGTTTTGAAGAAAACAAATTCAAAAATTTGGAGTGTTACACACAGTCACTCCCTTGCGCTTCACGTCTTTAGCCTTGGCCTTCCTATCTTCTGGGTCAGCAGCGGGGAGCTCGACGAGGGAAAGGCACCCCTCCTCAGCTCTGGCGCACTTGGTCGCGAGGTTGAACAACTCGAGGGCCGTGCATAGATCTTCGTGGATGGCGACCTCCTCCTTCATCTTCACAGTGCGGACGCCATCGGAGAACGCTGAGATGATGGCTTCGTCCGTGACCTTGGGGATCTTGTGGCGGATGCTTTTAAAGCGCTAGATATACTTCTGCACGGTTTCTCCTGGTTCCTGCTTGACGCGCCGCAGGTCACCTGCGGCTGGCGGGCGGTCGCAGGTGCCCTGGAAATTGGCAATGAAACGCTCGCGCATCTCACCCTAGGAAGAGATCGATCCCGCGGGCAGGTTGAGGAGCCACGAGCGGCACCATCCTTGAGAGCCATGGGGAACCAGTTCGCCATGATCTTCTCGTCGCTGTTGGAGGCCTCAATGCTCAGCTTGTAAAGCTGCAGGAACTCAGGAGGGTCGGGGTGCCGTCTTGAGGCCATTGGATCTCTTGGCAGCTTCCTTCTTCATGCAAGGGCGCCCCGAACGGTGGGTCGCGCCGCTGGGCCGCGTGGCTTGGGTCGTGGACGACGCCTTGATGCGGAGGTGGCGGAGGCGCTTCATGGGCCACGTCGCCCGCAAAGGGAGGCAGGCGAGTCACTGAAAGGGATGGGGCAGGAGAGCCCCCAGCGGCGCAGACGAGCTCGGCGATGCGGTTGAGCATGTGCTTGTGGAGGTCGTCGATGGGATGGTAGTGCAGGAGCTCGCGCACCATGAGCAGCACAGCCTGCGCACCTGCGGGTACGCGGCGGTCGTGGGACGATGAGCCGGCGGGGTCAGCAACGGGGTTGCTGTGCGACCTTGCCGCCGCACCGAATGCAGTGACGAGGCCTGCTGCTCATGCTGCACTGGGCCGGTGGCGGCGTTGGCGGCGGGTGATGGAGAACAGCGAGGAGGCCCGCCGGCGGGAGCTGTCTGAGCGACACGAGCAGTGAGGGCACCCGTCGCTCAGCACGAGCACGGCAAGCATCGGCCATGGAAGCGATGGAGCGGTGGCGCGTCGACTGACGGAAGAGAGGCTTTGGTACACCTCTACCTGGCGCGCCAAATGTCGAATTTTGGGTTCTGCAAACCCTTAAAAGGTTCGAACACCGAGGTCCGCACGAAGAACACTCTCTCCCCAGCGTGCGTGCCCTACGATTCCACGGCCTAGCTCGACGCTCTCAAAGAACAAGGGACACATAGAATTATACTGGTTCGGACCACCCTGTGGTGTAATACCCTACTCCAGTGTGTGTGGTGGATTACCTATTATGGCTAAGGATGAAAAACCTCCGGAGGAGAGGTGTTCTTAGGCTTCTATGAGCTTGTGGTGTCTAGGGTCAGATCAGGTGATCGGGTTTCCTCTCTATGGTGGTGGCTAGGTCCTATCGGGTTTCCCAAATATTGGCGGGAAGGGATCCCAGAAAGGCCAAATTTGAAGGGGAACAACGAGTACAAGTTATCCTGACAAAAGTGGTCTTCGCCAGCCAAAGGCTCTGGTGGTGACGCCATGTCGTGCTCCACGATGACCTCCATTTTGCCACCCTGATGGTCCTTGGTCTTGTTGTACCGATATGGAAACCTTAGCCTGCTCCCTCGGGACCCCCCGCCTGTGCTAGCTCCCTTAGCACCAAAGGCGAAACTGGCACACTGCGCCCGATGGTGTAGGCCTGGCCTTGGTTGTCATTGCTCACATCACGTGAACAACCTCACGAGGTGCTCCTTGCATAGATATCTCCGCTCTTCAGGAGCCCGCGTAGAGAGACTGCCCCCTAGGGAGGTCTTGTTGTCGCCCGCTTCGTGAGGCTTGGCCCCTCGCGAGGGTCTTGAGTTGTGGTTGCTAAAGTTGAGCCGTATCAGCCCGCTGATGGAGCCACATCACGGGCCGCATGCAGGCATGTCTGGGTACCCCAATTCCCAGGAGGCCGACAGCAACCCTTCCCGCCTTGTGCTTCGGGTGAAGAGGACCATGACCAGTATAAATAAAGGCTAGACCGCAACATAGAGAAGAGATTGGACCTTCAGCCCTCCCGAGGCGTCACACTTGTAGTAGTCATCCTCATCCTCCTCGTGAGGCAATCCAACCACCAAAGCAGAAGCATGGTATAACGCCGCAAGGAGGCCCGAACCTGGGAAAAAAATTGTGTCCATTCCCACCATTGCGCTCCAGCTCGTGCACGGCGAACCATGGACATGGCGAGGTGGTGATTGACTAAGAAAGAGAGAGAGAGCATGAATCCTTCTTGCATGCCCAATGTTCGAACCTCCTTGGGACCACGAATCCCGAAATCTGACATTTGGCGCGCCATGTAGGGGCTACTGAAGTTCGTCTGCTTCGAGCCCTTCCCCATCGGACCGTCGCCATGGTCGATGCTCGCCGTGTTCATGTCGAGCGCCGGGCTGCCCGTGTCACCAAGAGGGCACTGGCAGGCCACGACACTCCTCCCCGCTGTGCTTCGGGCGCGGCCAACGCCTCCACTGACCTACTGCCAACGAGTAGTAGACCTCTTCCCTGCCGCCCTCTGTGTAACGCAGCGGCCGCACCGCCACACCTTCTCTCACTCCTACCACGGCTTCGTTTTCCCATGCTCGTCACGGGCCGGTGAACATGCAAGATGTGCTGCTCATGGCGCGTGAGTTGCTACATTACGACCTCGTCGATGAGGGTTATGCCGCCTGGTTGGGCCGCATCACCGAGTTCGTCAATGCCACAAGCAAGGCCCCGGCACCCTCCCACTCGCTCCATCCTCCGCCATCCCACGCGGGGGAAGTGGCGCATGGTATGCCTCCGCCTCCTCCCCTCCGCAACGATGATGTAGGACCTCGGAGTGAGGCGTGGCCGAGCGACCCCTCCGCGCGGTGCGCCGGCTTGTAACGAGGCCAGCTGCCGGATCATGCCCCAACTACAGCATGATGCGTGCGCGCTTCCCGCACCTCTTCACGAACACCAACTTCGGGCTGTCCAGGAGGTTGTTGCCCAAGGGCGCCAGGACCGTGCTCCCCCTGCACGCATCATGCCTATGAGCGCTGCTGGGTGCCGTGGCTTCACCCAAGAGCTGTTGTCACATCCCTAGCTTCTGGTACTGCCTAGTTTGTGCATCATGTTTAATCTTGAAAGAATGTTTAAATGGGGATGACAGAAACCCCCAGCACCCCCCTTTTAATCCAACTAGGATTTACTTAAATACTTTTCAATATACCCAAAATACCCTTCAGAAAATGTTCATCAGTTTTGGTCTTGGCTAAAAGCTCTGCCAAAATGGTTTCATAATTTTGGGAACCATTTTGGATATTTGAATTAAGTCATAACTATTTGCATTTGGACATTTAAAATGCTATAAATATTTTTAAATGTCCAAATAATTTTGAAAGCAATTTGAGGGCTGTTGAAATATTTTCAAAAGTGCCCACAATTATTTTCAGGATCTTACCAAATGAATTAGTATTTTTACTAATTCGGAACAGAGCAGAAATAATTAGAAAAAGAAAAACAGAAAGCACAGAGAGAGAGTTTACCTGGGCCACTTACTGGCCTAGCACTGTGCCGGCCCAGCCCACTGGCACCTGCGAGTCGTCGTCTCCACCGCGCCAGGAGGACAACGCGCGTGGCCGACGCGCGCCGTCAAGCGCCCGACCACCTCCTGCTTCCCGCCGCTGCCCGACGCGCCTGGACTCCTCCACGAGCGCCACGCAGCCCCCGACCCCTCTCTCACTCTCCCTCGTCCTCATCTCCTTCCCCTGCTCTCTCCCTCGCACGCGCCCGAACGCCACCGTCGTCGCCGCTCATCATAGCCACGGCCATCGGCCACCCTATGCCTCACCGATGCGCCAAGGAGCTCCGCCTCCTCGTTCTCGACCTCCTCATCGAGCCACGGCTCTCCAGAAGCCTCGACGCGCCGTCCCCAAGCTCGTCTTCCTTCCTCGGCCGCCGAGATCGCCGGCGACCGTGTGCCCGCACCAGTGCTTCCCCAAGCTCGCCGAGGCCACCACTGCATTCGCCGTGAGCGCCTCTTCCTTTCCCCTCTTCTCTCGTGCTCGCGCTTGCACCCTAGCTCTATTTCCTCCCTCGGCCGAGAGCTTCTCGCCGCCGGCCATGGAGTAGCCGTGGCCACAGCCCCATTAGCTCACAACAGAGCGCGTCATCGCGCTCCGGAAGCCCCCAGGAGCCTATCGCACCCACTCCCTCGCCCTCTCGTTCACCGTAGTGTAGCGTCGGTCAAGCCCGTGTTCCCGCCGCCGTCGCGAGCTCGTTTCCGGCTAGCTCGGGCCACCTCAACCTGTGCCGCTTTCCCAGATGGATGTGGGCGAGTCCCAGCTCCACGTAGAGCCTCTTGGCCTTCGTTTTGGTCGCTGGAGGAGCGTTTCCGATGCCCACCGCCGTCTCGGGCATCTCCGGCGACTAGCCGCGGGTCAGCTCCGACGAGTTTGACCCGGGTAGACCCAGTTTTGACCCCCTCTGGGTCACCGACTTGTGGGCCCAGAACCTGTTTAGCTAGGCTTAGGATTAATTAGTGCTAACTAAGTTAGTTAATTAGATGGGTCACTGACACGTGGGGCCTAGGCCCTGCTAACCTCTAGTTTAGTTTTTAACTTAACTAGTTAGCCCTGAGAGACTGACCAGTGGGACCCACTGGTCAGGTTTGATCCTAGCCGCCCTGTTGACTTCCTGACATCACACAGACGTCATGCTGACGCAGTAAATGTTTTCTGGAATTTAAAATAAATCTTAAATGATTTATTTATTTCAGAAAATAGCCATAACTTCTAAAAATCACAGAAAATAGTCTATAACACCAATGAAAATAAATTATATATGAAAAATGATCAGAAAAATCCAAAGAATCTGTTTATGGAATTTTCATGCATGTTTGAAAAAGTTAAACCTGCTGATCAGGTCAAATCAATTAAATGACATTTAAATAACCACATGTGGAGTTGTAGCGACCACGATCCGAATGGACCGAAGTCTCTGTGTTTTGTGTCATCCCTGGATCGGTAATGCTGACACACACAGTACTTTAAGGATTTATAACAGAGTGGCAATCACACACTTATTACATCGAATGTCTCCAATGAGAACTTATTACACAAATATATGGCATAAGGCCATCTAACAAAATAACAGCAGAAGGCTTGGAAGATAAGTGATTCCATCAACTCCAACGGCATAGCTGAGTGCATGACAAACGACCTAGCACGTCTTATTCCTCGTCTGAAAAGTCTGCAACGTAATATGTTGCAGCCCGAAAACGGGTCAGCACATGGAATATGCTGGCAAGATAGCACAGAAGATGCAAGTAACAGAATAAAGGATATACTATATGCATGTTTGGCTGGTGGAGGCTCTAAGGTTAAAGTTTTTGCATAAAGCCAATTTTTTCCTACAACAAAGGAATGAATTTTAATTTTTAACTATCATGGTGGTTGAAAATCATTGAGAAGGTACCTCCAACTCAATCCCAAATTAAAGTTATCATTAACCCAACAAAGTAAATTATAAAGTGATGAGATCACCCAATAATTCAAGTACCAGATACTCAAGATGTCCATAACCGGGGACACGGCTAATCATGATCAGTTTGTACACTCTGCAGAGGTTTGTGCACTTTTCCCACAGGACTCGATCGCCTCCGTTTGGTTTCTCGCATTGCATGGTGTTTGAGAAACGGATGACCGAGACACAGTCTTTCTGAAGAGGTCCCCTTTACTCGATAGATAGGCCGGTACACCTACAATCCCTCTACATCTGCTAGTCCATCACAGAAAGATTTCCCGCAACTTACTCAACTATAACAGAGCCCATATTGGAATGTGGCTGCACACGGGAGTTTCTAGCATGAATAGTTTTATGATCCCTTTGAGCCTGGGTGGCATTCCATAGGAAAAATCACAAGGAACCCCGGGATTTCCTAGGACAACACTGGATTCTCCAGGTGCCCTGCGACCAATCCACCCAGATGTGTATTCAAGTAGCCACCTTAAGTTGAATCCTAAATTAACAACTCACATCTGTCATGGATTTCACTCAAACCCAAAACACGTCTACGAGCATGGCATAGCAACCTAAGCAAATGTAGAAGTAACTCCCAAGGGTTTGAAAATAATGCAGGTAATAGGTTCTACCACAATCTACTTCCCAGTCCCACAAATTAAGAGATCCTACTCATGCAATGTGTGAGGGTTTGCTCTAATGCATAAAACTGGGTAATAAGAGTATGATAAAATTGTTACTTGCCTTGCTGACGATTCGCAAAACCTAGAGACTCGTAGTAGCACGCTTCATAGTCCGGGTATTCTATCGCAAGCAAACAATATCATACATAAAAAAACAAGCAAAGATGCACAAACAAAACTCCAAAAGATAAGATCTAACCAGAAATTTCAACTTAACAACTCCGGTTTACAAAAAGAATGAAATCGAAAGAAGCAACGATACTCAAACTGCGAAAGAAACAAGCTCCGGTTACTAATTGATCTAAGGTCAAATTTAACAGTAGCCAAAACTTTGTTCAAGTTGGTTAAACGGAAAGAGGGTGTCGAGACGAAGGTCTGGGATTTTGAATCACCTGATTCCGACTCTCAAGCGAAAAGAAAAACGAAAAACAAGATCAGGGCAGAAATCGCGATCGAAATAATCGCGGATAAAACCCCGAAAAAGAAAACTAACGAACAGGCTAACGAACGAATGTTCGCTGTTTACGGCTAACGGACGAACAGCGCTCATTAAAACGAACGTACGGGCGAACGTCCCCTAAATAACTAAACCGAAAGAAAAACCGAACCGATCTATATAAAAAACGAATCTAGGGTTTTACGAAAAGAACCGATCGTATTTTTCTTCGGAAAACCGGCGGCTACCTCGAAAACGACAAACTCCGGAGGGTACTCCGGCGGCGGTGAGCGGCGGGTCCGGCGGAGACGGGTGGTTCGGCGGCGGGCGGCAGGCGGCGCGGCGAGGCTTAGCGGGCCGGCGGCTGGCGGCGGCGGCGCGGGCACGGGGCTCGAGGCGGGGCAGGGCTAGGGTTCGGCGGGGTGCCTGATGCTTTGCGGGCCGGCGGCTGGCGCTATATAAAGGCCAGAGTCCTGGCCTCTTACGTCCCGGAGTCGGTTCGCCCCTTTTTTTTTAAAGAGTCCTGACGTAGCAAAACTAAAGAAAGAAATACTAAACGGACTCCAAAAATCCCGAGATAAATTTTCACCGTCCTCTAATAATATTTAGGACAAAGTGAACATTTTTCCCGGACCTAAATGTAATTTTGAAAAATGCGCATTTTTCCTATGCAAATAAAATCGCAAATAAATCCAGAAAAATACCAAAAGTGATTTTAACATTTTTCCTCCAATATTTCTGTTATTTTGGAGAAGTCATATTATCTCCGCTCATATATTGCACTTAGAAATATTTTTAGGAGAGAAAAATAATTAAAACCAACACCGTCCTCGTACCGGTATTCGAGTGAACTCAAATACAAAACGGTAGAATTCCCAACTCTCTCCGAAGGTCCTTGAGTTGCTTAGAATTTCGAGGATCGCCAAAAACAAAAATGCAAATAAACATGCAATGCAGTACGATTTATGTATAACATTCCAAATTGAAAATTTGGGATGTTACAAACCTACCCCCCCCCCCCC
>LR738713.1:201635662-201655416 GCA_902687465.1 Secale cereale | reverse complement strand
TAGAATGAATCTCGCCCCCGAGATTCGAATTGGCTAGAGAACAGGTGTGGGTGGTCCCTGCGTAGATCATCTTCTCGTTCCCAGGTGGCTTCTTCCTCGGTGTGGTGACTCCATCGAACTTTGCAAAACTTGATGACCTTACTGCGGGTGAATCTGCTCAAAAATTCGAGAATCTTAATAGGCTTCTCCTCGTAGGTTAGATCACTGTCCAACTGAATTGCTTCCAGGGGTACTGTGTCTCTAAGCGGAATATCGTCCATCTCCGCATGGCACTTCTTAAGCTGCGAAACATGAAACACATCGTGCACTCCTGACAATCCTTCGGGCAATTCCAACTTATAGGCAACCTCTCACATGCATTCCAAAACACGGTAGGGTCCCACAAATCTCGGGGCTAGCTTTCCTTTAACTCCAAAACGTTTAACTCCTCGTAGAGGCAATACTCTCAAGTATGCTCTGTCTCCAATCTCATAGGCTATCTCCTTGCGCTTCAAGTCTGCATAACTCTTCTGCATGGACTGAGCTACCTTGAATCTATCTCGAATCAACTTCACCTTCTCCTCAGACTCTTTGATCAAGTCTGGTCCAAACAACTGTCGGTCTCCAACTTCATCCCACATTAACGGTGTTCGGCATCTACTTCCATACAATGCCTCGAATGGTGCCATCTTCAAACTGTCCTGGTAACTGTTATTATACGAGAACTCCGCGTAGGGCAAATTATCATCCCAACTAGATCCATAATCTAATGCACACGCTCTCAACATGTCCTCCAGGATCTGGTTGACTCTCTCGGTCTGTCCATCGGTCTGCAGATGAAAAGCGGTGCTGAATTCTAGCCTCGTTCCCAAAGTTTGGTGTAGCTGATGCCAAAACTTTGAGGTGAATTGTGTTCCTCTATCTGATACAGTGGTCCTCGGAACTCCGTGCAGACATACTATCCTGGTCATGTATATCTTGGCCAACTTCGCACTGGTGTATGTGGTTTTCACGGGAATAAAATGGGCTACCTTCGTCAATCGATCTACCACTACCCATATTGAATCATATCCAGATTTGGTCCTGGGCAATCCGGTGATAAAATCCATGCCAAGCTTCTCCCACTTCCATTCGGGTATTGGCATAGGCTGCAACAATCCTACTGGCTTCTGATGCTCTGCCTTCACTCTCTGGCATACATCGCATACGGCTACATACTTAGCAATATCCTTCTTCATTCCCGTCCACCAAAAACGTTCCTTCAAATCCAAATACATCTTGGTGTTTCCGGGGTGTATCGAGTATGGTGAATCATGTGCTTCCTGCAGTATCAACTTCTTGATCTCCGGGTCGTTGGGCACATAGATTCGATCCTCAAACCACAAGGTGTCGTGTTCGTCCTCACGAAATCCCTTGGATTTTCCTTCACTCATCCTTTTCCTTATCTCTGCAATTTCCTTATCATCCTTCTAGGCTTCACGTATCTTTCCCAGAATGTCGACTGAACCTCCAACGTAGAAATGAAACCTCTAGGAACTATCTCCAAACGGAGCTCCCTGAGATGTTCTGCTAGCCCTGTGACAATCCCCCTTTTATTAGGGTATTTGCATAACTCTGCTGGCTCAAAGCGTCTGCCACGACGTTGGCCTTTCCTGGGTGATAGTGCAGCTTCATATCATAATCCTTTATAAGCTCCAACCATCTCCTTTGTCTGAGGTTCAACTCCTTTTGTGTGAAAATGTACTTCAAACTCTTGTGATCCGTGTACACATCACAACGATTTCCAATAAGGAAATGTCTCCAGGTTTTCAGTGCGTGCACTACGGCTACTAACTCCAGATCATGCGTCGCGTAATTAAACTCGTGCGGTCGCAGTTGACGGGATGCATAGGAAACAACTCTTCCATCCTGCATAAGTACTCCTCCAACTCCTAAGTGTGAAGCGTCGCAGTATACATGGAAATCCTTGCATATATCTGGCAATATCAGCACGGGGGCTGTCGTCAACCGTTTCTTCAATTCCTGGAAACTTTCTTCACACTCTTCAGTCCAATCAAACTTCGTCTCCTTCTTCAAAAATGTCGTCATTGGCTTTGCAATCTTGGAGAAATTTTCTATGAATCTTCGGTAGTATTCTGTGAGTCCAAGAAAACTGTGGATCTCTCGAACTAAAGTGGGTGCCAACCATTCAGTGACTGCGTGCACTTTGACGGGGTCCACTGTTATACCTTCTCCTGGTATAACATGCCCTAGGAATCCAAATTCCTTGAACCAAAACTCGCATTTGCTAAACTTGGCATACAACTGATGTTCTCTGAGCTTCTCCAATACCAAACGCAAATACTCTGCATGTTCTTCTTCATCCTTCGACTACACCAGAATATCATCTATGAATACCACGACGAACTTATCCAAGAACTCCATGAACACCTTGTTCATCATACTCATGAAGTAGGCAGGGGCGTTAGTCAATCCAAATGACATAACTGTATACTCATATAGCCCATACCGTGTGGTGAAGGATGTCTTAGGTATATCCTTCTCTCGGATCTTCAATTGGTGGTATCCAGATCGTAGATCTATCTTGGAGAATACTTTCGCTCCTTGGAGTTGGTCGAACAAATCATTGATCATCGGCAGCGGGCACTTATTCTTAATAGTCACTTCATTCAGCGCACGATAATCAACGACCATTCTTAATGATCCATCTTTTTTCTCGACCGAAAGCACTGGGGCTCCCCAAGGTGATGAACTTCGGCGAATAAATCCTTTCTCCAACAACTCCTTAATCTGCTTCTTGATCTCCTCCAGATCATTCGCTGGCATCGGATATGGTCTCTTAGATATTGGTCTGGTGCCAGGCAACAACTCTATCAAAAACTCAATATCTCTATCCGGTGGCATGCCAGGTAACTCCTCTGGAAACACATCCGGATAATCCTTTACTACTGGCAGTTCCTCCTGAACAACTCCCGCGAGAGAATGTACTTGGGTCCTTATAGGCGAATGCTTAGATACATACTTAATCCTTTTTCCCTCCGGGTGGTGAGCAAAATTGAATTACTGGCACAATCGATATTACCTCCATACTTCGATAGCCAATCCATACATAATATCACATCCAATCCTTGTGACTCCAAAACTATTAGGTCGGAGGGGAAAGTATGGCGTCCTATGATCAATAGCGTCTGAAAACATCCTTGGTGTGCCATATACTCTGCTCCTTGTGAACTTACTAACATGGGGGTCTTAAGAAGTCTGGTGGACATCCTATGTCTATTTACGAATCCCCTTGAAATGTATGAATGTGATGCACCAGTATCGAAAAGAACTATTGCGGTAAATGTCTTAACCAAAAACTTACCGACAACAGCATCTGGTTTCTCTTCTACCTCCTCCACGGTTACGTGGTTCACTTGTCCTTTGTTGAACGGGTTAGGCTTCTTCCCGGCACTTCCATTGCCGCTCCCATTCTTAGCTTCAGGGCAGTGCGTGGCATAATGTCCATTCTTCCCGCACTTGAAACAGGTGATATGGCTGAAATCCATCTTAGCGGGTGTGGACGGGGTAGAGCGGCTCTAGTTACTACTTGCTCCATTGCCATTTCCATTCTTAGAGCCATTGTGGTTGTGGGGAATTCCATGGTTATGGGTATATCCTCCCGGATTCGGAGTGAATCGGGGCTTTTGCTGGGCTCCAGAATTATTCCTTCCTTGTCCATACTTCCTCTTGCGGCTTTCAATCTGCTGCTGCTTCCCTTCAATCATAAGAGCTTTATCTACCAACTCCTGGTAGTTGTTGAAAGTTGCCACCATCAACTGTACGCTCATCTCATCATTCAGCCCTTCCATAAATCTCTCCTGCTTAGCGGCATCTATGGCCACATCATCTGGGGCATAACGAGATAAGGTACTAAACTCATCCACGTACTGAGCTACAGTATGGTTTCCTTGGCGCAAGTTGCGAAAATCCCGCTTCTTCATGCTCATAGCTCCAGTTGGGACATGGGCAGTACGGAAAGCTTGCTGAAACTGCTCCCAAGTGACATTGGCTATGGGGAAAGTGGTTGTGTAATTCTCCCACCATGCTGCGGCTAGTCCAGACAACTGGTGTGCGGCAAATCGCACCTTCTTAGCATCAGAGCAATTGGCGGTGGTCAAATCCTTTCCAGTCTTGCGTAGCCAGTCATCAGCCACTATTGGTTCGATGCTGCTGGCAAACACTGGTGGTTGCAACCTTAAGAAACGTGTCAGGTTGTCCACGGGTGGTGGTGGTGGAGGGTTGTTGTTGTCGTTTTGGTTGTTCTTAGTGTTCTGGACAAGTAGTTGCATCAAGGTGTTCTGCTGCTAGATCAACTGGGTGAGCTCAGGGGGAAACTCAAATCAGGGCTCACGTCTTGGAGGCATCTGATGGGTGTAGAGGGAAGAGATTAGAAAAGAATTGAGGTCTAAGGGAAAATCACTACCCATATGCACATGAGACAAACACAATCATATCACACCAATCAATTTCAAGCAAGATCTTACAAATCTAACTACCGTTACAAAGAGTGCTCTAAATACTACTGTGTGGGGGTAAACTACTAGTCACAGGGGGTCATCTAAAAATATTGATCGTCGGAAGATTCCATGATGTCTGCTCTAGCTTCATCTTCATAGTCTTCATCTGCACTATCATCGGGTTCTGAATCCGTGTCGTCGATGATAATGAAATCTTCAGGACAAATCTCCTTGGGTTCTTCGTCCTCTTCTTCACCTCCTAGTGCTGGATCTCCCATGAATACTCCAAGCTTCCTTGTCAAATCATCATTCTTCTCCACTAGTATCAACATCTCCTCCTCGTATCCGTCACGAGTAGACTTAAGTTCTTGTTCTAGCTCCAAATTCCTATTTAGTGCCTTCTTCAATTCTATCATCCCAGAGCACATCTGGTGCTCCTGTCGTCGAATGTGCTGGTTCAACTCCTGGATGAATGCGGCAATTGACCTATACCTCCGGGTGCTGATCATATCCCAACTCTCATCTCGGCGTCCACAAATCTGGTAGATGGTATCCTTTAGCTCCTGCTTGTAGACTTCTCCGATCCTTCCCATTGTGATGTGGGCGGCCATGCTCTTGCCTAGGCTCCAGGTTGGTGCATCAAAAGAAAACTCTATTGGCACGATGGATGGGGCGAAGGTTCTTCCGGGAATTTGAACTTGAATGCTCCATCGCTCCTCCTCCGATAAAGTGGCGGTGTAGGTCCCGGTAAAGCTTCGTATTCCTATGTTCAGGTACCTAGTGACTTCCTTCAAGTGTTGTCCAAATGGTGTGTCTTCATCCGGTTGAGTGAACTTGTTCCTTGGTTCCACCATCCTAAAGAAATAGAAAATGGAGAGAAGTCAGAAATGAGTAGAGAAGAGTGATCTAAGGTCTGTTTTAGTGGTCGTGTCCTACAATCAGCGTGTGCTCTGATACCATCTTGTAGCGACCACGATCCGAATGGACCGAAGTCTCTGTGTTCTTTGTCATCCCTGGATCGGTAATGCTGACACACACAGTACTTGAAGGATTTATAACAGAGTGGCAATCACACACTTATTACATCGAATGTCTCCAATGAGAACTTATTACACAAATCTATGTCTTAAGGTCATCTAAAAAAATAACAGCGGAAGTCTTGGAAGATAAGTGAGTCCATCAACTCCAATGGCATAGCTGAGTGCAGGACAAACGACCTAGCACGTCTTATTCCTCGTCTGAAAAATCTACAACGTAATATGTTGCAGCTCGAAAACAGGTCAGCACATGGAATATGCTGGCAAGGTAACACAGAAGATGCAAGTAACAGAATAAAGGCTATACTACATGCATATTTGGCCGGTGAGGCTATAAGGTTAAAGTTTTTGCGTAAAGCCAATTTTTCCCTACAACAAAGGAATGAATTTTAGTTTTTAACTATCATGGTGGTTGAAAATCATTGAGAAGGTACCTCCAACTCAATACCAAATTAAAGTTATCATTAACCCAACAAAGTAAATTATAGAGTGATGAGATCAACCAATAATTCAAGTACCAGATACTCAAGATGTCCATAAATGGGGACACGACTAATCATGATCATTTTGTACAATCTACAGAGGTTTGTGCACTTTTCACACAACACTCGATCGCCTCCATTTGGTTTCTCACACTGCATCGTGTTTGAGAAATGGATGACCGAGACACAGTCTTTCCGAAGAGGTCCCCTTCACTGGATAGATAGGCCGGTACACCTACAATCCCTCTACATCTCCTAGCCCATCACGGAAAGGTTTCCCACAACTTACTCAACTATGCCAGAGCCCATATTGGCATGTGGCTGCACACGGAAATTTCTAGCATGAATAGTTTTAAGATCCCTTTGAGCCTGGGTGGCATTCCATAGGAAAAATCACACGGAACCCCGGGATTTCCTAGGACAACACTGGATTCTCCAGGTGCCCTGCAACCAATCCACCCAGATGTGTATTCAAGTAGCCACCTTAAGTTGAATCCTTAATTAACAACTCACATCTGTCATGGATTTCACTCAAACCCAGACCACGTCTACGAGCATACCATAGCAACATAAGCAAACGTAGAAGTAACTCCCAAGGGTATGAAAATAATGCAGGTAATAGGTTCTACCACAATCTAATTCCCAATCCCACAAATTAAGAGATCCTACTCATGCAATGTGTGAGGGTTTGCTCTAATGCATAAAAACTGGGTAATAAGAGTCTGATCAAAGTGTTACTTGCCTTGCTGACGATTCGCAAAACCTAGAGACTCGTAGTAGCACGCTTCACAGTCCGGGTATTCTATCGCAAGAAAACAATAGCATACATAAGCAAACAAGCAAAGATGCACAAACAAAACTCCAAAAGATAAGATCTAACCAGAAAGTTCATCTTAAGAACTCCGTTTGCAAAAACAATCAAATCGAAAGAAGCAACGAAACTCAAACTGCAAAAGAAATGAGCTCCGGTTACTAATTGATCGAAGGTAAAATTTTACAGTAGCCAAAACTTTGTTCCAGTTGGTAAAACGGAAAGAGGGTGTCGAGACGAAGATCTGGGATTTTGAATCACCTGATTCCGACTCTCGAGCGAACAGAAAAACGAAAAACAAGATCAGGGTAGAAATCACGATCGAAATAATCGCGGATAAAACCCCGAAAAAGAAAACTGACGAACAGGCTAACGAACGAACGTTCGCTGTCTACGGCTAACGGACGAACAACACTCGTTAAAATGAACGTACGGACGAATGTACGGACGAACGTCCGCTAAATAACTGAACGGAAAGAAAAAACGAACCGATCTATATAAAAAAACGAATCTAGGGTTTTTCGAAAAGAATCGATCGTTTTTTTCCGGAAAACCGGCGGCTAACTCAAAAACGACGAACTTCGGCGGTTACTCCGGTGGCGGCGGGCGGCGGGTCCGGCGGAGACGGGCGACACGGCGGCGGGCGGCGGCGGCGGCGCGCGGGTGGCGGCGACGAGGCTTAGCGGGCCGGCGGCCGGCGGCGGCGGCACGGCGCGGGGCTCGAGGTGGGGCGGGGCTAGGGTTTTGCAGGGTGGCTAGGGCTTAGCGGGCCGGCGGTTGGCGCTATTTAAAGGCGATAGTCCTGGCCTCTTACGGCCCGGAGTCGGTTCGCCCCTTTTTTTTAAAGAGTCCTGACGTAGCAAAACTAACGAAAGAAATACTAAACGGACTCCAAAAATCCAGAAATAAATTTTCACCATTCTCTAATAATATTTAGGACAAAGTGAACTTTTTTCCCGGACCTAAATGCAATTTTGAGAAACGCGGATTTTTCCTATGCAAATAAAATCGCAAATAAATCCAGAAAAATACCAAAAGTGATTTTAACATTTTTCCTCCAATATTTCTGTTATTTTGGAGAAGTCATATTATCTCTGCTCATATATTGCACTTAGAAATATTTTTAGGAGAGAAAAATAATTAAAACCAACACCGTCCTCATACTGGTATTCGAGTGAACTCAAATACAAAATGGTAGAATTCCCAACTCTCTCCGAAGGTCCTTTAGTTGCGTAGAATTTCGAGGATCGCCACGAACAAAAATGAAAATAAACATGCAATGCAGTATGATCTATGTATAACATTCCAAATTGAGAATTTGGGATCTTACAGGAGTTTGAACTAGGGGCTGGGGCGCCACCTTGTGGCGCCTCTTGAGGCAAAATTGTGCGCACTAATCAAGCTTCCGTATTTATTAACATCTCTAGATGACAGTATTATCATGTGTAATTCAGCACAAAAAAGTGCTAGTCTAGATGAGCTTAGCGATTAACAATATAAGACCCGGTAATAAAACTGCAGCAGAGGAGTGTCATAGTGGTTTTGTAGATACTAACATGTCTATATTAACAGAGAAGATTGCCAACGAAAACAAGAATTGTAAAATAGCAAGACATTTCAATTCCCACTTTCAACTCATAGTTACCGACCAACTACCCGTTGCAGCTTATGACTTGAGGGGAAAAAGATTTATTTTAGCCACAGACATTTGCTTAGATGTCCCGTCATCGCAAGACATTTCAATTCCCACTTTCAATTGACTGCTTCCCAACCTGAAGCAAGTAAGAGAAGTACGACGGGTTTAGATATAATGTTCAACATTATGAGTTTGATATCAGATGAGAAAATCTACACGGAAATCATAAAAAAAACCCAGTTCCCGACAGCAACAAAAACTGACATGCATTATAATTTTCTCCGCATAAATAAAATCATCATCTGAGTGTTGACCCAAAGTTATGTATTGAAGCAGGTAGTATAAAAATATCGAGGCTATTTTTTGTAACATCGTCAATTTCTCACTACAAGTGTAGAGCTGGAGAAGAAGAAATGAAGCAGATCCATTCAACATCATTTCTATTTTTCAATATCATTTAGACCTTGCCCAAAAATTGCATATTTGGTTATTTTATATTTGGTAGAATCTAGATGGCAGGAATACAATTATAAGACTACATTATATGTACACCTTGGTTTCTATTCATGAACACAAGTGAAATGCGTAATGATACCTTATATGGTTTCCATTCAACAACTGATCTGAGAGTAACTACTTCAGCCGCATACCAATGATCCATGTTCTGGGATCCTTAGGAAGAGCTGGTGGGGTGGGAGATATACCACGCCGTAGAACGTGACAATGTAATATGTGCAAACTAAACATATATGATATTTATGATAGAGCAAATAAAAGACATAGATAAATCCTTGCATGTAGGGTTGTGGTAGGGACACGATATATTGCTGAAACCAGCAATCATATTTTCTAGAAAATACACAACTTTATGAAAACAGAGATAAGCGATTGCTGAACTAAAACTCCTAATGGAGAGAAGGAAACTACAAGAAACTGCAAGCAAAGCCTATAACAAAATTACACTGTGAAACCCCATTTTCCTAGCTTAATTTCTGGCATTTCATTGTGACAATTAAACTTTCAGCTTGACATAAAAAGGCCACGCCACTCAGTTAGCAGGCACATAAAGAAATATTAACATTGATTACTACTGTTTGATCCACACACGAAAAAGGGGGAATAGAGATGTGTAAAACTGAACATTTCAATGGACAAAGAAACTTCAAATGAATAATACCTTTAATTCTTACTTCAAATTGATTTGCATGCACATGTTAGAAAGTTCTAAACACAAACTCGATCCAACTAAATTGAATCTTTGAAAACAATGCCAACATTCGAATAATACAAACAGGCCAATCTGGGAAAACTCTTCTGTTATCAAACAACATTAGAAAATACACAACCTGAGATGAACAAACATGTCATGGTAATTAGAAAAACAGTATCTGCTCTGATCGTCATGCCAAAATCGAAACAGGCACACATAGTAGTAGTATTCCGTCAAGCGGAACAAAACGAAGTAGCTACCAGTTAAAGGAGAGGAGTCTGCCGGGTACTCATGGCGGCGCGAAGATATAGCTATTGTCGATGTCACGCTACGGGGCATGGAGCCATGCAGTTTTCAAAGAATATAACCAGATCAATTTCCTAAACCATGATACTTGCATTTGATGATGCCTTTGAATTACAAAATAACTGAATGTCCTGAATCCTAGAAATAGTAGTTCAAATCATGTACTTAAAGAGCAATTCACCATACTCCATACAAGCAGGTTGCAATTTTAAGAGTAGTGTTCGTATTTATGAGGTGGTTAACATTTCCTTCACAAATGAACTAATGGCCTTTCAAAGCTATGGCCTAAATTAGAAACAAGTCCCTTGAGAATTTACCTCCATGAACCAATAACCTTGGCACTTTGGAACTCTTTGGGAACCCCCTCATGGTTGGTCACAACAACACCTGCAAGAAGAACACACAACAAACATCCCAACCTAAGTCACACATGCTACTAATCCACTCTGTTGTAGTTGTGTCAAACCCACCACTATCAGTAGTACTCAACCAACGGAGACAGAAAAATGTACTACCTCGTTGCCCATTTAGCGCGAGTGCTTGATGAATTTCTGAAACCGGTTCTTGTGCCCAGAGATGTAGCTTCAAACATGGGAAGCACAAAATTAGTTAAGAATGTGGGAGCACACATGGAAACCCAGCTTAATCACCATCATCAGTTACCATTAACAAAAAAAGGGATTCTGTTGACTCAATTTGTAATTTTTGTATCAGAAAAATGCAATTCAGAGGTGTTGCGTGCCCTCAGATGAAAAGGAAACTCGTGGGAAGTTTTCTTGATGGGGAAGGGAAAGCAGAGGATGGTCCTGGGGAGGTGATATCTGGATCAGTTTCACCTAATGAGGATAATTAAAACGAAGCCCTTCAGCTATCAAAAAAAACAAAGCCCTTCAGGCCAATCGTTGCCATCGCTCAAACAGTGCATGTACCGACGTGGCATGGTCGAGAGGCTGCCCTTTACACCCAACAAAGAAGCTACTATGGAGTAGGTACTACTAACTCTAGTGTTCAACCAACTGAACCCACTAGCAACTCAATTAGTTTTCATCAATATCCATATGTCCAAAAGACCCAACAAACATCAGAAAGCAAGGGAGGGCGTCGCAAATATCAGACCAGACCTTTAGCAACCAAGAACCCTCACAAAGGAAGCTGGGAAGGGTGGGTGAGTTCTTACGCAAGTGACAACGGATCGACGAAGAGCGTGACGTGAAGTGACGCGGGGGCAAGTAGGCGGCCTCGTCATCGTGATGGCGTGGCGAGCACCACGGCAACCAGCGCCTCGATGCTGCGGCTTGAGCTTGAGGGGGTAGGGGGACTGATGGCGAGTGCCTGCGGTGAGTTGTCCAGCGAAGGTGCAAGCGAAGTGTGTAAGGTCGGCCGCTACCGAAGGATCAACCGGCTCAGCTCGTCTGTTTGCGCACCTCCAGATTCGGTAGTGGCGCTGCGCCATCTCGTGCAGTCTGCTACGCGCAGGGTGCCTTGGAATTCAACTCGGTGAGCGGTCACGAGTGTTGCCACTGATGGCAAGAGCTGCTCCCGGAGGCCCTTTTCCATGACCTCGCTGCCTCCCTCACCCTCGTCTCTGCATCTTGCCGTCCTCTCTCACCAAACGGTAGTCGGTGTCCACTCTCTGCCTCGCCTCCACTGGCCTTGTTCCGTACCGCCGCCACACCGCCACGAGCTTACCATTCCGAGGTGGCCGGCATAGACTCGGAGAGTGGCTGTCTATGTGAGGACATGGGGGAAGGGAAGGAAAGGAGCAGCGGGGATTGGGGATTGGCGTACGAGGAAGAGAGAGAGGAGTGAGCGTATCTAATGAGGGGATTGTGGAAAGAATCGTGATTGCCTTCATGAGTAAGGAATGAGATGCGCTAGGAGATTGTCAAAAAATAAAAAAGGAAAGAAAAAAAGACGCGCTAGGCCTCATGGACGTAACTCACCAGGTCCCTCGTGGCCACGTGGCTGTCGCGAGCCACCAGGAAGGAAACCGACTGGGCAGTTGCAGATCTCTCCTCCGATTCACCTTTTCACGCCAGAAACAGTTGCCAGCTAACAGTGCATGGTACCAACGTGGCATGTGCGAGGAGACGCAAATTGCGCGACTCTTATAGTGTTTAATTAGAACCTTTGGTTCAAACCAACTTCATTTAATATGGTTGCTAGTTGCATTAGCTCAATCAACAGCATATTGCCATGTCATGATCATGCATCATATTTTCGCATTGCATTGATTGTGTTCCTTCTTGTTTGCCGGTGTTGTCCCCTCTCAGTAGACGATGTTCGATGATGTGATCGATGACACTGATGAAGACACAATACTATCTTCAGAAGTGCCAGGCAAGCAAAACCCCATTGAGCATTCCGATACAATCCCACTCTCTCGCTCTTGCTCTCTTTTACTGCATTATGACAACAACGTTTCAACTGCTTTTTGCTGCTGTAGCTGAACCCCTTTTCCTCTGCATGACCTGTCATTGCCACAGTAAATAGTTGAAACCCACTAGCATGAGTAGGAGTTGTTTGAGCCATGATGTGCCTACTCATTAATGCTTTCTGGTTATGCCTGCTATTGGTTAGAGTTGTGTCAGGTCTGATTCATCGGGAATGAATTGGAATGTGGTCATCATGTCCTACTGTTGAGAGCTAAGTGTGTGAACATGATTTGGTAAAGGTAGCGATGAGAGGCCATGTAGGAGTACATTGTGGGTTGTCTCATTGAAACCGTCTTCAGGAACTGAGTTCTGTGTTGGTTTATCCATGAATAGCTACTACCACACGTTGGGCCCTGAAATATGACCCCGCTCGACTTATTGACTGCCCTTATCCTCTCTCTAGGAGTTGCAACTAGTTTCTGGTGTTTGTAGTTTACTGGAGGTCGTGCGCAGCCCTGACCCTCGGGGTGTGCTGTGACGCGGCAGGTACGTGGCACGGTGTACCGGTCGCCCGTTTGGTGACTCGGGAACCCTGTACACATCATTTGGGGCCGTGAGCGACACCCCGGCCGGATCTCCCCACAGATGGAACCCAAATAGGCGATAAACCTAGACTAGAGACTTGAAAGGTTGGTTAGGTCGTGGTCTACACCCACGTCGGCTTTTGCTTGAAGACTGCCGAGCACATGTCATGTGCAGACGCTAAGTGGTGGAAACACATGTGAAGAAGTACACCCCTGCAGGGTTATAAATGATCTATTCGAATAGCCGTGTCCGCGGTAAAGGACTTCTGGGTTACCTGTACAGTTCATAGACAAGTGAAAGTGGATACTCTAAAACGCCCAAGATAAGCGTGAGTGCTATGGATGGCCTTCTTGTAGGGAGACGGGAGTGGATCTATAGTGGTGTATTGATTGGTGAATATGTGGACTCGTGTGCGCCACCTCAAATGAGTTACTTGCAGTCGTAGTTCAGGATCGCCACCGAGTCAAAGCTGGCTTGCTGCAGTCAAACTCCACCACCCCTTGATGATACTGATGCATATGTAGCTAGTTCTTATGTAAGTCTTGCTGAGTACCATTGTACTCACGTTTGCTTAATTTATGTTTTTGCAGAGAGACTTCAGTCTCACTAGTGGTTCCGAGTGGACTTTGACGTTTAGCTTGTTACCTCAGCTACGATCTTGTACCCTTGTGTCAGGCCCAAGATGCGATTCTATCCCGATCACGTGACACTTACATGATTGGGGCACAACCGCATTTCGGGCGCTTAGCAAGATGGATATCAATAGATCGTACCATTACATACATACATGGGGGATACAACAATACATACAAGTCACATGAATACAACACCATCAATACAAGGTATCCGACTACGGATACAAACATGAAAAGAACAATGACATCCATCTGCTATCCCAGGCTGCCGACCCGGAACCTAACCCAAGACTGAAGAAGAAGAAGAAGAAAGAACTCCAAGCAATGTACATCGCTCTCACGTCAAGACATCGGAAACGTGCACCTGCAACTGTTGTTGTAATAACTATGAGCCACGAGGACTCAGCAATCCCATAACCATGGGTAACAAGACAATCAAAGCTTAATAGGTGAGGAAGAGTTTAAGTGGTGAGGTTGCTGCAGCGGCTAAGCAATATATGGTGGCTAACTTACGAGTACAAGAATAAGATGAGCATCTACGCAAACGGTCGCAAACTAGTAGTGATCACTAAAGATCCTGAACTACCTACGAGTCAAACATAACCCCACCGTGTTCTCTTCTCAAAGTGAAAAGAGACAGTCACGGTTACTCACACAGTTGTGTGTTTTACTTCGGATCCTCTGTCAAGTTTTCTAGAACCGGACATTAACAAATTCTAATCTACCACATAACCGCGGGCATGGCTTTCGAAAGATCATAACCTTGCAGGGGTGTCCCAACTTAGCCCATCACAAGCTCTCACGATCAGCTGAAGTAATAATAATTATTACCCCTTATCTTAGGGAAAATCCGATTAGGCTCGGCATCCCGGTGCACAAGACATTTCGACAATGGTAAAACAAGTCCAGCAAGACCTCCCGACATGTCGACACCCTGATAGTAGCCGCGCATATCTCGTCTCAGGCCACGTCCGGATGGGACAAGCTACGAGTAAAACCAGCCCTCGGGTTTCCCCAAGGTGGCCCTGCAGGTTGCCCGTTTGGGACGAACACCATCAGCACTGGCCCCACTGCTATGTACAAAAGAATCTCGAGGGAGCGTCCCCCCTATGCAATTTAATTAATTAATTAAGTTTTTATTATGAGGCAAATTAAAACCAATGTTGGGCCTTGCTGGAGGAGCTTTATTCAAAGACGAAGTGTCAAGGGGTCCCCATATACCCAACCATGTAAGGAACGCAAAATCAGGGAACATAATGCCGGTTTATCGGCGCCTAAGGTGGCATGACTGGAACAAAAGACCGAGCGAAAGGCCAAGATTTCCACCCATGCCCATCATATAGGTGTGTTAAAATATATATAACATATTGTGATATTCCCAAAGCATCAAGTTCCAACATGGAACAGTCTTCATATTCACCTGCAACTAACAACGCTATAAGAGGGGCTGAGCAAGCGGGTGACATAGCCAAACAATGGTTTGCTAGGAAGGTGTCAAATGTTACAGGTTTCATGGCAACAAGGAGAGGGGCTGACAATAAGATGGGTAGCGCGACATGTAACGATAGCATCGAGACAACTAAGCATGGCAATTATATTAAAGGTATCCAAGGCTATGGTCATCTTGCCTGAGATCCCGCAAGGAAGAAGAATGGATCCGTGAAGAAGACGAAGAAGAAGCCTTTAAGACGAACCACAGGTAGACAAACGAATCCTCACGATCGCAACGGAACAAGCGCTAACGAGAAGAAGAAAGCAATATGGTAAACACACAACACAAGAACATGACAATATGCTCAACCAAGTATGATGCAAGACAAGTCTATATATGATGCAATACATGGCAAGGTAGGAAGCACATAAAAACAACACAAGAACATGACAATATGCTCAAGCAAGTCTGATGCAAGACATGTCTATATATGATGCAATACATGGCAAGGTAGGAAGCCTAGAAAAACAACACACGAACATGACAATGTGATCAAGCAAGTATGATGCAAGACAATTATATATATGATGCAATACATGGCAAGGTAGGAAGCACATAAAAACAACACAAGTCAACAAGTTTACATGAGGCCGGAAACTACATATAACAAATCCGGTAAGTCCTCATATGCATAGTTTGAAATTAGCCCAGATCTGAACAAACCTTAAGTTAAAGTTGTTAAACAGCAATTTAACATGCACCATGATGATCTACACGAAATTCTAGTCAAGTTTCATATAAAGTTCATTTAATTCGGAGCTACGGACTAGAAGATTTGAGCAAAACAAGACAAGCAAGGCAACGGTGCAAGATGCACCCAAACATCAAGCAAACACACTCCAAACATGTCAAAAACATGATATTATGATTCCATGCAAAATCACACAATTTTCATATAAGGCACACCCAAAATGGAGCAACGGGCTAAAAGATACACATGAAACAAGATATAACAACAAGCTGAAGTTAACAGCCACATAGCAACTTTGGAAGAAGATATATATATGCTACAACACTCAAAAATGTGAACAAGAAGCATGGATGTGAAGTAGACATGTTACTTAACAAGTAGGAACTGAGAACACACCCAAAAGCTTGCTGGAACACATTTAAATAAGCATGGCAAGTTGCAATAAAATTATCCAGACTTAGCCAAAATCTGGGAAGGCAAAAACATCATCACGATGCTGCCTTCTGAGGCACAAAACAACAAGAATATCAACTCCAATAAGAACATAAAGAGCATGTACATGTAGTAGACATATCCTACAGCAAACAACTCCATTGGAGCATCTCCATAGGAGGCATGGATAAATAGCAACAAGCTACACCAAATTGAACATGCTGATCAAATCCTGACAAGTATAATTTATAGCAACTTGAGAGCAAGAAATAAATAAGCTACAGCAGGCCATATGAGCAAGTAAGGGCATGAATGGATAGACAATATAATGGACAACAAGGAATGATCATTAGCCACCCCGAAACAAGCATGGGTTTGACTTGGGCATCAAGCAAACATAGCATCAGGATATGACAGATTCCAGACTTAGTAGAAATTTCACTAAGTATAAAACAGTTATGTTGGCATGACATGTTTGCAAGCATGTTTAAGTCAACACAAAGCATATCATTGAAAGTTAAAAGCACCACAGAAAAGACCATAATATTGTATTTCTAAAACATCTAGACAGGTGGCATGGAGACAAACACATTAATAGCAATGATCAAGTGAAATCAGCATCTCATAACAAGTTTCAGAACTTCACAGCCTAATGCACTTCTGCAACAGAGATTAACATGGCAATATGGACTCAAACAAGCATGCTACAGCAATCATCACGTAGTCCACTTCATAATGAACATTTTGACATATCATATGCATCATTTGGATAAGCATGCACCAAGTTATCACATCTCAAACATGGCAACAAAATAACAGGTAACAGCAGTTTATAACAAGTAGCACTCTTGCAACAGAGATTAGAGCATCTAGATGAAGTCAAACAAGCATGGCACAATGGAGCAAAGTGTAGAGCATATCACCAAGATCGTTTTGACATATTATTTGCACAATTTGGATAAGCACACAAATAGTTACCAGCAGTCAAAGATGCAACATTATATCATGATTTCTAAGGACTTAGTAAAAAACAGGGCAAAAAGGGGGGCATGTGGCCTTCACCTCGTGGGCTGGGCCCAGAACATGGAGAGGGAGGCAGGGCAGCTGGGCCGCGAGGCCTACGCGGAGGGACGTGACCCACGCGAGGAGGAGGAGGCCCAGGAGTGAGGCCTGGCGGTGGATCGGGCGTCCGCTCGACTCGCTCCCGAGCGAGCCATGGTGGCTGCGGCGGCGCGAAGGGGCGGCTGCAGGGGCACGGGTCGCCGGAGACCCGCCGGATCCGGTGCGGGGGAGGCCGGGGCGGCCGGATCTGGCCGGGCCGGCTCTATCTCCGGTGGCAGCAAGGAGAGGGGCGAAGAGGAGCAATGGGGCGGCGACATTCCTGGCAAGGCGGCGGGGCAGGCGCAGCGCGCTCCGGCGGCCGGCGGCGGAGGCATGCGGCGGTGAGGTGCGGCCGGCGGGAGGTGGGGAGATCGGGTGCCAGTGGGCTGGCAGCGGCGGCTCGGGTGCGGAGGAGCTACGGCTCGGGCCCGGGCGGGCCGGACGCGGGCTCCGCGGGCCGCGGCGAGATGGGAGGAGAGAGAGGGTGAGGTGGCGGCACCTGGTTGGCTGAGCGAGGCGGCGGAGTGACGTGGCAACGTCTGATTGGTCGGGGTGATGTGTCCGGCGGACATGTCCGGCGCGAATGGACATGTCCGGCGGCGCTTGAGGAGCGGGGCTAGGGTTCATCTGCAAGAATTTCTGGGGTGCACACATATTTATAGGTAGAGGGAGCTAGGAGTGTCCAAATGAGGAGCCGTTCACGGCCATGCGATCGTGATCGAACGGCCAAGAGCATGGAGGGGTTAGAATGGGCTTGGTGGGCTGTGAGAAAGGAGTGCTGGGCCAAAAGAGAGAAGGCTTTCGGCGGTTAACACGGTTAACCGTTGGGCTATCAAACGAGCTCCGAATGCAATGAAACTTGAAAGGCGGTCTACCTATGCTATAATAAGACCACACGCCAAGTTTCAACCCATTCCGAGAACGTTTTCCGGCCACTCATAAAATAAATATTCGGAGGCGCCGCGGGCGCGTGTGAGTGTGTCTGGGCTCAGAACGGACAACAGAAAGGACGAGGGGACTCGGGCGGATGGAAGTTTTGAAAACATGCTGATGCAACACACATGATGACATGACAAGATGCAACACGCAAGCAGATGACATGGCACTAACAACGAATAACTGACTGACACCTGGCGCATCGGTCTCGGGGTGTCACAACACTCCCCTACTAACAAGAGATCTCGTCCCGAGATCTTAGGAACGAGACGGAAGGGAAAAGGAAGAACAAAGTTCTTCGAGGACAAAAGAGTGAAACCAAAGAACCTTGAGAGGTTGAACCACTTGAAAGAAAGGATGCAACGGAGATGAACGAGATTTGAGAAGCTCCGGTAAAATAAGCAACAAGGCATAAGCCGAGAACCAAGAGGATAAGGATATGAAGCACGAGTTGAAGGAACAAGAATTTAATTCGAAACCACTCCGGTTAATAAGAGAAAGAAAGAAGTTTGAACGAAGTAATTCAGGCAGCACTCCGGCTGAAACTGAAAGAAATAGCACACCAGTTGACATGAATGGAATAGGACAAGAACCTGAGAAGATGGAATAAAACATGACGAAATGAACAAGACAATGCCTCCGGAATAATTGAAATGATGGAATTAGAAGAATGGAGAAGAAGATGACAACTTTGAACACAACTGAATTTGAAAGAGCATCTTGAAGGAAAGGCTCGAACGGAGTTGTTGAGAAATCAACAACAAAAGAATAAGCTTGTTGTGGACTTATGAAAACATCTCAAAACTTGAGGTGAATTACCGCCGCAATGAAAAGAAGGACTAGATGAGAATGAAGAATGCAAAACTCCACTGAAATGGATACGGAGAATTATTTGCATCTCGGGACACCAAAGAATAATGCTTGAACTGCTCCGGAAGAATTGCTCAATATTTGAAGAATGAATTACTCGTGAAGAAACACCATGAAGAACTCCGGTAACAAAAGGATGATGATATAGAATTGACGGACGAAAAGAATAAGATTAAAGCCTTCTGATGATTAGACGGGGTTCCGACAAGATAACCGAGAAAAATTGAACTCCGAAAAAGAAAATAATAAAACACTTGGAACTAGAATTTATTCATCAAGAATAAATTCCGAAGGAAAATATTAAATGAACTTTAAGAAAGTATAAGAATTATGTTATGCTTAACCTCCACCAATTAAATTGATGAACAATGGATTCACATACTAATTCTTGTCGAAAAAGATTAAGAGGGATATAACTTGAACTCGGGAAAATCTTCATGAAACACCGGTATGATTGGAATAAAAAGAATGGATTGATATGGTAATGCCGGAAAAGAACTCTTGAGCGAGCCTCCGTAAGGAATTGAAACCGAGTGAAGAAAAGGAACGAACCACCGGGAAGAATAAAATCGATTGATGAAGGAGAACAACCCACCGTAAAGAATTGAAATTGAGTGAATACAAGAGAATGAATCGCCGGGAAGAATAAGGCACTCGGGGAATTTAGAATGACGAGA
>LR738713.1:201592068-201635652 GCA_902687465.1 Secale cereale | reverse complement strand
AAAATATTAAATGAACTTTAAGAAAGTATAAGAATTATGTTATGCTTAACCTCCACCAATTAAATTGATGAACAATGGATTCACATACTAATTCTTGTCGAAAAAGATTAAGAGGGATATAACTTGAACTCGGGAAAATCTTCATGAAACACCGGTATGATTGGAATAAAAAGAATGGATTGATATGGTAACGCCGGAAAAGAACTCTTGAGCGAGCCTCCGTAAGGAATTGAAACCGAGTGAAGAAAAGGAACGAACCACCGGGAAGAATAAAATCGATTGATGAAGGAGAACAACCCACCGTAAAGAATTGAAATTGAGTGAATACAAGAGAATGAATCGCCGGGAAGAATAAGGCACTCGGGGAATTTAGAATGACGAGAACGAAGAGAACATGAACTGATTAAAGAATACTTGAACGACGCACCGGAAAGAATGAGAGACGAACGAAGAGGAATCAATGAAGAATATTTGGAGGACGAAGTTGAAAACTGCGAATGAAGAAATCTTCTGAAATGATGGCCTTCGGAGGAACATAATGAAAAGAATTCATGAAATACTCCGGATGGGTAAGAAATAGAATTTAAGACAACGAAATAATTCGAGAGGGTAGCATTAAGCTAGAAGCACGAATCTCCGAGAAAACAGGCACAATTTAGAGGAAAAACTTCTTCGGTCTTCAAATGTCGACGAGAAACACAACCACAACTATTGAGATACTCCGGAAGAATGAAAAGAGAAGATGTTGAACCAACGCATGAAAAGAATTGCAAACAATCTTGGAGAAGGCATATGACTGATGGAATCCATTCTTACGTCACAAATGAAAAGAATTTCGGAACACTCCGGGAAATAGAAGAGTCGGGTAAGATCCTGGGAAAAGACCTGTGGGTTATGAGCCCACAGAAGAGAAACAACCGTTGGAAAGGATCGAAAAGAGGATGATGCACCGGAATGATTAAAAGACTCAAAGGAGGTGACAACCTCGAATTAATTGAAAGACAGATGAATCTCTTGAGATATCTTCGGAACTCCGGAATAATTAAATGGCGAGAGGTGAACGAGCAAGAGTAAACAATTGAGCCGAGGAAAAAGAATATGATGAACACCGAAAATAATTGAATTGGAACCACCGGAGAAGAAAAGAGATGAAGAATGACGAGCTAGACGAGAATTCACCAGTTGAAATAACTGAGGAAGAATGCAAAGGATTCACACGAGTAGAATGGTTACTCGATTAAGGACTCCGGCTCCGAGAAGAAAAGGGTGGGCGGGTGGGAAAAAGAAAGACCACTTCGGAAGGGGAAATAACTTCGGTCGGAAAGAACTGAGGATTTAACTTGCAAAGAAGAAGAGGGTTGAATCCACTTGACGAGAGATGCACCAGATGAAAGAACTGACAACGCAACGAACAAAAACTAACCACGATCCTAAAAAAAATTGAAGGGGGAAGAGGAGTAAATCAAAACACCTACGTCAAGATTCCTCACCAGAGCGACGAAGGAACTGAGGAGTAAAAGAATTCCTACTCTCCGATATAACTAGACTCCAAAAAAGTTTTCTGCTAGACTCGACAACGGCCAGACTACGATCAATCAAGGGGGCTCCTATGGTCGGTCGAGGCTCTGATACTAACTTGTCAGGCCCAAGATGTGATTCTATCCCGATCACGTGACACTTACGTGATTGGGGCACAACCGCATTTCGGGCGCTTAGAAAGATGTATATCAATACATCGTACCATTACATACATATATGGGGGATACAACAATACATACAATTCACATGAATACAACACCATCAATACAAGGTATCCGACTATGGATACAAACATGAAATGAACAATGACATCAATCTGCTATCCCAGGCTGCCGACCCGGAACCTAACCCAAGACTGAAGAAGAAGAAGAAGAAAGAACTCCAAGCAATGTACATCGCTCTCACGTCAAGACATCGGAAACCTGCACCTGCAACTGTTGTTGTAGTAACTGTGAGCCACAAGGACTCAGGAATCCCATAACCATGGGTAACAAGACAATCAAAGCTTAATAGGTAAGGAAGAGTTCAAGTGGTGAGGTTGGAGCAGCGGCTAAGCAATATATGGTGGCTAACTTACGAGTACAAGAATAAGATGAGCATCTATGCAAACGGTCGCAAACTAGTAGTGATCGCTAAAGATACTGAACTACCTACGAGTCAAACATAACCCCACCGTGTTCTCTTCTCAAAGTGAAAAGAGACAGTCACGGTTACTCACACAGTTGTGTGTTTTACTTTGGATCCTCTATCAAATTTCCTAGAACCGGACATTAACAAATTCCAATCTGCCACATAACCACGGGCACGGCTTTCGAAAGATCATAACCCTGCAGTGGTGTCCCAACTTAGCCCATCACAAGCTCTCATGATCAGCTGAAGTAATAATAATTAGTACCCCTTATCTTAGGGAAAATTCGATCAGGCTCGGCATCCCGGTGCACAAGACATTTCGACAATGGTAAAACAAGTCCAGCAAGACCTCCAGGGGTGCCGACACCCTAATAGTAGCCGCGCGTATCTTGTCTCAGGCCACATCCGGATGGGACAAGCTACGAGTAAAACCAGCCCTCGGGTTTCCCCAAGGTGGCCCCGCAGGTTGCCCGTTTGGGACCAACACCATCAGCACTGGCCCCTCCTACTATGTAGAAAAGAATCTCGAGGGAGCGTCCCCCCTATGCAATTTAATTAATTAATTAAGTTGTTATTATGAGGCAAATTAAAACCAATGTTGGGCCATGCTAGAGGAGTTTTATTCAAAGACGAAGTGTCAAGGGGTCCCCATATACCCAACCGTGTAAGGAACGCAAAATCAAGGAACATAATGCCGGTTTATCGGCGCCTAAGGTGGCATGAGTGGAACAAAACGCCGAGCAAAAGGCCAAGCCTTCCACCCATGCCCAGTATATAGGTGTGTTAAAATATATATAACATATTGTGATATTCCCAAAGCATCAAGTTCCAACATGGAACAATCTTCATCTTCACCTGCAACTAACAACGCTATAAGAGGGGCTGAGCAAGCGGGTGACATAGCCAAACAATGGTTTGCTAGGAAGGTGTCAAAGGTTAGAGGTTTCATGGCAACAAGGAGAGGGGCTGACAATAAGATGGGTAGCGCGACATGTAACGATAGCATCGAGACAACTAAGCATGGCAATGATAGTAAAGGTATCCAAGGGTATGGTCATCTTGCCTGAGATCCCGCAAGGAGGAAGAACGGATCCGTGAAGAAGATGATGAAGAAGCCTTGAAGACGAACCATGGGTAGACGAACGAATCCTCACGATCGCAATGGAACAAGCGCTAACGAGAAGAAGCAAGCAATACGGTAAACACACAACACAAGAACATGACAATATGCTCAACCAAGTATGATGCAAGACAAGTGTATATATGATGCAATACGTGGCAAGGTAGAAAGCACAGAAAAACAACAGAAGAACATGACAATATGCTCAAGCAAGTATGATGCAAGACAAGTCTATATATGATGCAATACATGGCAAGGTAGGAAGCCTAGAAAAACAACACAAGAACATGACAATATGGTCAAGCAAGTATGATGCAAGACAAGTCTATATATGATGCAATACATGGCAAGGTAGGAAGCACAGAAAAACAACACAAGTCAACAAGTTTTAATGAGGCCGGAAACTACATATAACAAATCCGGTAAGTCCTCATATGCATAGTTTGAAATTAGTCCAGATCTGAACAAACCTTAAGTTAAAGTTGTTAAACAGCAATTTAACATGCACCATGATGATCTACATGAAATTCTAGTCAAGTTTCATATAAAGTTCATTTAATTCGGAGCAACGGACTAGAAGATATGAGCAAAACAAGCCAAGCAAGGCAACGGTGCAAGATGCACCCAAACATGAAGCAAACACACTCCAAACATGTACACAACATGATATTATGATTCTACATGCAAAATCACACAAGTTTCATATAAGCCACATCCAAAACGGAGCAACGGGCTAAAAGATACACATGAAACAAGATATAACAACAAGCTGAAGTTAACAGCCACATAGCAACTTTGGAGCAAGATATATATATATATATATATATATATATATATATATATATATATATATATATATATATATATATATATATATATATATATATATATATATATATATATATATATATATATATATATATATATATATATATGCTACAGCACTCAAACATGTGAACAAGAAGCATGGATGTGAAGTAGACATGTTACTTAGCAAGTAGGAACTTAAAACACACCCAAAAGCTTGCTGGAACACATTTGAATAAGCATGGCAAGTTGCAATAATATTATCCAGACTTAGCCAAAATCTGGGAAGGCAAAAACATCATCACGATGCTGCCTTCGGAGGCACAAAACAACAAGCATATCAACTCTAATATGAACATAAAAAGCATGGACATGTAGTAGACATATCCTACAGCAAACAAATCCATTGGAGCATCTCCATAGGAGGCATGGATCAATAGCAACAAGCTACACCAAATTGAACATGCTGATAAAATCCTGACAAGTATAATTTATAGCAACTTGAGAGCAAGAAATAAATAAGCTACAACAGGCCATATGAGCAAGTAATGGCATGAATGGATAGACAATAACATGGACAACAAGTAATGATCATTAGCCACCCCAAAACAAGCATGGGTTTGACTAGGGCATCAAGCAAACATAGCATCAGGATATGACAGATTCCAGACTTGTAGAAATTTCACTAAGTATAAAATAGTTATGTTGGCATGGCATGTTTGCAAGCATGTTTAAGTCAACACAAGGCATATCATGGAAAGTTAAAAGCACCACAGCAAAGACCATAAAATTGTGCTTCTAAAACATCTAGACATGTGGCATGGAGACAAACACATCAATAGCAATGATCAAGTGAATCAGCATATCATAACAAGTTTCAGAATTTAACAGCCGAATGCACTTTTGCAACAGAGATTAACATGGTAATATGGACTCAAACAAGCATGCTACAGAAACCATCATGTAGTACACTCCATAATGAACATTTTGACATATCATATGCATCATTTGGATAAACATGCACCAAGTTATCACATCTCAAACATGTCAATAAAATAACAGGTAACATCAGTTTATAACAAGTAGCACTCTTGCAACAGAGATTAGAGCATCTAGGTGAAGTCAAACAAGCATGGCAAAATGGAACAAAGTGTAGAGCATATCACCACTATCGTTTTGACATATTATTTGCACAATTTGGATAAGCACACAAATAGTTACCAGCAGTCAAAGATGCAACATTATATCATGATTTCTGAGGACTTAGTAAAAAAATAGGGCAAAAGGGGGGATGTGGCCTTCACCTCGTGGACTCTGCCCAGAACGTGGAGAGGGAGGCAGGGCAGCTGGGCCACGAGGCCCCCACGGAGGGACGCGGCCCACGCGAGGAGGAGGAGGCCCAGGAGGGAGGCCTGGCGCTGGATAGGGCGTCCGCTCGACTCGCTCCCGAGCGAGCCATGGCGGCTGCAGCGGCGCGAAGGGGCGGCTGCCGGGCACGGGTCGCCGGAGACCCGCCGGATCCGGTGCGGGGGAGGCCGGGGCGGCCGGATCTGGCCGGGCCGGCTCTATCTCTGGTGGCAGCAAGGAGAGGGGCGAAGAGGACCAGTGGGGCGGCAGCATTCCTGGCGAGGCGGCGGGGCAGGCGCGGCGCGCTCCGGCGGCCGACGGCGGAGGCATGCGGCGGCGAGGTGCAGCCGGCGGGAGGCGGGGAGATCGGGTGCCTGCGGGCTGGCGGCTGCGGCTCGGGCGCGGAGGAGCTGCGGCTCGGGCCCGGGCGGGCAGGACGCGGGCCACGGCGAGGTGGAAGGAGAGAAACGGTGAGGTGGCGGCGCCTGGTTGGCTGAGCGGGGCGGCGGAGTGACGTGGCAACGTCTGATTGGTCGGGGTGATGTGTCCGTCGGACATGTCCGGCGCGGATGGACATGTCTTGCGGCGCTAGAGGAGCGGGGATAGGGTTCATCTGCGAGAATTTCGGGGGTGCACACATATTTATAGGTAGAGGGATCTAGGAGTGTCCAAATGAGGAGCCGTTCACAGCCACGCTTGAGGAGCGGGGCTAGGGTTCATCTGCAAGAATTTCTGGGGTGCACACATATTTATAGGTAGAGGGAGCTAGGAGTGTCCAAATGAGGAGCCGTTCACGGCCATGCGATCGTGATCGAACGGCCAAGAGCATGGAGGGGTTAGAATGGCCTTGGTGGGCTGTGAGAAAGGGGTGCTGGGCCAAAAGAGAGAAGGCTTCCAGCGGTTAACACGGTTAACCATTGGGATATCAAACGAGCTCCGAATGCGACGAAACTTGGCAGGCGGTCTACCTATTCTATAATAAGACCACACGCCAAGTTTCAACCCATTTCGAGAACGTTTTCGGCCACTCATAAAATAAATATTCTGAGGCGCCGCGGGCGCGTGTGAGTGTGTCTGGGCTCAGAACGTACAACGGAAAGGACGAGGGGACTCGGGCGGATGCATGTTTTGAAAACATGCTGATGCAACACACATGATGACATGGCAAGATGCACTACGCAAGCAGATGACATGGCACTGACAACGAATAACTGACTGACAACTGGCGCATCGGTCTCGGGGTGTCACACCTTGGGTGGGTCTTGTAGATAGTCATGCTTCTCAGCCCTTTTCATTTGTAGTTGTCTGTACTCAGACATGTTAACTTCTATTGCCTGTATGCTCTCTATGCTGGGTCATGAGACCCACTTTTTGTAATAAATGCTATGATGGCTCTTCTGGGCCTTTATCTATATGAGTTGTTGAGTTATGTTGTGATGCCATGTTGTAAATCACATACTTGCATGTTATGCGTACGTGTAATGTGTATTGCTATGTGTGGGATCCGACACCTAGTTGTTTACCCTTGGTATCCTATCTTACGGGGAAATGCCTCCTAGTGCTTCCACTTAGCCTTGGTAGCTTGCTACTGCTCCGAAACACTTAGGCTGGCCGGCATGTGTCCTTCTTCGTTCCTGTGTCTGTCCCTTAGGGGAAATGTCACGCGTTGTTCCTTTAAGTCCTTGTTGCTTGCTACGACTTGGGTTCATACGTTGATGACCAACACGTTCGTTGCTGGGTCATGTATGCCTGTCTTTGTAATTTAGTGCCACTTTTGGCTTATAACTAGTCATGTCGGCCCGGGTTGTCTGTCATATGGATGCTAGTGACACTATCATATACGTGAGCGAAAATGCGCAAACAGTCCCGGGCCAGGTAAGGTGGCACCCATGGGGATACCGTGCGTGAGGCCGCAAAGTGATATGACGTGTTACATGCTAGATCGGTGTGACTTAGGATCGGGGTCCTGACAGCTGTGCAGGTGGTCATGCCAGAAGATCTCACCATCCATGACTTATGCACGGTGTTGTAGATGCTCAACCTGGGGACAAGTGTGCCAGGGTAGATGAAGGCCTGCTCTCCCTCATTACGCAACCAGATGATGAGCCCAAAGAGAAGAAGGCCCAAGCCAATGAGGCAAAGTGCAAGGGCCCTGCCTTCCTGGCAGCAGTGCCCGAGCTAAAGCAAGGCCGTGATCGTGACGAGCCCTCTAAGGACGCTCGCCCATTATGTATCTTCCACAATGTGCACTCACGCAAACATCTGTCGGATCTTGGGTTCCGGCAAAACCCTTGAGGTTCGAACTCTGGGGTGCGCACGAAGATCTCTCCTTCTGCCTTAGCTCGTCTACTCGCCGATCCCTAGGCCGAGATCGTCAGATCCGAAGAACAAGGGACACAAGGTTTATACTGGTTCAGGCCACCGTTGTGGTGTAATACCCTAATCTAGTGTGGTGTGGTGGATTGCCTTGTAGGCTGAGGAAGAACTAGTACATGGATGAACTGCCTCCTGAGGAGAGGGGTTCTTATGCTTGAGTGAGCTTGTGGTGTGTGGCCTTCTATCTGATCAACTCAAGATGAGATGATCCCAATGGTGGTGGCTAGTCCTATTTATAGTGCCCGGGTCCTCTTCCCAAATATTGAGCGGGAAGGGATCCCACAATGGCCAAATTTGAAGGGGGGCAGCTAGTACAAGCTATCCTGACAAAAGGTGGTCTTCACGTGTCAAAGGCTCTGGTGGTGACGCCGCCATGGGCTCCGTGGTGACCTCAGCTCTGCCATCCTACTAGTCTTGGTCTCATTGCACCGATATGGAAACCTTTGCCTGACGCATCGGGACTCCTTGCCTGCACATGCTCCTTTAGCAGCAAAGAGGAAACTGGCACTCTGCGCCCGCTGGTGCCCGCCTGGCCTTGGTCGTCACTTCTCATGTCACGAGAACCTCGCGAGGTACCCCTTGCCTTGATATCTCCGATCCTCATTGTAGGATCAAAAGTATGTCTATAGGGGGGGTGATTAGACTACTTGACCAAATAAAAATCTAGCCTTTTTTAGTTTTAGTTCTTGGCAGATTTTATCAACTTAACACAAGTCAAGCAATCAACCTACACATGCAGTTCTAAGAGTATAGCAACGGAATGTAAAACAATTGCATATGAAGGTAAAGGAAGGAGTTTGGAGGGAGCAAACGCAAGTGTAGACATATATGTTTTTTTCTTGGTTCGGATAGGTGGTGCTATCGTACATCTAACTTGATGGACACTTCAACCCACGAAGGGTAACAACTGCGCGAGTTCACGGAGGGCTCCACCCACGAAGGGTCCATGAAGAAGCAACCGTGTCTATCCCACCATGGCTGTCGCCCACAAAGGACTTGCCTCACTAGGGTAGATCTTCACGAAGTAGGCGATCTCCTTGCCCTTACAAACTCCTTGGTTCAACTCCACAATCTCGTCGGAGGCTCCCAAGTGACACCTAACCAATCTAGGAGACATCACTCTCCAAAAGGTAATAGATGGTATGTTGATGATGAACTCCTTGCTCAAATGCTTCAAATGATAGTCTCCCCAACACTCAAAGAGCTCCTCACATATTTGGATATGGTGGAAGAAAGATTTGAGTGGAAAGCAACTTTGGGAAGGCTAGAGAACAAGATTCATATGGTAGGAATGGAATATCTTGATCTCAACACTTGAGTAGGTGGTTCTTTCTCAGAACATGAATATTGAAGTGTAGGCATGTTCTGATAGCTCTCTCCAAAAATGAAGAGAGGGTGGAGCGGTATATATATCCTCCACACAAAATCTAACCTTTACACACAATTTACCAATCTCGGTGGTACCGATTCAGATAACTCGGTCTGACTGATTTAGTTCATAATGTGACCATTAGGCATTTCGTTGGGACCGATATGATCAACTCGGTAGGACCAATTTCATTAGTGTTAGGGCATAACATAATCTCTGTGAGACCGATTACACAAACTCGGTGGGATCGATTTTGGTAATAACCACACACATGGTTGGTCAGGCAAACTCGGTGGGACCAATTCGCTCGTTTCGGTTGGACCGAAATGTTACGAAGAGGAAACATAGAGTTTGCATTGCCAACTCGATGGGACCGATCGCTCATCTCGGTGAGACCGAAATGTTATGAAGGGAAACAAAGAGTTTGCAATCCCATCTAGGTGAGACCGAGATCTTTTTCGGTGAGACCGAAATGATTAGGGTTTCTGGCAGTGGCTATTTCAAATGAACTCGGTGACGCCGGATTAAACTTTTCGGTGGGACGAGTTTGACTTTTGGTTTTGGACATATGTGGATGTGGGAAAATGGTTGATGGTTTTGGAGCATATCACTAAGCATTTCGAGCAAGCAAGCCATTAAGCAACACCTCATCCCCTTTTAATAGTATTGGCTTTCCTATGGACTCAATGTGATCTTGGATCACTAAAATGGAAAATGTAGAGTCTTAAGCTTGAGACAATATGTGTCCTTAGCATTTTGAGGGGTCCACATTCCTAGTCCATGCCATGCCAACCATTAAACTTTCCTGAAATATCATCTTGAGATAGCATTAGTTTAGTGAGCTATATGTTGTTAGTAATTACCAAAACCACCCAGGGACAGTTGCACTTTCAATCTCCCCCTTTTTGGTAATTGATGACAAGATATAGATCAAAGCTTCGACAAATGAATACGATTTAAATACATTGTCGCTTTGACAAGTATGTGATAAGAAAGAGCTCCCCCTAAATTTGTGCATTATTTAAAATTTGCGTTTGAATGCAAATGCACAATCGATTAGGATCATGGGTTACTCTTCCATGTCACATACATATTGGTGGAGCGCTCAAAATGATATACACTAAAACATGCACTCATCACCAAGCAAAGTGAATGATCATATAAGGATATAAAAGATAGCATCATCCAAGCAAGCATTAAGGTAGCATATGATCAATCACATGATCAAACAAGTATCTCACACACGGACATAGAGTATAAAGCAAACGCACAAAAAAGTTCAACCAAAAGCAAGAGAGACCAAAGAGGCAAAACACTCTCTCTCTCGAAGCTTATGATCTATAAATATTTCTCCCCCTTTGGCAACAAGTTACCAAAAAGTTTGAAAATGCCTAGTGCTATGCGTCTCTCACGCTCGATCTTCGAGAGGTGGTGTAGAGAGAACTCCAAGGACGAAGGCTTCAGATGATGTAGTTGGAGCTGGTGGAGTGGTTGCTGGAGGTGGCACTGAAGATGTGGCCGCTGGTGCTGATGTAGTAGCTCTAGTGACTGGAACTGGCACTTCAGCAGATCTCTGTCCTTGAGGCACTTGCTGAAATGCATCTGTGGTAGCCTGTCCTCCCCTCTCCTCTGCTTCCTCCTGAAGCTTCTCAACTGCAGACTGGATATCTGTAACTTTCAGATCAAGATCATAGAACTTAGTCTCAATTATCCTCTCCAAGCTCTCCTGATTCTGAGTCAGGGTGGCCAAGCCCTTCTCAATCCTCATAGTTTCCTGAATAAGATATGCCATTTGATATTGTTTGGACTTGAGGGTCGTTTGAGATGCTTCTGCAGCACTTGGCATCTTGGCAGCTTTCTCTGCTTTGGCTTTCTCTCTCCTTTCATGCGCATGCACTGATGATGGTTCATTCTCATCCATGACAACTATGTTGTCCTCAAAGTCAGGCACCAAGGGAAGATATTCTCTGTACAATAAGTATGTGCCTATGCCCATCTTGGAGTTGATGAGCATCTGGATGTGTGGAGCATTGTCACACCCTGCATTTTGTAACATGTTATTTGTAACTTTTAAGCATGAAAATTTGGACCAGCAAATTTTTTTAGCATCATTTGGCTTTTATTTGGAATTGAGTTTTCTTCATGTGCTTTTTCTTGTGCTCATTAAAGTCAACTATGATCTCTTGTAGATTTCATCTCCATACCCAAAACTTCTGCCCAATGATCATGCCAAGTGTTATATAACAGTATAGTATTTTCTTACAAAATTATTTTGGCCAAAAAGTATTTTATAAATTTAGTTTTCCAAAAACCCCTGAATTGAGATTTGCACTGCAAGTACTTGATTTAGGGTGAGAAAATTATTTCAAAAGGTTTATTTGAGACCTAGTAGTCATAGGACTCCCAGAAACCTCAAAGGTATAATTTTAAATGTTATTTTCCTATTTTATTTAAAAGCTTTTTCTTAAGGCCAGAAATGGTCTTTAATAGGGGAAAATTATTTAACTATTTCAAAAATATTTGCCAAAATTCAGAGAGACTCAGAGGACATATATTGTCCATATATAAGAGTTTCAACACTTGGTCATGTTCAAAATAATGGGCTAAACCCTCTAAAACCCTTTCTGGATATTTCAAGCTTTTGAAATATTTACAAAGGAAACTTTCTCCAAAAATTCCAGGGAAATTCTATCATGTCATATATGACATATTTGATTATCTTGCCAAGTCCCAGGCCTTGGGAAGCAAGAAAACATCCTCAAACCCCTTCATAACCATTCTGTCTATATTTGAAGTTTGAGCAACTTTACATTGCCAAACTTGTCCAAATGCTCTCAAACTTGGTGCACATGCTAGAATGACCTAATAAGGCATCTAGACCAAATGGCACAAGATTTGGAATAGAGCAACTTGATCAGATCACCTCAAAACCCTTTCTGTTCAAATGCAAATTTGAACAACTTTACATTACCAACTTTTTATCTGGAGCTTCAAACTTTGTGGGCATGATCAATACCCCAAATGATGATGCTACACCAAGTGGTGCATCAAGGGGAGATGATTAGCTTGACTCAATCAAGATGAAACTGTTTCTGTTGATTTCTAGGGTTCACCAAAGTTACATTGGCTAGTTTCTTCAAATGAGCCCAAGTTTGGTGAAGCACCCTTTTTTCTCATGTCTTTCAACCCTGTTAAGTGCCATGTCAAGTGGAGTTCATTTACTTGACCAAACACTGATCAAACACCTTCTGCAGAATTGCTAAAACCTCCAACTTGATCACTTTTACTTTTCTCCATGGCCTCAACTTTTTACCACCTGATCATTGAGTTACTAGCTACCTCCAGTAACTTCCCCAGCACCCCAGCACCCCAGCTCCATGATTGAGGGGTGAAAGCCCTGTTTCACCTTGCTGGACAGCAGGTTTTCACCATTTCACCAGCATCTCCACTCTCTCTCAGCATCTCCAGGGCATCCAAGGCCTCAGGCCAATTCTTTACTCCCCCTTGACCTTCTAGAGGCTGCTGGACACGTTGGGTTTGACCAGGACGGCGAGAGCGCGGCGATGCCAGCCAAACGCGCGCTCTGGAGCACGCAACAGTGCAGACAAGCACTGTAGCTTCGGCCAATCGGCCTCCCTCGACAGCCTCGGGCCTCCCCCTCGCGCCAGTCGAGGCCTCTCGACGTCCGCAACCTCCCCGGCGCTGTTCCCCCTCCTCCTGCGCCCTCCAGTGGCCGTCGTCGCACGCGCGCTGGCCGCCCGTGGCGGCCACTCCTCTGCCTCGCACGCGCGCACGCTCCTGACGCTCCCCCGCTTCTCTTTCTCCCTCAGCTGGACGTGGAGATCGTCCAGGAACTCCACAGACCCATTCCCTTGGCCTCCTGTGCGCTGTAGCCTCGAGCCAGAGCTCGCCGGCGCACTGGACCACGGGCCTCCGTCGAGCTCCTATAAATAGCCCCTCCCGAGCCTCTCCAACAGCATCAGCAGCTCCACCACACTCCACTGAGTCTCCCAGCACCACCCACTCCTCCCAGGACGTCCCAGTGCTCGGGATCGACTGGAGCTCCGCCGCGTCGGGCCGCCGGTGATCCCGCAGTACGGGCCTTCCCCACTCTTCTTCTTGCCCGATCTAGAACCATCGAGCCACACTGACCATTTCCCCCTAGTTTCCCCTCTCTGTGGCAGTCGGAAACGACCAGAACCACGACCCTCCGATGAGCTCCCGCCGTCCCACCTCGCCGCCGGTGAACCAGACCTCCCCGCCGTGCCGCACCACCACCCCTGCATCCGCGACACGACGCTGATTCCATCCCTGCCCTCCGTTGCCGTCACCGTGGCCGGGAACCTCGACGGTGAGCTCGCCGTCGCCGTGGCCGTGGGGTTAGAGATGACAGGCGGGCCCCGCCTGTCATCCCCACACCTCTCTCCCCCTCCTCTCTATCACTGACCCACGGGCCCCGCCCGTCAGGTTTAAAAACCTGACGTGCGCGCGCAGGCTCCCGTGCGGCTAGGCTGGACCGCCCTGGGCCGTGCACTGTGGCCCCCCTGGCCCAGTTGCACAGGTCTTTTTATTCTTTTTCTTTTCTGTAATTGTTTCAAACATTTCTACATAAAAGAAAAATGGTCCTAATTAAATAATTCCAACTCCTAAAATCTTGTAATATTCCAACCTATTTAATGGTACCACTTTCACTCAAATCCATGAAACTTTGTTGTACTGTTCAAATTTAAATTCAATTTTGGGCAGTAATACTCCTGCTCAAAAATCAATAAATTCTATTCTGTTACTCCAAAACTCCAACTAAGAATTTACCCCACCTTAGAAATTCCTCTAGTATTTTACAAAAATTAGTTGACATTTTTCTGAGCACTTTGATTTTTCTCTTTTGTTTGTATTCTTATTTTCCCGTGGTTATTATGCGACGTATAGATCCTGTATTTGACGAAGTTGCTGTGGAAGAAGAAGGAGAAGGATTTGAAGACTTTGAAGACCAAGCCAATCCAGGGAAGCACCCCTTTGACCATGATATACTTGTTCTTCGGAACCCGTATGTTTCCGATGCATGATGTTAGGGTTACGATAGTGACCTAGTTGATTCCACCATATGATGCATGCCATGATCTTGATCTTGCTATGTGCTAGATGACTTGCATATGGTTAGTGGATATGATTAGTGGTGCATGTGTGACATGAACCTTCATGGTTGAAGTCTTTGCATAAAACCCCGTCGGGTGCCATTTATGCCCGAGGGAGATGATGATGATGAGTTGGGTGACCACTTGATGACGAAGTAGTGTACCAAGGCAAGTGTGTGTGTTTTTCAAACGGATTGGTTTAAGTTGCGACCGTTATTCCAACAATACATGTGCAACCACACTACCCCTTATGGGACGGGGCTTTATTAATTACTTAGGTCGATACTAGCATGGTGCCCGCATTACTAGTGACGGGAAGACTTGAGGTCTTTCCTTGGACGGGGTCGTGCTTGGATAGACGGCCATGACTGTTTTTACAGGGCACCGGACACACCGTTGGTCCCTTCGGGTACGCGTGACATTGAAATTAGGGCAAGTCCCGTGATCTATTGTTTGTACCCGAGGGCCGTGTACCAACGAGTGGACTCTATGTTAGTGTCGTCTAAGGAAAGATAATGACCGGGTGCTTACCCCGGGTACTTGAGGTACCGCGGGTCGTGGATGACACGGAAGTTCCCCGGATCTTGTGGGTAAAGTGTACAACCTCTGCAGAGTGTCAAACTATTCGAATAGCCGTGTCCACGGTCATGGACAGTTGGGTAACCGCTCTTGGGCTACGTCCAACGTTTGTGAAACCATGCGTGTGTATGTGAGTCAAGGTGGTGACTTGACTCGATGAGTTGAACCATATTCATGTTGATATCGGTAACCTGTCTTCGAGGTTACGCGAATTTATTGATGCATTAACTTGATGGTAGAATATTTGTTCTAGCCTTGCTAGATTGATCATGATTATTCAATTGCATTGTTACTTTGAACCACATCATGGGTTGCTTGCGAGTACATTCAAAGTACTCATTGGCTGGCCACTGGTTATTTAATTGGCCAGGCATGGAAGAACAGGATTATGAGGAAGAGTTCTTTGGAGACGAACATGCGAACTAGGACGCTATCCCAGTCAGAATGCCTGTAGGGTTAAGGCAGATGGCATGGGTTCTACCCGTTTATCGAAGACTTCCGCTAATTGAGTTATTTGCTATTCAGCCCGTGAGGCTCTATCTATGTAATACTTGGCCATAATGTCCATAATTCGTGTAAGACTATTTGTATGGATGTAAGACTCTTGTTATTTCAGCTTATGTGTGTTCAGTGAGCATTGATCTCTGGGATTACTGTACACGTGCATTCGGTGATCTCGACTTCTAGTCGGGGTCCCCACAGAGCTGGTATCAGAGCCATCCTGACTGTAGGAAGCCTTAGTTAGCATGGGCGCTAGTTAGATGAGACCCTTTTTCAAAAACCTTCTAAACCTCTCTTCTTTTCTAAACCTGAGATTTCATCAGCTTATTAACCCCTCCTATTCCACCTTTGTAGATGGCCGCTGTTCCCGAAGAGCACCTGACCACTGGGTTTCCCTTACTTCTCGAGGATAGCCTCCAGGAGTGTCAGTTCCACCGAGCACCCATCCTCACCTACCTTGAGCATTTGGTGAGCGATACTGAGGTGGAGTACCATGTGGAAGTGATCGTGAAGGCAAACGATCCTCCCACAAGTTGGTTCTTCGAGGGACCCCAGATGGCAACACTACCACTCGCTGTCGAGGCTGCTGCACTCAAGGCATTAACCCATCTCCGCGAGCTTCTTCCGGAGATGGCAGCCAAGATGACAACTCGCTTCTTACCTTACCGGAAGGAAGGTGACGAAGAAAGCAGCGCACTAGCCCCTCCACTGAAGGAAGGACTCTCGCTTCGGTTCCAGACCTACTTCAGTCTATGTGCCGACAGCCTGGCACAAGACTTGGCCTCGGAATCAATGAAGCTTCGAGAAGAACTTCACAAGACCAAGGCACTTCTTCGTCGAGCTCAAGAGAAGGCAAACAGGATCAAGAAGGAAGGAGCACCTTCTGGACAATCCGCTATCGCATATCGAGGCGGAAGGCCCTCCGAGGATGTATCTTCCAAAGGTGAAGTACCACCTCGGCGACGCCGGATTACAGCAAGGGAATATCGCAAGCTTTTCCCTGCACCACCGACGAAGCACCGTCGAATCCAACTCCTCCACTCCCCAACACCCTCAAGTGACAAGGGAGCCCAGACAGATGAAGACAAGGAGGAAGACCCAGAAGAGCCGGAATACGCGACCGAGCATTCCGCCGCTTAGGCATTATTCGCTACTCGGATATGCCAGTTGTAACCTCTACGGTAGGATAGGTCATGTAACCCCTATGCGTAGTCGAGTCCTTGTATGGTTCATATGAAACCATCTAGTGTTTGCTTTTGTTGTGTCTGGATGTATGTCGTATTCTTCCTTCGGGAATGTGTAAACGACTACATCACCCATTTGGATTTTTAATGAATGTGTTTTGGCCTTACGGCCCCTGCATGATTTGATTTAGTGTCACACCCACCCCCTTACTAGACACATATCTATCCTGCTTCCCTCTTCCAAGTCATGAGACCTTTTACCGCTCCAACAGGATGCCTGTTGTAACTCGTACTGGTACCTCTACCCAGCAGCCCGAAGCCGGAGCATCCTCTCAGCCAGAGGAAGGCCACGACCAAACCAACGACCAAGCTCCACCACCACCTCCTCCAAGCATGGACATGGCTCAGCTTCTCCAAGCTTTCCGAGAGGAACGCCAAGTCAACACTGCAGCTCTTCAGCTGATTGCTCAAGCTGTCACCAACAACCGCCAGCCGGCGGGGAATGGCAATGGACGTTCCACGTTGACAGAGTTCAAGAAGCATGCACCGCCAACCTTCATCGAGACTGCTGAACCCCTGGATGCAGATGACTGGGTCCGTTCCATTGAGGAAATTCTGGAACTAGTCGGATGCACCGAAGACCGCGAGAAGGTGGCTTATGCAGCCCATTGCCTCGGGGGAACTGCTAGAGCTTGGTGGGATGGATTCAAGGTCATGTATGCTGAACAAGACATCACTTGGGTTAACTTCAAGGCAGAATTCCTCAAGTCCCACATGCCTTCCGGAATCATGGCTATCAAAAAGCGCGAGTTCCGAGCCCTGAAGCAAGGAAGTGGCACTGTCAAGGAGTACATGCAGAAGTTCAGTGTTCTGTCAAGGTACACCCCTGAAGATGTCAGCACTGATGCTGCCAAAAGGGAGTGCTTCATGGAAGGCCTCAATCAGACTCTGCAATACTCGCTTGTCGTGTGCGACTGCCCGTCTTTCCCTGACCTGGTGAACAAGGCACTTATGCTTGAAGACAAGCGGCGTGCTTTGGAAGACACTCGCAAGCGCAAGTTGATCAGTAAGGGAAGTTCCAGCAACCAGAAGCCTCGTCCGTGGCAGTCAGCCCCGGCCAAGCCAACCTATCAGCAGCCAAGAGCTCCTGCACCTCGTGCCAATCCTCAGCCTCAGCAGTATGTCAACCCCAGGCCAGCCTTCAACCCCAATACCAGTGGTGGCAACAAGATCAATACTCCAAACCAAGTCACTTGCTTTGGATGTGGTCAGCCCGGACACATCTCAAGGGTGTGCTCCAACAAGAAGCCTGATGCCCCGCGCCCCAATGTGCAGAACCAGGGACAAGGCCGTGGAATGCCACCAAGGAACCCAGCTCCTCACAATCCACCGAACTATGGGAAGGGGCGTGTGAATCACGTCACTGCTGAAGAAGCCCAGGAAGACCCGGACGTCGTGCTGGGTACGTTCCTTGTCAACTCAGCACCTGCAACTGTCTTGTTTGATTCTGGAGCAACCCATTCATTTGTCACTCAAAGATTTGCATTAAAAAGTGGCATGACCCCTATGGTGGTACAAACCCCCGGAGCCGAGATGAGAGCCAAGATAGGTTGTAAAGGAGTCAGTATTACCATTAATGGTGTAGATTTCCTAGCAGACCTTATCGTCCTGAGATCGCAAGGCTTGGATGTGATCCTAGGCATGAATTGGCTCAGCAAGCACCAAGGCTTGTTAGACTGTGCCAATGGGACAGTCACTGTGACCAATGACCAAGGAGTCGAAGTCAAGTTTGCTTCCAACTCCTCTTCCGCTCAAGCTGCTAAAGTCAACTGTCTGTCTGAAGTTGGGCTAGATCAAGTACCGGTGGTATGTGAGTATCCTGATGTCTTTCCGGACGAACTACCGGGAATGCCCCCTGACCGTGACATTGAGTTCATCATCGATCTCGTGCCCGGAGCAGGACCCATCTATAAGAAGCCTTATAGAATGGGGACGGAAGAATTAGCCGAGTTGAAGAAGCAGCTTGAAGAGCAGCTAAGGAAGGGATTTATCCGCCCAAGTGCCTCCCCTTGGGGATCTCCTGTTCTGTTTGTGGCCAAGAGGGACGGTACCATCCGCTTATGCATTGACTATCGTTCCCTCAATGAAGTTACAATCAAGAACAAGTACCCACTTCCCAAGATCGAAGATCTGTTTGATCAACTCAGCGGAGCCAAGGTATTCTCCAAGATCGACCTCAGATCTGGGTACTACCAGCTGAAGATCAGACCCCAAGATATTCCGAAGACGGCATTCGTAACCAGATATGGCCTGTACGAGTGCACGATCATGTCTTTTGGATTAACCAATGCCCCAGCTTACTTCATGTATCTCATGAATAAAGTCTTCATGGAATATTTGGACAAGTTTGTTGTTGTCTTCATTGATGACATTCTTGTGTTCTCGAAGTCGGAGGAACAGCACAAGCAGCATCTGAGGATGGTCCTAGACAAGCTTCGTGAGCACCAACTGTATGCCAAATTCAGCAAGTGTGAGTTCTGGCTGCATAAAGTTGGATTCTTAGGTCATGTCTTGACCGAGGAAGGATTATCTGTTGATCCTGCAAAGATCGAAGCTGTGACCCAATGGCAATCTCCAACGACCGTCAAGGAAGTCAGTAGCTTCCTCGGACTAGCGGGCTATTACCGCAAGTTCGTGGAAGGATTCTCTAGCATTGCACGACCAATGACTCAGCTCCTCAAAAAGGACAAGAAGTTCGAGTGGACACCAAAATGCGAAGAGAGCTTCCAAGAGCTCAAGAAGAGATTGACCACCGCCCCAGTTCTGGCAACACCTGATATTCACAAGGAGTTCGTGATATATTGTGATGCCTCTCGAACCGGATTGGGAAGCGTTCTGATGCAAGAAGGCCGCGTCATAGCATACCTCTCCAGGCAGCTACGACCCCATGAGGAGAACTACGCTACTCACGATCTTGAGCTAGCGGCAGTAGTTCATGCCTTGAAGACATGGCGGCATTACCTCCTAGAGAAACGGTGTGAGATTTACACAGACCACAAAAGTCTGAAGTACATTTTCACCCAAAAGGAATTGAACATGAGGCAACGGAGATGGTTGGAACTCATCAAAGACTATGACCTCAGTGTTCAGTATCACCCTGGGAAGGCTAACGTGGTGGCCGATGTCTTAAGCAGGAAGGCTTGCTCTTTGAATGCCATTATTCAGAAAAGGCAGCCAGCGTTGTTTAAGGAGATCGAACAATTCAGTTTGGAATTGGTCACCCCTGGATTCCTGGATCATTTGGAAGTCAGACCGACCCTGATGGACGACGTCAAGAAGGCTCAAGATGGTCATGCAAGCATCAAAGGTATCAAGAGGAAGATGAAGCTGGGCAAGGCCCCAGGATTCTCCGAAGACGAGCACGGGATTGTTTGGTACAAAGGTCGCCTGTGCGTACCAAACAACACCGAGCTGAAGACGCTGATTCTGCTAGAAGCCCACGACACTCCGTATTCCATCCACCCCGGTGGAACCAAGATGTACCAAGACTTGAAGGCACGATTCTGGTGGCACGGTATGAAGAGAGAGATTGCAACCTATGTTGCAAAGTGTGATGTGTGCCAAAGGGTCAAGGCTGAATATCAGCGACCTACTGGATGGCTTCAACCACTCAAGGTTCCTGAGTGGAAGTGGGATAAAGTCGGAATGGACTTCATCACTGGGTTACCAAGGTCGAATAAAGGACATGACTCTATCTGGGTCATAGTCGATCATTTGACCAAGGTGGCTCATTTCATTCCTGTCAAGACTACCTACTCAGGCAACCAGCTGGCAACTATCTATATCAACCGAATCGTAAGTCTTCACGGTGTTCCCAAGGAGATTGTGTCAGATCGAGGCACCCAGTTCACTTCAAGGTTCTGGAAGAGATTCCAAGAAGCCTTGGGAACCAAGTTGTCTTTCAGCACAGCTTTCCACCCACAGACCGGAGGTCAGACTGAGCGAGTCAATCATATTCTCGAAGATATGCTCCGAGCCTGTGTCCTGGCGTATGGAGCCAAGTGGAAAGACTGTCTCCCTTTTGCCGAGTTCTCCTATAACAACAGTTACCAGTCAAGCCTTCAGATGGCACCATTTGAGGTATTGTACGGGCGCAGATGCCGCACACCCCTCAATTGGTCGGAGACTGGAGAAGGACTAGTCTTTGGACCGGATATTCTCCGCGCAGCAGAAGAGCAAGTCCAACTAGTCAGAGAGCGATTAAAGGCAGCCAAGTCAAGGCAGAAGAGTTATGCTGACACTCGACGCCGAGACATGAGTTTCCGTGTCGGAGATCTTGTGTACCTGCGGGTAACTCCTCTGAAGGGAACCAAGCGTTTCCACGTCAAGGGGAAGCTTGCGCCAATGTTCATTGGCCCTTTCAAGATCACCGACCGACGAGGAGAAGTGGCTTATCAGTTGGAACTACCACCTGAGCTATCCGATGTGCACAATGTGTTCCATGTGTCACAACTCCGGAAATGTCTCCAAGTTCCAGACAAGCCCAATCTCTACAAGGATGTGGATCACCAAGCCATTGATCTGCAGCCTGATTTGACCTACCACGAGAAGCCCATTCGCATTCTGGACGAAGCAGAACGACGTACGCGAAGCCGTACCATCAAGTACTTCAAGGTCCAGTGGAGCAACCACACCGAAGCAGAAGCTACCTGGGAACGAGAAGACTATCTTAGATCCAAGTTTCCCGATCTCTTTTAAGCCCTAGTTTGGGAATCTCGGGGACGAGATTCTTGTAAGGGGGGTAGGTCTGTCACACCCTGCATTTTGTAACATGTTATTTGTAACTTTTAAGCATGAAAATTTGGACCAGCAAAAATTTTTAGCATCATTTGGCTTTTATTTGGAATTGAGTTTTCTTCATGTGCTTTTTCTTGTGCTCATTAAAGTCAACTATGATCTCTTGTAGATTTCATCTCCATACCCAAAACTTCTGCCCAATGATCATGCCAAGTGTTATATAACAGTATAGTATTTTCTTACAAAATTATTTTGGCCAAAAAGTATTTTATAAATTTAGTTTTCCAAAAACCCCTGAATTGAGATTTGCACTGCAAGTACTTGATTTAGGGTGAGAAAATTATTTCAAAAGGTTTATTTGAGACCTAGTAGTCATAGGACTCCCAGAAACCTCAAAGGTATAATTTTAAAAGTTATTTTCCTATTTTCTTTAAAAGCTTTTTCTTAAGGCCAGAAAGGGTCTTTAATAGGGGAAAATTATTTAACTATTTCAAAAATATTTGCCAAAATTCAGAGAGACTCATAGGACATATATTGTCCATATATAAGAGTTTCAACACTTGGTCATGTTCAAAATAATGGGCTAAACCCTCTAAAACCCTTTCTGGATATTTCAAGCTTTTGAAATATTTACAAAGGAAACTTTCTCCAAAAATTCCAGGGAAATTCTATCATGTCATATATGACATATTTGATTATCTTGGCAAGTCCCAGGCCTTGGGAAGCAAGAAAACATCCTCAAACCCCTTCATAACCATTCTGTCTATATTTGAAGTTTGAGCAACTTTACATTGCCAAACTTGTCCAAATGCTCTCAAACTTGGTGCACATGCTAGAATGACCTAATAAGGCATCTAGACCAAATGGCACAAGATTTGGAATAGAGCAACTTGATCAGATCACCTCAAAACCCTTTCTGTTCAAATGCAAATTTGAACAACTTTACATTACCAACTTTTTATCTGGAGCTTCAAACTTTGTGGGCATGATCAATACCCCAAATGATGATGCTACACCAAGTGGTGCATCAAGGGGAGATGATTAGCTTGACTCAATCAAGATGAAACTATTTCTGTTGATTTCTAGGGTTCACCAAAGTTACATTGGCTAGTTTCTTCAAATGAGCCCAAGTTTGGTGAAGCACCCTATTTTCTCATGTCTTTCAACCCTGTTAAGTGCCATGTCAAGTGGAGTTCATTTACTTGACCAAACACTGATCAAACACCTTCTGCAGAATTGCTTAAACCTCCAACTTGATCACTTTTACTTTTCTCCATGGCCTCAACTTTTTACCACCTGATCAATGAGTTACTAGCTACCTCCAGGAACTTCCCCAGCACCCCAGCTCCATGATTGAGGGGTGAAAGCCCTGTTTCACCTTGCTGGACAGCAGGTTTTCACCATTTCACCAGCATCTCCACTCTCTCTCAGCATCTCCAGGGCATCCAAGGCCTCAGGCCAATTCTTTACTCCCCCCTGACCTTCTAGACGCTGCTGAACACGTTGGGTTTGACCAGGACGGCGAGAGCACGGCGATGCCAGCCAAACGCGCGCTCTGGAGCACGCAACAGTGCAGACAAGCACTGTAGCTTCGGCCAATCGGCCTCCCCCGACAGCCTCGGGCCTCCCCCTCGCGCCAGTCGAGGCCTCTCGACGTCCGCAACCTCCCCGGCGCTGTCCCCCCTCCTCCTGCGCCCTCCAGTGGCTGTCGTCGCACAGGCGCTGGCCGCCCGCGGCGGCCACTCCTCTGCCTCGCACGCGCGCATGCTCCTGACGCTCCCCCGCTTCTCTTTCTCCCTCAGCTGGACGTGGAGATCGTCCAGGAACTCCACGGACCCATTCCCTTGGCCTCCCGTGCGCTGTAGCCTCGAGCCGGAGCTCGCCGGCACACTGGACCACGGGCCTCCGTCGAGCTCCTATAAATAGCCCCTCCCGAGCCTCTCCAACAGCATCAGCAGCTCCACCACACTCCACTGAGTCTCCCAGCACCACCCACTCCTCCCTAGGACGTCCCAGTGCTCGGGATCGACCGGAGCTCCGCCGCGTCGGGCCGCCGGTGATCCCGCAGTACGGGCCTTCCCCGCTCTTCTTCTTGCCCGATCTAGAACCACCGAGCCACACTGACCATTTCCCCCTTGTTTCCCCTCTCTGTGGCAGTCGGAAACGACGAGAACCACGACCCTCCGACGAGCTCCCGCCGTCCCACCTCGCCGCCGGTGAACCAGACCTCCCCACCGTGCCGCACCACCACCCCTGCATCCGCGACACGACGCTGATTCCATCCCTGCCCTCCGTTGCCGTCGCCGTGGCCTGGAACCTCGCCGGTGAGCTCGCCGTCGCCGTGGCCGTGGGGTTAGAGATGATAGGCGGGCCCCGCCTGTCATCCCCACACCTCTCTCCCCCTCCTCTCTGTCACTAACTCACGGGCCCCGCCCGTCAGGTTTCAAAACCTGACGTGCCCGCGCAGGCTCCCGTGCGGCTGGGCTGGACCGCCCTGGGCCGTGCACTGTGGCCCCCCTGGCCCAGTTGCACAGGTCTTTTTATTCTTTTTCTTTTCTGTAATTGTTTCAAACATTTCTACAGAAAAGAAAAAAGGTCCAAATTAAATAATTCCAACTCCTAAAATCTTGTAATATTCCAACCTATTTAATGGTACCACTTTCACTCAAATCCATCAAACTTTGCTGTACTGTTCAAATTTAAATTCAAATTTGGGCAGTAATACTCCTTTTCAAAAATCAATAAATTCTATTCTGTTACTCCAAAACTCCAACTAAGAATTTTCCCCACCTTAGAAATTCCTCAAGTATTTTACAAAAATGAGTTGACCTTTTTTTGAGCACTTTGATTTTTCTGTTTTGTTTGTATTCTTATTTTCCCGTGGTTATTATGCGACGTATAGATCCCGTATTTGACGAAGTTGCTGTGGAAGAAGAAGGAGAAGGATTTGAAGACTTTGAAGACCAAGCCAATCCAGGCAAGCAGCCCTTTAACCATGATATACTTGTTCTTCGGAACCCGTATGTTTCCGATGCATGATGTTAGGGTTACGATAGTGACCTAGTTGATTCCACCATATGATGCATGCCATGATCTTGATCTTGCTATGTGCTAGATGACTTGCATATGGTTAGTGGATATGATTAGTGGTGCATGTGTGACATGAACCTTCATGGTTGAAGTCTTTGAATAAAACCCCGTCGGGTGCCATTTATGCCCGAGGGAGATGATGATGATGAGTTGGGTGACCACTTGATGACGAAGTGGTGTACCAAGGCAAGTGTGTGTGTTTTTCAAACGGATTGGTTTAAGTTGCGACCGTTATTCCAACCATACATGTGCAACCACACTACCCCTTATGGGACGGGGCTTTATTAATTACTTAGGTCGATACTAGCATGGTGCCCGCATTACTAGTGACGGGAAGACTTGAGGTCTTTCCTGGGACGGGGTCGTGCTTGGATAGACGGCCATGACTGTTTTTACAGGGCACCGGACACACCGTTGGTCCATTCGGGTACGCGTGACATTGAAATTAGGGCAAGTCCCGTGATCTATTGTTTGTACCCGAGGGCCGTGTACCAACGAGTGGACTCTATGTTAGTGTCGTCTAAGGAAAGATAATGACCGGGTGCTTACCCCGGGTACTTGAGGTACCGCGGGTCGTGGATGACACGGAAGTTCCCCGGATCTTGTGGGTAAAGTGTACAACCTCTGCAGAGTGTCAAACTATTCTAATAGCCGTGTACACGGTCATGGACAGTTGGGTAACCGCTCTTGGGCTACGTCCAACGTTTGTGAAACCATGCGTGTGTATGTGAGTCAAGGTGGTGACTTGACTCGATGAGTTGAACCATATTCATGTTGATATTGGTAACCTGTCTTCGAGGTTACGCAAATTTATTGATGCATTAACTTGATGGTAGAATATTTGTTCTAGCCTTGCTAGATTGATCATGATTATTCAATTGCATTGTTACTTTGAACCACATCATGGGTTGCTTGCGAGTACATTCAAAGTACTCATTGGCTTGCCACTGGTTATTTAATTGGCCAGGCATGGAAGAACAGGATTATGAGGAAGAGTTCTTTGGAGACGAACATGCGAACTAGGACGCTATCCTAGTCAGAATGCCTGTAGGGTTAAGGCAGATGGCATGGGTTCTACCCGTTTATCGAAGACTTCCGCTACTTGAGTTATTTGCTATTCCGCCCGTGAGGCTCTATCTATGTAAAACTTGGCCATAATGGCCATAATTCGTGTAAGACTATTTGTATGGATGTAAGACTTTTGTTATTTCAGCTTCTGTGTGTTCAGTGAGCATTGATCTCTGGGATCACTGTACGCGTCCATTCGGTGATCTCGACTTCTAGTCGGGGTCCCCACAAGCATACCCACATGATCTCTTCTGATCTGCAACAGTCCTCTTGATTGTTTCAACTATGAGACTCATGACTTTGAATTTTTTAGGCACATCAAAAATATGAAGCATGTTGATTGTATGTCCTCTGATCATCTTTGCATCTCCAGATTTGGGCAACAATGTATGCCTCAAGATTGTGTTGATCGTGGCTAGACCAGACTGCAAGTGATGTACAGATCCAAATCATGTACATGTTGGCCATAGAGTTGTGTCTTGCTTCTTCTTGGCATACACATCCAAATCATCCTCATGCTCTTCAGGGGCATTAATCAGCTTGGCCCACTCAATAACAGTTGACTGCTATCTTGTACCTTCAGACATCCATACAATTCTACCATCAGGATAAAAGTGAGTTGTGGAGTAGAATTGCATGATGAGTTCATCATTCCACTTTGTCAACTTCTGAGCCAAAAACTTGTCAGCTCCACATGCTTTGAAGCTTTCATGCACATTGGGGAAATAATCTGCATTGTCATCAATGAACTCCTAGTCCACCCTCCTCATCTCACACACTATGGGCTTCTTGTCGAGTAGAACTGTCTCATAGAAGTCTTGTTGTTCTTTGGTATGAAACATGTAGTCCACATCAGTCCTTCTCCTCACAGCATACGGATCAGTCTGTCTCCATCTTCTGAGACCTGCATCCTTCCTCAATTTCATGTCTTCTGCTACTAGATGAGCATCATTATGATCAGGGATCTTGGGCTTCAACTTTCTAAGCACTTGGGCCTCAACTTCTTCAGCTACCTCAAGTACTGGGGCCTTGTTCTTCTCTGAAGCTGGAATGTTTCTTGTGTGGGTGCAGACTTGGTGGCTTGAGCAGCTTTGGGAGAAGTCTTGGGCTTAGAAGGAGCAGCCCCAGACTTGATAGTATCTCCCATAAGCATCTGAGCTTTAGGAGCTGGTGCAACAACCTCTTCTTCTTCTGCAGCTTCATCATCCCTCATGGATGGCTTGCCAATCACTTTGGCTGTGGTTTTTCTTGCTCTCTTCTTTGTTGCTCTTGGCTCATCATCTCTGGTTTCAAGTCTGAAAACCATAGTCTCTTGAGTTCATGCTCTGGCCTTTGACATAGGAACTCTTCTTGCTGGAGCCTTCTTGTTCTATCCTAGTTTAGTTGCCTTAGGTATGCCATACTCCTTCCTGAGCACCTTCTTCTTTGAAGTGGCCTCTTCAGCAACAAAGTCCTCATCCTCAGAATCTGAAGTTTTCTTCTTTTTGGTCTTGGTAGTTGCATTAGGAAGATCACTGGGTGTGCTTCTGCTGCTCTCATAATAGCTGGAGTTATTGGGACTAGAGCCATCACTCAATTGTGCCTTCTCCTCTGGCATGTTCTGACTGTCACTGCCCTCAGACATTTCTGACACTACAAACTAAAAGCTGACCCTATGAATAGATGTAGATGAGGTAGAGTGGATGAGCATCACAAAGCACACTTTTTTTCCATAACAGATGACAAGAAAAACATAGTTTTAGTTCTCTACAGAAAGTATTTTGGAGCTACCGATTTGTTAAACTCGGTGATACCGTAGCAATTCTGGAGCCTGGACTAGTGAACTCGGTCAGACTGAGTCACCGTTCGGTGGCACAGATATTGCTAGGGTTTCACAGAGAGTTGAACTCGGTCGCACCAATTTGCAATTTTCGGTCAAACCGAAAATAGCAAGTGCAATGGCCTAAGCCAAATCAGTGAGACCGATTTCTACAATTCGGTCGGTTCGAGATGAGCTCAGTGCAGACCTAACCCTACATGTTTCGAATCAAAACTACTTTGTACGGAGTTTCTGCTGTATAGGAAGATTTCATACGTGGTAACGAACATGGCAAAGCAATGTGCTACAAATCGGAGTTAAAGAGCAGCACAAAGGATCAAGCTCATACCCTAACTCGGCGGTGAACTTGCTACGGCGGCAACGGCGGAGGAGATTGCCTTTGACGGCGGTGGAGACCAGCGGCGGGAGGTTGTCGGAGGCAAGGAGATGATCCGGAGACCTGAGGAGGCAGAGCAGGTCACGCACGGGCGAAAGACTTCGGAAAGTTTTCCAAAATTCAACCCGTTGGTATATATAACCTGACCCCGTCGGTGTGACCGAGTGGAACAACTCAATGGCACCGAGATGCAAAACTGCTAGCAGTTACTGCAACTCGGTGGGGCCGAAAGGTTCAAATCGGTTGCACCGAGATTGAAAACCTAGATCAACTTAGTGAACTCGGTGTGACCGAAGTGGATGACTCGGTCAAACCAAAATGCACAAAGAGGTTTTGGAAGTTTAAGCCTATGACAAATCGGGGACTCCGAGTGCTCCTCACACAGAGTGGTTCGAATCTGACTGGATCAAGCTTTGTGATGTAGCATGAATAGAGTTTGATATGAGAAAAGCATAGATAGCTACAGAGTGTACTTAGACATTCTCGTCCATCCATTTGGCAAAAGAAAAAGAGTCAAACCATCAAAGCAACAAATGGATGTCCTCGAATGAGAAAAATACGCATTCAACATGCTCACACAATAAGATAGCAAATGAAACATGTGGCAAAGCATGCGCAACCATTCTAGCATCTATCAAGCAATTGGCGATAAATAGGTCATCTATATATGAATATATTGACTTAGGAGTCAAATGAGAACATTTGATCATAGGTCATACTCATCGTTTAAGCACAATCGGGGTTACCACTTTTACATAAAGCATTATTGTGTTCACATCATTAGAGTTGCTTTAGCTCAATTGTTAGAGTAAAGCTCCCCCTAGATGTGATATCCCCCCAAGAGGGATGAACTAACTTTGGGTTTTGTCGATGATGACTTCATGTAGGTGTTGAAGATGTAGATGCTCAATGTTGATGTAGATCATTTGGAGCAATCCATTCGAGTGAGTTGCACTTTCAAGACCTACATGAGTTAGTCCCACAAGGAACAAACAAGGATATCCATAGATATATAGTGAATTGCACATGATGATGTCCAGGAAAGCATTAGGTTACCTTGTCCATTGTTTTACCAACAAGAGGGTTTGTGACTCCCCGAACTAGTACAAGATATGAAAGTTGTGTGCACTTGTTATCGCCATAATGATATGAATGAAGTATGTTGGCGAAGTCACCCTCAAGAACTTTCTAGTTCTTCTTCTTCGGGATCCACACCATCTTGATGGGAATCCTTGGAGTTGTAGTCGTACTTGATGAAGTAGAACTTGATGTAGTCTTGGGAACCCACTTGACAAAGGCCTTAGGAGCTTCTTCAAATGCATCAATCTCTTCTTGAAGCTTGTCCTTGCCCTGGAAGATCATCTTGTGCTTGTGTCCCTTGAAAAGAAATAGGATCATACTTCTCTTGTTCAGGAACAAACTTCGTCTTGGGGTATTGATCTTCCTCCCACTCAACTCCATTGGCTTTGAACTTTCATTCAAAACCAACACCTTTATTCTTCCGGTGTCTTCCTTGCTTGTGTACAATCTCCTCAAATTGCTTGCTCTCGGCAAGGCTCTTGTAAACACCTTTCTCTATAATTCTTTTCAATAAGCTATTTTCTTGCTCAAGTGTAAATTGGCTAAGAGAATCATTAGTGGAATCAAGAGAACTACTAGAAGCAACACCATTGGATTTAGCATGATTATTGTTACTACTAGAGGAAGAATCTTTCTTTTTCTTGTTGCTAGATTTTACTTGTGGCATTTGGGTAGACAAGAGTAAACGCTTGGCAATGTAAGAAGAACTTTTCTTGCGAGGATCATCATCGATTGCTTTTAGGAACTCATGCTCTTGCTCAAGGTTGAGCTTTTCAAAGCATAACTTCTCATGAGTCTTTAAAAGTTCTCGATGATCTTCCAAGGTAGTTTCACGAGCTAACTTAAGAGTGTTTAGTTCTTTAGTTAGACGCTCATTCTTATCCTTATCACTGTCATTCGTTTTATCTTGATTAGCATGATTAATAGCAATTTCGTCATAGTTTTCATCAAATATTTTATCACTATTGCTACCAACAAGTAAATCATCATCTCCTAGCAAGTCATCTTCATCACTATTGAAGTGAATATATACTCGGGATGTGATACCTTAGGGCCTTTAGCCATGAAGCATCTTCCAATTCCTTCATTTGGTGAGTCAAATATGTCGTAGGAGTTGGTTGACAAAAGAGCAATTCCGACAACACCTTCATCTTGTGTATCTCCAGAGTCAGAGTATTAGCTTCTCTCAGAGTGGTTATGGGAGTCAGAACCGGATGTCCATTCACCATAATGAGCTTGATGTCTTCGTCTTGCACAACTCCTTAATGACTTGTCCTTCCTTTATGAATCTTTGCTTTTCTGAGAAGGTCTTCGTTCATAACGGTCATCTCTACCCCTTCTCTCTCTTGGTGGTGAATCTTCTCGTCTACTTCTCCTTTTGGGTGAGTCTTCTCTTCTCTTGTGGGGAGCCGTATACTCATGGGAGTAGTGTTCGGGTCTTCCACAATTGTAGCAGTTCCGATCATGACTTGAAGATCTCTTGTCATTGTAGGACCTTGACTTGGAACTTCTCTCTTTGCTTCTACTCTTGTAGAACTTGTTAAAGTTCTTCACCATTAAGCTCAATTCTTCATTGAAGACTTGTTTCTCACTTGATGATGTAGGAGCGTCTCATGAGGCTTTGTAAGCACCAGTAAACTTGTTGTGAAGCTCTTCTTTATGTTTGAGTGACATCTCATGAGCAACAATTCTTCCAATGACTTCTGTTGGCTTGAGATCTTTGTAATTGGGCATCATTTGGATCAACGTGCACACGGTATCCTATTTTCCATCCAAGGCTCTTAGGATGATCTTGATGATGAATCTGTCGGTCATCTCTTCACTTCCTAAGTCGGTAATCTCATTTGTGATGAGAGAAATCCTAGAGTACATTTCAGCGAGACATTCACCATCCTTCATCTTGAACTTGTCAAGTTGACTTTGAAGCACATCCAACTTGGATTCCTTGACGGAGTCGGTACCTTCGTGCATATCAATCAAAGTATCCCAAATTTCTTTTGCATTCTCAAGACGGCTGATTTTGTTGAATTCTTCGGGACACAATCCGTTGAAAAGGATATCGCAAGCTGGAGCATTGTATTGCAGCATCTTCAACTCTTCCGCGGTAGCTTCACAATTCAGTTCCTTCCCATCTAAGAATTCACCTTGCAAACAATTACACACAATAGCCCAAATGGCGGGGTTATGTCAAAGAATTTGCATTTTCATCTTATGCTTCCAACTAGCAAAATTAGTACCATCAAAGTAAGGACCTCTACGGTGGTAACTTCCCTTGCTAGATGCCATACTCTCCAAGGTTGTGAAACCAAGGCTATGATCACCAAAGCTATGGAAATCACGGCAAATGGAGACCAAAGCTCTGATACCACTTGTAGGATCGAAAGTATGTCTAGAGGGGGGGGGGTGATTAGACTACTTGACCAAATAAAAATCTAGCCTTTTCCCAATTTTAGTTCTTGGCAGATTTTAGCAAGTTAGCAGAAGTCAAGCCATCAACCTACACATGCAGTTCTAAGAGTATAGCAGCAGGATGTAAAACAATTGCATACGAAGGTAAAGCGAGAAGTTTGGAGGGAGCAAACGCAAGTGTAGACACGGATGTTTTTGGCTTGGTTCGGATAGGTGGTGCTATCGTACATCCAAGTTGATAGACACTTCAACCCACGAAGGGTAATAGCTGCGCGAGTCCACGGAGGGCTCCACCCACAAAGGGTCCACGAAGAAGCAACCTTGTCTATCCCACCATGGCCATCGCCCACAAAGGACTTGCCTCACTAGGGTAGATCTTCACGAAGTAGGCGATCTCCTTTCCCTTATAAACTCCTTGGTTCAACTCCACAATCTCGTCGCAGGCTCCCAAGTGACACCTAACCAATCTAGGAGACACCATTCTCCAAAAGGTAATAGATGGTGTGTTGATGATGAACTCCTTGCTTAAATGCTTCAATTGATATTCTCCCCAACACTCAAACAGCTCCTCATAGATTTGTATATGGTGGAAGAATGATTCGAGTGGAAACCAACTTGGGGAAGGCTAGAGAACAAGATTCATATGGTAGGAATGGAATATCTTTATCTCAACACTTGAGTAGGTATTTCTTTCTCAGAACATGAATGATGGAAGTGTAGGTATGTTCCGATAGCTCTCTCCATGAATGAAGAGTGGGTGGAGGGGTATATATAGCCTCCACACAAAATCTAACCATTACACACAATTTACCAAACTCGCTGGGACCGATTCTGAGAACTCGGTCAGACCGATTTACTCCATAATGTGACCGTTAGGCATTTCGGTGGGACCGATATGATCAACTTAGTAGGACCAATTTCATTAGGGTTAGGGCATAACGTAGTCTCGGTGAGATCGATTACACAAACTCGATGGGACCGATTTTGGTGATAAGCACACAGAGGGTTGGTCAGGAAACTCGATGGGACCGATTCGCTCGTTTCGGTTGGACCGAAATGTTACGAACGGGAAACAAAGAGTTTTCATTGTCAACTCGGTGGGACCAATCGCTCATCTCGGTGAGACTGAAATGTTACGAAGGGAAACAGAGAGTTTGCAATCCCATCTCGGTGAGACCGAGATCCCTTTCGGCGAAACCGAATTGATTAGGGTTTCTGGAAGTGGCTATGCCAAATGAACTTGGTGGGGCCGAGTTTGACTTTTTGTTTGGGACATATGTGGATGTGGGAAAAAGTTGAGGATTTTGGAGACTATCACTAAGAATTTTGAGCAAGCAAGCCATTAAGAAACAACTCATCCCCTTTTAATAGTATTGGCTTTCCTACGGACTCAATGTGATCTTGGATCACTAAAATGGAAAATGTAGAGCCTTGAGCTTGAGCCAATATGTGTCCTTAGCATTTTGAGGGGTTCACATTCCTAGTCCATGCCATGACAAACATTGAACTTTCCTGAAATATCATCTTGAGATATCATTAGTTCAATGAGCTATATGTTGTTAGTAATTACCAGAACCACCGAGGGATAGTTGCACTTTCACTCATGAGCCGTCCTAGTCAGGCCGACCCAGGGGATGTCTTGCGTCGTCCGCCTCGTGAGCCTCAGCCCCTAACGAGAGTCTTGAGTGGATGCTGAAGAGGTTGGGCCGAACCAGGCCGCCTGACGAGCCACGCCCTGGGCCACAGGGAGGCAAGTCTGGGTACCCCCATTCCCAGAACGCCGACAGTAGCCCCTGGGTAGAAGGTGCGCTCGGGCTTGGCTTTGTGGCGTAGCCAAGGGTCAGGTGCGGAGCGCCGTGGGCCCCAAAAGCCTATGGCCTTGATTGGCACATGGCGATTGATTGTACGTGGGCGTCTTCACTTCCCCACGCAGCCTTGGCGACTACGCAACTTGACAAGTCCCTGCTTGCACAAAAGACCATCATTGCCTATAATTATGGAGTCCGGTGGTAGACCTTCTCCTGGCTATTAATAAGGCAGTAGGCAGAGTCCTGCTGCCCATCTTCTTCCTTCGTTCCTCGTGCTTCTTCTTCTCCCTTGCCCTTCGCCTGACCGAGCTGCTCATGTTGCCGACTAGGAAGTTCTCGTCCGTGGAGAAGGGGAAGGCCCGACAGGAGGGGCCCGGCTCACCACCAGCTAAGAGCGGATGAGGCTGTCCCCGCAAGTGTGCCGCGACCCGTGTTGAGGCTGCTAGCGGGCGTGGGTGGACCCCCACCGCACCCATAGCCGCCCTCAGTAACCGCAACGGCGGTTCCTCGAGCGGCGGGGGTGTCACATCCCTAGCTATCACTTGCATTAGGACCTAACTAGAGTGTGCATCATGTTTACTTTCAAAGAAACCTGAAATGGGATTAACAGAAACCCCAGCACCCCTCCCCTAACAACTAGGGTTTGCTAAAATATTTTCCAATGTACCCAAAATGCCCTTCAAAATGTTCATCATTTCTGCCTTGGTCTTAAACCTCTGCCAAAAATGGTGCACAATTTTCTAGGACAATCTAGGGCTTTGGATTAAATCATATGGTATTTGAATTTGGGCATTTAAATGATATAAAATATTTTAAATGCTCAAATAATCATGAACTATAATGTTTCCTACTGTTCATATTTTATACAGTAGGTATGACAAGTGTCATGAGTTATAAAAATGTTTAGGCATTTTTATTAAATGAACAAAGTTGCAAAAGAAATGAAACAGAAAAGAAAATAGAAAAAAAGGGAGAGAGAGAACTTACCTGGCGCCCCACCCGGCCCACCTGCCGGCCCAGCCCAGCTGCCGCTCCAGCGAGCTGCTTGGCTCGGCCAGGCAGGCAGGCAGGTGCTCGGCCAGGCAGGCAGGCAGGTGCTCGACGGCGAGCGCACGGCACGCCACGCAGCTGCTCACCGCCCTGCTTCGTCCCCTCGCCGTCCTGGAGGGATGGTTCGGTCGTCCACGTCCTCCTCGACCCCGCAGACACCTCCACCTCCCCCCAGTTCCTCTACTCCGCTCTCCCCGCGCCATGGCTGACGCCGCCGTGATCGCACCGTCGTAGAAGCCGCGTCCACCGTCGTCCCTGAGCTCTGCCTTGGTGTCCTTCGTCTCCGCCGTCCTCGACTGCTTCGAACAGGCCGAGCCCCGAGCGCTCGCCCGCCCTGGAGACGCCCCCGACCTCTTCTTCCCCAACTCCGGCCGCGGAGATCCCCCTCGCCGTCCTGCTCAGCTCCGACCACCCCCGAGCTCGCTCCGGTGCTCGCTGCAACCCCTTTGAGCCTAGCTACCTCCTCCCCCTCTCCGTTGGCTCCCTTTTTCCCTGTAACACACTGCACGAAGCTCGTCCGCACGCACCGCCGCCGTGCTCGCCGCCGGTGATGCTCCGGTGACCATTTGGTCACTGGCACCGTCCAACGTACTCACCACAGCACGTACATGCGAACGGTGCTACGCACGCATCGCCTAGGCCCCTGCAGCCGTTTCTCCACACACGCCCGACGCCGGTCGCCGCCGTCGAGCTCGTTGCCATCGTCTCCGGCCACCCTAGGTCCGGCGACCACCTCCATCCGACGCGCAACAGCAAGGGCTATCCAACGCACCCAACAGCAGCTCGAACCGTGCACCGTAGGCGTTTTCCGAAGCACGCCGCCGCGTTTGGCCTCGCCGGCGGCTAAACGCCGGCGAGTTGGACCTGTTTTGACCACGGGTTTGACCCCCTGGGTCAATGACATGTGGGCCCTGCCCGCAAGTCAAACCTAGTTTAGGTGTTAATTTAATCTTAATTAGTTAATTAGTTTAGTCACTGACACGTGGGCCCAGGCCCCACTGACAGCTAACTAGTTTTAGTTTAACTCTAATTAACTCAGTTAATTAGCTGTGACACTGACATGAGGGACCCACTGGTCAGATTTGACCTGGACTGGCCCTGTTGACTGCCTGACGTCAGCATGATGTCATGCTGACGCAGTAAAGGTTTTTTTGGGATTTTTAGATTTAATAATAATTCAGGAAATTCCAGAAAATACCCAAAACTTCAAAAAATCATATAAAATCAACCATAGCTCAGATGGAAAAGATTTATATATGAAAAATGATTAGAAAAATCCAATCTTTCCAATGGCACCGGTTTCATGCATGTTTGAACAAGTTAACTTGCTGGTTATATCAAAAACATGATAATGCACTTATTGAAATAATAGTTTGAACTTCAATTTGAATCCTTGATTCAAATAGGTTCAAACCCTTCTGGTTTTAGTTGCATTAGCCAACACACATGCATCTTGCCATGTCATAAACATGCATCATATTGTTGCATTTGTTTGTTAATGATTGTATCGTCGGAATTCCCTGTGTTAGGTCCTGCTCCCGAGGATACTGCCGCATATCAAGTTGAAGAGCAGTACCCGACAACTACCTTGTCAGGCAAGCAATCATTGATCATTCCGATACAAACCCAATCCTCTCGCTCCTGCTCTCTTTTACTGCATTAAGGCAACAGCGCGTGAACTGCTACTTGCTGCGGTAGTTGAACCCTATTCCCTTGCATGACCTGTCATTGCCATTGTAAATAGTTGAAACCCACTAGCATGTGTAGGAGTTGATTGAGCCATGTGATGTGTGATCCACCATGCTAATTACTTATGTTGCCTGCTATGCTTAGAGTTGTGTCTGGTCTGGTTCATCTGGGTGATGGATCAGAGTGAAATGAACTTACCAATAAGAGAAGGAAGTGTGGAATACGCTTGGTAAAGGTATCGATGAAAGGCCATGTAGGAGTACATGGTGGGTTGTTTCATTGGAACCGTACATAGGACCCGAGATCTGTATGTGTGGTTCAAGTTGCAGTTAGTACCATGCATTGGGCCCGAAACCAATGGACCCTCTCGACTTATTAATTACCCTCGATCTCTGTCCAGGAGTTGCAACTAGTTTCTAGTGTTTATAGTTTACTGGAGGTCGTGCACAACGCTGACCCTCGGGGTGGGTTCTGATGCGACAGGTACGTGGCACGGTGTACCGGTTGCCCGTTTGGTGACTCGGGAACCCTGTACACATCGTTTGGGGCCGTGAGCGACACCCCGGCCGGATCTCCCCACGGATGGAACCCAAATAGGCGATAAACCTGGACGAGAGACTTGAGTAGTTAGTCAGGTCGTGGCCAACACCCTCGCTGGGCTTCCGCTTGAAGGTTGCCGAGTACACGCCGAGTAAACGGCGATAAGTGGTGAAAGCGTGTGTGAAGAGGTACACCCCTGCAGGGTTATCAATCTATTCGAATAGCCGTTGTTCGCGGTACGAACTACTTGGTTACTCTTACAGTTCATAGACAAGTTGATGGATACTGCTAAAAGCCTCAAGATAAGCGTGGGTGCCGTGGATGGCCCTTCCGTAGGATGACGGAAGAGGATCCTCGGTAGTGTATTGATGTGGTGATTAGAGGACTCGTGTTCGTAATAACATCTTGCAATCCGTTGAGAGTTGTAGTATAGGTTAGCCAAGGTCAAAGCTGGCATTCTGCTATAACTCCACTACCCCCTTTGATAATGTTGCATGTATGATAGGTTCTGTGGTAAGACTTGCTGAGTACCTTTGTACTCATGTTTGCTTAATAACTGTTGCAGAGGAGAACCCTGCCCCTGCTGATGGGTTCTACATAGACGTTGACGTCGACGAGTAGCTTGACACCCAGACGGTGATCTGGAGCTTGTGGAGGGCCTTGTAGATAGTCAGGCTACACCAAGCCTGTTTTATTTTCTAAGTTGTCTGTACTCAGACATGTAGCTTCCGCTTGTGCTTGTATGACTGTATGACTTGAGTGTTGGGTCATGTGACCCCTACCTGTATGAATATGTTGTGTATGGCTCTTGGAGCCTTTTAAATAAAGTACTTTTAGTCATAGAGTTCTGTTGTGATGCAATGTTGTATTTGCACATATTGAGCATATTGCGTGTATGATTGAAATGCTTGGTATGTGTGGGATCCGACACCTAGTTGTTTTCCTTTGGTAGCCTATCTTACAGGGAAATGCCTCCTAGTGATTCCAATGAGCCTTGGTAGCTTGCTACTGCTCGGAACACGTAGGCTGGCCGGCATGTGTCCTTCTTCGTTCCTGTGTCTGTCCCTTAGGGGAAATGTCACGCGTTGTTCCTTTAAGTCCATGTTGCTTGCTACGACTTGGGTTCATACGTTGATGACCGACACGTTCGTTGCTGGGTCATGGATGCCTGTCTCTGTAATTTAGTGCCACTTTTGGTTTATAACTAGCCATGTCGGCCCGGGTTCTCTGTCATATGGATGCTAGCGACACTGTCATATACGTGTGCCAAAATGCGCAAACGGTCCCGGGCCAGGTAAGGTGGCACCCGTGGGGTTACCGTGCGTGAGGCCGCAAAGTGATATGACGTGTTACAGCTAGATCGGTGTGACTTAGGATCGGGGTCTTGACAGCGTTGGCATCAGAGCTGGACTGCCTGTAGGTTTCTCAAGCCAAACTGGTCGATGTTGAGTCTAGAAAAATTCTTAGTTATATGTAGGGGAATTGATTGTGGAAGGGAACGTAAGGCTCTTTTTACTCCTTTACCTTATGCCCTTCTGATCTGAGTCTGTCTATTCTTTCTACGGGGGAATTAGGATTAGGCCTCTTATCCTTACTAGGTTCACGTGTTACTAATCCGTAGACTCTTAGGATTGTTGGTTTCAAGCCTCAGTTCAGTTTCTATCCTTTTAGTATGATGATTGTTGAACCGGAACCTTGATATGGAATTGTTGAGTGGCTATGCTATCATTTGTATGATGTCTCAAATCTTTGTTTGAGCATTTATAGTTGTTATGCTGCCCGATTTCTTCCAGAAACACTAATGCCTTGCATTATTCCGTGTTTCAGATGTCTGGCCGCATCCCTCACCAAGTGGTTCCTTTGACTCGGTGCATTAATGTGCCCGGTCACACGGCCATGCTAGTTCGTGTGATGACTGAGACCGGTTATCGCTGGTATCCTGAATACACTGTGGATGAACAGTACCGAGATTTTAATCAAAGTCAGTATTTCTGCATAGTCCGGATATACCCCTCATATCCCGGAGCTAATGATCCCATCCATTGGTCTTATGGACTCGGGATTACCATCGAGATGGCAGTGCAGGATGCCGCTTATTCGATGATGACCATTCTCCGTGCTAGGCATGCCCTGTTGCTGAACACTGAGTTCTGTTACATGCCAGCCTCACTCCTCGGAGAGGAAGGCTACTACACTGGTCTGTATACTGATGCTACTCATGAAGAGCCACTACTTCAGACTACTGTTCAGATGTTGGAGGATAGGGACCGTGAGGTCCGTGCCCTCCGAATGGAGCTGTATAACACTCGAGCCACTCACTGGACTACTTTGACACGGCTTGCACCTGCTGTGCACGCCGGATATCTGGACATGCGGGATTTGTATCCTGTGCGGACTCATCTGCCTGATCGCATGGATTGGCGTGACGTTGGGGGTATTACACCTCCACGTGGGCATCGGTTACCACCAGCATCGGGACCGAGACCACACCCATGCCCTTATGGTCCTCAGCCTTCGAATGCTCGCGAGTTCCAAGATCCGTCTGTACCACTTCCAGGCTACGGTGGTAATCTTTACGAGGATTACTACGCGAATGTCTGAGCTAGTCCGTGGTAGTAGTAGTATTGTAGTAGTTGTATTTCCACAGTCCTGCGCGTCTTGTGGAATATGACTTAGTGTGTACTGAATTCCGGAGGTGTAGTTACATATTGTATAGGAGCTTGGAATGCCTCTGATGGGATGTATCGTCTTTCACCGCAGTTGTACTTTAGCCTTGGCTTGTACTAAACTTTGTATGGTGTGTATGACCACTGGTGTATATATAGCAGTTCCTATATTACCATGTCGTACAGATGAACATCTCTGCATTCTGTGTCATCCTTTACATTCTGCACTTCTATGTCAAATTTTTGCCATCCTTGTCTAAACTGTTGTTTTGTTTTCCTAGGATGGTCAACACTCGCAACACTCCTGCTGCTCAGGAGCAGGGTGAGGCTAGTGGGGCTAGAGATGGAAATCTGCCCCAGCCACCCTCTTTGGCGGAAGTTATGCTTGAAGCAGAACGGAACAAGAGAGAGACCAACCGTTTGCTGGAACGCATAGAGCAGAACACTGGGTTCCGTCAGAGGAATGACGTGGTGTCAATCCACGATTTTATCAAGAATTGTCCACCAAAGTTCCATCACTCCACTGAACCTCTGGATGCTGATGACTGGCTACGTAGTATCACCCACAAGCTACACTCTGCCCGTGTGGCCGAAGCTGACAAGGTTATCTATGTCGCCTATCATCTTGAGGGCCCTGCCAGTCTTTGGTGGGAAAACTTTGAAGCTATGCGTCCTGCTGGCCAAGTCACTACCTGGGTTGAGTTCAGTGAGGCATTCCGTGAACATCACATTCCGGAAGGTCTCATGGATCGCAAGCGGGAGGAATTCTGCAATTTCACCAAGGGCCGTTTAACTGTGGATGGCTATAGTCGTGAGTTTGGTAATCTGGCATGCTATGCACCTGAGGAAGTATCCACCGATGCCAAGAAACAGGCGAGGTTCCGCAAGGGACTCAGCCCTGAACTTCGTCGAGATCTACGTCTGCACGAGTGCACCTCTTTCCAGAAGTTGGTTAACAAGGCTATCAGTGCTGAGACAGGCCAGACCGACTTCGAGGCCACCCGCAAGCATACTCGAGACCTTGGTTCCTCATCCGGCTCTGGCTCTCACAAGCGCCGTGTGTGGGTTCCTAACACTGCTCTACCACCCAAGTACACACCGAGGCCATCCTATGAGGCGCCTCGTCCAACTCAACAGTTTGCACCTGCTAAGACCTACGGAGGTCCACCCTCCAACTTTGCTACACGCACCACCACTGTGACATGTTTCAAGTGTGGAGAACCGGGACACTACATGCGTGATTGTCCCCAGAATCAGCCAGGAAAACCCGTTGGCCGTGGTAAGCCAACCGGCAAGGTGAACTATGTCAAGCCAATCCCCACTGCGCGTGGTCATGTCAACTATGTTTCTGCCGAAGAAGCTTATGAGGATCCTAACGTCGTCCTTGGTACGCTTCTCGTAAACTACCATCCGGCATCTGTTATTTTTGATACTGGAGCATCCCATTCGTTCATATCCGAGAGCTATGCTCGATTGCACAACATGACTTTTTGTGACATGCCTACTTCCATGGTTATTCAAACTCATGGTTCAAAGTGGCAAACCTATAGGGTAAGCCATGGAAATGAAATCCTTGTCGATAGACTTGTTTTCCTTGCATCTCTAATCGCTCTCAAGTCCTCGGACATAAATATCATTTTGGGTATGGATTGGATGAAAACCCATTACGCCAAAATTGATTGCTTTACTAGGACCGTTCAACTTACACATCCATCCGGCAAGATAGTCGATGTCTTGACTCGAATGGCTGAACGTCAGCTCTATTCTCTTAATGCCAGCCCTCTACCAGAACTCAAAGATATCCTAGTAGTCCGTGACTTCCCGGATGTTTTTCCTGAAGAACTGCCAGGAGTTCCACCTGACAGAGATGTCGAGTTTGTGATAGATCTTATCCCTGGAACTATCCCAATCTCTAGGAGACCTTATAAGATGGCACCACTAGAATTAGCTGAGCTAAAGAAACAACTCGATGAGTCTTTACAAAAAGGTTTCATCCGTCCTAGTTCTTCCCCTTGGGCTTGCCCCGTCCTCTTCGTCAAGAAGAAGGATGGAACGGAGCGGATGGTTGTAGATTATCGACCTGTCAATCTGGTCACCATAAAGAATAAGTACCCGCTTCCCAGGATCAACGACCTGTATGATCAGCTCGCTGGATCCTCAGTCTTCTCTAAGATGGATTTGAGGTTGGGCTACCATCAAATCAAAATCAAGAACGGGGACATTCCTAAAACGGCTTTCGTTACTCGTTATGGTCAATATGAGTACACCGTCATGTCCTTCGGATTAACCAATGCCCCAGCTACCTTTTCTCGGTTAATGAATTCTATATTCATGGAGTATTTGGATAAATTTGTCGTGGTATACCTCGATGATATACTCATTTTCTCCAAGAACAAGGAAGATCATGCCGAGCATTTAAGGCTGGTATTGACGAAACTTCGAGAGCACCGCCTTTATGCCAAATTCTCTAAATGTGAATTTTGGTTGCCAGAAGTAACCTATCTAGGTCATGTGATCTCTGGCAAGGGTATTGCTGTCAATCCCGAGCGAGTTCAAGCCGTACTTGATTGGACTCCTCCTGAATCGGTCAAGCAAGTTAGGAGTTTTCTTGTCTTAGCGAGCTATTGCCGACATTTCGTCGAGAATTTCTCCAAGGTTGCTAAACCTCTAACCGAACTCCTCAAGAAAGATAAAAAGTTTGAGTGGACCCCACAGTGCGAGTCCAGTTTTCAGGAACTGAAAAGACGCCTGACATCTGCACCTGTACTGGTACCACCAGACTTTTCCAAGGATTTTATAATCTACTGCGACGCCTCGCGGCAAGGACTAGGTTGCATTCTCATGCAAGATCGTCAAGTGATAGCATACGCATCTCGACAGTTGCGTCCACACGAGGATAACTATCCTACTCATGATTTAGAGCTTGCAGCTGTAGTCCATGCACTCAAAACATGGCGACATTACCTCCTTGGTAATCACTGTGAAATCTTCACTGATCACCAAAGTTTGAAGTATATCTTCACCCAACCAGATCTAAATCTCAGACAAAGACGTTGTGTTGAGTTGCTCACCGACTACGATTTAGGGATCACTTACACTCCTGGAAAGGCCAATGTCATGGCTGATGCACTAAGTCGTAAGTCATATTGTAACAATTTAATGTTACAAAAAAGTCAACCACTTCTCCACGAGGAATTTCGTAAGCTTAACCTTCACATTGTTCCTCGAGGATTTCTTTCCACCTTGGTGGCGAAACCTACCCTTTTGGATCAGGTCATCAAAGCACAGAAGGTTGATCCCGGAATTTCCCGTATTAAGAGGAACATCAAGAAAGGAGTTGCAGGATGTTTCTCAATTGATGATCAAGGAGTCGTATTCTTTAGCAACCGTTTGGTGGTTCCTAAAGTACGAAACCTAAGACGTTTGATTCTCAAGGAGGCTCATGAATCTCCTCTCACGATTCATCCCGGTAGTACCAAAATGTATCAAGACCTACGTCAAAGATTCTGGTGGACTAGGATGAAGAGAGAAATCGCTCAATTTATTGCTAACTACGACGTTTGCCGTCGAGTCAAAGCAGAGCATCAACGGCCTGCTAGCACCCTTCAACCTCTAGCTATTCCTGAATGGAAATGGGATAAAGTCGGTATGGACTTCATTACCGGGTTTCCCAGGTCCAGGAAAGGGAATAATGCTATCTTCGTCGTTATCGACCGCCTCTCTAAAGTAGCTCATTTCCTGCCTGTTCGGGAGAGTATTACCGCTAGCCAGCTAGCAGACTTATATATCTCTCGAATAGTATCACTTCATGGTGTACCGTTGGAGATTAACTCAGACCGTGGAAGTCTTTTCACTTCCCGATTTTGGGAAAGTTTCCAGAATGCTATGGGAACTCATCTCTCTTTCAGTACTGCCTTTCATCCGCAGTCAAGTGGTCAAGTGGAACGAGTCAATCAAATTCTGGAAGACATGCTTCGAGCCTCTGTCATTTCTTTCGGTATGGAATGGGAAAAGTGTCTTCCATTTGACGAATTCGCTTATAACAATAGTTATCAAGCCAGCTTGGGTAAAGCTCCCTTCGAAGTTCTATATGGATGAAGGTGTTGAACACCTCTTAGCTGGTCAGAAACTGGCGAAAGACAATTCTTTTGCCCGGATATGATCCAGGAAGCAGAGGAACAAGTTCGCATCGTTCGTGAGAGATTGAAAACAGCCCAGTCTCGCCAAAAGAGCCAATATGATAGTCATCATAAGGTTGTGACTTTTGAAGTCGGCGATAAGGCTTACCTTCGGGTTACTCCTCTTAAGGGAACCCATCGCTTCGGTATCAAAGGCAAATTGGCCCCTCGTTACATCGGTCCATTTCGCATTCTTGCCAAATGAGGAGAAGTTGCCTACCAATTCGAACTATCTCCGCACCTCTCCAGAGTTCATGATGTTTTCCACGTTTCTCAACTCAGGCGTTGCTTCTCGGATCCTATCCGCGGAGTGGACCACGAAACGCTTGATCTCCAAGACAATCTCACATATCGAGAATACCCCGTTCGTATTCTTGATCAAACTGAGCGCACCACTCGACGCCACAATATCAAGTTTCTCAAGGTT
>LR738713.1:201549905-201584391 GCA_902687465.1 Secale cereale | reverse complement strand
GCACGGAGCCTAGTCTTCTCAGGTGCGGGGCCTTGTTTCTTGCAGGCACGGAGCCTGTCTTCTCAAGCGCATGGCCTTGTTCCTCGGAGGCATGCAGCCTGGTCTTCTCAGGAGCAGGGCCTTGTTCCTTGGAGGCACGGAGCCTAGTCTTCTCAGGCGCAGGGCCTTGTTCCACGTAGGCATGGAGCCTAGTCTTCTCAGGCACATGGCCTTGTTCCACGCAGGCACGAAGTCTAGTCTTCTCAGGCGCAGTGCCTTGTTCCTCGCAGGCAGGGAGCCTAGTCTTCTCAGGCGCAGGGTTTGTTCCTCGTAGGCACGGAGCCTAGTCTTCTCAAGCGCGGGGCCTTGTTCCTCACAGGCACGGGGCCTAGTCTTCTCAGGCGGAGGGCCTTGTTCTTTGCAGGGACGGAGCCTAGTCCTCTTAGGTGCAGGGCCTTGTTCCTCACAGGCACGGAGCCTAGTCTTCTCTGTCGCAGGGCCTTGTTTCATGGATAGAACATCCGGAAGTGCCGGATGTTCCATGCGTTTGGGACGGGGACGCCGTCTCCTGTTTCCAGGCGGATGGCGCCAGGTCTGGAAACGTGGGTGATCTTGAATGGGCCCTCCCACATGGGTGAGAGCTTGTGTAGTCCCTCTTTGCAGAGGACTCTCCTTAAGACGAGATCACCTACCTTGAGTGTCCTGGGGCGGATGCTGTGGCAATGGTATCGCCACAACGCCTGTTGGTATCTTGCTGCTTGGACTGAAGGGTCACACCGGCGCTCCTCCCCCAGCATGAGTTCTGTCCCTTGCACGGCGCCCTGCCGCGCCTCCTCGAACTCTAGGACTCGCGGGGAGCGGTGCCTAAAATCATGAGGGAGGACTGATTCAGCTCCGCAGACGAGGAAGAATGGGGTCTCGCCTGTTGGCTTGGTGGCTGTGGTGCAGATTGACCATAGCACGGACAGTAGGTCGTCATGCCAACCCCTTCCGCAAGCTTCGAGCTTCTTCTTGAAGGTCCTGGTCTTGAGGCCTCTCAGGACCTCCGCGTTGGGGCACTCGGCCTGGCCTTTGCTTCTGGAGTGTGCTACAGAAGCGTACAAAAGCTGCATTCCAAGGTTAGCACAATATGTCTTGAAAAGGTTGCTAGTGAACTGTGAGCCGTTGTCGGTGATGATGCTGTTGGGGACCCCGAACCGGTTTACGAGGCCCTTGATGAACTTGATTGCGGAGCCGGCTGGGATGGTTCGGACAGCTTCCACCTCCGCCCATTTGGTAAATTTGTCGATGGCGACGTACAGGTATCAGTAGCCCCCGGGTGCTCGAGGGAAAGGGACCAGGATGTCCAGCTCCCAGACCACAAACGGCCAGGAGAGTGGGATGGTTTGGAGGCCCTGAGCCGGTAGGTGGATCTGCTTGGCATGGAACTGGCAAGCCTCGCAAGACTTCACCAGTTCGGAATGCCTTGCCGACCAAGGTGCGCGATCATGAGTGATGCCCGTAGTCCCCGGCGTGGATGTCAGCTAGTAGCTCACCTCCCTGACTCCTGGAGACGCATCACAAAGAAACGTCATTTGGTCGCTTCCTGTAAAGCTCACCGTCTTGGATGCAGTATGCCGTAGCCTATCGGGCCACGCGTTCGGCATCCTCCTCCTTTTCTGGTAGCACTCCTTGCACCAGGTATGCCTTGAGTTCCTTGGTCTAGCGTCCCTCAAGAGGTTCGAGCGCCAGGAGCAAGCGGTCTCCTGAGGTCGGGCCGCAGGCGGGGGCTCCCGAGATCGGTGGCTGGGGGAGTTCCTCCTGAGGCTTCGCCGACCCTTCTCGCGGGGGCAACGCCGAGGGCCTGAGGAGCCTTTCCTCGAAGACGCCAGGTTCTTGGGGTAGACGCCTAGATGCTCTCTTGGCGATGTCATCGGCTTCCTTGTTAGTGTCGCGGGGCACATGCTCCAGCTCCAGGCCCATGAACTGCTTCTCCATTTTGCGTACCTCTCTAAGGTATGCCTCCATATGCTCGTCCTTCGGCTCGTACACCTTGTTGGAGAAGTTGACGAGGAGCTGGGAGTCGCCCTTGATGACGAGGCGTTTCACTCCTAGGGCAATCGCCGCCTTGAGGCCAGCGATGCGGCCCTCGTACTCCGCGATGTTGTTAGAGACCTTGTCGCCCGGCTGAAAACAGAGCTGCACGGTGTAGTAGAGCTTGTCTTGAGTGGGAGAGATGAGCACATCCCCAGCTCCCACGCCTTAGTGGGCAAACGCGACGTCGAAGTACATGACCCAGCCATGCGGCGGTTCGCTCCCCGACGAGAGGGACTGTTTTTGACTTGCTTCGGGTCCTGGGGCGTCAGTCCATTTGGCCACAAAGTCAGCAAGTGCGGCCCCCTTGATGACTCTGGTTGTGCTGAATTCTAGCTGGAACACCTGCAGCTCTACATTGCATTCCGCGACCCTTCCTACCACGTTTGGGCTAAGACGATCTTGATGGGGTGGCCTTGGATGTAGTGGCGCAGCTTACGTGAAGCGACGAGGAGCGCAAGCAGAAGCTTCTGCGGCATGGGATAGCACGCCTGGGCATCACGGAGCACCGTGTTGATGAAGTATACTAGGTGCTCGACGGAAGTGAAGTCCTGGCTCGCCTGTGGCTGTGTAGTCTGACAGGGTAAGGGTGCTCCAGGGGCTTGGTCGTCAGATGGGGCAGCTGCGGCCTCAAGAGAGTCGTCTTGTAGGACGTGGTCGTCCTCCGGCCCTGCGAGGGCCCCGGGAGTACCGCCCTTGGGTTGCAAGGCCTTGTCTTGGCGCTCCTATCGGATAGCCACCAACGGTGCACTGGCCGAATGTGGTGTTGTAGCCAGGTAGAGAACCAATGATTCTTGAGGTTTGGATGCCACCATTACTGGTGGACCAGTGAGGTATCTCTTCAGGTCTTTGAATGCCGCATCAGCCTCCGGGGTCCATTCGAATGGGCCCTTCCTTTTCATCGGCTTGAAGATAGGGAGGGCTCTCTCCCCTAGCTTGGAGATGAAACGCCCGAGTGATGTTATGCAGCCGGCCAGCTTCTGCATCTCCTTGAGGTTCTGAGGCGGAATTATCTTTTCTATAGCCTTGACCTTCTCGGGGTTTGCCTCGATCCCTTGGTGCGACACCAGGAAGCCCAAAAGCTTGCCCGACGGGACACCGAACACATACTTTTCCGGGTTGAGCCGCATGTCTACCTTGCGCAGGTTGGCAAAGGTTTCTTCCGAATCTGTGATAAGGATCGCGACCTCCTGAGATTTTACCACAATGTCATCTACGTATACCTTAGCGTTCCTCCCGAGAGGTTTTCCCAGGGCGATGTGCATCAGCCGCTAAAAGGTTGCTCCTGCATTCCGCAACCCAAACGGCATGCAGGTGTAGCAGTATAGTCCACATGGAGTGAGGTAGGTTGTCTTCTCGACGTCTTGCAGTGCCATTTTGATCTGGTGGTAACCTGAGAAGGCATCCAGGAAGCACAACATGTCGCACTCGGTAGTGGAGTCGACGATTTGGTTAATGCGGGGCAAAGGAAACTGGTATTGCGGGCAAGCTTTGTTGAGGTTGGTGAAGTCGACACACATGCGCTCTTTTCCGCCTTTCTTTGGTACGACGACGGGGTTTGCCAGCCACTCCGAGTACCAGACCTCGCGGATGACACCCGCTGCTTCTAGCTTACGAGTCTCTTGCATGATGAAGGACTGCTTCTTCATTGATTGGAGCCGGTCCTTCTGCTTTACGGGGTGTACATTGGGGCATACGTTAAGGTGATGCTCAATTACCTCCCTTGGGACTCCCGCCAGGTCCTTGGGTTCCCACGCGAACATATCCTTGTTTGCGCGTAGGAATCCAACCATCGCCTCTTCTTGAGCTAGGGGAAGACCGTCACCTATGGTGAAGGCGACACATGATGGCTCATCTTCATCCACCGACACCTGCTTCGTCTCAGCTCGGTCTTGGGAGAAAAGCTACTTCTTCATTGCCGGTGCAGCCCCCTCGGTTCCTGGGGTGGCTTTATCAGTCGTATGTGCCGTTGCAGCGGTTTGGAAGGCGCGCTTGGGGGCCGCCAGAGCTTCCTTGGTGTCCCCTGCCACGGTGAGGACACCGCTCCTCCCAGGCATCTTCATGAGGTTATAGGCTGGATGGGTCGTGGCCATGAACTGTGCCAGCGCAGGGTACCCGAGGATGGCGTTGTATGGGAGGCCGATACGGGCGATATCGAAGTCGATCAGCTCGCTGCGGTAGTTGTCACGGGTCCTGAAGGTCACCGGGAGGCGGATCTGGCCCAGAGGGACGGTGGAACCGCCACCAACTCCGTATAAGGGCTTCGTGGGGCGCAGCCTCTCGAGCGACACTTGAAGCAAGCTGAAAGCTTCCACTAAGAGCACGTTGAGGCCAGCCCTGCCGTCAACGAGGGTATTGGTGACTGCCACATTGCAGATGGTGGGAGTGCAGAGCATCGGGAGAGCACCTGAGCCCGCGGTGGAAGCGGGGTTGTCCCCTGAGTCGAAGGTGAGGTCGGTGTTGGGCGCCGCCCATCCAGGAGGAGTCCCCTGGCGTATAGAGGCGACGCCCGCCTAGCAAAAGATCTACTTGATGTGGCAGTCGAAGGGTGGCGCTTGGGAGCCGTCGAGGAGGGCCGCGATGACGTGGGGTGCTGGCGCCCCGAAGCACGCAACGAAGAGGTTGCGCAACTCCTCCTAGGACGCCACAGATGATTCTGGCAGGCTGAAAAAACCAGGCGCGTGGTACGCCGGTGAGTGGCATGGGGAGCCAGCTAGCCATGACCTTGCTGTCACCGCCGGCCGCGGAGATGGCGTCTTCGTAAGCCTGGAGGAAGACGGCCGGGTCCGCTACCCCATTGTAACGGGGTGGTAGATCTGGCCAAAACTTGGGTGGCCGCCGCACCCGTCCTAAGGCGGGGGTGAAGGCCCGCTGGCCTGGAGCGCCGCCGCGCCCGCCCACCAAGCCGGTCGGAGGAGAGGCACCTGCCATGGGAACTTGGCGAATGGAGAGTGGGACAGATGGGAAGGAAATTTCGGCTTACCCCTACCTGGCGCGGCAAATTTCGGATCTTGGGTTCTGGCAAAACCCTTGAGGTTCGAACTCGGGGGTGCGCATGAAGATCTCTCCTTCCGCCCTAGCTCGTCTACTCGCCGATCCCTAGGCCTAGCTCATCAGATCCGAAGAACAAGGGACACAAGGTTTATACTGGTTCGGGCCATCGTTGTGGTGTAATACCCTAATCCAGTGTGGTATGGTGGATTGCCTTGTAGGCTGAGGAAGAACTAGTTCATGTATAAACTGCCTCCTGAGGACAGGGGTTCTTGTGCTCAAGTGAGCTCGTGGTGCGTGGCCTTCTATCTGATCAACTCAAGATGAGATGATCCGAATGGTGGTGGCTAGTCCTATTTATAGTGGCCCGGTTCCTATTCCCAAATATTGAGCGGGAAGGGATCCCACAACGGCCAAATTTGAAGGGGGACAGCTAGTACAAGCTATCCTAACAAAAGGTAGTCTTCTCCTATCAAAGACTCTCGTGGTGACGCCGCCGTGGGCTCCGTGGTGACCTCCGTTCTGCCCTCCTGCTGGTCGTGGTCTCGTTGCACCGATAAGGAAACCTTTGCCTAACACCTCGGGACTCCTCGCCTGCACCTGCTCCTTTAGCACCAAAGAGGAAACTGGCACTCTGCTCCCGCTCGCGCCCGCCTGGCCTTGGTCGTCACTACTCACATCACGAGGACCTCGCGAGGTACCCCTTGGCTTGATATCTCCGGTCCTCATGAGCCGGCCTAGTGAGGCCGCCCCAGGGGATGTCTTGCGTCGTCCGCCTCGCGAGGCTAGGCCCCTCCCGAGGGTCTTGAGTGGCTCCTGAAGAGGTTGGGCCGTACCAGGCCGCCTGACGAGCCATGCCCTGGGCCGCAGGCAGGCAAGTATGGGTACCCCCATTCCCAGAACACCGACAACATCCAACGACAAGGAGCTCATGGCGCTCCGCGATGAGCACTTTGGGCGCGGCCCTGAACGCAGTGACCCTGGCTTCGGTCGCGGAGGTGGCCAGGCAGGGGGTCGCTAGGACAACAACAACCCTCGTCAGGGCTCAGGTTGGGGGCTACCATAAGCCTCGCGCCATCGCGTGCATCCTTGGTGTAGCTCAGGCGCCCACGTCCAACCACATCTTCAAGCAGTTCTCTGGTGAGGTGTACGTGATACTCCCGAAGTTTGAGGTTGCACGCCCCCTCAGGTGGTCATAGTATGACATCACATTCGACTCCACACACAACCTCATGTGCGCTACCACTACCGGCGAGCTCCCCTAGCTATGCACGCCCATCATCATCAACATGGCAGTCACCAAGACCCACATCGATAGCGGCGCTAGCCTCAATGTGCTTTATGTGGACACCTTAGATATGCTCTAGTTGCCGTATAACCAACTCATGCCCACCAAGACATTCTCCTAGGTCATCGATGGCTCCACCAACCCCTTGGGGCAGGTGCGCCTCCCACCTTCGGCACCCGCAAAAAAAACAACACTAAGCTGATCGACTTAGATGTCACCCACATCTTCCTCTCGTACAATGCTATCTAGGGGTACCCGGCCCTCTCCAAGTTCATGGCAGCCACTCACCATGGCTACAACGTCCTCAAGATGCCTGGATGCAGCGACATCATCACTGTCGCCTGCGATGAGAAGGATGCAGTCTGCTCCCTTGAGCACACCTACAAGGCCACCACGGACAAAAACTTTGATGGCGAGGGCGACGCTGCTCCTCTCGAGGCCATCCCCGCAAATAAGAGGCAGCTTCTCCCCAAGAGAAATCTTGATCCAAAGTAGTCAGCTGATGGCACTTCAAGCTCTGCGCCTGTTGCAGGGGTGCCTCTTCCTCTCGCATAGGGAGGCGCACTCGATGCCTTCCCCACCTCGGGCTTGGTGGCTTTCGTTTGGAGAGCATCTAACTTGACCAACACGACGAGGGAGGCTGAAAGTGCAACTAATCCCCAGGTGGTTTTGGTCTAACATATATTTAACTAACATCTATTGAACTAACATCTATTCAAGAGAAATATTTCAGGACTTTCAATGATTGGCATGACATGGACTAGAGATGTGGACCCCTCAAAATGCTAAGGACAAAGATTGGCAAATGCTCAAGACTCTTCATTTTCATTTTAGTGATCCAAGATCTCATTGAGTCTATAGGAAATCCAATACTATTAAACGGGGATGAGGTATTGGTTAATGTTCTACTTGCTCAAAGTGCTTAGTGTTATTTCTCCAAAACCATCAGCCACTTTCTCATTTCCACATATGTCCAAAATCCAAAGTCAAAACTCGACCCCACCGATTTGATCTATCCGGCGCCATCGAGTTCATTTGACATAGCCACTGCTAGAAACCCTAGATAGTTCGGTCACACCGATATGGATCTCCGTATCACCGGGAAGGCATTGTGAACTCTCTGTTTCCTGTTGTAACACTTTGGTATCACGGAAATGAGAAATTGGTCCCACCGAGTTTGCCTGACCAGCTCTCTGGTTGCTCATTGCTAAAATCGGTCTCATCGAGTTCATGCAATCGGCGTGGTGTCACCGAGATAAGATTTTGCCCTAGCCCAAGCACATCGGTCCCACCGAGTTGTTCCCGTCGGTCCCACCGAGATTCTTAACGTTCACATTTTGAACTGCTTCGATCTCACCGAGTTCTCCTATTTGGTCTGACAGAGTTGGCTCAATTATGTATAACGGATTTTGTCTGGAGGCTATATATATACCCCTCGACCCCCTTCTCCTTTTGTGAGAGAGCCATCAGAACATGCCTACACTTCCACTACTCATTTTTTGAGAGAAAACCACCTACTCATGTGTTGAGTCTCCATCAACGTGGATGTACGATAGCACCACCTATCGGAACCACGCAAAATATCTATGTGTCGTCATTGTCTTTACACTCTCCAAACCCTTCCCTTTATATTCATATGCAATGTTTTACTTTCCGCTGCTACACTATTAGAATTACATGTGTAGATTGGTTGCTTGACTTGTACTAGTTGCTAAAATCTGCCAACACTTAAAATTGGAAAAAAGGCTAGGTTTTTATTTGGTCAAGTTGTCTAATCACCCTCCTCTAGACCTACTTTCGATCTACAAGTGGTGTTTGAGCTTTGGTCTCCCTTTGACTTGATTTCCATAGCTTTGGTTATCATATCCTCGGTTTCACAACCTAGGAGAGTATGGCGTGTAGCGAGGGAAATTGCCACTATAGAGGTCCTTACTTCGATGGTACAAATTTTGCTAGTCGGAACCATAAGATGAAAATTTATAATCTTGTTCATACCCCCGCTATTTGGGCTATTGTGCAAATTGGTTTGCAAGGTGAATACTTCGAGGACGGAAGAGAACCGGATCATGAAGCGTCCGTGGAAGAATTAAAGATGTTGCAATACAATGCTCAATCTTGCGATATTCTCTTCAACGGATTGTGCCTCGAAGTATTCAACAAAATCAGTCGCCTTGAGAATTCAAAGGAGATTTGGGATACTGTCGGATCTTGGGTTCTGGCAAAACCCTTGAGGTTCGAACTCTAGGGTACGCACGAAGATCTCTCCTTCTCCCCTAGCTCGTCTACTTGCCATTCCATAGGCCTAGCTCGTCAGATCCAAAGAACAAGGGACACAAGGTTTATACTGGTTCGGGCCACCGTTGTGGTGTAATACCCTAATCCAGTGTGGTGTGGTGGATTGCATTGTAGGCCAAGGAAGAACTAGTAAATGGATGAACTGCCTCCTGAGGAGAGGGGTTCTTGTGCTCGGGTGAGCTTGTGGGTGTGTGGGCGGTCTCGATGATCCGATCAACTCAAGATGAGATGATCCCAATGGTGATGGCTAGTCCTATTTATAGTGGCACGGGTCCTCTTCCGAAATATTGAGCCGGAAGGGATCCCACAACGGCCAAATTTGAAGGGGGGCAGCTAGTACAAGCTATCCTGACAAAAGGTGGTCTTCGCTTGCCAAAGGCTCTCGTGGTGACACCGCCATGGGCTCTGCGATGACTTCCGCTCTGCTGTCCTGATGGTCTTGGTCTCGTTGCACCGATAAGGAAACCTTTTTCTAATGCCTCGGGACTCCAGACATGCACCTGCTCCTTTAGCACCAAAGGGGAAACTGGCACTCTACATCCTCGCGAGGCTTGGCCCCTCGCTAGGGTCTTGAGTTGTTGCTGAAGATGTTGGGCCGTGTCGGGCCGCTCGATGAGCCACGCCCTGGGCCGCAGGCAGGCAAGTCTAGGTAACCCCATTCCCAGAACACCGAGAGATACTTTGGTTGATATGCATAAAGGTACCAAGTCTGTCGAGGAATCAAAATTGGATGTACTTCAAAGTCAACTTGACAAGTTCAAAGTGAAGGATGGTGAAGGATTCGCCGAGATGTACTCTAGGATTTATTTCATCAAGAATGAGATTATCGGCTTAGGAAGCGCAGAGATGAATAACAGATACATTAGCAAGAAGATCCTAAGAGCCTTGGATGGAAAATATGATACTGTGTGCACCTTAATCCAAATGGTGCCCAGCTACAAAGATCTCAAGCCAATGGAAATCTTTGGTAGAATTGTTGCTCATGAGATGTCACTCCAGTATAAGGAAGATGTCAGTGTACAAAAGTAGGGGCCCTTTAGCACCCCTTTACTTGTGCACGGGCAGTTACAGACACACCTACGGCCACGCTTGGCGGAGCAGAAGAAGGGGAAGAACGATACTATCACGACAACACTCAAGCCAGAGGCATGAAGAACAGAGGGGCAAGATGGACTCCCCCCCCGGCAACGCCCTTGCCGGGGCGGCCTACATAGCCCCGGCAACAGTCTTGCCTGGGCAACTTGCCCAACACCAGTGAGGCCACCACCCTTGGGCCTGGAAGCTCTAACACCATCAACATCGTCAAAACCAAGACTGAGAGGCGCCTGCGTGGTGGCATGCATATATTTGTGAAGACCAAAGGCCAGCGAGTCTAGGTGAAGACCAGAAGACGAAGACCCCCGACAAGAGCCTTGCCGGGGATGACGAAGACCGCCAGCAAGATCCTTGCCAGGGATAGCCACGAAACCCCGGCAAGACCCCTTGCCAGGGGCGTCTGCGGGGCCACGGCCAGACCCGCGCCTGCCAAGGTTTCGCTACCTTGCGACCACTCCTAAGGGGCAACCAACTCACCTACTGGACAAGTTCCTGCATGGCAGCATGCAGCCCCTAAGCTAACAAGCCAAGCACCAGCATGATGGCATGCAGATCTTCGTGAAGACCCTGCCACCGCACCAGCACCAGCAACCAGAAGCCGGCATGGCGCTGCAAGCCTCGTCAGCTTGGACGCGTGTCAGTGCGAGGCGAGGCGGCGACGGACGGGACAAGCTTGATTGTCATCCCGAGTAAAGCTAGATGACACATAGGAAGCGCAATAAATCCGTTTGTCCTATGATGTCAGGAGATAAACTTGTACACTATAGATATTTTCCACCTCATGTATGCCACTGTGGCGACCCCTTTGCCATATAAAAGGAGGCCCGAGGCATACTGTGAGAGGATTCGGACTTTTGGGACATGCACGCATAGTAGCCAGTTCGAGACCTCAAGAACACAAAATTCCCAAACGTTGATCGACTAGACTTGCTCTTTGCACAGCACTACACCCCGCCAATCGTAGTAGGGGTCCCCAAGATACTATAGGTGTCGTTTCCCAGACATCTTTGGCACGCTAGGTAGGGGGCGCTAGGTTCTGAAAATCTGGTCTGGGAGTGAACGCACCACCTCCTCCATCGTGATAGCCACGAAGAAGAAGGCAGCAGAGGAGGTCAACATGATCCCCAGTGCTTTGGTGCCGTCAGCCAGTCCAGCGGTGTCATCTGCGGCCGCAACCACCATTTGTGTGGCGACGAAAAAGCTAAGTCACGCAAAATCTTGAAAAATTTCCTTTCTATAGGGTTATTTTCCTCGAAAGATCTTTCTCCTTGTATGGAGAACCTGCACGCAAAGGAACTTTTTAGCTATTGGCAACGCCCTTGTTCTGTTTCGAGTCCACTCAATAGCTCCAGTGGTTGCGCCGAGAATGGCAAGGTAGCTTCCTCGGCAGCAAGCACCCCCGGCAGGCTGCTAACGATTAGTTCCTCAATGCGCCGCGGCACGGGTTTACGCGCCGGCAAGCCTATCCAACTTGGCATAGGGTACATACATACAAAGAACGATCGAACAGGAAGGTAACATGCATTGTTTTGAAATACTGCAGTGTTATATTACATCAGTGGTTGCCGCGGTTCTAACTTAAGATAGATTTGTCCTGGGCATAAACTCACGGCGGCAATGAGAAGCGGGGTGGCTAGTCCCGGCGCTAGTCTTCCAACCTCTTGACTACGTCAACGCAGCTGATGATTGGCTTGATACGCTCCTCCCGTGCCCCGAGGTCCACACCCTCCAGCAAGCTCTCAAGCGTGTTGGCGAAGTTCACGCTGGGGTTCCAGAACGCCACCTTGGTGAGAACCTTGGTCAGGGCGCCCCGACAAAGCTTCTGAGCCTCATTGGCCAGATAAGTTGCTCGATTACAGCGGAGCTGCTCCATGGCCTCAAGTATGCACCTGAAGAACAAGGTCAGCCTGGCGCTGGGGCTTATGCTCACCTCCTGGGAGTACATGAAGTCCGGCATACCCATGACAGATAGCTGCGTGCTGAGCCTCTCTGCGATGTCGATGAGGACGTCGGTCCGTAGTTGTACCCTATCCACATAGTCCTTGAGGGCAACTGTGCCACCCTACCGCAGCTGCCTCTCACCCTCAAGGGCCTTGTTCAGGGTCTCCTCATGGGCCCGGACATCCGAGAGCATTCCTTCCAAGGCTGCCAGCTTCAGCTTCAGGTCATTGATGGAGACATTGGCGTTGGAGAGCTGTTTGGTCTTGTCGGAGACGGTGACATGCAAATCTGCCAGAGTGCGGTTGCTCACGTCCCTCTCCTCCGTCAGCCTCAAGATCTCCCTCTTCAGCCCCTCCTACTCTAGCTCCAGCTCCTCCACCTTGCTGGCCTGGGCCAGGGCCAAAGCAACAAGTGCATCTCTGTGCTTCTGCTCCAGTTCATGGGTCCGCTACGCGATGAGCTTCTCGATCTCCTTGTCATTGCTACGGAGCGCAGCAGCAAGCGCCTGTTCATGAGCAACGAGGTCATCCACTTGAGTGTCCAGTAGAACCGTCTGCTGCCTCCAGGCAGCCTTGTCCTTGGTGGCCGGTTCCTTCGCTAGCTGCTGGGCCTTCTTGACGTCAGCTTGCTTCACTGCGAGCTCTCGCTTGCGCTGGTCCAGCTGGTCCTGGATGGCCCTCAGTTCCTCCCGGGCCTCGCTGCACCAGACTTCCGTCTGAGCGATGCGCTCCTCAAAATCCACTTCCACTTTGTCCATGGCCACCATTTTGGAGTTTTCCTTATCCTGGCGGGCACGGTAGAGCGCCTAAAGCTTATAAAAATTGGCCCTCATGGCCCGGAGGAGCTGCTCCTCTTGGGAACCGCCGTCGCTGGCGCTCGGTTCATCGACAACCTGGAGCCCGGTGCTGGCAAGGACCTCATCGTTAAAAACCTCCCCCTCGGCTGGCGCTCTAGTGCTTGCCGTCCCTGGGAGGAGGACGAACAGATCGTCGCCCACCTTCAAGTATTTGCCCAGGGCGGGCGATGCACAGGAGGAAGGTTAGTCATTGGCCACCTCCTCCCCGGCGGGCGCCTTGGTAGCCTCCTCGGCAGCGGCCTTGTCGGTGTCCCCGACAGGCCCCTTCGCAGCCTCCTCAGCAGCAGCCTTACCGGCCTCCGTGGCAGGCACCTCGTCGGTCTCCACGGCAGGCCCCTTCACGGCCTTCTCGGTGGCGGACATGGTGGCTTCCGCAGCGGCGATCTTGGTGGCCTCAGCTTCGGCATCCTTGGCTACCTCCTCGATGACAGCATCGATGTAACATCCCAAATTTTCAATTTGGAATGTTATACATAGATCATACTGCATTGCATTTTTCTTTGCACTTTTGTTCGTGGCGATCCTCGAAATTCTAAGCAACTCAAGGACCTACGGAGAGAGTTGGGAATTCTACCGTTTTGTATTTGAGTTTACTCGCATACCGGTACGAGGACAGTGTTGGTTTTAATTATTTTTCTCTCCTAAAAATATTTCTAAATACAATATATGAGCGGAGATAATATGACTTCTCCAAAATAATAGAAATATTGGAGGAAAAATGTTAAAATCACTTTTGGTATTTTTCTAGATTTATTTGCGATTTTATTTGACTAGGAAAAATGTGCATTTTAAAAAATTGCATTTAGGTCCGGGAAAAATGTTCACTTTGTCCTAAATATTATTAGAGGATGGAGAAAATTTATTTCGGGAATTTTGGAGTCCGTTTAGTATTTCTTTCGTTAGTTTTGTTACGTCACGACTCTTTTAGAAAAAAAGGGGCGAACCGACTACGGGCCGTAAGAGGCCAGGACTCTGGCCTTTATATAGCGCTAGCCGCCGGCCCGCAAAAGCCGAGCCTCCCCGCAAAACCCTAGCCGCGCCGTCGCCTCGAGCCCCGCGCCGCGCCGCCGCCGCCCGCCCCGCCCGCGCCGCTCGCCGCCACCGCCGCCGAGCCGCCCGCCTCCGCCGGACCTACCGCCCGCCGCCGCCGAAGTAGCCGCCGCAGTTCATCGTCTTCGAGGTAGCCATCGGTTTTTCTTTTTAAACCGATCAGTTCTTTTCGTAAAACCCTAGATTCGTTTTTTTAGGTTTAGATCGGTTCGGTTTTCTTCGGTTTAATTATTTAGCGGACGTTCGTCCGTACGTTTGTTTCAAGGAACACTATTCGTCCGTTAGCCGCAAACAGCGAACATTTGTTCATTAGCCTGTTCGTCAGTTTTCTTTTTCGGGGTATTTATCCGCGACTATTCCGATCGCAATTTTCTGCCCTGATCTTGTTTTTCGTTTTTCTTTTCGCTCGAGAGTCAGAATAAGGTGATTCAAAATCGCAGATCTTCGTCTAGACGCCCTCTTTCCGTTTAACCAACTTGAACAAAGTTTTGGCTACTGTAAAATTTGACTTTAGACCAATTAGTAACCGGAGCTCGTTTCGTTCGCAGTTGGAGTTTCGTTGCTTCTTTCGATTTGATTCTTTTTGCAAACCGGAGTTCTTAAGTTGAACTTTTTGGTTAGATCTTATCTTTTGGAGTTTTGTTTGTGCATCTTTGCTTGTTTGCTCATGTATGCTATTGTTTGCTTGCGATAGAATAACCGGACTGTGAAGCGTGCTACTACGAGTCTCTAGGTTTTGCGAATCGTCAGCAAGGCAAGTAACACGTTGATCATACTCTTATTACCCAGCTTTTATGCATTAGGTCAAACCCTCACACATTGCATGAGTAGGATCTCTTAACTTGTGGGACTAGGAAGTAGATTGTGGTAGAACCTATTACCTGCATTATTTTCAAACCCTTGGAGTTACTTCTACGTTTCCTTAGGTTGCTATGCTATGCTCGTAGACGTGGTGTGGGTTTGAGTGAAATCCATGACAGATGTGAGTTGTTAATTAAGGATTCAACTTAAGGTGGCTACTTGAATACACATCTGGGTGGATTGGTTGTAGGGCACCTGGGGAATCCAGTGTTGTCCTAGGAAATCCCGGGGTTCCGTGTGATTTTTCCTATGGAATGCCACCCAGGCTCAAAGGGATCATAAAACTATTCATGCTAGAAACTTCCGTGTGCAGCCACATGCCAATATGGGCTCTGGCATTGTTGAGTAAGTTGTGGGAAACCTTTCCGCGATGGGCAAGCAGATGTAGAGGGATTGTAGGCGTACCGACCTATCTATCCTGTTAAGGGGACCTCTTCGGAAAGACTGTGTCTCGGTCATCCGTTTCTCAAACACCATACAGTGCGAGAAACTAAACGGAAGCGATCGAGTCTTGTGGGAAAAGCGCACAAACCTCTCCAGAGTGTACAAACTAATCATGATTAGCCGTGTCCCCGGTTATGGACTTCTTTAGTATCTGGTACTTGAATTATTGGTTGATCTCATCACTCTATAATTTAATTTGTTGGGTTAATGATAACTTTAATTTGGGATTGAGTTGGAGGTACCTTCTCAATGATTTTCAACCATTATGATAGTTAAAATGAAATGTATTCCTTTGTTGTAGGGAAAAATTGGCTTTACGCATAAACTTTAACCTTAGAGCCTCCACCAGCCAAATATGCATATAGTATAGCCTTTATTCCGTTACTTGCATCTTCTGTGTTATCTTGCCAGCATATTCCATGTGCTGACCCATTTTCGGGCTGCAACATATTACGTTGCAGACTTTTCAGACGAGGAATAAGACGTGCTAGGTCGTTTGTCATGCACTTACCTATGCCGTGGGAGTTGATGGACTCACTTATCTTCCAAGCCTTCCGCTGTTATTTTTTTAAATGGCCTTAAGCCATAGACTCTTGTAATAAGTTCTCATTGGAGACATTCGATGTAATAAGTGTATGATTGCCACTTTGTTATAAATCCTTGAAGTACTGTGTGTGTCAGCATTACCGATCCAGGGATGACACAGAACTTAGAGACTTCGGTCCATTCGAATCGTGGTCACTGCAAAGATGGTATCAAAGCACACGCTAAATGTAGGACACGACCACTAAGACAGACCCTAGATCACTCTTCTCTACTCATTCTGACTTCTCTCCATTTTCTACTTCTTTAGGATGGTGGACCCAAGGAACAAGTTCACTCAACCGGATAAAGACACACCATTTGGACGACACTTGAAGGAAGTCACTAGGTACCTGAACATAGGAATACCAAGCTTTACCGGGACCTACACCGCCACTTTACCAGAAGAGGAGCGATGGAGCATTCAAGTTCAAATTCCCGGAAGAACCTTCGCACCATCCACTGAGCCAATGGAGTTTTCTTTTGATGCACCAACCTCGAGCCTAGGCAAGAGCATCGCCGCCCACATCACGATGGGAAGGATCGGAGAAGTCTACAAGCAGGACCTAAAGGACACCATCTACCAGATTTGTGGACGCCGAGATGAGAGTTGGGATATGATCAGCACCCGGAAGGATAGGTCCATTGCCGTGTTCATCCAGGAGTTGAACCAGCACATTCGACGACAGGAGCACCAGATGTGCGCTGGGATGATAGAATTGAAGAAGGCACTAAACAGGAATTTGGAGCTAGAAGAAGAACTTAAGTCTACTCGTGAAGGATACGAGGAGGAGATGTTGATACTAGTGGAGAAGAATGATGATTTTACAAGGAAGCTAGGAGTATTCATGGGAGATCCAGCACCAGGAGGTGAAGAAGAGGAAGAAGAACCCAAGGAGATTCGTCCCGAAGATTACATTATCATCGACGACACGGATTCAGAACCCGATGATAGTAAAGACGAAGACTATGAAGATGAAGCTGGAGCTAACATCATGGAATCTTCCGCCGATCAATATTTTTAGATGACCATCCCGTAACTAGTAGTCTAACCCCACACAGTAGTATTTAGAGCACTCTTTGTAACGGTAGTTAGATTTGTAAGATCTTGTTTGAAATTGATTTGTGTGAACTGATTGTGTTTGTCTCATGTGCATATGGGTAGTGATTTTCCCTTATACCTCAATTCTGTTCTAATCTCTTCCCTCTACACCCATCAGATGCCTCCAAGACATGAGCCCGGATTTGAGTTTCCCCCTGAGCTCACCCAGTTGATCCAGCAGCAGAACACCTTGATGCAACTTCTTACCCAGAACACTCAGAACAACCAGAACAACAACAACCCTACACCACCACCACCCGTGGACAACCTAACACGTTTCTTAAGGTTGCAACCACCAGTGTTTGCTAGCAGCATCGACCCAATAGTGGTTGATGACTGGCTACGCCAGATTGGAAGGGATTTGACCACCGCCAATTGCTCGGATGCTGAGAAGGTGCGATTTCCCGCACACCAGTTGTCTGGACCAGCCGCAGCATGGTGGGAGAATTACACAGCCACTTTCCCTATAGCCAATGTCACTTGGGAGCAGTTTCAGTAAACTTTCCGTACTGCCCATGTCTCAACTGGAGCTATGAGCATGAAGAAGCGGGAGTTTCCCAACTTGCACCAAGGAAACCGTATTGTAGCCCAGTACGTGGATGAGTTTAGTACCCTGTCTAGTTATACCCCAGATGATGTGGCCACATATGCTGCTAAGCAGGAGAGATTTATGGAAGGGCTGAATGATGAGATGAGCGTACAGTTGATGGTGGCAACTTTCAACAACTACCAGGAGTTGGTAGATAAAGCTCTTATTGTTGAAGGGAAGCAGCAGCAGATTGAAAGCCGCAAGAGGAAGTATGGATTAGGAAGGAATAATTCTGGAGACTAGCAGAAGCCCCGATTCACTTCGAATTCGGGAGGATGTACCCATAACCATGGAATTCCCCACAACCACAGTGGCCCTAAGAATGGAAATGGGAATGGAGCAAGTAGTTACCAGAGCTGCTCCACCCCGTCCACACCCGCTAAGAAGGATTTCAGCCATGTCACTTGTTTCAAGTGCGGGAAGAATGGACATTATGCCAATGACAACACTGAAGCTAAGAATGGGAAAGGCAATGGAAGCGCCGGGAAGAAGCCCAACCCGTTCAACAAAGGACAAGTGAACCACGTGACTGTGGAGGAGGTAGAAGAGCAACCAGATGATGTTGTCGGTATGTTTTTGGTTAAGACATTTACCAGCAATAGTTCTTTTCGATACTGGTGCATCGCATTCATACATTTCAAGGGGATTCGTAAATAGACATAGGATGTCCACCCGAGTTCTTAAGACCCCCATGTTAATAAGTTCACCAGGAGCAGAGTATATGGCACACCAAGGATGTTTTCAGACGCCATTGATCATAGGACGCCACACTTTCCCCTCCGACCTAATAGTTTTGGAGTCACAAGGATTGGATGTTATATTAGGTATGTATTGGCTATCGAAGTATGGAGGTAATATCGATGTGCCAATAAGTCTATTTTGCTCACCACCCTAGAGGGAAAAAGGATTAAGTATGTATCTAGGCATTCGCCTATAAGGACGCAAGTACATTCTCTCACAGGAGTTGTTCAGGAGGAAGTGCCAGTAGTAAAGGATTATCTGAATGTGTTTCCAGAGGAGTTACCTGGCATGCCACCGGATAGAGATATTGAGTTATTGATAGAGTTGTTGCCTGGCACCGGACCAATATCTAAGAGACCGTATCGGATGCTAGCGAATGATCTGGAGGAGATCAAGAAGCAGATTAAGGAGTTGTTGGAGAAAGGATTTATTCGCTGAAGTTCATCACCTTGGAGAGCTCTAGTGCTTTTGGTCGATAAGAAGGATGGATCTTTAAGAATGGTCGTTGATTATCGTGCGCTGAATGAAGTGACCATTAAGAATAAGTACCCGCTGCCGATGATCAATGATTTGTTTGACCAACTCCAAGGAGCGAAAGTATTCTCCAAGATAGATCTACGATCTAGATACCACCAATTGAAGATCCGAGAGAAGGATATACCTAAGACAGCCTTCACCACACGGTACGGGCTATATGAGTATACGGTTATGTCATTTGGATTGACTAACGCGCCTGCCTATTTCATGAGTATGATGAATAAGGTGTTCATGGAGTTCTTGGATAAGTTCGTCATGGTATTCATAGATGATATTCTAGTGTACTCGAAGGATGAAGAGGAACATGCAGAGCATTTGCGTTTGGTATTGGAGAAGCTCGGAGAATATCAGTTGTATGCCAAGTTTAGCAAATGCGAGTTTTGGTTGAAGGAAGTCGGATTCCTATGGCATGTTATATCGGGAGAAGGTATAGCAGTGGACCTCGTCAAAGTGCAGGCAGTCACTGAGTGGTTGGCACCCACTTCAGTTGGAGAGATCCGCAGTTTTCTTGGACTCGCGGGATACTACCGGAGATTCATAGAAAATTTCTCCAAGATTGCAAAGCCAATGACGACATTGTTGAAGAAGGAGATGAAGTTCGATTGGAATGAAGAGTGTGAAGAAAGTTTCCAGGAGTTGAAGAAACGGTTGACGACAGCCCCAGTGCTGATATTGCCAGATATACGCAAGGATTTCCAAGTGTACTGCGACGCTTCATGCTTAGGACTTGGAGGAGTACTTATGCAGGATGGAAGATTTGTTTCCTATGCATCCCGTCAACTACAACCGCACGAGTTGAATTACGCGATGCATGATCTGGAGATAGCAGTGGTAGTGCATGCACTAAAAACCTAGAGACATTTCCTTATTGGAAATCGTTGTGATGTGTACACGGATCACAAGAGTTTGAAGTGAATTTTTACACAGAAGGAGCTGAACCTCAGACAAAGGAGATGGTTGGAGCTTATAAAGGATTATGATATGAAGCTGCACTATCACCCAGGAAAAGCCAACGTCGTGGCAGACACTTTGAGCCGGAAGAGTTACGCAAATACCCTAATAAAAGGGGGATTACCATAGGAGCTAGCAGAACATCTCAGGGAGCTTCGTTTGGAGATAGTTCCTAGAGGTTTCGTTGCAACGTTGGAGGTTCAGTCGACACTACTGCGAAAGATACGCGAATCCCAGAAGGATGATAAGGAAATAGCAGAGATAAGGAAAAGGATGAGTGAAGGAAAATCCAAGGGATTTCGTGAGGACGAACACGACACCTTGTGGTTTGAGGATCGAATCTATGTGCCCAACGACCCGGAGATCAGGAAGTTGACACTACAGGAAGCACATGATTCGCCATACTCGATACACCCCGAAAACATCAAGATGTATTTGGATTTGAAGGAACGTTTCTGGTGGACGGGAATGAAGAAGGATATTGCTGAGTATGTAGCCATATGTGATGTATGCCAGCGAGTAAAGGCTGAGCATCAGAAGCCAGCAGGATTGCTGCAGCCTATGCCGATACCCGAATGGAAGTGGGAAAATCTTGGCATGGATTTTATCACTTTATTGCCCAGGACCAAAGCAGGATATGACTCAATCTGGGTAGTGATGGACTGATTGACGAAGGTAGCCCATTTTATCCCCGTGAAAACCACATACACTAGTGGGAAGTTGGCCAATATATACATGACTAGGATAGTATGTCTGCACGGAGTTCTGAGGACCATTGTATCAGATAGAGGAACACAGTTCACCTCAAAGTTTTGGCATCAGCTACACCAAACTTTGGGAACGAGGCTGGAATTCAGCACCGCTTTTCATCCGCAGACCGATGGACATACCGAGAGAGTCAACCAGATCCTAGAGGATATGTTGAGAGACTGTGCGTTAGATTATGGATCTAGTTGGGATGATAATTTGCCCTACGCGGAGTTCTCGTACAACAACAGTTACCAGGCCAGTTTGAAGATGGCACCGTTCGAGGCATTGTATGGAAGGAGATGCCGAACACCGTTAATATGGGATGAAGTTGGAGACCGACAGTTGTTTGGACCAGACTTGATCAAAGAGTCTGAGGAGAAGGTGAAGTTGATTCGAGATAGATTGAAGGTAGCTCAGTCCAGGCAGAAGAGTTATGCGGACTCGAAGCGCAAGGAGATAGCCTATGAGATCGGAGACAGAGCGTACTTTAGAGTATCGCCTCTACGAGGAGTTAAACATTTTAGAGTTAAAGGAAAGCTAGCCTCGAGGTTTGTGGGACCTTACCGTGTTTTGGAACGCATGGGAGAGGTTGCCTATAAGTTGGAATTGCCTGAAGGATTGTCAGGAGTGCACGACGTGTTTCACGTTTCGCAGCTTACGAAGTGCCACGCGGAGATGGCCAATATTCTGCTTAGAGACACGGTACCCCAAGAAGCAATTGAGTTGGACAGTGATCTGACCTACGAGGAGAAGCCTGTTAAGATTCTCGAATTTTCAAGCAGAGTCACCCGCAGTAAGGTTATCAAGTTTTGCAAAGTTCAGTGGAGTCACCACACCGAGGAAGAAGCCACCTGGGAACGAGAAGATGATTTACGCAAGGACCACCGACACCTCTTCTCTAGCCAAGTCCAATCTCGAGGGCGAGATTCATTCTAAGGAGGTAGGTTTGTAACATCCCAAATTTTCAATTTGGAATGTTATACATAGATCATACTGCATTGCATGTTTCTTTGCACTTTTGTTCGTGGCGATCCTCGAAATTCTAAGCAACTCAAGGACCTACGGAGAGAGTTGGGAATTCTACCGTTTTGTATTTGAGTTTACTCGAATACCGGTACGAGGACAGTGTTGGTTTTAATTATTTTCCTCTCCTAAAATATTTCTAAATACAATATATGAGCGGAGATAAAATGACTTCTCCAAAATAACAGAAATATTGGAGGAAAAATGTTAAAATCACTTTTGGTATTTTTCTGGATTTATTTGCGATTTTATTTGCATAGGAACAATGCGCGTTTTTCAAAATTGCACTTAGGTCCGAGAAAAATGTTCACTTTCTCCTAAATATTAATAGAGGAAGGTGAAAATTTATTTCGTGATTTTTGGAGTTCATTTAGTATTTATTTCGTTAGTTTTATTACGTCAGGACTCGTTTAGAAAAAAAATGGGGCGAATCGACTCCGGGCCGTAAGAGGCCAGGAGTCTAGCCTTTATATAGCGCCAGCCGCCAGCCGGCAAAAGCCGGGATGCCCCACCGAACCCTAGCCACGCCACCGCCTCGAGCCCCGCGCCGAGTCGTCGCCGCCAGCCGCCGCCCGCCCGCGCCGCTCACCGCCGTCGCCACCGCCGCCGAGCCGCCCGCCTCCGCCGGACCCACCGCCTGCCGCCACCGGAGTAGGCGCCGGAGTTCGTCGTCTTCGAGGTAGCCATCGTTTTTTTCTTTTTAAACCGATCGGTTCTTTTCGTAAAACCCTAGATTCGTTTTTTTAAGGTTTAGATCGGTTCGGTTATCTTCGGTTTAGTTATTTAGCGGACGTTCGTCCGTACGATCGTTTTAACGAACGCTGTTCATATGTTAGCTGCAGACAGTGAATGTTCGTTCGTTAGCCTGTTCGTCAGTTTTCTTTTTCGGGGTATTTATCCGCGACTATTCCGATCGCGATTTCTGCCCTGATCTTGTTTTTCGTTTTTCTTTTCGCTCGAGAGTCGGAATCAGGTGATTCAAAATCCCAGATCTTCGTCTCGACGCCCTCTTTCCGTTTAACAAACTTGAACAAAGTTTTGGCTACTGTAAAATTTGACTTTAGACCAATTAGTAATGGAGCTCGTTTCGTTCGCAATTGGAGTTTCGTTGCTTCTTTTGATTTGATTCTTTTTGCAAACCGGAGTTCTTAAGTTAAACTTTCTGGTTAGATCTTATCTTTTGGAGTTTTGTTTGTGGATATTTGCTTGTTTCTTATGTATGCTATTGTTTGCTTGCGATAGAATACCCGGACTGTGAAGCGTGCTACTACGAGTCTCTAGGTTCTGTGAATCGTCAGCAAGGCAAGTAACACTTTGATCATACTCTTATTACCCAGCTTTTATAAATTAGATCAGACACTCACAACTTGCATTAGTAGGATCTCTTAACTTGTGGGACTGTGAAGTAGATTGTGGTAGAACCTATTACCTGCATTATTTTCAAACCCTTGGGAGTTACTTCTACGTTTGCTTAGGTTGCTATGCTATGCTCGTAGACGTGGTTTGGGTTTGAGTGAAATCCATGACAGATGTGAGTTGTTAATTAAGGATTCAACTTAAGGTGGCTACTTGAATACACATCTGGGTGGATTGGTTGCAGGGCACCTGGGGAATCCAATGTTGTCCTAGGAAATCCCGGGGTTTCGTGTGATTTTTCCTATGGAATGCCACCTAGGCTCAAAGGGATCATAAAACTATTCATGCTAGAAACTTCCGTGTGCAGCCACATGCCAATATGGGCTCTGGCATAGTTGAGTAAGTTGTGGGAAACCTTTCCATGATGGGCTAGCAGATTTAGAGGGATTGTAGGTGTACCGGCCTATCTATCCGGTTAAGGGGGCCTCTTCGGAAAGACTGTGTCTCAGTCATCCATTTCTCAAACACCATGCAGTGCGAGAAACTAAACCGAGGCGATCGAGTCTTGTGGGAAAAGTGCACAAACCTCTGCAGAGTGTAAAAACTGATCATGATTAGCCGTGTCCCAGGTTATGGACATCTTGAGTATCTGGTACTTGAATTATTGGTTGATCTCATCACTCTATAATTTAATTTGTTGGGTTAATGATAACTTTAATTTGGGATTGACTTGGAGGTACCTTCTCAATGATTTTCAACCATCATGATAGTTAAAATAAAATTTATTCCTTTGTTGTAGGGAAAAATTGACTTTACGCAGAAACTTTAACCTTAGAGCCTCCACCAGCCAAATATGCATATAGTATAGCCTTTATTCTGTTAGTTGCATCTTCTGTGTTTTCTTGCCATCATATTCCAATGCTGACCTGTTTTCGGGCTGCAACATATTACGCTGCAGACTTTTCAGACGAGGAATAAGACGTGCTCGGTTGTTTGTCATGCACTCAGCTATGTCGTTGGAGTTGATGGACTCACTTATCTTCCAGGCCTTCCGCTGTTATTTTGTTAGATGGCCTTAAGCCATAGACTCTTGTAATAAGTTCTCAATGGAGACATTCGATGTAATAAGTGTATGATTGCCACTCTGTTATAAATCCTTCAAGTACTTTGTGTGTCAGCATTACCGATCCAGGGATGACACAGAACATAGAGACTTCGGTCCATTCGGATCGTGGTCGCTACAAAGATGGTATCAGAGCACACGCTGAATGTAGGACACGACCACTAAGACAGACCCTAGATCACTCTTCTCTACTCATTCTGACTTCTCTCCATTTTCTACTTCTTTAGGAAGGTGGACCCAAGGAACAAGTTCACTCAACCAGATGAAGACACACCATTTGGACGACACTTGAAGGAAGTCACTAGGTACCTGAACATAGGAATACCAAGGTTTACCGGGACCTACACTGCCACTTTACTAGAAGAGGAGCGTTGGAGCATTCAAGTTCAAATTCCCGGAAGAACCATCACACCATCCACTGAGCCAATAGAGTTTTCTTTTGATGCACCAACCTGGAGCCTAGGCAAGAGCATAGCCGCCCACATCACGATGGGAAGGATCGGAGAAGTCTACAAGCAGGAGCTGAATGACACCATCTACCAGATTTGTGGATGCAAAGATGAGAGTTGGGATATGATCAGCACCCGGAAGGATAGGTCCATTGCCGCGTTCATCCAGGAGTTGAACCAGCACATTCGACGACAGGAGCACCAGATGTGCGCTGGGATGATAGAATTGAAGAAGGCACTAAACAGGAATTTGGAGCTAGAAGAAGAACTTAAGTCTACTCGTGACGGATACGAGGAGGAGATGTTGATACTAGTGGAGAAGAATGATGATTTTACAAGGAAGCTAGGAGTATTCATGGGAGATCCAGCACCAGGACATGAAGAAGAGGAAGAAGAACCCAAGGATATTCATCCCGAAGATTACATTATCATCGACGACACGGATTCAGAACCCGATGATAGTAAAGACGAAGACTATGAAGATGAAGCTGGAGCTAACATCATGGAATCTTCCGCCGATCAATATTTTTAGATGACCACCCTGTGACTAGTAGTTTACCCCCACACAGTAGTATTTAGAGCACTCTTTGTAACGGTAGTTATATTTGTAAGATCTTGTTTGAAATTGATTGGTGTGAACTGATTGTGTTTGTCTCATGTGCATATGGGTAGTGATTTTCCCTTATACCTCAATTCTGTTCTAATCTCTTCCCTCTACACCCATCAGATGCCTCCAAGACATGAGCCCGGATTTGAGTTTCCCCCTGAGCTCACCCAGTTGATCCAGCAGCAGAACACCTTGATGCAACTTCTTACCCAGAACACTCAGAACAACCAGAACAACAACAATCCTACACCACCACCACCCGTGGACAACCTAACACGTTTCTTAAGGTTGCAACCACCAGTGTTTGCTAGCAGCATCGACCCAATAGTGGTTGATGACTGGCTACGCCAGATTGGAAGGGATTTGACCACCGCCAATTGCTCGGATGCTGAGAAGGTGCGATTTGCCGCACACCAGTTGTCTGGACCAGCCGCAGCATGGTGGGAGAATTACACAGCCACTTTCCCTATAGCCAATGTCACTTGGGAGCAGTTTCAGTAAACTTTCCGTACTGCCCATGTCTCAACTGGAGCTATGAGCATGAAGAAGCGGGAGTTTCACAACTTGCACCAAGGAAACCGTATTGTAGCCTAGTACGTGGATGAGTTTAGTACCCTGTCTCGTTATACCCCAGATGATGTGGCCACAGATGCCGCTAAGCAGGAGAGATTTATGGAAGGGCTGAATGATGAGATGAGCGTACAGTTGATGGTGGCAACTTTCAACAACTACCAGGAGTTGGTAGATAAAGCTCTTATTGTTGAAGGGAAGCAGCAGCAAATTGAAAGCCGCAAGAGGAAGTATGGACAAGGAAGGAATAATTCTGGAGACCAGCAGAAGCCCCAACTCACTCCGAATTCGGGAGGATATACCCATAACCAGAGAATTCCCCACAACCACAATGGCCCTAAGAAAGGAAATGGGAATGGAACAAGTAGTAACCAGAGCCGCTCTACCCCGTCCACACCCGCTAAGAAGGATTTCGGCCATGTCACTTGTTCCGAGTGCGGGAAGAATTGACATTATGACAATGACAGCCCGGAAGCTAAGAATGGGAACGGCAATGAAAGAGCCGAGAAGAAGCCCAACCCGTTCAACAAAGGACAAGTGAACCACGTGACTGTGGAGGAGGTAGAAGAGCAACCAGATGCTGTTGTCGGTAAGTTTTTGGTTAAGACATTTACCGCAATAGTTCTTTTCGATACTGGTGCATCACATTCATACATTTCAAGGGGATTCGTAAATAGGCATAGGATGTCCACCCGAGTTCTTAAGATCCCCATGTTAATAAGTTCACCAGTAGCAGAGTATATGGCACACCAAGGATGTTTTCAGACGCCATTGATCATAGGACGCCACACTTTCCCCTCGGACCTAATAGTTTTGGAGTCACAAGGATTGGATGTGATATTAGGTATGGATTGGCTATCGAAGTATGGAGGTAATATCGATGTGCCAGTAAGTCTATTTTGCTCACCACCCCGGAGGGAAAAAGGATTAAGTATGTATCTAGGCATTCGCCTATAAGGACGCAAGTACCTTCTCTCACGGGAGTTGTTCAGGAGGAAGTGCCAGTAGTAAAGGATTATCCGAATGTGTTTCCAGAGGAGTTACCTAGCATGCCACCGGATAGAGATATTGATTTTTTGATAGAGTTGTTACCTGGCACCGGACCAATATCTAAGAGACCGTATCGGATGCCAGCGAATGATCTGGAGGAGATCAAGAAGAAGGTTAAGGAGTTGTTGGAGAAAGGATTTATTCGCCGAAGTTCATCTCCTTGGGGAGCTCTTGTGCTTTTGGTCGAGAAGAAGGATGGATCTTTAAGAATGGTCGTTGATTATCGTGCGCTGAATGAAGTGACTATTACGAAAAAGTACCCGCTGCCGATGATCAATAATTTGTTTGACGAACTCCAAGGAGCGAAAGTATTCTCCAAGATAGATCTACTATCTGGATACCACCAATTGAAGATCCGAGAGAAGGATATACCTAAGACAGCCTTCACCACACGGTACGGACTATATGAGTATACGGTTATGTCATTTGGACTGACTAACGTGCCTGCCTATTTCATGAGTATGATGAACAAGGTGTTCATGGAGTTCTTGGATAAGTTCATCGTGGTATTCATAGATGATATTCTAGTGTACTCGAAGGATGAAGAGGAACATGCAGAGTATTTGCGTTTGGTATTGGAGAAGCTCAGAGAATATCAGCTGTATGCCAAGTTTAGCAAATGCGAGTTTTGGTTGAAGGAAGTGGGATTCCTAGGGCATGTTATATCGGGAGAAGGTATAGCAGTGGATCCCGTCAAAGTGCAGGCAGTCACTGAGTGGTTGGCACCCACTTCAGTTGGAGAGATCCGCAGTTTTCTTGAACTCGCGGGATACTACCGGAGATTCATAGAAAATTTCTCCAAGATTGCAAATCCAATGACGACATTGTTGAAGAAGGAGACGAAGTTCGATTGGACTGAAGAGTGTGAAGAAAGTTTCCAGGAGTTGAAGAAACGGTTGACGACAGCCTCAGTGCTGATATTGCCAGATATACGCAAGGATTTCCAAGTGTATTGCGACGCTTCATGCTTAGGACTTCGGGGAGTACTTATGCAGGATGGAAGAGTTGTTTCCTATGCATCCCGTCAACTGCGACCGCACGAGTTGAATTACGCGACGCATGATCTGGAATTAGCAGCGGTAGTGCACGCACTAAAAACCTGGAGACATTTCCTTATTGGAAATCATTCTGATGTTTACACGGATCACAAGAGTTTGAAGTACATTTTCACACAGAACGAGCCGAACCTCAGACAAAGAAGTTGGTTGGAGCTTATAAAGTATTATGATATGAAGCTGCACTATCACCCAGGAAAAGCCAACGCCGTGGCAGACGCTTTGAGCCGGAAGAGTTATGCAAATACCCTAATAAAAGGGGGATTACTACAGGAGCTAGCAGAACATCTCAGGGAGCTTCGTTTGGAGATAGTTCCTAGAGGTTTCGTTGCAACGTTGGAGGTTCAGTCGACACTACTGGGAAAGATACGTGAATCCCAGAAGGATGATAAGGAAATAGCAGAGATAAGGAAAAGGATGAGTGAAGCAAAAGCCAAGGGATTTCGTGAGGACGAACACGACACCTTGTGCTTTGTGGATCGAATCTATGTGCCTAACGACCCGGAGATTAGCAAGTTGATACTACAGGAAGCACATGATTCGCCATACTCGATACATCCCGAAAACACCAAGATGTATTTGGATTTGAAGTAACGTTTCTGGTGGACGGGAATGAAGAAGGATATTGCCGAGTATGTAGCCATATGTGATGTATGCCAGCGAGTAAAGGCAGAGCATCAGAAGCCAGCAGGATTGCTGCAGCCTATGCCGAAACCCGAATGGATGTGGGAAAATCTTGATATGGATTTTAACACCGGATTGGCCACGACCAAAGGAGGATATGACTCTATCTGGGTTGTGGTGGACCGATTGATGAAGGTAGCCCATTTTATCCCCGTGAAACCCACATACACCAGTGCGAAGTTGGCCTAAGATATACATGACCAGGATAGTATGTCTGCACGGAGTTCCGAGGACCATTGTATCAGATAGAGGAACACAGTTCACTCAAAGTTTTGGCATCAGCTATACCAAACTTTGGGAACGAGGCTGGAATTCAGCACCGCTTTTCATCCACAGATCGATGGACAGACCGAGAGAGTCAACCAGATCCTGGAGGATATGGTGAGAGCCTGTGCATTAGATTATGGATCTAGTTGGGATGATAATTTGCCCTACGCGGAGTTCTCGTACAACAACAGTTACCAGGCCAGTTTGATGATGGCACCATTCGAGGCATTGTATGGAAGGAGATGCCGAACACCGTTAATACAGGATGAAGTTGGAAACCGACAGTTGTTTGGACCAGACTTGATCAAAGTGTCTGAGGAGAAGGTGAAGTTGATTCGATATAGATTGAAGGTAGCTCAGTCCAGGCAGAAGAGTTATGCGGACTCGAAGCGCAAGGAGATAGCCTATGAGATCGGAGACAGAGCGTACTTGAGAGTATCACCTCTACGAGAAGTTAAACCTTTCAGAGTTAAAGGAAAGCTAGCCCCGAGGTTTGTGGGACCTTACCGTGTTCTGGAATGCATGGGAGAGGTTGCCTATAAGTAGGAATTGCCTGAAGGATTGTCAGGAGTGCACGACGTGTTTCACGTTTCGCAGCTTAAGAAGTGCCACGCAGAGATGGTCGATATTCCGCTTAGAGAAATAGTACCCCTGGAAGCAATTCAGTTGGACAGTGATCTGACCTACGAGGAGACGCCTGTTAAGATTCTCGAATTTTCGAGCTGAGTCACCCGCAGTAAGGTTATCAAGTTTTGTAAAGTTCAGTGGAGTCACCACACCGAGGAAGAAGCCACCTGGGAACGAGAAGATGATTTACGCAAGGACCACCCACACATGTTCTCTAGCCAAGTCGAATCTCGAGGGCGAGATTCATTCTAAGGGGGGTAGGTTTGTAACATCCCAAATTTCCAATTTGGAATGTTATACATAGATCATACTGCATTGCATGTTTCTTTGCACTTTTGTTCGTGGCGATCTACGAAATTCTAAGCAACTATGGGACCTACGGAGAGAGTTGGGAATTCTACCGTTTTGTATTTCAGTTTACTTGAATACCAGTACGAGGACAGTGTTGGTTTTAATTATTTTTCTCTCCTAAAAATATTTCTAAATACAATATATGAGCCGAGATAATATGACTTCTCCAAAATAACAGAAATATTGGAGGAAAAATGTTAAAATCACTTTTGGTATTTTTCAGGATTTATTTGCGATTTTATTTGCATAGGAAAAATGCGCGTTTTGGAAATTGCATTTAGGTCCGGGAAAAATGTTCACTTTGTCCTAAATATTATTAGAGGACGATGAGAATTTATTTCGGGATTTTTGGAGTCCGTTTAATATTTCTTTCATTTGTTTTATTACATCAGGACTCCTTTAGAAAAAAAAGGGGCGAACCAACTCCGGGCCGTAAGAGGATAGGACTCTGGCCTTTATATAGCGCCAGCCGCCGGCCCGCAAAAGCCGAGCCGCCCCACCGAACCATAGCCACGCCGCCGCCTCGAGCCCCACACCGCGCCGCTCGCCGCTGCCTCCGAGCCGCCCGCCTCCACCGGACCCGCCGCCCGCCGCCGTTGGAGTAGCCGCCGGAGTTCGTCATCTTCGAGGTAGCCATCGGTTTTTCTTTTTAAACCGATCGATTATTTTCGTAAAACCCTAGATTTGTTTTTTTTTAGGTTTAGATCGGTTCGGTTATCTTCGGTTTAGTTATTTAGCGGACGTTCGTCCGTACGTTCGTTTTAACGAACGATGTTCGTACGTTAGCCGCAGACAGCGAACGTTCATTCGTTAGCCTGTTCGTCAGTTTTCTTTTTCGGTGTATTTATCCGCGACTATTCCAATCGCGATTTCTGCCCTGATCTTGTTTTTCGTTTTTCTTTTCGCTCGAGAGTCGGAATCAGGTGATTCAAAATCCCAGATCTTTGTCTCGACGCCCTCTTTCGGTTTAACGAACTTGAAAAAAGTTTTGGCTACTGTAAAATTTGACTTTAGACCAATTAGTAACCGGAGCTCGTTTCGTTCGCAGTTGGAGTTTCGTTGCTTCTTTCGATTTGATTCTTTTTGCAAACCGGAGTTCTTAAGTTGAACTTTTTGGTTAGATCTTATCTTTTGGAGTTTTTTTTGTGCATCTTTGCTTGTTTGCTCATGTATGCTATTGTTTGCTTGCGATAGAATAACCGGACTGTGAAGCGTGCTACTACGAGTCTCTAGGTTTTGCGAATCGTCAGCAAGGCAAGTAACACGTTGATCATACTCTTATTACCCAGCTTTTATGCATTAGGTCAAACCCTCACACATTGCATGAGTAGGATCTCTTAACTTGTGGGACTAGGAAGTAGATTGTGGTAGAACCTATTACCTGCATTATTTTCAAACCCTTGGAGTTACTTCTACGTTTCCTTAGGTTGCTATGCTATGCTCATAGACGTGGTTTGGGTTTGAGTGAAATCCATGACAGATGTGAGTTGTTAATTAAGGATTCAACTTAAGGTGGCTACTTGAATACACATCTGGGTGGATTGGTTGTAGGGCACCTGGGGAATCCAGTGTTGTCCTAGGAAATCCCGGGGTTCCGTGTGATTTTTCCTATGGAATGCCACCCAGGCTCAAAGGGATCATAAAACTATTCATGCTAGAAACTTCCGTGTGCAGCCACATGCCAATATGGGCTCTAGCATAATTGAGTAAGTTGTGGGAAACCTTTCCGCGATGGGCAAGCAGATGTAGAGGGATTGTAGGTGTACCGACCTATCTATCCTGTTAAGGGGACCTCTTCGGAAAGACTGTGTCTCGGTCATCCGTTTCTCAAACACCATACAGTGCGAGAAACTAAACGGAAGCGATCGAGTCTTGTGGGAAAAGCGCACAAACCGCTCTAGAGTTTACAAACTGATCATGATTAGTCGTGTCCCAGGTTATGGACTTCTTGAGTATCTAGTACTTGAATTATTGGTTGATCTCATCACTCTATAATTTAATTTGTTGGGTTAATGATAACTTTAATTTGGGATTGAGTTGGAGGTACCTTCTCAATGATTTTCAACCATCATGATAGTTAAAATGAAATGTATTCCTTTGTTGTAGGGAAAAATTGGCTTTACGCATAAACTTTAACCTTAGAGCCTCCACCAGCCAAATATGCATATAGTATAGCCTTTATTCTGTTACTTGCATCTTCTGTGTTATCTTGCCAGCATATTCCATGTGCTGACCCATTTTCGGGCTGCAACATATTACGTTGCAGACTTTTCAGACGAGGAATAAGACGTGCTAGGTCGTTTGTCATTCACTTACCTATGCCGTGGGAGTTGATGGACTCACTTATCTTCCAAGCCTTCCGCTGTTATTTTTTTAAATGGCCTTAAGCCATAGACTCTTGTAATAAGTTCTCATTGGAGACATTCGATGTAATAAGTGTATGATTGCCACTTTGTTATAAATCCTTGAAGTACTGTGTGTGTCAGCATTACCGATCCAGGGATGACACAGAACTTAGAGACTTCGGTCCATTCGAATCGTGGTCACTTCAAAGATGGTATCAAAGCACACGCTAAATGTAGGACACGACCACTAAGACAGACCCTAGATCACTCTTCTCTACTCATTCTGACTTCTCTCCATTTTCTACTTCTTTAGGATGGTGGACCCAAGGAACAAGTTCACTCAACCGGATAAAGACACACCATTTGGACGACACTTGAAGGAAGTCACTAGGTACCTGAACATAGGAATACCAAGCTTTACCGGGACCTACACCGCCACTTTACCAGAAGAGGAGCGATGGAGCATTCAAGTTCAAATTCCCGGAAGAACCTTCGCACCATCCACTGAGCCAATGGAGTTTTCTTTTGATGCACCAACCTCGAGCCTAGGCAAGAGCATCGCCGCCCACATCACGATGGGAAGGATCGGAGAAGTCTACAAGCGGGACCTAAAGGACACCATCTACCAGATTTGTGGACGCCGAGATGAGAGTTGGGATATGATCAGCACCCGGAAGGATAGGTCCATTGCCGTGTTCATCCAGGAGTTGAACCAGGACATTCGATGACAGGAGCACCAGATGTGCGCTGGGATGATAGAATTGAAGAAGGCACTAAACAAGAATTTGGAGCTAGAAGAAGAACTTAAGTCTACTCGTGAAGGATACGAGGAGGAGATGTTGATACTAGTGGAGAAGAATGATGATTTTACAAGGAAGCTAGGAGTATTCATGGGAGATCCAGCACCAGGAGGTGAAGAAGAGGAAGAAGAACCCAAGGAGATTCGTCCCGAAGATTACATTATCATCGACGACACGGATTCAGAACCCGATGATAGTAAAGACGAAGACTATGAAGATGAAGCTGGAGCTAACATCATGGATTCCGCCGATCAATATTTTTAGATGATCACCCTGTAACTAGTAGTCTAACCCCACACAGTAGTATTTAGAGCACTCTTTGTAACGGTAGTTAGATTTGTAAGATCTTGTTTGAAATTGATTGGTGTGAACTGATTGTGTTTGTCTCATGTGCATATGGGTAGTGATTTTCCCTTATACCTCAATTCTGTTCTAATCTCTTCCCTCTACACCCATCAGATGCCTCCAAGACATGAGCCCGGATTTGAGTTTCCCCCTGAGCTCACCCAGTTGATCCAGCAGCAGAACACCTTGATGCAACTTCTTACCCAGAACACTCAGAACAACCAGAACAACAACAACCCTACACCACCACCACCCGTGGACAACCTAACACGTTTCTTAAGGTTGCAACCACCAGTGTTTGCTAGCAGCATCGACCCAATAGTGGTTGATGACTGGCTACGCCAGATTGGAAGGGATTTGACCACCGCCAATTGCTCGGATGCTGAGAAGGTGCGATTTGCCGCACACCAGTTGTCTGGACCAGCCGCAGCATGGTGGGAGAATTACACAGCCACTTTCCCTATAGCCAATGTCACTTGGGAGCAGTTTCAGTAAACTTTCCGTACTGCCCATGTCTCAACTGGAGCTATGAGCATGAAGAAGCGGGAGTTTCACAACTTGCACCAAGGAAACCGTATTGTAGCCCAGTACGTGGATGAGTTTAGTACCCTGTCTCGTTATACCCCAGATGTTGTGGCCACATATGCTGCTAAGCAGGATAGATTTATGGAAGGGCTGAATGATGAGATGAGCGTACAGTTGATGGTGGCAACTTTCAATAACTACCAGGAGTTGGTAGATAAAGCTCTTATTGTTGAAGGGAAGCAGCAGCAGATTGAAAGCCGCAAGAGGAAGTATGGATTAGGAAGGAATAATTCTGGAGACTAGCAGAAGCCCCGATTCACTTCGAATTCGGGAGGATGTACCCATAACCATGGAATTCCCCACAACCACAGTGGCCCTAAGAATGGAAATGGGAATGGAGAAAGTAGTTACCAGAGCTGCTCTACCCCGTCCACACCCGCTAAGAAGGATTTCAGCCATGTCACTTGTTTCAAGTGCGGGAAGAATGGACATTATGCCAATGACAACCCTGAAGCTAAGAATGGGAAAGGCAATGGAAGCGCCGGGAAGAAGCCCAAACCGTTCAACAATGGACAAGTGAACCACGTGACTGCGGAGGAGGTAGAAGAGCAACCAGATGATGTTGTCGGTATGTTTTTGGTTAAGACATTTACCAGCAATAGTTCTTTTCGATACTGGTGCATCGCATTCATACATTTCAAGGGGATTCGTAAATAGACATAGGATGTCCACCCGAGTTCTTAAGACCCCCATGTTAATAAGTTCACCAGGAGCAGAGTATATGGCACACCAAGGATGTTTTCAGACGCCATTGATCATAGGACGCCACACTTTCCCCTCCGACCTAATAGTTTTGGAGTCACAAGGATTGGATGTTATATTAGGTATGTATTGGCTATCGAAGTATGGAGGTAATATCGATGTGCCAGTAAGTCTATTTTGCTCACCACCCTAGAGGGAAAAAGGATTAAGTATGTATCTAGGCATTCGCCTATAAGGACGCAAGTACATTCTCTCACAGGAGTTGTTCAGGAGGAAGTGCCAGTAGTAAAGGATTATCTGAATGTGTTTCCAGAGGAGTTACCTGGCATGCCACCGGATAGAGATATTGAGTTTTTGATAGAGTTGTTGCCTGGCACCGGACCAATATCTAAGAGACCGTATCGGATGCTAGCGAATGATCT
>LR738713.1:201483625-201549895 GCA_902687465.1 Secale cereale | reverse complement strand
AACTACCAGGAGTTGGTAGATAAAGCTCTTATTGTTGAAGGGAAGCAGCAGCAGATTGAAAGCCGCAAGAGGAAGTATGGATTAGGAAGGAATAATTCTGGAGACTAGCAGAAGCCCCGATTCACTTCGAATTCGGGAGGATGTACCCATAACCATGGAATTCCCCACAACCACAGTGGCCCTAAGAATGGAAATGGGAATGGAGAAAGTAGTTACCAGAGCTGCTCTACCCCGTCCACACCCGCTAAGAAGGATTTCAGCCATGTCACTTGTTTCAAGTGCGGGAAGAATGGACATTATGCCAATGACAACCCTGAAGCTAAGAATGGGAAAGGCAATGGAAGCGCTGGGAAGAAGCCCAAACCGTTCAACAATGGACAAGTGAACCACGTGACTGCGGAGGAGGTAGAAGAGCAACCAGATGATGTTGTCGGTATGTTTTTGGTTAAGACATTTACCAGCAATAGTTCTTTTCGATACTGGTGCATCGCATTCATACATTTCAAGGGGATTCGTAAATAGACATAGGATGTCCACCCGAGTTCTTAAGACCCCCATGTTAATAAGTTCACCAGGAGCAGAGTATATGGCACACCAAGGATGTTTTCAGACGCCATTGATCATAGGACGCCACACTTTCCCCTCCGACCTAATAGTTTTGGAGTCACAAGGATTGGATGTTATATTAGGTATGTATTGGCTATCGAAGTATGGAGGTAATATCGATGTGCCAGTAAGTCTATTTTGCTCACCACCCTAGAGGGAAAAAGGATTAAGTATGTATCTAGGCATTCGCCTATAAGGACGCAAGTACATTCTCTCACAGGAGTTGTTCAGGAGGAAGTGCCAGTAGTAAAGGATTATCTGAATGTGTTTCCAGAGGAGTTACCTGGCATGCCACCGGATAGAGATATTGAGTTTTTGATAGAGTTGTTGCCTGGCACCGGACCAATATCTAAGAGACCGTATCGGATGCTAGCGAATGATCTTGAGGAGATCAAGAAGCAGATTAAGGAGTTGTTGGAGAAAGGATTTATTCGCTGAAGTTCATCACCTTGGGGAGCTCTAGTGCTTTTGGTCGATAAGAAGGATGGATCTTTAAGAATGGTCGTTGATTATCGTGCGCTGAATGAAGTGACCATTAAGAATAAGTACCTGCTACCGATGATCAATGATTTGTTTGACCAACTCCAAGGAGCGAAAGTATTCTCCAAGATAGATCTACGATCTAGATACCACCAATTGAAGATCCGAGAGAAGGATATACCTAAGACAACCTTCACCACACGGTACGGGCTATATGAGTGTACGGTTATGTCATTTGGATTGACTAACGCGCCTGCCTATTTCATGAGTATGATGAACAAGGTGTTCATGGAGTTCTTGGATAAGTTCATCATGGTATTCATAGATGATATTCTAGTGTACTCGAAGGATGAAGAGGAACATGCAGAGCATTTGCGTTTGGTATTGGAGAAGCTCGGAGAATATCAGTTGTATGCCAAGTTTAGCAAATGCGAGTTTTGGTTGAAGGAAGTCGGATTCCTATGGCATGTTATATCGGGAGAAGGTATAGCAGTGGACCCTGTCAAAGTGCAGGCAGTCACTGAGTGGTTGGCACCCACTTCAGTTGGAGAGATCCGCAGTTTTCTTGGACTCGTGGGATACTACCGGAGATTCATAGAAAATTTCTTCAAGATTGCAACGCCAATGACGACATTGTTGAAGAAGGAGATGAAGTTCGATTGGAATGAAGAGTGTGAAGAAAGTTTCCAGGAGTTGAAGAAACGGTTGACGACAGCCCCAGTGCTGATATTGCCAGATATACGCAAGGATTTCCAAGTGTACTGCGACGCTTCATGCTTAGGACTTGGAGGAGTACTTATGCAGGATGGAAGATTTGTTTCCTATGCATCCCGTCAACTGCAACCGCACGGGTTGAATTACGCGATGCACGATCTGGAGATAGCAGTGGTAGTGCATGCACTAAAAACCTAGAGACATTTCCTTATTGGAAATCGTTGTGATGTGTACACGGATCACAAGAGTTTGAAGTGCATTTTTACACAGAAGGAGCTGAACCTCAGACAAAGGAGATGGTTGGAGCTTATAAAGGATTATGATATGAAGCTGCACTATCACCCAGGAAAAGCCAACGTCGTGGCAGACGCTTTGAGCCGGAAGAGTTATGCAAATACCCTAATAAAAGGGGGAATACCACAGGAGCTAGCAGAACATCTCAGGGAGCTTCGTTTGGAGATAGTTCCTAGAGGTTTCGTTGCAACGTTGGAGGTTCAGTCGACACTACTGCGAAAGATACGCGAATCCCAGAAGGATGATAAGGAAATAGCAGAGATAAGGAAAAGGATGAGTGAAGGAAAATCCAAGGGATTTCGTGAGGACGAACACGACACCTTGTGGTTTGAGGATCGAATCTATGTGCCCAACGACCCGGAGATCAGGAAGTTGACACTACAGGAAGCACATGATTCTCCATACTCGATACACCCCGAAAACATCAAGATGTATTTGGATTTGAAGGAACGATTCTGGTGGACGGGAATGAAGAAGGATATTGCCAAGTATATAGCCATATGTGATGTATGCCAGCGAGTAAAGGCAGAGCATCAGAAGCCAGCAGGATTGCTGCAGCCTATGCCGATACCCGAATGGAAGTGGGAAAAGCTTGGCATGGATTTTATCACCGGATTGCCCAGGACCAAAGCAGGATATGAATCAATCTGGGTAGTGGTGGACTGATTGACGAAGGTAGCCCATTTTATCCCCGTGAAAACCACATACACTAGTGCGAAGTTGGCCAATATATACATGACTAGGATAGTATGTCTGCACGGAGTTCTGAGGACCATTGTATCAGATAGAGGAACACAGTTCACCTCAAAGTTTTGGAATCAGCTACACCAAACTTTGGGAACGAGGCTGGAATTCAGCACCGCTTTTCATCCGCAGACCGATGGACAGACCGAGAGAGTCAACCAGATCCTGGAGGATATGTTGAGAGCCTGTGCGTTAGATTATGGATCTAGTTGGGTTGATAATTTGCCCTACGCGGAGTTCTCGTACAACAACAGTTACCAGGCCAGTTTGAAGATGGCACCGTTCGAGGCATTGTATGGAAGGAGATGCCGAACACTGTTAATATGGGATGAAGTTGGAGACCGACAGTTGTTTGGACCAGACTTGATCAAAGAGTCTGAGGAGAAGGTGAAGTTGATTCGAGATAGATTGAAGGTAGCTCAGTCCAGGTAGAAGAGTTATGCGGACTCGATGCGCAAGGAGATAGCCTATGAGATCGGAGACAGAGCGTACTTTAGAGTATCGCCTCTACGAGGAGTTAAACGTTTCAGAGTTAAAGGAAAGCTAGCCCCGAGGTTTGTGGGACCTTAATGTGTTTTGGAACGCATGGGAGAGGTTGCCTATAAGTTGGAATTGCCTGAAGGATTGTCAGGAGTGCACGACGTGTTTCACGTTTCGCAGCTTACGAAGTGCCACGTGGAGATGGCCGATATTCTGCTTAGAGACACAGTACCCCAAGAAGCAATTGAGTTGGACAGTGATCTGACCTACGAGGAGAAGCCTGTTAAGATTCTCGAATTTTCGAGCAGAGTCACCCGCAGTAAGGTTATCAAGTTTTGCAAAGTTCAGTGGAGTCACTACACCGAGGAAGAAGCCACCTGGGAACGAGAAGATGATTTACGCAAGGACCACGGACACCTCTTCTCTAGCCAAGTCCAATCTCGAGGGCGAGATTCATTCTAAGGGGGTAGGTTTGTAACATCCCATATTTTCAATTTGGAATGTTATACATAGATCATACTGCATTGCATGTTTCTTTGCACTTTTGTTCGTGGCGATCCTCGAAATTCTAAGCAACTCAAGGACTTACGGAGAGAGTTGGGAATTCTACCGTTTTGTATTTGAGTTTACTCGAATACCGGTACGAGGACAGTGTTGGTTTTAATTATTTTCCTCTCCTAAAATATTTCTAAATACAATATATGAGCGGAGATAAAATGACTTCTCCAAAATAACAGAAATATTGGAGGAAAAATGTTAAAATCACTTTTGGTATTTTTCTTGATTTATTTGCGATTTTATTTGCATAGGAAAAATGCGCGTTTTCCAAAATTGCACTTAGGTCCGAGAAAAATGTTCACTTTCTCCTAAATATTAATAGAGGAAGGTGAAAATTTATTTCGGGATTTTTGGAGTCCTTTTAGTATTTATTTCGTTAGTTTTATTACGTCAGGACTCGTTTAGAAAAAAAATGGGGCGAATCGACTCCGTGCCGTAAGAGGCCAGGAGTCTGGCCTTTATATAGCGCCAGCCGCCAGCCCGCAAAAGCCGGGATGCCCCACCGAACCCTAGCCACGCCACCGCCTCGAGCCCCGCGCCGCGCCGTCGCCGCCAGCCGCCGCCCGCCCGCGCCGCTCACCGCCGCCGCCGCGCCGCCACCGCCGCCGAGCCGCCCGCCTCCGCCGGACCCACCGCCTGCCGCCACCGGAGTAGCCGCCGGAGTTCGTCGTCTTCGAGGTAGCCATCGTTTTTTTCTTTTTAAACCGATCGGTTCTTTTCGTAAAACCCTAGATTCGTTTTTTTAAGGTTTAGATCGGTTCGGTTATCTTCGGTTTAGTTATTTAGCGGACGTTCGTCCGTACGATCATTTTAACGAACGCTGTTCATATGTTAGCTGCAAACAGTGAATGTTCGTTCGTTAGCCTATTCGTCAGTTTTCTTTTTCGGGGTATTTATCCGCGACTATTCCGATCGCGATTTCTGCCCTGATCTTGTTTTTCGTTTTTCTTTTCGCTCGAGAGTCGGAATCAGGTGATTCAAAATCCTAGACTCAAAAAAAAAAGGTGATTCAAAATCCCAGATCTTCGTCTCGACGCCCTCTTTCCGTATAACAAACTTGAACAAAGTTTTGGCTAATGTAAAATTTGACTTTAGACCAATTAGTAACGGAGCTCGTTTCGTTCGCAATTGGAGTTTCGTTGCTTCTTTTGATTTGATTATTTTTGCAAATTGGAGTTCTTAAGTTAAACTTTCTGGTTAGATCTTATCTTTTGGATTTTTTTTTGTGGATCTTTGCTTGTTTCTTATGTATGCTATTGTTTGCTTGCGATAGAATACCCGGACTGTGAAGCGTGCTACTACGAGTCTCTAGGTTCTGTGAATCGTCAGCAAGGCAAGTAACACTTTGATCATACTCTTATTACCCAGCTTTTATGAATTAGATCAGACCCTCACAAATTGCATTAGTAGGATCTCTTAACTTGTGGGACTGTGAAGTAGATTGTGGTAGAACCTATTACCTGCATTATTTTCAAACCTTTGGGAGTTACTTCTACGTTTGCTTAGGTTGCTATGCTATGCTCGTAGACGTGGTTTGGGTTTGAGTGAAATCCATGACAGATGTGAGTTGTTAATTAAGGATTCAACTTAAGGTGGCTACTTGAATACACATCTGGGTGGATTGGTTGCAGGGCACCTGGGGAATCCAGTGTTGTCCTAGGAAATCCCGGGGTTTCGTGTGATTTTTCCTATGGAATGCCACCTAGGCTCAAAGGGATCATAAAACTATTCATCCTAGAAACTTCCGTGTGCAGCCACATACCAATATGGGCTCTGGCATAGTTGAGTAAGTTGTGGGAAACCTTTCCATGATGGGCTAGCAGATTTAGAGGGATTGTAGGTGTACCGGCCTATCTATCCGGTTAAGGGGGCCTCTTCGGAAAGACTGTGTCTCGGTCATCCATTTCTCAAACACCATGCAGTGCGAGAAACTAAACCGAGGCGATCGAGTCTTGTGGGAAAAGTGCACAAACCTCTGCAGAGTGTAAAAACTGATCATGATTAGCCGTGTCCCAGGTTATGGACATCTTGAGTATCTGGTACTTGAATTATTGGTTGATCTCATCACTCTATAATTTAATTTGTTGGGTTAATGATAACTTTAATTTGGGATTGACTTGGAGGTACCTTCTCAATGATTTTCAACCATCATGATAGTTAAAATAAAATTTATTCCTTTGTTTTAGGGAAAAATTGACTTTACGCAGAAACTTTAACCTTAGAGCCTCCACCAGCCAAATATGCATATAGTATAGCCTTTATTCTGTTAGATGCATCTTCTGTGTTATCTTGCCAGCATATTCCAATGCTGACCCGTTTTCGGGCTGCAACATATTACGCTGCAGACTCTTCAGACGAGGAATAAGACGTGCTCGGTTGTTTGTCATGCACTCAGCTATGTCGTTGGAGTTGATGGACTCACTTATCTTCCAGGCCTTCCGCTGTTATTTTGTTAGATGGCCTTAAGCCATAGACTCTTGTAATAAGTTCTCAATGGAGACATTCGATGTAATAAGTGTATGATTGCCACTCTGTTATAAATCCTTCAAGTACTATGTGTGTCAGCATTACCGATCCAGGGATGACACAGAACATAGAGACTTCGGTCCATTCGGATCGTGGTCGCTACAAATATGGTATCAGAGCGCACGCTGAATGTAGGACACGACCACTAAGACAGACCCTAGATCACTCTTCTCTACTCATTCTGACTTCTCTCCATTTTCTACTTCTTTAGGAAGGTGGACCCAAGGAACAAGTTCACTCAACCAGATGAAGACACACCATTTGGACGACACTTGAAGGAAGTCACTAGGTACCTGAACATAGGAATACCAAGGTTTACCGGGACCTACACTGCCACTTTACTAGAAGAGGAGCGTTGGAGCATTCAAGTTCAAATTCTCGGAAGAACCTTCGCACCATCCACTGAGCCAATAGAGTTTTCTTTTGATGCACCAACCTGGAGCCTAGGCAAGAGCATGGCCGCCCACATCACGATGGGAAGGATCGGAGAAGTCTACAAGCAGGAGCTGAACGACACCATCTACCAGATTTGTGGATGCAAAGATGAGAGTTGGGATATGATCAGCACCCGGAAGGATAGGTCCATTGCCGCGTTCATCCAGGAGTTGAACCAGCACATTCGACGACAGGAGCACCAGATGTGCGCTGGGATGATAGAATTGAAGAAGGCACTAAACAGGAATTTGGAGCTAGAAGAAGAACTTAAGTCTACTCGTGACGAATACGAGGAGGAGATGTTGATACTAGTGGAGAAGAATGATGATTTTACAAGGAAGCTAGGAGTATTCATGGGAGATCCAGCACCAGGACATGAAGAAGAGGTAGAAGAACCCAAGGATATTCATCCCGAAGATTACATTATCATCGACGACACGGATTCAGAACCCGATGATAGTAAAGACGAAGACTATGAAGATGAAGCTGGAGCTAACATCATGGTATCTTCCGCCGATCAATATTTTTAGATGACCACCCTGTGACTAGTAGTTTACCCCCACACAGTAGTATTTAGAGCACTCTTTGTAACGGTAGTTATATTTGTAAGATCTTGCTTGAAATTGATTGGTGTGAAATGATTGTGTTTGTCTCATGTGCATATGGGTAGTGATTTTTCCCTTATAACTCAATTCTGTTCTAATCTCTTCCCTCTAGACCCATCAGATGCCTCCAAGACGTGAGCCTGGATTTGAGTTTCCCCCTGAGCTCACCCAGTTGATCCAGCAGCAGAACACCTTGATGCAACTTCTTATCCAGAACACTCAGAACAACCAGAACAACAAAAACAACCCTCCACCACCACCACCCGTGGACAACCTGACACGTTTCTTAAGGTTGCAACCACCAGTGTTTGCTAGCAGCATCGAACAAATAGTGGCTGATGACTGGCTACGCCAGATTGGAAGGGATTTGTCCACCGCCAATTGCTCGGATGTTGAGAAGGTGCGATTTGCCGCACACCAGTTGTCTGGACCAGCCGCAGCATGGTGGGAGAATTACACAGCCACTTTCCCTATAGCCAATGTTACTTGGGAGCAGTTTCAGCAAGCTTTCTGTACTGCCCATGTCTCAACTGGAGCTATGAGCATGAAGAAGCGGGAGTTTCACAACTTGCGCCAAGGAAACCGTATTGTAGCCCAGTACATGGATGAGTTTAGTACCCTGTCTCGTTATGCCCCAGATGATGTGGCCACAGATGCCGCTAAGCAGGAGAGATTTATGGAAGGGCTGAATGATGAGATGAGCGTACAGTTGATGGTGGCAACTTTCAACAAATACCAGGAGTTGGTAGATAAAGCTCTTATTGTTGAAGGGAAGCAGCAGCAGATTGAAAGCCGCAAGAGGAAGTATGGACAAGGAAGGAATAATTCTGGAGACCAGCAGAAGCCCCAACTCACTCCGAATTCGGGAGGATATACCCATAACCAGAGAATTCCCCACAACCACAATGGCCCTAAGAAAGGAAATGGGAATGGAGCAAGTAGTAACCAGAGCCGCTCTACCCCGTCCACACCCGCTAAGAAGGATTTCGGCCATGTCACTTGTTTCGAGTGCGGGAAGAATTGACATTATGCCAATGACAGCCCGGAAGCTAAGAATGGGAACGGCAATGGAAGAGCCGAGAAGAAGCCCAACCCGTTCAACAAAGGACAAGTGAACCACGTGACTGTGGAGGAGGTAGAAGTGCACCCAGATGCTGTTGTCGGTAAGTTTTTGGTTAAGACATTTACCGCAATAGTTCTTTTCGATACTGGTGCATCACATTCATACATTTCAAGGGGATTCGTAAATAGGCATAGGATGTCCACCCGAGTTCTTAAGATCCCCATGTTAATAAGTTCACCAGTAGAAGAGTATATGGCACACCAAGGATGTTTTCAGACGCCATTGATCATAGGACGCCACACTTTCCCCTCCGACCTAATAGTTTTGGAGTCACAAGGATTGGATGTGATATTAGGTATGGATTGGCTATCGAAGTATGGAGGTAATATCGATGTGCCAGTAAGTCTATTTTGCTCACCACCCCGGAGGGAAAAAGGATTAAGTATGTATCTAGGCATTCGCCTATAAGGACGCAAGTACATTCTCTCACGGGAGTTGTTCAGGAGGAAGTGCCAGTAGTAAAGGATTATCCGAATGTGTTTCCAGAGGAGTTACCTAGCATGCCACCGGATAGAGATATTGATTTTTTGATAGAGTTGTTACCTGGCACCGGACCAATATCTAAGAGACCGTATCGGATGCCAGCGAATGATCTGGAGGAGATCAAGAAGCAGGTTAAGGAGTTGTTGGAGAAAGGATTTATTTGCCGAAGTTCATCACCTTGGGGAGCTCTAGTGCTTTTGGTCCAGAAGAAGGATGGATCTTTAAGAATGGTCGTTGATTATCGTGCGCTGAATGAAGTGACTATTACGAAAAAGTACCCGCTGCCGATGATCAATAATTTTTTTGACGAACTCCAAGGAGCGAAAGTATTCTCCAAGATAGATCTACTATCTGGATACCACCAATTGAAGATCCGAGAGAAGGATATACCTAAGACAGCCTTCACCACACGGTACGGACTATATGAGTATACGGTTATGTCATTTCGACTGACTAACGCGCCTGCCTATTTCATGAGTATGATGAACAAGGTGTTCATGGAGTTCTTGGATAAGTTCATCGTGGTATTCATAGATGATATTCTGGTGTACTCGAAGGATGAAGAGGAACATGCAGAGCATTTGCGTTTGGTATTGGAGAAGCTCAGAGAATATCAGCTGTATGCCAAGTTTAGCAAATGCGAGTTTTGGTTGAAGGAAGTGGGATTCCTAGGGCATGTTATATCGGGAGAAGGTATAGCAGTGGATCCCGTCAAAGTGCAGGCAGTCACTGAGTGGTTGGCACCCACTTCAGTTGGAGAGATCCGCAGTTTTCTTGAACTCGCGGGATACTACCGGAGATTCATAGAAAATTTCTCCAAGATTGCAAATCCAATGACGACATTGTTGAAGAAGGAGATGAAGTTCGATTGGACTGAAGAGTGTGAAGAAAGTTTCCAGGAGTTGAAGAAACGGTTGACGACAGCCTCAGTGCTGATATTGCCAGATATACGCAAGGATTTCCAAGTGTAGTGCGACGCTTCATGCTTAGGACTTTGGGTAGTACTTATGCAGGATGGAAGAGTTGTTTCCTATGCATCCCGTCAACTGCGACCGCACGAGTTGAATTACGCGACGCATGATCTGGAATTAGCAGCGGTAGTGCACGCACTAAAAACCTGGAGACATTTCCTTATTGGAAATCGTTGTGATGTGTACACGGATCACAAGAGTTTGAAGTACATTTTCACACAGAACGAGCGGAACCTCAGACAAAGAAGTTGGTTGGAGCTTATAAAGTATTATGATATGAAGCTGCACTATCACCCAGGAAAAGCCAACGCCGTGGCAGACGCTTTGAGCCGGAAGAGTTATGCAAATACCCTAATAAAAGGGGGATTACTACAGGAGCTAGCAGAACATCTCAGGGAGCTTCGTTTGGAGATAGTTCCTAGAGGTGTCGTTGCAACGTTGGAGGTTAAGTCGACACTACTGGGAAAGATACGCGAATCCCAGAAGGATGATAAGGAAATAGCAGAGATAAGGAAAAGGATGAGTGAAGCAAAAGCCAAGGGATTTCGTGAGGACGAACACGACACCTTGTGGTTTGTGGATCGAATCTATGTGCCTAACGACCCGGAGATTAGGAAGTTGATACTACAGGAAGCACATGATTCGCCATACTCGATACACCCCGAAAACACCAAGATGTATTTGGATTTGAAGTAACATTTCTGGTGGATGGGAATGAAGAAGGATATTGCCGAGTATGTAGCCATATGTGATGTATGCCAGCGAGTAAAGGCAGAGCATCAGAAGCCAGCAGGATTGCTGCAGCCTATGCCGAAACCCGAATGGAAGTGGGAAAATCTTGATATGGATTTTAACACCGGATTGGCCACGACCAAAGGAGGATATGACTCAATCTGGGTAGTGGTGGACCGATTGATGAAGGTAGCCCATTTTATCCCCGTGAAACCCACATACACCAGTGCGAAGTTGGCCTAAGATATACATGACCAGGATAGTATGTCTGCACGGAGTTCCGAGGACCATTGTATCAGATAGAGGAACACAGTTCACTCAAAGTTTTGGCATCAGCTATACCAAACTTTGGGAACGAGGCTGGAATTCAGCACCGCTTTTCATCCGCAGATCGATGGACAGACCGAGAGAGTCAACCAGATCCTGGAGGATATGGTGAGAGCCTGTGCATTAGATTATGGATCTACTTGGGATGATAATTTGCCCTACGCGGAGTTCTCGTACAACAACAGTTACCAGGCCAGTTTGATGATGGCACCATTCGAGGCATTGTATGGAAGGAGATGCCGAACACCGTTAATACGGGATGAAGTTGGAAACCGACAGTTGTTTGGACCAGACTTGATCAAAGTGTCTGAGGAGAAGGTGAAGTTGATTCGAGATAGATTGAAGGTAGCTCAGTCCAGGCAGAAGAGTTATACGGACTCGAAGCGCAAGGAGATAGCCTATGAGATCGGAGACAGAGCGTACTTGAGAGTATCACCTCTACGAGAAGTTAAACCTTTCAGAGTTAAAGGAAAGCTAGCCCCGAGGTTTGTGGGACCTTACCGTGTTTTGGAATGCATGGGAGAGGTTGCCTATAAGTAGGAATTGCCTGAAGGATTGTCAGGAGTGCACGACGTGTTTCACGTTTCGCAGCTTAAGAAGTGCCACGCAGAGATGGCCGATATTCCGCTTAGAGAAATAGTACCCCTGGAAGCAATTCAGTTGGACAGTGATCTGACCTACGAGGAGACGCCTGTTAAGATTCTCGAATTTTCGAGCTGAGTCACCCGCAGTAAGGTTATCAAGTTTTGTAAAGTTCAGTGGAGTCACCACACCGAGGAAGAAGCCACCTGGGAACGAGAAGATGATTTACGCAAGGACCACCCACACATGTTCTCTAGCCAAGTCGAATCTCGAGGGCGAGATTCATTCTAAGGGGGGGTAGGTTTGTAACATCCCAAATTTCCAATTTGGAATGTTATACATAGATCATACTGCATTGCATGTTTCTTTGCACTTTAGTTCGTGGCGATCTACGAAATTCTAAGCAACTATGGGACCTACGGAGAGAGCTGGGAATTCTACCGTTTTGTATTTCAGTTTACTTGAATACCAGTACGAGGACAGTGTTGGTTTTAATTATTTTTCTCTCCTAAAAATATTTCTAAATACAATATATGAGCCGAGATAATATGACTTCTCCAAAATAACAGAAATATTGGAGGAAAAATGTTAAAATCACTTTTGGTATTTTTCAGGATTTATTTGCGATTTTATTTGCATAGGAAAAATGCGCGTTTTGGAAATTGCATTTAGGTCCGGGAAAAATGTTCACTTTGTCCTAAATATTATTGGAGGACGGTGAAAATTTATTTCGGGATTTTTGGAGTCCGTTTAATATTTCTTTCATTTGTTTTATTACGTCAGGACTCCTTTAGAAAAAAAAGGGGCGAACCAACTCCGGGCCGTAAGAGGATAGGACTCTGGCCTTTATATAGCGCCAGCCGCCGGCCCGCAAAAGCCGAGCCGCCCCACCGAACCATAGCCACGCCGCCGCCTCGAGCCCCACGCCGCGCCGCCGCCAGCCGCCGCCCGCGCCGCTCGCCGCCGCCTCCGAGCCGCCCGCCTCCACCGGACCCGCAGCCCGCCGCCGTTGGAGTAGCCGCCGGAGTTCGTCATCTTCGAGGTAGCCATCGGTTTTTCTTTTTAAACCGATCGGTTATTTTCGTAAAACCCTAGATTTGTTTTTTTTAGGTTTAGATCGGTTCGGTTTTCTTCGGTTTAGTTATTTAGCGGACGTTTGTCCGTACGTTCGTTTTAACGAACGATGTTCGTACGTTAGCCGCAGAGAGCGAACGTTCATTCGTTAGCCTGTTCATCAGTTTTCTTTTTCGGTGTATTTATCCGCGACTATTCCAATCGCGATTTCTGCCCTGATCTTGTTTTTCGTTTTTCTTTTCGCTCGAGAGTCGGAATCAGGTGATTCAAAATCCCAGATCTTCATCTCGATGCCCTCTTTCGGTTTAACGAACTTGAAAAAAGTTTTGGCTACTGTAAAATTTGACTTTAGACCAATTAGTAACCGGAGCTCGTTTCGTTCGCAGTTGGAGTTTCGTTGCTTCTTTCGATTTGATTCTTTTTGCAAACCGGAGTTCTTAAGTTGAACTTTTTGGTAAGATCTTATCTTTTGGAGTTTTGTTTGTGCATCTTTGCTTGTTTGCTCATGTATGCTATTGTTTGCTTGCGATAGAATAACCGGACTGTGAAGCGTGCTACTACGAGTCTCTAGGTTTTGCGAATCGTCAGCAAGGCAAGTAACACGTTGATCATACTCTTATTACCCAGCTTTTATGCATTAGGTCAAACCCTCACACATTGCATGAGTAGGATCTCTTAACTTGTGGGACTAGGAAGTAGATTTAGGTAAAACTTATTACCTGCATTATTTTCAAACCCTTGGAGTTACTTCTACGTTTCCTTAGGTTGCTATGCTATGCTCGTAGACGTGGTTTGGGTTTGAGTGAAATCCATGACAGATGTGAGTTGTTAATTAAGGATTCAACTTAAGGTGGCTACTTGAATACACATCTGGGTGGATTGGTTGTAGGGCACCTGGGGAATCCAGTGTTGTCCTAGGAAATCCCAGGGTTCCGTGTGATTTTTCCTATGGAATGCCACCCAGGCTCAAAGGGATCATAAAACTATTCATGCTAGAAACTTCCGTGTGCAGCCACATGCCAATATGGGCTCTAGCATAGTTGATTAAGTTGTGGGAAACCTTTCCGCGATGGGCAAGCAGATGTAGAGGGATTGTAGGTGTACCGACCTATCTATCCTGTTAAGGGGACCTCTTCGGAAAGACTGTGTCTCAGTCATCCGTTTCTCAAACACCATACAGTGCGAGAAACTAAACGGAAGCGATCGAGTCTTGTGGGAAAAGCGCACAAACCTCTCCAGAGTTTACAAACTGATCATGATTAGCCGTGTCCCCGGTTATGGACTTCTTGAGTATCTGGTACTTGAATTATTGGTTGATCTTATCACTCTATAATTTAATTTGTTGGGTTAATGATAACTTTAATTTGGGATTGAGTTGGAGGTACCTTCTCAATGATTTTCAACCATCATGATAGTTAAAATGAAATGTATTCCTTTGTTGTAGGGAAAAATTGGCTTTACGCATAAACTTTAACCTTAGAGCCTCCACCAGCCAAATATGCATATAGTATAGCCTTTATTCTGTTACTTGCATCTTCTGTGTTATCTTGCCAGCATATTCCATGTGCTGACCCATTTTCGGGCTGCAACATATTACGTTGCAGACTTTTCAGACGAGGAATAAGACGTGCTAGGTCGTTTGTCATGCACTTAGCTATGCCGTGGGAGTTGATGGACTCACTTATCTTCCAAGCCTTCCGCTGTTATTTTTTTAAATGGCCTTAAGCCATAGACTCTTGTAATAAGTTCTCATTGGAGACATTCGATGTAATAAGTGTATGATTGCCACTTTGTTATAAATCCTTCAAGTATTGTGTGTGTCAGCATTACCGATCCAGGGATGACACAGAACTTAGAGACTTCGGTCCATTCGAATCGTGGTCCCTGCAAAGATGGTATCAAAGCACACGCTAAATGTAGGACACGACCACTAAGACAGACCCTAGATCACTCTTCTCTACTCATTCTGACTTCTCTCCATTTTCTACTTCTTTAGGATGGTGGACCCAAGGAACAAGTTCACTCAACCGGATAAAGACACACCATTTGGATGACACTTGAAGGAAGTCACTAGGTACCTGAACATAGGAATACCAAGCTTTACCGGGACCTACACCGCCACTTTACCAGAAGAGGAGCGATGGAGCATTCAAGTTCAAATTCCCGGAAGAACCTTCGCACCATCCACTGAGCCAATGGAGTTTTCTTTTGATGCACCAACCTGGAGCCTAGGCAAGAGCATAGCCGCCCACATCACGATGGGAAGGATCGGAGAAGTCTACAAGCAGGAGCTGAAGGACACCATCTACCAGATTTGTGGATGCAAAGATGAGAGTTGGGATATGATCAGCACCCGGAAGGATAGGTCTATTGCCGCGTTCATCCAGGAGTTGAACCAGCACATTCGACGACAGGAGCACCAGATGTGCGCTGGGATGATAGAATTGAAGAAGGCACTAAACAGGAATTTGGAGCTAGAAGAAGAACTTAAGTCTACTCGTGACGGATACGAGGAGGAGATGTTGATACTAGTGGAGAAGAATGATGATTTTACAAGGAAGCTAGGAGTATTCATGGGAGATCCAGCACCAGGACATGAAGAAGAGGAAGAAGAACCCAAGGATATTCATCCCGAAGATTACATTATCATCGACGACACGGATTCAGAACCCGATGATAGTAAAGACGAAGACTATGAATATGAAGCTGGAGCTAACATCATGGTATCTTCCGCCGATCAATATTTTTAGATGACCACCCTGTGACTAGTAGTTTACCCCCACACAGTAGTATTTAGAGCACTCTTTGTAACGGTAGTTATATTTGTAAGATCTTGCTTGAAATTGATTGGTGTGAAATGATTGTGTTTGTCTCATGTGCATATGGGTAGTGATTTTTCCCTTATAACTCAATTCTGTTCTAATCTCTTCCCTCTAGACCCATCAGATGCCTCCAAGACGTGAGCCTGGATTTGAGTTTCCCCCTGAGCTCACCCAGTTGATCCAGCAGCAGAACACCTTGATGCAACTTCTTATCCAGAACACTCAGAACAACCAGAACAACAACAACCCTACACCACCACCACCCGTGGACAACCTAACACGTTTCTTAAGGTTGCAACCCTAGATTTGTTTTTTTAGGTTTAGATCGGTTCGGTTTTCTTCGGTTTAGTTATTTAGCGGACGTTCGTCCGTACGTTAGTTTTAACGAACGATGTTCGTACGTTAGCCGCAGACAGCGAACGTTCATTCGTTAGCCTGTTCGTCAGTTTTCTTTTTTGGTGTATTTATCCGCGACTATTCCAATCGCGATTTCTGCCCTGATCTTGTTTTTCGTTTTTCTTTTCGCTCGAGAGTCGGAATCTGGTGATTCAAAATCCCAGATCTTCATCTCGACGCCCTCTTTCGGTTTAACGAACTTGAAAGAAGTTTTGGCTACTGTAAAATTTGACTTTAGGCCAATTAGTAACCGGAGCTCGTTTCGTTCGCAGTTGGAGTTTCGTTGCTTCTTTCGATTTGATTCTTTTTGCAAACCGGAGTTCTTAAGTTGAACTTTCTGGTTAGATCTTATATTTTGGAGTTTTTTTGCATCTTTGCTTGTTTGCTTATGTATGCTATTGTTTGCTTGTGATAGAATACGCGGACTGTGAAGCGTGCTACTGCGAGTCTCTAGGTTTTGTGAATCGTCAGCAAGGCAAGTAACACTTTGATCATACTGTTATTACCCAGCTTTTATGCATTAGATCAAACCCTCACACATTGCATTAGTAGGATCTCTTAACTTGTGGGACTGGGAAGTAGATTGTGGTAGAATCTATTACCTGCATTATTTTCATACCCTTGGGATTTAATTCTATGTTTGCTTAGGTTGTTATGCTATGCTCGTGGACGTGGTTTGGGTTTCAGTGAAATCCATGACAGATGTGAGTTGTTAATTAAGGATTCAACTTAAGGTGGCTACTTGAATACACATCTGGGTGGATTGGTTGCAGGGCACCTGGGGAATCCAGTGTTGTCCTCGGAAATCCCGGGGTTCCGTGTGATTTTTCCTAAGGAATGCCACCCAGGCTCAAAGGGATCATAAAACTATTCATGCTAGAAACTTCCGTGTGCAGCCACATGCCAATATGGGCTCTATCGTAGTTGAGCAAGTTGTGGGAAAGCTTTCCATGATGGGCTAGGAGATGTAGAGGGATTGTAGGTGTACCGGCCTATCTATCCGGTTAAGGGGACCTCTTCGGAAAGACAGTGTCTCGGTCATCCGTTTCTCAAACACCATGCAGTGCGAGAAACTAAACGGAGGCGATCGAGTCTTGTGGGAAAAGTGCACAAACCTCTGTAGACTGTACAAACTGATTATGATTAGCCGTGTCCCTGGTTATGGACATCTTGAGTATCTAGTACTTGAATTATTGGTTGATCTCATCACTCTATAATTTAATTTGTTGGGTTAATGATAACTTTAATTTGCGATTGAGTTGGAGGTACCTTCTCAATGATTTTCAACCATCATCATAGTTAAAATAAAATTTATTCCTTTGTTGTAGGGAAAAATTGGCTTTACGCAGAAACTTTAACCTTAGAGCCTTCACCAGCCAAATATGCATATAGTATAGCCTTTATTCTGTTACTTGCATCTTCTGTGTTATCTTGCGAGCATATTCCATGTGCTGACCCGTTTACGGGCTGCAACATATTACGTTGCAGACTTTTCAGACGAGGAATAAGACGTGCTAGGTCGTTTTTCATGCACTCCGCTATGTCGTTGGAGATGATGGACTCACTTATCTTCCAGGCCTTCCGCTGTTATTTTGTTAGATGCCCTTAAGCCATAGACTTTTGTAATAAGTTCTCATTGGAGACATTCGATGTAATAAGTGTGTGATTGCCACTCTCTTATAAATCCTTCAAGTAATGTGTGTGTCAGCATTACCGATCCAGGGATGACACAGAACAAAGAGACTTCGGTCCACTCGGATTGTGGTCGCTACAGTCGACGTCCACCTGGTCCATCAAGGGAGAGCCTAGAAACCAGAAAGGATGACGAGGCGAGGCCAAGACCAAAGGTTCAAAACAAAGAAAAGAAAGAACACCACATGGCAGAGATGACTGGGGACGGGAAGCATTAGACTTACCCGTGCCAGGCCGAGGAGAAGAAGTTCCCTCCCTGCCAACCTCTTTTGTCGGGACAGAGCCACCAGCGCCTGCGCTTACCCCCTCTTCCTCCATGCGCATGGGCTCGGCGGTGGATGCCCTTGCCGGTAGCACCCCTCTGGGTGGCGTGGTTGACTGGGAAGGCATGTCCGAGGCAGCCCCAAGCTGATCCTCCGGTTGCTGCTCTCCTCCTGCGAACCCAGCAAGGTCGGCACCAAGGATAGAGACCCCAACGTCTGTCAGTGGGGAGTGAAGAATGGACTCACGCTGGGGGCTGGAATGGGGGCTGCGCTGAGGGTTGTTATCTGGGCTGATTAACACCAACGCCGGCATGCTCGGAGTGCTCGTCGGGGCTCGTTGCACGTTGAGGCTTTGGCCCTCTTCGCCGCCCTCTGAACCAGCATCTCCATGTGGCTGTAAAAATAAAATCAAGTCAGGGAAGGACAGTGCAGGCGTAGGGTCAAGAGATGGTGAGGGGAAAAATGCTTACTCGTCCACCTCCTCCTCTGGCCTCCTCTTCTTCTTCGGGGTAAAGGACCAGAGATCGAAGTCGGCCTCCGGGGCGGCATCGACAACAGGAGGAGAAGGGGATGCGGTCCTGGGATGCCTGGATGAGTAAGCAGCGGCGGCCGCGGCCTTCTTCGCTGTCGCGGCCCTCGTCTGGTGTGCAGGCGGCACCTGGGCCTGCTGCCGCTGCGTGGTCTTGTCGGTCTATACTGGCTCACCGAAGCCAGCGCGCCGCAGGACGTGCTTCTTCCTTGGGGCTGGGGACTCATCCGCATCACTCTCCTCCTTGGCCGATTCCTCTACTACTTCTTCAACAGGGGGAGTCCCAGCGCCGCCGCTACTGGAATTCCCGATGGACCCGGCCCACATGGCGAACTTTTTCTCCTCTGCGTCCGCATCGGCCTCGTCCTCCACGGTGCCGAGGCTGCCAGCCTCCTTGGCAAGTGCTGCCTCCTCCGCCCTGGCGGCGATGTAAGCAAACTCTTCCTTGATGGTGGGGCGGATAAGCTGCGGCTCATCACAGAAGTACTTCTCTAACAAGTTGTCAAAGAATGCCTGCATCAGCCCCGAGAGATCAGGCAAAGGTTTCCATATCGATGCAACAAGACCAAGGACCATCAGGGCTGCAGAATGAAGGTCATCATGGAGCCAGGCGCGACATCACCACCAGAGCCTTTGGCAGGCACGGACTACTTTTGTCATGATAACTTGTACTAGTTGTTCCCCTTCAAATTTGGCCGTTGTGGGATCCCTTCCCGCCGATATTTGGGAAGAGGACCAAGGCTACTATTAATAGGACCTAGCCACCACCATAAGGGGGGCATCTGATAGAAGGCTGGCATGTGATAGATAGCTCTCCTAGTAGAAGAGAGGGAGGATCATCAGATCTGACCTAAGACACCACAAGCCTAGTAGAAGATAGCTCGCCTAGTAGAAGAGAGGGAACCAAGAACACCTCTTTTCCGGAGGTTGTTCGTCCCTTGTACTAGTTCATCCTCAGCCATACAAGGCAATCTACGATACACACTGGAGTAGGGTATTACTCCAAAGGGTGGCCCGAACCAGTATAATCCTCTGTGTCCCTTGTTCTTTGAGTTCATCGAGGTAGGCTGTGGAATCGTATGGCGAGCACACTGGGGAGAGAATGTTCTTCATGCTCACCCCAGAGTTTGAACCTCTCAAGGGTTTGCAGGACCCGAAATTCGACAGCGGTAGATACACCATGGCCCGGTGTACTAAGACGCCCGTTTGGTGCCTCGGGAACCCTGCACACATCACTTGGGGCCCTAGTGGAAACCTTAGCCAGACTTCCTTGCGGATGGAACTCAAACAGGCGATAAACCTGGACTATAGTCTTGTGTGGTTAGTCATATCATGGACGACACCTTTGTTGGGCTTCCGCTTGAAGGTTGTCGAGTACATGTCGTGTAAATGGCGATAAGTGGTGAGTGCGTGTGTGAAGAAGTACACCCCTGCAGGATTAATGATCTATTCAAATAGACGCGTCCGTGGCTATGGAGTACTTGGAGCGCTTAAATTGTTCATAGACAAGTGGAAGTGGATACTCTAAAATGCACAAGATAAGCATGAGTGCTATGGATGGCCTTCTCGTACGGAGACGGGAGCTGATCCATAGTGGTGTATTGATATGGTGAATATGTGGACTCGTGTGGCCACCTCAAAAGAGTTACCAGCAGTCATAGTACAGGACAGCCATCGAGGCAAAGCTGGCTTGCTGAAGTTAAGCCAAACAACCCCCTTTTTTGACGCTGATGCATATGTAGCTAGTTCTGATGTAAGTCTGGATAAGTACATTTGTTCTCATGTTTGCTTAAATTATGTTTTTGAAGAGAGACTTCAGTCTCACTAGTGGTTCCACGTGGACTTCAACATTTAGCTTGTTACCTCAGCTACAATCTTGTTTTCTATGGAGGGTCTTGTAACGACCAAACCTCTAAGGATTTGAGTCTCTGTGCTTACCGTGCTAGTCCCTGGATCGAACTCTCTAGCACACACAGTATAGATGAATACCAGAATACAAGTGCATCATTTATTACAACGTATGATCCAGAGTATATAAAATAAAACAATCTGCATAGCTCATGGCTAGCTATTATTCAATCACACAGCGAAAGTAGCAGAAAATAACGATGAGTCCCATCATAGCCCAACTGGCGATGCTGAGTGCAGACTCGCGACCCTAACGGTACCTTACTCCTCGTCTGAAAATCCTGCAACATGAGACGTTGCAGCCGTATAGGTCAATACATTGAATGTATTGGCAAGTTACACAGGAGAAGTAATAAAGCAGACCTACATGTATATGCATAGAGCAACAAAGGAAGGCTTGGGGGTTTATTTTGCAGAAAGCTGATTTTGTCCTCATAACTACCTAATAGTCAATTTTTCATTTAGTTCCTTTAAATACTACAATTAAATACACAAGGTTGAGTTGGCAAAATCAACTCCAACCTACCCATTTATTAAGTTGCCCACAAATATTATTAAGTGTCACATCTGTCAAGATCATCCAACAACTGTAATGGCATAGTCGCTCAAAATTACCCATAACCGGGGGCACGGCTAATCATGATTAGTTTTATTACTCTGCAGAGTTTTGCACACTTTACCCACTAGACTCAACCCGAAGATTGAGACGAAGCCTTTCAGAAGTAGTCACCTCCACCCCCGGCAGCCGGTACACCTATCCATATCTACATCTGCTAGCATACCTGGGCGAGGATCCCACAACCTACTCAACTAAGCCAGAGCCCATATAGCTAGTGGTCGCGCATGGAAGCTACTAGTCATTAAGTCTGTCTGATCTTTTTGAGCCTGGGCGGCCGTCCACTTACATTCAGAGGGTATAAACCATGATGTTCTTAAGACCACCCATCAATACCACTTCCGCCCAGAGGTGAGTTAAGTCCTGAATTACTACTCAGTTGTTAAATTTTAATAATCCTCACATAAGCTCAATTTATACAGGAACCATCCCCGTCTACAAGCATAGCAAAACTATACCTACCACGATTTGCAAAAGACGGGAGATAATTCAATAATATAGCTCAATTTATAACAATCCTATAATGCATAAGTTTATAGTGTGTCATAACCTACAATGCATAGGAAAACAATAGGTAAAGGATGATCAACATGTAACTTGCCTTGGTTCTGGTTCAAAAGGTCACACTCCTGACAATAGCTCACGTCGCACTCCGGACAATCTACACGTTTCACACAATATAACAAATCAATCACCGAAACTCCAAAGCAACCAAAATAAAGCAAACAGCAAGAAAATCATTTTAAAACTCAAAAACAGCAGCAAACAACATGTACAGATCATCTATATTGCACTACGGTCACAATGCAAAAAGAATCGCTGGATTCCGATAAACGATTTAAAAGATATGGCCTCCGGAAGTTTTAATTCAAATTCAAACGAATTCAAATTTGAATTGTGCAAACATGTGTGAAATTGGTACTGTGATGAAGGGATGATTTTTGTGAGTGCATAGGAAAAAGAATCACCTAATTTGGAGTTACAGAATAAAAACTACAGCTATTTGAAGTTTTGAGGAAAAACTGAAAAAGACAAAAAGAAAAACAACAGAAATCGCCAGGAACTCCTGTAGACGCCTGTAGCGAACTGCCAAGTGTCAGTTCGTGGTTGGCCCAGGTTTTCTTTTTCTTTTTCTTGTTTTTTTCCTCACCACGCGACAAACGGAGGCGGCGGCGGCTCGGACGTCGGCGGCGGGGCTCCTCCGGTGGGTTTCCGGTGAGGCAGAAGAGGCGGGCGGCTGCGGCGTGGAGTGGCGGAGGTAGTGGTGGAGTCGGACGGCGGCGGGGTGGGCTGTAGCGTCGGCGGCGAGTTCGTGAACTCCGGCGGCGGCGGACGTCGGCGGCAGCAGTCCTCCGATGATCTCCTGCCCACGAGACCTTGTCAAATCGAAGCGCAGACGAGAGGGAGTTCTAGGGGAACCAGCGGGGTGGCCCGGCGTGTCCTTACGGCGGCGGAAACGGCGACGAACGGCGGCGGTCAGTGGGTTCCGCGGCGAGATCCGTTTGCTTGAGGCGTCGCGTGCGAAGGAGGAAAAACGATGGGGAGGGCTGCGGTAGAGAGCCCTAGGGCTTAGCTTGCGCCTGGCGTCTCCAGGGTGCAAGGGATCAACTAGAGCGCCGAGTCGATCCGGCTCAGCCTCGGCGTCGCGCCGTGCGCTCCAGTCCGGTCGGAGGTGGAAGAAGTGGCGCGGGGTCCACGGGTCAGCGAGATGGGAGAGCGGGTCGGGTGCGGGTCGGGTGCGGGCGTGCGATGCGCACCGCTTCGCGTGGGGGGTGGCTCGGGCTGGGCCGCGGCTGGTGCGGCTGGGCCGGCTGGCTGGCTGCTCTGCCCTGCTGGCTCGCTTCTCCTTCTTTTTTTTAAACCAGCAGCAAAACAAAATAAATAAAATACAACACATACTATAAAATCTAAATAAAAATACCTAGACAACCAGTAAAAATAGCCCTACAGCTATAAACTACTGGAACACTAGTTCCAACACTAATGGAATTTTGTAAAATGATTTTGATGCATTTGGTCACTCAAACAACATATAAAACTACAATTAAAATATTTTCAAGATTGTAAAAATTACCAGAACATATCAAATCAACTGGAAACATTATTCTGGACATTATGAACATTTTTAAAAACAGGGGAGAAGTCATGTTATCTCCACTCCAATTAAATTGCCTTTAGTTGCATAATGAAAAGAATATTGTAGAAAGACAAATAATGCAATAAAAATATGATATGCAAGTGAATGATCTATTAACATCCAAATTAGAAAAATTGGGATGTTACAAACCTACCCCCCTTAAGATGAATCTCGCCCTCGAGATTCGGGCTGGCTAGGAAATAGGTGTGGGTGCTCCTGCCTGAGATCTTCCTCTCGTTCCCAGGTAGCTTCTTCCTCTATATGATGATCCCACTGAACCTTGCATAACTTAATCGTCTTGGTGCGAGTAACCCTCTCTGCTATCTCCAGAATCTTAACAGGTTTCTCCTCATATGTCAAATCACTCTCCAACTGAATTGCATCAAGTGGCACTGTGTCCCTCAATGGAACATCCATCATCTCTGCGTGGCACTTCTTCAACTTAGATACATGAAACACATTATGAACTCCAGACAAAGATTCTGGCAACTCCAGCTGATAAGCTACCTCTCCTCTACGCTCCAAGATCCTGTAAGGCCCCACCAAACGTGGTGCTAACTTACCCTTAATGCCAAACCTCTTAATTCCACGAAGTGGTGAAACTCGAAGATATGCACGGTCTCCTACCTCATATGTCACCTCTTTGCGCTTTGCATCTGCATAACTCTTCTGTCTGGATTGTGCTATCTTCAACCTGTCACGAATCAGCTTGACCTTCTCCTCAGCATCTCTAATCAAGTCTGGTCCAAAGAACTGTCGCTCTCCAACCTCATCCCACATCAACGGTGTCCTGCACTTCCTGCCATACAATACCTCAAACGGTGCCATCTTCAGACTAGCCTGATAACTGTTATTATATGAGAACTCTGCATAAGGTAAATTATCATCCCAACTGGACCCATAGTCCAAAACACAAGCTCTCAACATATCCTCCAAAATCTGATTTACCCTCTCTGTCTGCCCATCAGTCTGTGGATGGAAAGCTGTACTGAACTCCAGCCTGGTGCCCAAGGATTCATGCAACTGACGCCAAAATTTAGAGGTGAATTGAGTACCTCTATCAGACACTACCTTCCTTGGAACTCCATGCAGACAGACAATTTTAGACATATAAACTTTAGCTAGCTGAGCACTGGTATAAGTAGTCTTTACCGGAATGAAGTGAGCAACTTTAGTCAAGCGATCAACAATTACCCAAATAGAATCATAACCTGACCGAGTCCTGGGTAATCCTGTAATGAAATCCATACCAATCTGATCCCATTTCCACTCAGGTATAGGCAATGGCTGTAATAAACCTGCTGGCCTCTGATGTTCTGCTTTAACTCTCTGGCACACATCACATGTAGCAATATATCCAGCAATCTCCCTCTTCAGGCTAGGCCACCAAAATCTTTCCCTCAAGTCCAAATACATCTTAGTATTACCTGGGTGAATAGAATAAGGTGAATCATGTGCCTCCTGAAGAATCAACTTCCTGATGTCTGCATCTTGCGGTACACAAACCCGCTTCTCAAACCATATGGTCCCATGTTCATCCTCATGGAAACCTTCTGCCTTACCTTTAGTCATATTCTCTTTTATTGCAGCAATCTCTTTATCACCCTTTTGAGCTTCCCTGATCCTGTCAAGCAAAGTAGGCTTTACCTCAAGTGTTGCCAAATATCCCTTAGGAACCATCTCCAACCTGAGATCCCTGAACTGATCACATAACTCTTGTGGCATAACATTAATATCAACTGCATTAACATGGCTCCTACGACTCAATGCATCAGCAACAACATTAGCCTTACCAGGATGATATTACACATTCAAATCATAATCCTTAATAAGCTCCAACCATCTCCTCTGCCTGAGGTTCAAATCTTTCTGAGTAAAAATATACTTCAAGCTCTTATGATCAGTAGATATATCACAATGATTACCAATAAGATATTGCCTCCAAGTTTTCAATGCATGCACAACTGAGGCTAACTCCAAATCATGTGTAGGATAATTATGCTCATGATTCTTAAGCTGACGTGAAGCATATGAAACAACTTTACCTTCCTGCATCAGAACACTCCCAAGTCCCTGACGAGAAGCATCACAATATACCTGGAAGTCCTTATGTATATCAGGCAGAATCAAGACTGGTGCTGTAACCAAACGCTGCTTCAATTCCTGAAAGCTGGCTTCACATTCATCAGTCCAAGCAAACTTCTTCTCCTTCTTTAACAATTCAGTCATAGGCTTTGCAATTTTAGAGAAGTTCTCAATAAACCTCCTATAATAACCTGCAAGGCCCAAAAAGCTGCGAATCTCCCCAACTGTTGTGGGTGCCTCCCACTCTGTAACTGTAGCAACCTTAGATGGATCAACTACAACTCCATTACCTGACACAACATGTCCAAGGAATGCTACCTCATCCAGCCAAAATTCACATTTGCTGAACTTGGCATACAACTGATGTTCCCTCAGCTTCTCCATCACCAAGCGCAGATGTTCCTCATGCTCTTGCTTATTCTTGGAGAACACCAATATATCATCAATGAAAACAACCACAAATTTATCCAGGTACTCCATAAACACCTTGTTCATCATATTCATGAAGTATGCAGGAGCGTTAGTCAATCCAAATGACATAACAGTATATTCATACAACCCATACCTCGTAGTAAAAGCAGTCTTTGGAATATCTTGCTCACGAATCTTTAATTGATGATAACCAGAACGAAGATCAATCTTAGAAAACACAGTAGCTCCCTCCAACTGGTCAAACAAATCATTTATCATAGGCAAGGGATACTTATTCTTAATGGTTACCTCATTCAGAGAACGATAATCAACACACATCCTCAAGGTACCATCTTTCTTCTCCACAAACAAAACTGGAGCTCCCCAAGGTGATGAACTTGGACGAATAAATCCTTGTTCCTGCAATTCCCTTATCTGCTTCTTCAATTCCTCCAACTCCTGAGGAGGCATTCTATACGGTCTCTTTGCAATAGGTCCAGTGCCTGGTATTAAATCAATAAGAAACTCAATATCTCTGTCTGGTGGCATACCAGGCAACTCCTCTGGAAACACATCTGGGTAGTCCCTCACAACTGGCACATCTTCCAGACTACCCCCCTTAAGAGAGTTCACTTGCACCTGATTATGCTTATACTTACATACGTATCTGATCCTCTTACCTCCTGGTGCACTGAGAGTAATAGATCGACTGGCACAATCAATGAGACCTTTATATTTAGTCAACCAGTCCATACCCAAAATAACATCAATACCTTGTGACTTCAATATAACCAAATCTGTGGGAAAAACATGCTTCCCAATGGACAAAGGCATCTGAAAACATCCCAAACTTGCTGCCATCTCAGCCCCCGGAGAACTTACTAGAATAGGTGTCTTAAGTGCTACGGTAGGCAACTTATGTTTATCCACAAATACCCGTGAGATGAATGAATGCGATGCACCAGAATCAAAAAGAACAAGTGCGGGTACCGAATTAATCAAGAACTTACCAATCACGACATCAGGTTCATCATAAACCTCCTCCACATTAACATGGTTAACATGACCCTTTTGGAAGGGGTTTGGCTTGCTGACTCCAGAATTTCCATTACCATTCTTGCTCTCTGGGCAAGCGTTGGAGTAGTGGCCCATCTGTCTACACTTATAGCACTGAACCTGGCTAATGTCCCTCTGCACAGGCACACTCTGGTGGTTCTGGTTATTACTCCCTCCATTACCATTACCATTACCATTACCTTTGACATTGCCATTGTTACCCTTGTGCCCATTGTGATTATGATGGCCATTATGGTTGTGGCCATTCCCTCCATGATGATTATGTCCATTACCTCCATGATGATGATGATGACCATTACCTCCATTACCCTGATATGAAGTGCGTGGCTTCTGTTGTGGTCCTGAATTATACCTGTTATTGTTGTTGTACTTCCTCTTGCGATTCTCTATGGCCTGATGCTTCCCCTCTAGCATAATAGCCATATCAATCAGCTGCTGACAATTATCAAAAGTGGCCACTGTCAACTGAAGGCTCAACTCATCATTTAGGCCCTCCAAGAATTTCTCCTGCCTAGCTGCATCAGTGTTAACATCATTAGGAGCATAGCGTGCAAGATTATTAAATTCATCCACATACGCATTAACTATGCGTCCTCCCTGACGCAAACTGCGAAACTCCTTCTTTTTCAGACTCATAGCACCAGCAGACACATGTGCAGCACGAAAAGCAGTCTGAAACTGAGTCCAAGTGATACCAGCAATGGGATAAGAGACCAAGTAGTTGTCCCACCAAGCTGCGGCAGGACCCTCCAACAAATGTGCGGCAAACCTCACCCTTTCTGCATCTGTGCATCCAACTGTCTCCAGGTTCTTATTGACTCCACGGAGCCAATCATCAGCCACAATAGGTTCAGGGGAACTGGAGAACCTCTGAGGATTCAACCTCAGGAACCTGGTAAGCATATCCACGGGTGGCGGGTTGTTGTTGTTGTTGTTGTTCTGGTTCTGCACAAGCAACTGGATCAACTGCGTCTGCCCCTGAAGCAACTGCTGCATGTATGGCGGGATGTCATTGCCATTGTTCTCTCCTCCTGCAGCATTGCGCCTATTCTCACGCCTCGGCGGCATCTGGTGGGCAAGCATAGAAGAGTTTTAGATATAATAGGGCCAAAGCTATAGATATAAATATATTCTACCCATATGCATATATGATCAAGGCAATAAAACACAACAACGAATAACACAAACAAACAAACAAACAAACAAACAAACAAACAAACAAACAATCACAATAATATAGTAGTATATATATATAGATGCATATATAGTCAAATAATTTAACGAGATAAAATTTAACAAGCAAGCTACCAATCAAGCAAACAATCTAGTATCTTCATACCACGAAAGTGGACATAATCAGATACGCTAACACGATAACGGTGCAAAATAAAACAAGCATATATGGTGGTCTCAGCACTAGTTCCTACTTAACTGTTCATGATACTTGAGGGGATGAACTAATAAACAGTAAGAAGTATAAGTAGTTTATAAAATAATTTTCACTCCTATGGCTTCTCTAATCCATTTTCTAGGGTCACGTCCTACAGTCAACACACTGCTCTGATACCATCTGTAACGACCAAACCTCGAAGGATTTGAGTCTTTGTGCTTACCGTGCTAGTCCCTGGATCGAACTCGCTAGCACACACAGTATAGATGAATACCAGAATACAAGTGCATCATTTATTACAACGTATGATCGAGAGTATATAAAATAAAACAATCTGCATAGCTCATGGCTAGCTATTATTCAATCACACAGCGGAAAGTAGCAGAAAATAACGATGAGTCCCATCATAGCCCAACTGGCGATGCTGAGTGCAGAATCGCGACCCTAACGGTACCTTACTCCTCGTCTGAAAATCCTGCAACATGAGACGTTGCAGCCGTATAGGTCAATACATTGAATGTATTGGCAAGTTACACAGGAGAAGTAATAAAGCAGACCTACATGTATATGCATAGAACAACAAAGGAAGGCTTGGGGGTTTATTTTGCAGAAAGCTGATTTTGTCCTCATAACTACCTAATAGTCAATTTTTCATTTAGTTCCTTTAAATACTACAATTAAATACACAAGGTTGAGTTGGCAAAATCAACTCCAACCTACCCATTTATTAAGTTGCCCACAAATATTATTAAGTGTCACATCTATCAAGATCATCCAACAACTGTAATGGCATAGTCGCTCAAAATTAACCATAACCGGGGGCACGGCTAATCATGATTAGTTTTATTACTCTGCAGAGTTTTGCACACTTTACCCACTAGACTCAACCCGAAGATTGAGACGAAGCCTTTCAGAAGTAGTCACCTCCACCCCCGGCAGTCTGTACACCTATCCATATCTACATCTGCTAGCATACCTGGGCGAGGATCCCACAACCTACTCAACTAAGCCAGAGCCCATATAGCTAGTGGTCGCGCATGGAAGCTACTAGTCATTAAGTCTGTCTGATCTTTTTGAGCCTGGGCGGCCGTCCACTTACATTCAGAGGGTATAAACCATGATGTTCTTAAGACCACCCATCAATACCACTTCCGCCCAGAGGTGAGTTAAGTCCTGAATTACTACTTAGTTGTTAAATTTTAATAATCCTCACATAAGCTCAATTTATACAGGAACCATCCCCGTCTACAAGCATAGCAAAACTATACCTAACACGATTTGCAAAATACGGGAGATAATTCAATAATATAGCTCAATTTATAACAATCCTATAACGCATAAGTTTATAGTGTGTCATAACCTACAATGCATAGGAAAACAATAGGTAAAGGATGATCAACATGTAACTTGCCTTGGTTCTGGTTCAAAAGGTCACACTCCTGACAATAGCTCGCGTCGCACTCCGGACAATCTACACGTTTCACACAATATAACAAATCAATCACCAAAACTCCAAAGAAACCAAAATAAAACAAACAGCAAGAAAATCATTTCAAAACTCAAAAACAGCAGCAAACAACATGTACAGATCATCTATATTGCACTACGGTCACAATGCAAAAAGAATCGCTGGATTCCGATAAACGGTTTAAAAGATATGGCCTCCGGAAGTTTTAATTCAAATTCAAACGAATTAAAATTTGAATTGTGCAAACATGTGTGAAATTGGTACTGTGATGAAGGGATGATTTTTGTGAGTGCATAGGAAAAAGAATCACCTAATTTGGAGTTACAGAATAAAAACTACAGCTATTTGAAGTTTTGAGGAAAAACTGAAAAAGACAAAAAGAAAAACAACAGAAATCGCCTGGAACTCCTGTAGACGCCTATAGCGAACTGCCAAGTGTCAGTTCGTGGTTGGCCCAGGTTTTCTTTTTCTTTTTCTTTTTTTTCCTCACCACGCGACAAACGGCGGCGGCGGCGGCTCGGACGTCGGCGGCGGGGCTCCTCCGGTGGGTTTCCGGTGAGGCAGAAGAGGCGGGCGGCTGCGGCGTGGAGTGGCGGAGGTAGTGGTGGAGTCGGACGGCGGCGGGGTGGGCTGTAGCGTCGGCGGCGAGTTCGTGAACTCCGGCGGCGGCGGACGTCGGCGGCGGCAGTCCTCCGATGATCTCCTGCCCACGAGACCTTGTCAAATCGAAGCGCAGACGAGAGGGAGTTCTAGGGGAACCAGCGGGGTGGCCCGGCGTGTCCTTACGGCGGCGGAAACGGCGACGAACGGCGGCGGTCAGTGGGTTCCGCGGCGAGATCCGTTTGCTTGAGGCGTCGCGTGCGAAGGAGGAAAAACGATGGGGAGGGCTGCGGTAGAGAGCCCTAGGGCTTAGCTTGCGCCTGGCGTCTCCAGGGTGCAAGGGATCAACTAGAGCGCCGAGTCGATCCAGCTCAGCCTCGGTGTCGCGCCGTGCGCTCCAGTCCGGTCAGAGGTGGAAGAAGTGGCGCGGGGTCCACGGGTCAGCGAGATGGGAGAGCGGGTCGGGTGCGGGCGTGCGATGCGCACCGCTTCGCGTGGGGGGTGGCTCGGGCTGGGCCGCGGCTGGTGCGGCTGGGCCGGCTGGCTGGCTGCTCTGCCCTGCTGGCTCGCTTCTCCTTCTTTTTTTTAAACCAGCAGCAAAACAAAATAAATAAAATACAACACATACTATAAAATCTAAATAAAAATACCTAGACAACCAGTAAAAATAGCCCTACAGCTATAAACTACTGGAACACTAGTTCCAACACTAATGCAATTTTGTAAAATGATTTTGATGCATTTGGTCACTCAAACAACATATAAAACTACAATTAAAATATTTTCAAGATTGTAAAAATTACCAGAACATATCAAATCAACTGGAAACATTATTCTGGACATTATGAACATTTTTAAAAACAGGGGAGAAGTCATGTTATCTCCACTCCAATTAAATTGCCTTTAGTTGCATAATGAAAAGAATATTGTAGAAAGACAAATAATGCAATAAAAATATGATATGCAAGTGAATGATCTATTAACATCCAAATTAGAAAAATTGGGAAGTTACAGGTCTTGTAGATAGTCAGGTTTTATAGCCTTCTTCCTTTTCAAATGTCTGTACCCATACATGTTTATGCTTCCGTTGTTTGTATGACTTTGTATTTTGGGTGATGAGACCCACTTATTGTAATAAATGCTATGATGGCTCTTCTGGGCCTTTATCTATATGAGATGTTGAGTTATGTTGTGATGCCATGTTGTATCTATACATATCATGCATGTTATGTCTACGTGTAACGTGTATTGGTATGTGTGGTATCCAACACCGTGTTGTTTATCCTTGGTAGCCTATCTTATGTGGAAATGCCTCCTAGTGCTTCCACTGAGTCCTCTTAGCTTGCTACAGCCCGGCAACGGTCGCTGCTGACTCACACGTGCATTGATGGGTCATGTATGCATGTCCCAATAGTTTAGCGCCGCTTTAGGTTTATGACAAGTCATGTCGGCCCGGGTTCTCTGTCATATGGATGCTAGCGACACTATCATATACGTGAGCCAAAAGGCGCAAATGGTCCCGGGCCAGGTAAGGTGGCACCCTGGGGTTACCGTGCATGAGGCCGCAAAGTAATATGATGTGTTACATGCTAGATCGGTGTGACTTAGGATCGGGGTCCTGAAAGCTTTGGTATCAGAGCATGACTACCTATAGGATTACCAAGACGAACTGGTGGAAGTCATGTCTAGAATTTTTTTAGTTATATAAGGGAATTGATTGTGGAAGGGAACATAAGTCTCTTTTTACTCCTTTACCTTATGCCCTTCTGATCTGAATCACCCTCTTCATTTGTACGGGGATTAAGAACTAGGCTTGTCATATATCTATCAGGATCACGTTAATGGTGGATTCAACTCTCAATTCCATTTCAAGTACTTCAGTGAGTTAAATAGTTTGTCTTAGAACCTTGATATTATGATGTTGAATAGTTAGGCCACCTTTTTTGCATGAATTTCAAAATATTTTTGAGCATTTACGTTTGTTATGTTGCCAGAGTTACCCAGGTTTCTAAACAATCTAATGCATTTGCAAATTCTTCCTTCCTGCTCCCAATATCCTCGAGGGCCAGACTAACCACACTAATCGGTGTGCTGAGCTACTCCGTTGCCTCGACATATATGCTGAAGATATTATTATGGCCCTAGGTGTCTTAGAGAATCACCTAGTAATCTAGCAATGTTTTATATTCCCAGAGTGATGATTCTGGCCACCATTGTCGAAAGCATCTTGTGATGTTATTTAGTTGGTAGGTATTCTAATACTGGGTTTTTGAACCCAATATCCACTCTAGTTACCACATGTTGATAGTGTTTTCTCGTTCCTTTAGGATATTGGTAACCTTGTGATAGTCCTCGAGGTCTATGGTGTATCATATTTCCAACACCATGAACCATCCTTGGTAGAAGTTCTTTTGAACCAAAAGATCACAACCATAGTGCTCTTGATGAGTTCTCCATTCTATAATTGTGACTCTACCAATCCTACCTGCCAGCATGGGATATCCAGAAGAACTATGCCGAGCCTTGCTCGACATGCTTATCCATGCATCCGCAACCCAGAAAACCATATGTTCCTTTGAGTTATCCATCATTAGTCACATTCTGATCTAAGTGTATCAATTGATAGCCGGGAGTAGTTGTGCATTCCTGTTATCGATGCCTATTATTCTTGTGATTTGTCGAGCCATTCTATTTCAGAATGTCTAGGAGAAACAAACTCCAGTACCTTATCCATATCTAGGATTGGGTCGAAGTAGTTGTACTCCGCAGATGAAGAATGCCAATCTAACTTCTAATATTTTCTACCTTGGAGTATTACCATCTTTATGTCAAGAATGTCATGGGAATTCCACAACCTCCTACTAACCCTTGATATAGTGATACTTCTCGCCATCATTATTCATTCCTTGGTTTTTCGTGTTATTGTAACTGGAACGCCACTAAGTGAACCGTGATGTGTGAAATCAATACTCCTAACAATCGTGTTGCTTGGTAGTTATTGGATGATAATTTCATTCTTAGCATGTTTGTTAATGAATCATCATTCTATGATTGATCGTGCTACCTAGTCCATATGTCCGGTGCACACTTCGATCAATGAGTTAGGATTGTGCCAATCCATTTCTTACATGGTCACATCGTCTTGCCCTGAAAAGCAAGGTTGATCTCGAGCTTAGTAACATAGCGGTGGTTCATGATTTTCCAGATATCTTCTCGGAAGTATTACCAGGTTGTCCCCTAACCGTTATGTTGAGTTCGTGGTCAAGTTGGGTGTCTTATAAACCACCACTTCTCCAAGAATCTGTGTTGGATGTCCCTGGGGTAGTTGGTTGAGCTAAACAACAACTTGGAGAGTTGGAAGATAAAAGCTTTACCTAACTTAGTTCATTCTTAAGAGATATCTTTGTGTGTGTGTGTGTGTGTGTGTGTGTGTGTGTGTTGAAGAATCATAATATCTTCATCGATAGATCCTCATGATCAATTGTTGGATCTATTCTCTTGTCCAAATTTTGATTTGGGTATGGCCTATTGTCAAATCATAATCAGAACCAAGGATTGTCATAATATTGTTTTTCTCATGGGTGTTTCTTCGAGCATGCACCATTATATCTTATGGTATGACCAATGCTATCACCTGCTCACCTAATTGTGGTATTCCATCTATATGGAAGCCTGGCCGAATTGTTGTTGAGACCATCAGCAACATTTTTATCTTCTTCATGATTCGTGCTGAACATTAAGCTAGTGTTGGAAACTTCTGTAAGCATTTACTTCATGTTCCATTCATGAGGTATATGTTTGGATGAGATAAGTGACTTCCCCAAATTTATGTGTAATTGATGTAAGTCGCCACCGTGAATTTAAGAAAGTTTATTTTACTTCCTCTAGAATCATCCCAAGTTAGTCATGCATATGTTGTGAAGTATTTTGTGGTCTGGAGACTTGCAACCTTCATTCTATATGTATCCCTAGGACACTAAGCCACTGATTGATTTGTTCAAGAATAAGAAGTTCGTCGATATGTATACAAGGACTTCGATATCCTCGATGGTGATTCCCAACCAGAACTCGGTAGTGTTTTGGTGTAAGACTTCTATGTGGTAATGCTTGTCTTGGACAACATGTTCACATATATGTAGCACAACCAGCTCATGTTTTGGAGCTTGCTTTCGTAGTTCATTTCCCGAGAATCTCGCAATGACATCTCGTCGATTAGTGTTGTAACTTTTCTTTTTCCAGACATGTAGTCTAAAGTATCCTGTCACCAACCAGATCTGAATCTCAGGCAGATATTATGGTTGGGACTTCTCCCAAGAACTATGATGTAGGTTCCGGTAAAGTGGACGAACCTAGCTAGAAGAACTATTATTGTAGTATCTTGATTAAGCAATTTGATCACTCCCCCATGAGGATTTGACCTATCCTGAAAGTTGTTCCTTATGGATTTGGTGCCCCCGAAGTCCTACCTTTACTTGATGACAAAATTGGTCATACCGAAGCATGATCGTGGTAGCTAGAACGTCAAAGAGAACATTAAAAGCGGAGTGCTAAATGTATCTCGGCCGATCATCTAGATTTTTTTACTAGGCATCGTCAAGGTAGAATCTGAGAAAGTGTTGTCTTCCTTTGCTTCTGCATCCTCCACCATTATTCATCGTGGTAGTATGAAGAGTTACCAAGATCTTGGCACAAATGTTGGTTAAGCCCTGATGAATATGGAAATGCTCAAGTTCTTGAAAGCACACTCGGTCACTAGGTTATACCCTGGGTATCAACTGCAATGTGCCTTCCTTCCACCGATAGGTCTATAACCATAGTTTCCATCTTGATCTGAGTATGCTATTCTTTCAAATTCCTGTGAACGAATAAATGTGAATTTCCTTGCGCTGGTATAAAGTGTCTCAATGATCCATGTATTAAAAGTAGTTCTTTTTGCCGCTTAAGGGAATAACTCTATGAGTGACCTCCCCATGGAAATTAACTCCTCTCTACATTGAAACCCATACACCAACTTATTAAAGCGTGGAATTATTGCCAACCAAATTGAACTCTATTACGTCTCTGGCGTATCTATAACTTTTGATTGTTTCATGCCTATATTATACAAGTTTTACATACTTTTGGCAACTTTTTATATGATTTATTGGACTAACCTATTGATCGAGTGCCAAGTGCCAGTTCCTGTTTTCTGCATATTTTTTGTATCACGGAGTATCCATAATAAACAAAGTCCAAATGTAATAAAATTTCACGGAGAATTATTTTGGAATATATGTGATTTTTGGGAGTTCAAATCACCGCAAACGGAGGCCCGTGGTGCGCACACCCCACTAGGGCACGCTAGAGGAGCCCGGTGTGCTGTGGTGGGTTGTGCTCACCTTGTACGTCGGTTGGACCTCTACTTCGGGCGCTAGGAAGCTTATATCCAGAAAAAAAATCGTGTTAAAATCTCAGCGCAATTGGAGTTACAGATCTCTGGGAATATAAGAAACGCTTTTCGGCTAGATCTAGGGGACGCGAAACAGAGAGAGATGAAGAGACATATCCAATCTCGGAGGGGCTCTCGCCCCTCCCATTCCATGCAGACCAAGGACTAGAGGGGGAACCGTTCTCCCACCTAGGGAGGAGGCCAAGGAATACGAAGAAGGAGGGGGGCTCTCTCCCCCTCGCTTCCGGTGACGCCGGAATGCCACCGGGACAACGATCTTGCTACCGTCAACACCAACTCCCCCCCCCCTCATTGTAGCGGTGTAACACCTCTTTACCCCCATTGTAATGTCTACTTAAACATGGTTCTCAACTCCATATATTATTTCCCAATGATCTATGGTTATCCTATGATGTTTGATTAGATCTGTTTTGTCATGTGGGTTAATCGTGATCTTGGTTGGTATGGTTGTATATTTTATTTATGGTGTTGTCCTACGATGGCCTATGTTCTTGCACAAACGTGAGGGGCCGCCACTGTAGGGTGTTGCAATATGTTCATGGTTCGCTTATGGTGGGTTGCGAGAGTGACATAAACTTAAACCCGAGTAAGGGGTATGATGTAAGGGAGTAAAGAGGACTTGATACTTAATGCTATGGTTGGGTTTCACGACCTTAATGATCTTTAGTAGTTGGGATGCTTGTTAGGGGTCCAATCATAAGTGCATATGATCCAAGTAGAGAAAGTATGTTAGCTCATGCCTCTCCCTCATATAAAATTGCAAGAATGATAACCGGTACTTGTTGTAGATGGCCTAAGGACAAATAACTTTGTTGTTGACAAGAGCTATCCACTTTTATTATCTTGCAAAGTACTTCTAGTTTTATTCTTGCAAACTAGTTCTGGCATCACACCTACAAAATAGTTTCATACTTGTTTTCGGTAAAGCAAACTTCAAGTGTGCGTAGAGTTGTATCGGTGGTCAATAGAACTTGAGGTAATATTTGTTCTACCTTTAGATCCTTGTTGGGTTCGACACTCTTAGTTATCGAAAAAGGCTACAAATGATCCCCTATACTTTTGGGTTATCAAGACCTTTTTCTGGCGCCGTTGCCGGGGAGTTATAGCGTGGAGTGAATATTCTCGTGTGTGCTTGTTCGCTTTATCACTAAGTAGTTTTTATTTTTTGCTCTTGTTTTATATCTTTAGTCATGGATAGAAAACACAAAATACCAAAAAAATAGTGGTACCTACTGAACCAATGGTTGAAGAACCACCCAAAATCTATCACACTACTGAAGCTTTTTACATGGATCCTCTTTGATCCCTATGTGCTCGGGCTTAAAGCCCAAGTAGCTTAGTTCAGGGAAAATCTATAGATGAGCATGCTTGTTATGTGTGACACCGCATATCTTAAAAAGCAAAACTTTTGTGGCATCATATTAATACTATGTAGTGCTATGCTTGGAATTTATGTGAAATATATGATTGTACTTGTTGTTCTAAAGAACCTAAGAAATACCTTCCTTACCAATGTGACTTTAGTGATAATGGAATTGTATCTTCATATGCTAAGGTTGTTTACACTTACTATGATGTTCAACAAATTGAAGAATTTGTTGCTTTTAGGGGTACTTGTGAAATTGCTTCTTTTATTGAAGAGTGTGATACTACTCTCTACAAATCTGAAAATTTGGCCATACTTAAATATTGCTATGATAATTATGCTTCTAATCCTTATATAAAACCATATATTGAGGACTCCTCCGTTTTCCAAGAAGAGACTAATATTTTGCAGGAGTATATGGAAGAAGTTAATGACATTTTCAGCTCATTGGATGAAAATGATGAGGAGGAGAGCGAAGAACAAGAGGAAGAATGGATTAGCTATCCGTGCCCACCTTTTGATGAGAGTAACTCCTCAACTCATACATTGTTTAATTTCCCTTCGTTCTTACCGAAGGATGAATGCTATGATAATTGCTATGATCCCGTTGATTCACTTGAAATATCCCTTTTTGATTAACTTGATGCTTGCTATGCTTGTGGCCAATATGCCAATATGAATTATGCTTATGGAGATGAACTTTCTATAGTTCCTTTTGTCAAGAATGAAATTTTTGCTATTGCACCCACACATGATAGTCCTATTATCTTTTTGAATTCTCCAAACTACACTATATCAGAGAAGTTTGCACTTATTAAGGATTATATAGATTGGTTGCCTTTTTCCGTTACACATGATGTTCTTGATGAATATAATATGCATGTGCTTGCTGCTCCTACTTGCAATTATTATGAGAGAGGAACTACATCTCCGCCTCTCTATGTTTCCAACACGATAAAATTTCAAGAAACTGCTTATACTATGCATTGGTCTTTACTTCATGTGCATAAATTGTCCTCGCATGACATGCCGATGCATAGGAAGAGAATTAGACTTCGTCATTGCTTGATATATGTTGCTTTGTGCTCACTACTAAATACCAAATCATTGTTATTTAAAATTGTCTTTGATATACCTTGGGATCAGGGTGGATTCATAACTTGAGCACTTTATGCCTAGCTTAATGGCTTTAAAGAAAGCGCTGCCAGGGAGACAACCCGGAAGGTTAAAAACAGGTGTCATTTATTTCTGTTGAGTGCTTTTATAAAGTTTGAAAACAAAAAAAAATATAAAGGGGAACCTAAAACTTTTCAAAAAGAAAAGTGAAAGTAAGAAGGACGAGCACCATTGAAATGGGGGAGCTCCTTGAACTTTATTCATGTCCATGGAAACTTTGAAAATATTGAATTAAAGAAACTTTTAAAAATAAATATCCCCTTGTACAATTCCATTGTATTATAAAAATGATGTGCCAAGAGTTTCCTTTAGGATGATTAAATTGCTTCTTCGTTTGTGCGGTGCACAAACAGAAACTTTGGTTGTAGTGCGCGATTTTACATTCTTTACCGGAACGCCGAAAGGTTTTGAAACTTTTTGCACAGTCCTGCTATACAGAATGTTTATTTTTCCTATTTTTCAAAAATTTTAGAGTTACATAAGTATGTTGGATGTTAAAATATTTACAGACAGTCTTGTTTTCCCATATTGCTGGTATAGCTTCATTATTTGCATATGTTTGAGTTCTTGTTGAAGCCTCCTTGACTTGGGGCTATAGATTGTGATAGCATATAGTGGGTAATGTTTGTTTATAATTATACAATAATGTTAGTGCAGTACATGATAGGATTTCATTGATCATATGCACTAACCCCGCTATAAGTTTGGTTAAGTTTTGTGTGGATGAAGCGTTTGAAGATCGAGGTGGTCTCGATGTGAGGAGAAGGAGGAGAGGCAAGAGCGCGAGCTTGGGGATTCCCAAGGCACCCTAAGTAAATATTCAAGGAGACTCAAGCGTATAAGCTTGGGGATGCCCCGGAAGGCATCCCATCTGTCTTCAACAAGTTTCGGTATGTTTTTGGATTCGTTTCGTTCACATGATATGTGTAAATTCTTGGAGCGCTGTGTGCCTTTTATTTATTCATTTTTAGTAATGCAACATGCTGGTATGATATAGTCCTTGGTTGATTTGTAGAATGCTCATTGCACTTCACTTATATCTTTTGAGTATGGCTTTAAAGAATTCTTCATGTGCTTCACTTATATCATTTGAAGTTTGTATTGCCTGTTTCTCTTCACATAGAAAACCGATATTAGTAGAATGCTCTCGTGCTTCACTTATATTTGTTAGAGGATGATCTTTTGTACAAAGAATTAAACTCTCATGCTTCACTTATATCTATTTAGAGATTCAAACGGAATTGGTCAGTTGCATGGTTAGTCATAAAATCCTACATAAAACTTATGGATCACTGAATATGATATGTTTGATTCCTTGCAATAGTTTTGCGATATAGAGATGATAATATGTGGGAGGTACTAGTGGATGATCATGTTTAGTAAGATATTGGTGTTTAAGGTTTGTGATTCCCGATACATGCATGTATAGTCTTTCGTTATGCCAGAAAGTTGGAGCACAATTTATCATTGATTGTCCTATCTTTGTGTGAAGGTCGGGGGCGCGCGATGGTTAACTCCTACCAACCTCCCCCCTAGGGGCATGCGTAGTATTACTTTGCTTCGATGGCTAACAAAATTTTGCAATAAGTATATGAGTTCTTTATGACTAATGTGAGTCCATGGATTATACGCACTCTCACCCTTTCATATTTGCTAGCCTCTCTCGTACCGCGTAATTTTCGCCAGTGCATAAACTTTATTAAACCTTCCTCAAAACAGCCACCATACTTACCTATTATGGAATTTCACTAGCCATTTCGAGATATATTGCCATGCACTTCCATCATATAGTTGAGTTCAGTATTCATTTTCATATTGCTTTGAATGATCGTAATACAGCTAGCACGATATTTTCATGGCTTGTCCATTTTTTGATATCTTTGCTATGCTAGATCATTGCACATCCCGGTACATTGCTAGAGGAATTCATTATTTCATTTGTATCGAGTTGTAATTTGTATCTCTTTTGAGTTATAAGTAAATAGAAGTGTGATGATCATCATTATCCATTATTAGAGCATGTCCCAGTGAGGATAAGATGATGCAAACTATGATTCCCCCACAAGTCGATGAGACTCCGGACAATGAGAGAAAACAATTTAAAAAAGAAAAAAGAAAAAAAGGAAAAGAAAAAAGAAAAAGAAAAAAAGAAAGAAAAAAAGAAAAAAAAAGAGAGAGAAGGGGCATGCTAGTTCTGCACTGGTGCATCAAAGTAGCACCATGTTTTTCATATGGAGAGTCTCCTATGTTGTCACTTTCATATACTAGTGGGAATTTTTCATTATAGGATTAGATGCACACCCACTTAATTTGCATGTTGAGCTATCATACACTTATAGCTCTTAGTGCATCCGTTGCATGGCAATCCCTACTCCTCACATTGATATCATTTGATGGACATCTCCATAGTCCATTAGTTTGCCTAGTTGATGTGAAACTTTCTTCCCTTCTTTTGTCTACTACCACCGCATTCTATTCCACTTATATTGCTATATCCATGCCTTGTGCTCATGTATTGCATGCCAGTTGAAAATGCTGAAGCACGTTAAAAAGTATGAACCAATTGCTTGGTTAACACCGGGGTAGTACATGATTTATACTTTGAGCTGGGAAGACAGAGCATGACAAGACTATATGATTTTGTAGGGATAACGTTCTTTAGCATTTGATATTCTGAATGATAGGCTTGTTTGTTGGGATGCCCGAGTATTGATGTCTTTATGTTAAATTATAGTTTATTGCTTTGAATCACTCATGTCTTAATATTCATGCCATGACTAGATATATGATCAAGTTTTTGCTACATAGCACTCCACATAAAAAATTATATGTTTAATCATTAACCTACTCGAGGGCGAGCAGGAATTAAGCTTGGAGATGCTGATATGTCTCCGGCATTTGTATAATTTTTATGTTGTTTCTTGCCAATATTATACAAGTTTTACATAATTTTGGCAACCTTTTATATGATTTATTAGACTAACCTATTGATCCAGTGCCAAGTGCCAGTTCCTGTTTTCTGCATATGTTTTGTATCACAGAGTATCCATATCAAACGAAGTCCAAATGCAATAAAATTTCACAGAGAATTATTTTGGAATATATGTGATTTTTCGGAGTTGGAATCACCGCAAACGGAGGCCCGTGGTGGGCACAACCCACCAAGGCACGCCAGAGGAGCCAGGAGTGCCGTGGTGGGTTGTGCTCACCTCGTACGTCGGTTGGACCTCTACTTCGGGTGCAAGGAAGCTTATATACGGAAAAATATCATGCTAAAATCTCAGCGCAATCGAAGTTACGTATCTCTGGGAATATAAGCAACCATTTTCGGCCAGATCTGCGGGACTCGAAACAGAGAGATGCGGAGAGACAGAACCAATCTCGGAGGGGCTCTCGCCCCTCCCATGCCATCGAGACCAAGGACCAGAGGGGGAACCCTTCTCCCACCTAGTGAGGAGGCCAAGGAAGAAGAAGAAGGAGGGGGGCTCTCTCCCCATCGCTACCGGTGGCGCCGGAGTGCCACCGGTGCAATGATCGGGATGGTGATCTACATCCACAATCTTGCTACCATCAACACCAACTCTCTCCCCCTCATTGCAGCCGTGTAAAACCTCTTTCCCCCTGATGTAGTGTCTACTTAAAAATGGTGCTCAACTGCATATATTATTTGCCAATGATCTATGGTTATCCTATGATGTTTGAGTCAATCCGTTTTGTCCCGTGGGTTAATCGTGATCTTGGTTAGTATGATTGTATATTTTATTTATGGTGCGGTCCTACGGTGCCCTCTGCTCTCGTGCAAACGTGAGGGCCCCCGCTGTAGGGTGTTGCAATATTTTCATGGTTCACTTATGGTGGGTTGCGAGAGTGACAAAAATTTAAACCCGAGTAAGGGGGTATGACGTATGGGAGTAAACATGACTTGATACCTAATGATATGGTTGGGTTTCACGACCTTAATGATCTTTAGTAGTTGCGGATTCTTGCTAGGGGTCCAATCATAAGTGCATATGATCCAAGTAGAGAAAGTATGTTAGCTCATGCCTCTCTATCATATAAAATTGTAAGAATGATTACCGGTACTTGTTATCGATGGCCTAGGGACAAATAACTTTCTTGTTGGCAAGAGCTATCCACTTTAATTATCTTGAAAAGTACCTCTAGTTTTATTCTTGCAAAGTAGTTCTAGCATCACACCTGCAAAATAGTTTCATACTTGTTTTCGGTAAAGCAAACATCAAGTGTACGTAGAGTTGTATCGGTGGTCGATAGAACTTGATGAAATATTTGTTCTACCTTTAGCTCCTCGTTGGGTTCGACACTCTTACTTATCGAAAAAGGCTATAAACGATCCCCTATACTTGTGGGTTATCAAACCCTCATCATCTGCCTTACCACCCCTCTCAATATGGGTTTTGTCTCAGCTCGAAAGATGTTTCATGTCTCATTCCATGAGTTGGCCATGAGCTTCTCGATCTTCAAGGAGATCGATTCTTCTAGAGTTTCTTTCTATCTAAATCTTGTTGGGTGAAGACCTCGAAAGCAAAAATGTCAGAGATCAATTTTTAGCAATGAATCAACATATTCGAGATGGGCAGTTGGATCATGAAGAATGTGGCAGTTCCATGTCGCCTCTGTGTTCTTACCTCATGTCTTGAATCTCGGGACGAGATTCTTGTTTAGTGGGGGTGAGTTGTCACAGACCTAGAATTTGTTTGTATATAGTTGCATAAGCATCCATGCATCATGTATAAATTTATTTGAAACTTGAAATTGGGGTGATCAAACCCTAGCACTTTGAAATCCGAATCGGTGCAGTTTAAAAAATGCATTCAATGAACCAAAAATGCCTTCATTAATGTTTGATAATTTTGGAAAGGGTTTTGATCCAACCAAAAATATTGAACATTTTCAGGAAATTATTTGGGCTTTGATTTAATTCGCTAATGTATTTGAGTTGGAGCAAATAAATCCTATAAACATTTTTGTTGCTCCAATAATCCTATAACCAGTTTGCATCCGCAATTATTTCCAGAAGTTGCAAAAATAATTTGGTTTGCAAACCAAATTCAAAACAGAAGTAGAAAATAGAAAACAGAAATAAAAGGAGAAGGGGGGAACTTATGTGGACGTATCAGTTAGCCCACCAGAGCCAAACTTGTAGCAGCCCATCCCATCAGGGGCACAACCGTCTTCAACCTCTGCCTACTGGTAGAGGCGTGTCGACGCGCGCGCTCGAGGCCTTCACCTCCTGCCTGCCTCGTTGTACTCCTCCCCGCCCGTTTGATCATGCCATGGAGACGCCCACGCTCCCCTGGTCGCTCCTCACCTCTCTGCGCTCACTTTCCCCCTCCTCTGCTCTCTCCCTCACACGCACCCAAGTGACCTCACAGCCGCGTCCACCGGCCACTCCTTGCCTCGCTAATGCGCCAGGAAGCTCTGCATCGACGTCCTCTACTCCCTTGACAAGACAAGCATCACCGGATGCCCTGCTGCGCTGCCACTACGGTCGTCTTCAACCTTGGGCCCAAACAATCGCCACCGTTGATTCGTCCCCACGAGGATTTGCCCGAGCCTGCTGACCTTCTCTCCGTTCTTCCTGTGAGCACATGTATCCCCCCTCTCTCTTCCCTGTCATTTGTGCACCCTAGATAGCTCCACCATCGAGCCTGAGGGCACATCACCACCAGCCATGTCACTGTCGCTATTGCAGCCACCAGAGCTTGCGTCTGAGTGCGTCTCCGTGCTCAGACCATCACCAGGAACCCATAGCACTCGCGGGTTCGCCCTGCCGTGCCCTGTAGCATTGCCTCCAAGCACACCCGAACTCCGGTCGTCGTGCTAGTTACCACCGCTATCGATTTAGGTCACTTGAGCTATTGTTGCGTGCACCACAAGACGCGGACGAGCTCCAGCATCACGTAGAGCCTCTCAGCCGTCGATTTGGTCGCCGGAGGAACATTACCAACACCGTCTACCATCTTTGGCATGCCGGTGACGAGCCGCGGGTCAACTCCAGTGAGTTTGACCCTGGTTGACCGGATTTGACTACCCAAGAGTCACTGACGTGCGGGCCAGCCTGCCATGTTAATTAATTTAACCACCAAATTAGCACTAACAACCACTATTAGCTAGATGTGACACCGACATGCGGGTCCCAAAGGTCAGGTTTGACATGGATCACCCAATTGACCTGCTGATATCACAGTGACGTTATGATGACGCAATAATTGTTTTTTGGAGTTCAAAATAAATCAATAATGATTTATTTATTTCAGAAAATGCCTAAAACTTCTAAAAATCATAGAAATTCAACCGTAGCTCAGAATGAAATAATTTATATATGAATAATTGTTAGAAAAATCCAAAGAATTTGTTTATGGAATTTTCATGCATGTTAGAACAACTTATGGCTACTGTCTAGGAGAAATGAAATAAGTGACATTTGAATAATCACATATCGGGTTGAATTTGAACCTTTGGTTCAAACCAACTTCATTTAATCTGGTTGTAGTTGCATTTGCTCAATCAATAGCATATTGCCATGTCATGATCATGCATCATATTGTTGCATTTCATTGATAGTGTTCCTTCTCTGTTGCCGGTGTTGTTCCCTCTCTGTAGCCGATGTTTCCGACATTATGCTCGTTATCATTGATGAAGAGCAGCACTATCTTCAGAAGTGCTAGGCAAGCAAACCTCCATTAAGCATTCCAATAAAATCCTACTCTCTCGCTCTTGCTCTCTTATACTGCATTAGGACAACAATGATTCAACTGCTTTTTCCTGCAGTAGTTGAACACCTTTCCTCTCCATGACCTGTCATTACCACAGTAAATAGTCGAAACCCACTAGCATGCTATGCTTAGAGTTATGTTGTTTGAGCCATGTTGTGCCTAATGATTTATGCTTGCTTGTTATGCATGCTATGCTTAGAGTTATGTCAGGTCTGCTTCATCTAGGATGCATTGGAATGGAGGTGAATATGTCCTACTTTTGAGAGCTAAGTGTGTGAACATTATTTGGTAAAGGTTGTGATGAGAGGCCATGTAGGAGTACATCGTGGGTTTTCTCATTGAAACTGTCCTCAGGAACTGAGTTATATGTTTGTGATATAAGAATAGATACTACCATCCATTGGGACCGAAACCCATGGACCCTATGGACTTATTAATCACCCTGATCTCTATCTAGGAGTTGCAACTAGTTTCTAGTGTTTGTAGGATATGTGTTGGAGGCCGTGCGTAGCGCTGACTCTAGGGGTGGGCTATGGTGCGGTAGATACATCGTGGACCGGTATACCGAGATGCCCGTTTAGTGCCTCGGGAACCCTGCACACATCATTTGGGGCCATAGTGGAAACCTCGGCCGGACTTCCTTGTGGATGGAACTTAAATAGGCGATAAACCTGGACTAGAGTCTTGTGTGGTTAGTCAGGTCGTAGATGGCACCCTCGCTGGGCTACCTCTTGAAGGTTGCTGAGTACATATCGTGTAAACGACGATAAGTGGTGAGAGCGTGTGTGAAGAAGTACACCACTGTAGGGTTAATGATCTATTCGAATAGCTGTGTCCGCGGATATGGACTACTTGGAACGCTTACATTGTTCATAGAAAAGTGGAAGTGGATACTCTAAAATGCGCAAGATAAGCGTGAGTGCGATGGATGGCCTTATCGTATGGAGACGGGAGTGGATCTATAGTGGTGTATTGATATGGTGAATATGTGGACTCGTGTGCGCCACCTCAGAAGAGTTACCAGTAGTCATGGTACATGGTAGCCACCGAGTCAAACCTGGCTTGTTGCAGTGGAACCACACAACCCCCTTTGTTGATACTGATGCATATGTAGCTAGTTCTGATGTAAGTCTTGCAGAGTACATTTGTACTCACGTTAGCTTAAATTATGTTTTTGTAGAGAGACTTCAGTCTCACTAGTGGTTCCGCGTGGACTTCGAGGTTTAGCTTGTCACCTCAGCAACGATCTTGTTTTCTATGGAGGGTCTTGTAGATAGTCAGGCTTTATAGACTTCTTCCTTTTCAGTTGTTTGAACGCAGACATGTTTATGCTTCTGTTGCTTGTATGACTTTGTGTCATGAGACCCACGGCTTGTAAGAAATGCTATGATGGCTCTTCTGGGCCTTTATCTATATGAGTTGTTGAGTTAGGTTGTGATGCCATGTTGCATCTACACATATCGTGCATGTTATGCGTACGTGTAACTGTTTATCCTTGGTAGCCTATCTTATGGGGAAAAGCTTCCTAGTGCTTCCACTGAGCCTTGCTAGCTTGCTACTACTCTGTAACACATGGATTGACCGGCATGTGTCCATCCATGCTCCTGTGTCTGTCCCTTCTGTGGAAATGTCACACGGTGTATACCAGAGTCCCGTTAACTTGCTACATCCCGACATACCTCGCTGCTGACCGGCACGTGCATTGATGGGTCATGTATGCCTGTCCCAGTAATTTAGTGTTGCTTTGTGTTTATGACTAGTCATGTCGGCCCAGGTTCTCGGTCATATGGATGCTAGCAACACTAGCATATATGTGAGACAAAAGGCACAAATGGTCCAGGGCCAGGTAAGTTGGCACCCGTGGTGATACCGTGCATGAGGCAGCAAAGTGATATGATGTGTTACATGCTAGATCGGTGTGACTTAGATCGGGGTCCCGACGAAAGGTGTTTACAAGTGCCCTGTCGGAAGTAAGCAATTTGAGGAAACTGTACGCAAGCAAGGAAGGCACCAGAAGAACCAAGGTGTTGGTTTTGAATGGAAGTTCAATGCCAATGGAGTTGAGTGGGAAGATGATCAATACCCCAAAATGAAGTTTGTTCCTCAATAAGAGAATTATGACCCCACTTCTTTCAAGGGAACACAAGCTCCAGATGATCTTCCATCACAAGACCTCAAGCTAGAAGGCAAGGACAAGCTTCAAGAAGAGATTGATTCATTTGAAGAAGCTCCTAAGGCCTTGGTCAAGTGGGTTCCCAAGACTACACCAAGTTCTACTTCATAAAGTACAACTAAAACTACAAGGATTCCTATCAAGTTGAAGTGGGTCCCAAAGAAGAAGAACTAGAGAGTTCTTGAGGGTGACTCTGCCAACATAATTCAGTCATATTCATTTTGGCAAGGACAAGTGCAATGAACTTCCACATCTCGCACTAGTTCAAGGAGTCACAAACCTTCTTGTTGGTAAGACAATGGACAAGGTAATCAAATGCTTTCATGGACATCATCATATGTGTATTTCACTCTATGTCTATGGATATTCTTGTTTGCTCCTTGTGGGACTAACCCATGTAGGTATTGAAAGTGCAACTCACTCCAATGGATTGCTCCAAATCATCTAAAACATTGGGCATCCACATCTTCAACGCCTACACGAAGTCATCTTCAACAAAACCCAAGGTTAGTTCATACTTCTAAAGGGGGGGATATCACATCTAGGGGGAGCTTTGCTCTAAAATTTGAGCTAAAGCAACTCTGATGGTGTGAACACAACAATGGTTTATGAAAAAGTGGTAACCCCACTTGTGCTTAAATGATGAGTATGACCTATGATCAAATGTTCTCATTGACTCCTCAATAAATATACTCATATATAGATGACCCAGTCATCTCCAATTGCTTGATAAATGCTAGAGTGTTTGTGCATGCTCTGCCACAAGTTTTATTTGCCATCTTATTGTGGGAGCATGTTGGTTGCATAATTTTTGGCATTCAAAGACATCGATTTGTTGCTTCGATTGTTTGCCTTTTCTCTTTTTGCCAAATGGATGGAAAAGAATGCCTACGTACTCCCTCTAGATATCTATGATATTCTCATCTCAAAAACTTTTCATGCTACATCACAAAGTTTGAACAAGTCGAATTCGGACCCTATAGGTGAGGAGCACTCAGAGCTACCGATCCATCATGGGCTTAGCTTCTAAAACCTCTGAATGCATCTTGGTTAGACCAACTCACTCCTACTCAGTCTCACAGAATTCATTAAGTTAATCTACGTTTTCATCTCGGTGCAACCGATTTGAACAATTCAGCCACACTGAGTTGCAGTAACTGTCAGCCGTTTTGCATCTCGGTGCCACTGAGTCGTTGCACTCGGTCACACCGACATCGCCTAGGTATATATATACTCTGCATACCCGTAGGGTTGAAACTTTACTCAAACTGCGTGACTCCGTGCCCCAGCACTGCCGCCCATTGGTCTCCAAATCATCTTGTTGTTGCTAGTGCCCCTGCCGCTAGTCTCCGCCGCCATCAATGGATTCTCATCGCCGTTGCCGCTGTAGCAAGTTTGACACCAAGTTAGAGTACGGACTTGACCTCTTTGTGCGTTCTATAATTATGAATCTTGCACAAAGATTTTCGCCATTTTTCCTCCCACTTATTAGATCAATCTATCCACCAAAAAACATAGGGTTAGGTTTCCGCCGAACTCATGTCGGACCGACCGATATGAGGATCTTGGTCACACCGATTTGGCCCTGGCCATTGCACATGTACATCTCGGTCTGACCGGAGTGTACAAATTGGTGCGACCGAAATCAATTTCTCTATGAAACCCTAGCATCTCGGAGTCACTGAACTGCATTTCGGTCTGACCGAAATTGTGTGTTTAGACTCTGTTTTTGCTTCGGTGTCACCGAGTTTGTCAAATCGGTAGCTCTGAAGTGCTTTATGCAGAAAAGTAAAGTTAAGTTTTTGTCTCAATACTTTTGCAAAATGCTGTACTTTGTGATGCTCACCAACTCTATCTATACCCAACTATTCACAAGGTCATTTTCAGCAATGTCAGAGGGTAGTGATAGTCAGAACAGGTTTTAAGAGCAGCTCAACCTCATTGAGGACACTAGTCCTTCTTCGAGCTTTGATGATGTAGCAGAAGCACACCCAGGAATTTGCCAAATGCTGCTACCAAGCAAAAGAAAAAGAAAACCTCACACAATGAGGATGAGGACTTTATTGGTATAGAAGTCACCTCCAAGAAGAAGCACGTACTGAAGAAAGAGTATGCTACTGCTGGTGCAACAAAGCATGGTCAATCCAAGAAAACTCCTACCAAAAGAGCTCCAATGTCAAAAGCTAGAGCCCCAACCCAAGAAAGCATGGAGTTCACTCTTGAAGCCAGAGGAAATGATGATGCTACTGGGAAGAAGACGAAGGAGAGATTTAGAAAGACTACGACCAGAGCCGTTGGAAGACCATCCATGAGGTATGATGATGATGGGAAGGAGGAAGAGCCTGCTGCACCTCCTGCTAAGACTCAGAAGATGACGGGGGATGCCATCAGGACTAGCGATGCTCCATCAAAGCCCAAGCCTACCCCCAAGTCTTCAGCTTAAGCTCCTAAACCATCCGCACCCAAGGATCAACAAGAAACATACCTGCTGCTGAGAAGAACAAGGCCCCAATGCCAGAAGTTCAAGAAGAAGTTCATGAAGAAGATGAGGAAGATGGCGATAAGTCTCTGGTGCTGAGGAACCTCAAACCCAAGATCCAGATCATAGTGATGATCATCCTATAGAAGAAAATATGAAGTTGAGAAAGGATGCTGGTCTGAGACTATGGAGAAAGAGTGATCTTTATGCCAGCTGGAGGAGGCTGCTGTTGACTATAGTTTTCATACCAGAGAGAAACACGATTTCTATGATACTGTACTTTTAGACAAGAAGCCCATAGTTTGTGACATGAAATGGGTTGACTAGAAGTACATTGACAACAGTGCAAATCATTTTCCCCATGTGCATGAGAGCTTTAGGATGAATGAAGTTGACAAGTTTGTTGGGCAGAAGTTGACTAAGTGGAATGACGAGATGATCATGCAATTCTACTCCACTTCTCAATTCTATCCTGATGGAAAGATTGTCTCGATGACTGAAGGTACAAGGTATCAATCTACTATCTCAGAATGGGCCAAGTTGATAAATGGCCCCAAGGAAAGTGATGATGATCTAGATGTGTACAATAAGCATAGGCAGGATCGTAACTCCATGGCTAACATGTACAAGACCATTCCAGATGCAGCCATAGAGTCACACAAGTTTGGCTCCATATACTATTTGCTTGCAGGACTGAACAGCATCAATACCATCTTGAGGCACACTCTATTGCCAAAGTCTGGAGATCACAAAACGATTCATGGTCACTCAATCAATTTCCTTCATTTGTTTTATGTGCCACATAAATTCAAAGTCATGAGCCTGATAGTTGAAATAGTCAAGAGGACAACAGCTGACCAAAAGAGATCTTGTGGATATGCCTGATACGTCTCCAACATATTTATAATTTTTGATCGTTCTATGTTGTTATATTATCATTCTTGGATGTTTTACAATCATTTTATAGTCATTTTATATCATTTTTAGGTACTAACCTATTGACATAGTGCCAAGTGCCAGATGCTATTTTCTGCATATTTTTTACATCGCATGAAATCAATATCAAACGGAGTCCAAACACTGCTAAACGTTTTGGAGATTTTTTGTCAGGACCCCGATCCTAAGTCACACAGGTCTAGCCTGTAACAGATCATATCACATTGCGGCCTCACGCACGGTATCCCCACGGGTGCCACCTTACCTGGCCCGGGACCGTTTGCGCATTTTGGCACACGTATATGATAGTGTCGCTAGCATCCATATGACAGAGAACCCGGGCCGACATGACTAGTTATAAACCAAAAGTGGCACTAAATTACAGAGACATGCATACATGACCCAGCAACGAACGTGTCGGTCATCAATGTATGAACCCAAGTCGTAGCAAGCTACAAGGACTTAAAGGAACAACGCGTGACATTTCCCCTAAGGGACGGACACAGGAACGAAGAAGGACACATGCCGGCCAGCCTAAGTGTTCCGGAGCAGTAGCAAGCTACCAAGGCTCGGTGGAAGCACTAGGAGACATTTCCCTGTAAGATAGGCTACCAAGGGTAAACAACTAGGTGTCGGATCCCACACATAGCAATACACATTACACGTACGCATAACATGCAAGTATGTGATGTACAACATGGCATCACAACATAAGTCAACAACTCATATAGATAAAGGCCCAGAAGAGCCATCAAAACATTTATTACAAACAGAGGTCACATGACCCAACATGCAGAGCATACAGGCAACGGAAGCATAACATGTCTGAGTACAGACAACTATAAATGAAAAAGGCTGAGAAGCCTGACTATCTACAAAACCCTCCAAAGGGTACAAGATCGTAGCTGAGGTAACAAGCTAAACGTCGAAGTCCACGCGGAACCACTAGCGAGACTGAAGTCTCTCTGCAAAAACATAAATTAAGCAAACGTGAGTACAAAGGGACTCAGTAAGACTTACATCAGAACTAGCTACATATGCATCAGTATCAACAAAGGGGTGGTGGAGTTTGACTGCAGCAAGCCAGCTTTGACTCAGTGGCTATCCTGAACTACAACGACAAGTAACTCTTTTGAGGTGGCGCACACGAGTCCACATATTCACCAATAAATACACCACTATGGATCCACTTCCGTCTCCCTAGGAGAAGGCCATCCATAGCACTCACGCTTATCTTGCGTGTTTTAGAGTATCCACTTCCACTTGTCTATGAACTGTTATAGGTAACCCAGAAGTCCATTACCGCGGACACGACTATTCGAATAGATCATATATAACCCTGCAGGGGTGTACTTCTTCACACACGTTTCCACTACTTAGCGTCTGCACATGACATGTGCTCGGCAGACATCAAGCGAAAGCCGACGTGGGTGTAGACCACGACCTAACCAACCACTCAAGTCTCTCGTCCAGGTTTATCGCCTATTTGGGTTCCATCCGTGGGTAGATCCGGCCGGGGTGTCGCTCACGGCCCCAAACGATGTGTACAGGGTTTCCGAGTCACCAAACGGGCGACCGGTACACCGTGCCACGTACCTGCCGCGTCACAGCCCACCCCGAGGGTCAGCGCTACGCATGACCTCCAGTAAACTACAAACACCAGAAACTAGTTGCAACTCCTAGACAGAGAACATGGGCAGTCAATAAGTCGAGCGGGGTCATATTTCAGGGCCCAATATGTGGTAGTAGCTGATTCATGGATCACAAACACAGAACTCAGTTCCTGAGGACGGCTGAAATGAGACAACCCACCATGTACTCCTACATGGCCTCTCATCGCTACCTTTACCAAATCGTCTTCATACACTTAGCTCTCAACAGCAGGACATGTTAACCACATTCCAATTCATCCCCGATGAATTGGACCTGACACAACTCTAAGCAATAGCAGGCATAACCAGAAAGCATGAATGAGTAGGCACAACATGGCTCAAACAACTCCTACTCATACTAGTGGGTTTCAACTATTTACTGTGGCAATGACAGGTCATGAAGTGGAAAGGGGTTCAACTACCGCAGCAGGTAACAGTTGAAGCGTTGTTGTCCTAATGCAGTAAAAGAGAGCAAGAGCAAGAGAGTGGGATTATATCGGAATGCTCAATGGGGTTTTGCTTTCCTGGCACTTCTGAAGATAGCACTGGGTCTTCATCAGTGTCATCGATCACATTGTCGGAACACGTCTACTGAGAGGGGACAACACCGGCAACAGAGAAAGAACACAATCAATGCAACGCGACAATATGATGCATGATCATGACATGGCAATATGCTGTTGATTGAGCTAATGCAACTAGAAACCATATTAAATGAAGTTGGTTTGAACCAAAGATTCAAATTCAAACTCCATATGTGATTATTTAAATGTCATTTAATTGACTTGACCTGATCAGCAGGTTTAACTTGTTCAAACATGCATGAAACTGCCATAAACAGATTACTTGAATTTTTCTGATCATTTTTCATATATAAATTATTTTCATCTGAGCTACGGTTGATTTTATAAGATTTTTAGAAGTTTTAACTAATTTCTGAAATAAATAAATCATTTCTGATTTGTTTAAAATTCCAGAAAGGCTTTATGATGTCATAGTGACATCATCACTACGTCAGCAAGTCAAAGGTGCCAGCCCAGGTCAAACCTGAAGGATGGGACCCATATGTCAGTGGCACAGCCAGTTAATTAAAATTGTTAGTGCTAACTAGCTAACTAAACTAATTAACCCAGAGGCTGGGCCCACAAGTCAGTGACTAACCTAACTAACTAGATTAATTAGCATTTAACTTAATTAACTTAGCTAATTAGAGGCGTGGGGGCCCACGCGTCAGCGACCCAGGGGGTCAAACTGGGTCAACCCGGGTCAAACTCGCCGGAGTTGACCCGTGGCTCGTCGCCGGCGGAGCCAGAGACGGCGGAGGGCGTCGGGTTCTGCCCTCCGGCGACCAAAAGAGCGGCGGTTTGGTGCTACGCGCAGCTGAGGATCTCGCACATCTAATGGAGGCGACGAGAGGACACTGGGGCAGCGAAGCTCGTCGGAACGGAGCTCGCGGCGGCGCCGGAGTTCGGGCATCGGCGAGGACGACGAAGCGGTGCATGGGAGGAGGCGCAGAGAGGTGCTACGACCTCCTGCGGGTGTGGTGAGTGTTGACGCGCTCGAGCGCGGGCTGTGGTGGCCCTGGCCACGGCAGCGACATGGCCGGCGGCGGTGAGCTCATGGTCACGGTGGGGATCGGGGCTAGAGCACGCGCGGGAGTGAGGGGGCAGGGGGAGAAGAAAGAGGAGCTCACGGCGAGTGCAGCGGTCGCTTCGGCGGGCTCGGGGAGGCGGCGGACGTCGCGAATCGACGGCGAGGTCGCCCGCGGCCGGAGGTTGAAGACGAGCACGGTGACGACGAAGCAGAGCCTCCCGGCGTGCTGTAGCTCTGTGGAGAGGACGAGGAGTACGCGGTGGTGCTTCTGAGCTCCACAACAGGGCGAGGGGTGGCCGATGGCCATGGGTACGGCGACCGGCGGTCTCGGGTGTGCTCGGCGACGCGAGGAAGAGAGAGCAGAGTAGGGGGATGGGGTCCAGGGAGAGAGAGGTGAGGTGCAAGGGGTCGAGGGCATCGCATGGCACTCATCCAGGGCGTCGGGGAGGGAAGCAGACAGGGAGGAGGTGGCTAGGCGTCGCCGGCACGCTCGCCACGCACCTGCTTGTCCTCCTGGCAAGAGGAAGAAGACCGCTCAGCCCCTGGTGGGCTGGGCCTCTTCTGCCAGGTAAGGCCCAGGTGGGGTTTTCCCTCTTTCTCTTTTCTATTTATTTCTGTTTCTGTTTTCTATTTCTTTTTTTTATTTTCTTTTGCCACTGTTTTCAACTAGAACAAAACCAAAACCAGTGATAAAATTCCTCTGAATACTTTTATGTTGCAGAATGGACTATTCCAAATGCACATAAAATGTTTCATGGTATTTGGAAATATATTCTATGCATGTTATGAATATAATTCCAAATGCAAATAAAATAATGATTTAAATTCAGTGCCCAAAATAATCCACAAAAATGTTCACTATTTTTTGGTTTGGTCACAAAGCCTTGCCAAAATTATCAAACGTTGATGAAGGCATTTTGGGTTCATTGAATGCATTTTTTTAGCTGGACCTATTTGGATTTCAAGGTGCTAGGGTTTGAACATCCCCAATTCAAGTTTAACAAAATTTAAACATGATGCACATGCTAGACCAACCCAAGTGCAAGACAAAACTAGGGATGTGACAACTCACCCCCACTAAACAAGAATCTCGTCCCGAGATTCAAGACGTGAGGTAAAAAGACAGAGGGGACACAAAGCTAACAACACGATCTTCATGACCCAACTGCCCCTCAAAGAATGTTGATTGCTTGCATCATGTTGATCTTGACATCCTTGCTTTCGAGATCTTTGTTCAACACAGTGACGACGGAAGAACTCTACAAAATTGATCTCCAGAAAGATCGAGCAACTCAAGATCAACTCATGGAGTGAGATGTTGAAACATCTCTTGAGCTGAGACACGGAACACACATCCAGAGGGATGGAGTGAAACAAATGCTGAAGATTCACTTGGCGGTAATAATTCCACACCTAAGAAGATGGTGATCGAGGTCACCATACGAGGCACCTTAGAGAAGGTGACTTGTAGAATTATCCCCTTAAGTGGCAAAAAGAATTACTTTTGATATAGAGATCATTGAAATTCTCTATACCAGCCTAAGGTAATCACAAACGATCATTTGACGGAGTCCGAAAGAATGACATTCTCGGGCCAGAATGGATGATGTGGACTACCTTGTTGAAGACAACACAAGGGATGATTTTGGTTATCATCGGAAATGGATGGGACCCATGGCAAGTCCACTTCTGAAGATAATCCTGAACAGCAGTGGCTGAGAAAGGCAACCCATGGAAAATTGCCACATTGGCGGTGCAAGCTCGGAACAAAATGCAAATGCTGGGAATGATTCTGGTAACTGGGGTGAATCCCAACTGTAGAGAGTAAATCTACTCTTGAGGGGTTATAGCATAACCAAGAACACTGGGAGCAATCCCGGTTTGTGTCGAGGATAACACCTAATGCTTGTGCGTGCTCTCAAGAACTTGAGCATTCCCATATTCATCAAGGTTTTACCAATATCCGTGTCAAGGATCCTGGCAACACAACATACGACCATGATGAATAGCGATGGGCGATGGAGATGCAAAGGAAGATACCACTTTCTCAGATTTCACCTTAGCGGTGTCAAGGGGCAAAATCTGGATGATCGACCGAGAGACATTTAGCACTCCGCTTCTAATGTTCTCCTTGATGTGCTAGCGCAACCCATTTATTAAAATGGTTTGGTACCTAGAACGTCAAGTAAAAGGTCGGCCTTCAGAAGCACAAAAATCCATAAGGAACAACTAGGGGGTAAATCCTACGAAATCCTTATGGGGAGGTGGCCAACTTCTTCAATGAAGATACCACAACAATAGGTCTTCCGGCTGGGTGTGTTGGCCACGACATCCACTTTACTAGTTATCGAGAGACCAATATTATAGTTCTTGGAAAATGCTCCAACCATCATATCTGCCTGAGATTCAGTTCTGGTTGGTGTCGGGATATTCCAGACGTCATGTCTGGAAACGAAAGTTTGCAACACAAATCGACGAGATGGCATTGCGAGATTCTCGGGGAGTGAAATACGATAGCAAGCTCCAAAACATGAGCTGGCTCTGCTACACACACGTTAGCATGTTGTCCCAGACAAACATGACCACATGGTAGTCTTACAACAAAACACTATCGAGTTCTGGTAGGGAACCATCATCGAGGATGTTGAAGTCCTTACATAAGTCTGGAGTAGCTCTTAAGAAGGAACTTCTTCTCCTTGAACAAATCAATCAGTGGCTTGGTGTGCTAGGGACACCTATAGAATGGAGGCGGCCAACCTATCATACCATAGAGTACTTCGCACATGCGTGACTGACTTGGGACGATTCCAGAGGAAGCAAAACAACTTTCTCGAATTCACGGCGGCAACTTACATCGAGTGCGCATGAATTCGAGGAAGTCACTTCTTCCATCCGAACATATGCTTCATGAATGGGACATGAAGATAATGCTTATAAATGTTTCCAACACTAGCTAGATGTTTAACACGAATCATGGAGGAGATGGAAAAATGTTGTTGATGGGCTCAACAACAATTCATCCAGGTTTCCAAAAAAAATGTAATACCATAATTAAGAGAACAAGTGATAGTATTGGTCAGACCAAAGGATATAATGGAGTATGCTCGAGGAGGAACCACGAGTAAGACAATGTTACGAACATCGTTGGTTCTGATTTTATTTGAGAATAGCCCACACTCAAATCAAAGTTTTGATAAGATAATAGATCCAACAACTGATCACAAGGATCAATCGATGAAGATATCATATTTCTCCAACAAACACACAAACACCAGGATATCCCTTTTACAATTAACTATGTTAGATCAAGCTTTTATCTTCCAACTCTTCAAGTTGTTGTTTAGCTTAACCAACTAGTTCAGGTATCCAACACAGATTCTCGGAGAAGGGGTGGTTTATACGAAAACCAACTTGATCACGAACTCAACATAGCGGTCCGGGAACAACCTGGTAATACTTCTGAGAAGATATTCGGAAAATCGCGAACCTCCGATATGTTACTAAGCTCGGGAACAACCTTGCTTTTCAGGGCAAGATGATATGATCAAATGAGCGATGACTTAACAAAATCCTAACTCATCAATCAAGGAGTGCACCAGGAAAGTGGACTAGGTAGCACGATCAACCTTAGGGTGACGATTCAATAATCAACTCGCTAAGGATGAGGTTATTGTCCATTTAGCTACCAAGCAACGGAGTTGCTAGGAGTATTAATTTCACACATCACAATTCACTTGTCGGTATTCCGGGTACAATAACACAGAGGCCGAGAATGAACGATGATGGCGAGATGTATTACTGTCTCAAGAGTTCATAGGAGGTGGTGCAATCCCCATGATATTCTTGACATAAGGATGGTAATACTCCAAGATAGAACAAATTAGAAGCTGGATTAGCATTCTTCATCTACGAAGTACAACTTCTTTAACCCAATCCTGGATATGGATAAGGTACTGGAGTTTGTTTCTCCTAGTCATTCGAGAATAGAATGACTTGACGGACCACAAGGGTAAAAGGCATCGATGAACACGAGTGCACAACTACTCCTGACTATCAATTGATAGACGAAGGTCAGAATACAACTAAAAAGGGACAACTCAAAGGAACATATAACTTTTTGAGTTGTGGATGCATAGACTAGCATGTTGAACCAAGTTCAACAAATTTCTTCCGGATAATCCATGCGGAGAGGTAGGACTCGCAGAGTCACAATATGATTGGAGTACTACTCAAGAGCACTCTGGTTGTGATCTTTGGTTCAGAAGAACTTCTGCCATGATATTTCATGGTATTGGGAGAACGATAACCACGGACCTCGAGGACTATCACAAGGTTACTAATATCCTAAAGGGACGAGCAAATACTACCAACATGAAGTAGGTAGAATGAATCTTGGGTTCAAGAACCCATAAATAGAAGGCCTACTAACTAAATGGCATCACGGGATGCTTTCGAGAATGATGGCCAGAATCATCACACTGTGAATATAAAGCATTGCTAGCTTACTGGGTGATCTTCTAAGACACCTAGAGTCATAGTAATAACTCCAACATATTTGTCGAGGTAACAGAGTACCTCAACACAACGACTAGTGTGGTTAGTCTGGCCCAAAGGAGCATCAGGAATAGGAGGAAGGGATTTGCAATTACATCAGACCATTTAGAAACCTGGGATGACTCGGACAGCATAACGGTTGTAAATGCTCGAAAATACTTTTGAGACTCATGCACAAAGATAGCATAGCCACTCAACATCATAATGTCAAGGTTCTGAGATCAACAGTTGAACAAACAGAAGTAGTAGAAACTGAACTGAGGGTTGAAACCACATTAACGTGATCCTCATAAATAGAATGAGGATCCTAGTTCTTAATCCCCGTAGAAAGAAGAAGGTGACTCAGATCAGAAGGTCATAGGGTAAAGGAGTAAAAAGAGCCTTACGTTCCCTTCCACAATCAATTCCCTTATATAACTAAAGAATTTCTAGACACGAATTTGACCAATTTGGCTTACTAATCCTGCAGGCAGTCAGGCTCTAATACCAAAGCTGCGAGGACCCCGATACTAAGTCACACAGGTCTAGCCTATAACACATCATATCATTTTGCAGCCTCACGCACGGTATCCCCACGGGTGCCACCTTACCTGGCCCGGGACCGTTTGCGCATTTTGGCACACGTATATGATAGTGTCGCTAGCATCCATATGACAGAGAACCCGGGCTGACATGACTAGTTATAAACCAAAAGTGGCACTAAATTACAGAGACAGACATACATGACCCAGCAACGAACGTATCGGTCATCAATGTATGAACCCAAGTCGTAGCAAGCTACAAGGACTTAAAGGAACAACGCGTGACATTTCCCCTAAGGGACAGACATAGGAACGAAGAAGGACACATGCCGGCCAGCCTAAGTGTTCCAGAGCAGTAGCAAGCTACCAAGGCTCGGTGGAAGCACTAGGAGACATTTCCCTGTAAGATAGGCTACCAAGGGTAAACAACTAGGTGTCGGATCCCACACATAGCAATACACATTACACGTACGCATAACATGCAAGTATGTGCAGTACAACATGGCATGCACAGCATACAGGCAACGGAAGCATAACATGTCTGAGTACAGACAACTATAAATGAAAAAGGCTGAGAAGCCTGACTATCTACAAAACCCTCCAAAGGGTACAAGATCGTAGCTGAGGTAACAAGCTAAACGTCGAAGTCCACGCGGAACCACTAGCGAGACTGAAGTCTCTCTGCAAAAACATAAATTAAGCAAACGTGAGTACAAAGGTACTCAGCAATACTTACATCAGTACTAGCTACATATGCATCAGTATCAACAAAGGGGTGGTGGAGTTTGACTACAGCAAGCCAGCTTTGACTCAGTGGCTATCCTGAACTACGATGGCAAGTAACTCTTTTGAGGTGGCGCACACAAGTCCACATATTCACCAATCAATACACCACTATGGATCCACTTCTGTCTCCCTACGAGAAAGCCATCCATAGTACTCACGCTTATCTTGCGTGTTTTAGAGTATCCACTTCCACTTGTCTATGAACTGTTATTGGTAACCCAGAAGTCCATTACCGCGGACACGGCTATTCGAATAGATCATATATAACCCTATCGGGGTGTACTTCTTTACACATGTTTCCACCACTTAGCGTCTGCACACGACATGTGCTCGGCAGACTTCAAGCGAAAGCCGACGTGGTGTAGACCATGACCTAACCAACCACTCAAGTCTCTCGTCCAGGTTTATCGCCTATTTGGGTTCCATCCGTGGGGAGATCCGGCGGGGGTGTCGCTCACGGCCCCAAACGATGTGTACAGGGTTCCCGACTCACCAAACGGGCGACCGGTACACCGTGCCACGTACCTGCAGCGTCACAGCCCACCCCGAGGGTCAGCGCTGCGCACGACCTCCAGTAAACTACAAACACCAGAAACTAGTTGCAACTCCTCGACAGGGAACATGGGCAGTCAATAAGTCGAGCGGGGTCATATTTCAGGGCCCAATGTGTGGTAGTAGTTGATTCATGGATCACAAACACAGAACTCAGTTCTTGAGGACGGCTGAAATGAGACAACCCACCATGTACTCCTACATGGCCTCTCATCGCTACCTTTACCAAATCGTGTTCACACACTTAGCTCTCAACAGCAGGACATGTTAACCACATTCCAATTCATCCCCGATGAATCAGACCCAACACCACTCTAAGCAATAGGAGGCATAACCAAAAAGCATGAATGAGTAGGCACAACATGGCTCAAACAACTCCTACTCATACTAGTGGGTTTCAACTATTTACTATGGCAATGACAGGTCATGAAGTGGAAAGGGGTTCAACTACTGCAGCAGGTAACAGTTGAAGCGTTGTTGTCCTAATGCAGTAAAAGAGAGCAAGAGCGAGAGAGTGGGATTGTATCAGAATGCTCAATGGGGTTTTTCTTGCCTGGCACTTCTGAAGATAGCACTGGCACTTCATCAGTGTCATCGATCACATCGTCGGAACACGTCTACTGAGAGGGGACAACACCGGCAACAGAGAAAGAACACAATCAATGCAATGTGACAATATGATGCATGATCATGACATGGCAATATCCTATTGATTGAGCTAATGCAACTAGGAACCATATTAAATGAAGTTGGTTTGAACCAAAGATTCAAATTCAAACTTCATATGTGATTATTTAAATGCCATTTAATTAATTTGACCTGATCAGCAGGTTTAACTTGTTCAAACATGCAGGAAACTGCCATAAACAGATTCCTCGAATTTTTCTGATCATTTTTCATATATAAATTATTTTCATCTGAGCTACGGTTGATTTTATAAGATTTTCAGAAGTTTTAACTAATTTCTGAAATAAATAAATCATTTCTGATTTATTTAAAATTCCAGAAAGGCTTTATGATGTCAGAGTGACATCATCACTACGTCAGCAAGTCAAAGGCGCCAGCCCAGGTCAGACTTGATGGCTGGGACCCATATGTCAGTGGCACAGCCATTTCATTATATTGTTAGTGCTAACTAGCTGACTAAACTAATTAACCCAGAGGCTGGGCGCATAAGTCAGTGACTAACCTAACTAACTAGATTAATTAGCATTTAACTTAATTAACTTAGCTAATTAGAGGCATGGGGGCCCACACGTCATTGACCCAGGGGGTCAAACTCGCCGGAGTTGACCTGTGGCTCGTCGCCGATGGAGCCAGAGACGGCGGAGGGCATCGGGTTCTGCCCTCCGGCGACCAAAAGAGTGGCGGTTTGGTTCTACGCGCAGCTGAGGATCTCGCGCATCTAATGGAGGCGACGGGAGGACACAGGGGCGGCGGAGCTCGTCGGAACGGAGCTCGCGGCGGCGCCGGACTTCGGGCATCGGCGAGGACGACGAAGCGGTGCATGGGAGGAGGCGCAGAGAGGTGCTACGACCTCCCGCAGGTGTGGTGAGTGTGTTGACGCGCTCGAGCGCGGGCTGTGGTGGCCCTGGCCACGGCAGCAACATGGCCGGCGGCGGTGAGCTCACGGTCATGGTGGGGATCGGGGCTAGAGCACGGGCAGGAGTGAGGGGACAGGGGGAGAAGAAAGAGGAGCTCACGGCGAGTGCAGCGGTGGCTTCGGCGGGCTCAGGGAGGCGACGGACGTCGTGAATCGACGGCGAGGTCACCGACGGCGGGAGGTTGAAGACGAGAACGGTGACGACGAAGCAGAGCCTCCCGGCATCTCGTAGCTCTGTGGAGAGGACGAGGAGGACGCGGCGATGCTTCTGAGCTCCACGGCAGGGCGAGGGGTGGCCGATGGCCATGGGTACGGCGGCCGGCGGTCTCGGGTGTGCTCGGCGACGCGAGGAAGAGAGAGCAGAGGAGGGGGATGGGGTCCAAGGAGAGAGAGGTGAGGTGCAAGGGGTCGAGGTCGTCGCGTGGCACTCGTCCAGGGCGTCGGGGAGGGAAGCAGGCAGGGAGGAGGTGGCTAGGCGTCGCCGGCGCGCTCGCCACGCACCTACTTGTCCTCCTGGCAAGAGGAAGAAGACCGCTCAGCCCCTCGTGGGCTGGGCCTCTTCTGCCAGGTAAGGCCCAGGTGGGGTTTTCCCTCTTTCTCTTTTATATTTATTTATGTTTCTGTTTTCTATTTCTTTGTTTATTTTCTTTTGCCACTGTTTTCAACTAGAACAAAACCAAAACCAGTGATAAAATTCCTCTGAATACTTTTATGTTGCAGAATGGACTATTCCAAATGCACATAAAATGTTTCAGGGTATTTGGAAATATATTCTATGCATGTTATGAATATAATTCCAAATGCAAATAAAATAATGATTTAAATTCAGTGCACAAAATAATCCACAAAAATGTTCACTATTTTTGATTTGGTCTCAAAGCCTTGTCAAAATTATCAAACATTGATGAAGGCATTTTGGGTTCATTGAATGCATTTTTTTAGCTGGACCTATTTGGATTTCAAGGTGCTAGGGTTTGAACATCCCCAATTCAAGTTTAACAAAATTTAAACATGATGCACATGCAAGACCAACCCAAGTGCAAGACAAAACTAGGGATGTGACTTTTTTTATGGGCCATAAGAGACCCAATTGGCCAGAGCTGCACCTGGGAGTGCCTCGAGGGGGGAACAACCCACCAGGGCGTGCGAGACCCCCCTGGCGCGCCCAGGTGGGTTGTGCCCACCTCGGTGGCCTCCCGCACCGCATCTTTGCTCTATAAATACTCAGATATTCCAGAAATCCTAGAGGAGTCAACGAAATTATATTCTAGCTGCCCTAAAATCCAGGACCACCAGATCAATTCTAGACACCATCATGGAGGGGTTCACCATCTCCATTGGTGCCTCTCTGATGATGTGTGAGTAGTTCCTTGTAGACCAATGGGTCCGTAGTTAGTAGCTAGATGGTTTCCTCTCTCTCTTTTGATTATCAATACAATGGTCTCTTGGAGATCCATATGATGTAACTCTTTTGCGGTGTGTTTGTAGGGATTTGATGAACTTTGAATTTATGATCAGATCTATCTTTTTATATCCATGAAAGTTATTTCAGTCTTCTTTGATCTTTATATGCATGATTTCTTATAGCCTCGTATTTCTTCTCCGATATTTGGGTTTTGTTTGGCCAACTTGATCTATTTATCTTGCAATGGGAAGAGGTGCTTTGTAGTGGGTAAGATATTACGGTGCTTGATCTAAGTGACAAAAAGGGAATTGAAACGTATGTATCGTTGCTACTAAGGATAGAATTATGGGGTCTATTTTTAAATAAATATATCTTGTCTACATCATGTTAGTGTTCTTATTGCATTACTCCGTTTCTCCGTGAACTTAATACAATAGATGCATGCTCGATAGCGGTCGATGTGTGGGGTAATAGTAGTAGATGCAGGCAGTAGTCGGTCTACTAATCTTGGACGTGATGCCTATATAATGATCATTGCCTGGATATCGTCATGATTATTTGAAGTTCTATCAATTGCCCAACAGTAATTGTTTTCCCACCATTTGCTATTTCCTCAAGACAAGCCACTAGTGAAATCTATGGCCCCCGGGTCTCTTTCTCATATTATTTGCCTTTGCGATATATTTTCATTTTCTTTTATTTTCATATCCATTAAACCAAAAAAACCAAAAATACCTTGTGACAATTTATATTATTTGGCGTTCTATGTGTCAATATTTACAACTCTATCACGGCTGTTACCCGAAACGGATTGATAACCCCTTTTACACGTCGGGTTGCGTGTATTTCACTACTACAGGATGGTGCTAATGCGACACTACGATCAGAGACCCTTCGATGAAATTGTATGTGATGCCATAATCGCAAACGGTGGTGTAAAAGAACCGTCAAAAAAGGTGCAAAACGTTTGCGATGATAGATGCATCAAACACGGTTCAGATTTTTGTTGTGTCTGCGATGAAGGGCATACAGTTCAGTTCAATTAACTGGTTGCGAGGAGGAGGAACAAAAGAAACAGGAAGCCAGATGAAGGTGTGTGTGATATACAACATACGGTTCACTAGGATGAACTGTGTGTGATTAGGCAACACAATGGAAACGGTTCAACTGAACAAGATGTTTGTGATACGCGACAAACAGGTCCGTAATCAAAAATGTGTGTGAAGACCAATAATAACACAGACGATTGCTGCTAATAAGTCATGTGAATTGCACTTTCTACAGTAGAATAGCATGTGTGTGTGTATATATATAACTGAAATAAACATCCAATTACATAAGTGACTATACAGATCCTTCGCACAAACCTTAATAAACAATTGCATGCATTCTAAAGTAGGAGAAATGACTGTCTAGTTATCTACTTCTTGTGACGCTCCCGCCACTGCTATGTGGCTCGATCCCTCATCTGGGTCAGGAAGAAGATAGTTCCTCATGACAATGATCTTCCTGTACATCTCGTAGCTTGTGTACGCATCCATGGCCGCGTACTTGACATGTTGTTCATCCACGCTCTCATGCCACACACTGTGCTAGACGTTCTTGTCCTTATTTCTCTCTTCTTTCATCTTCGCGTTGTAGGGGTCGATGATGGCTGAGGCGAGTTCAACCAGGGAGTTCAGTTTGTTTTTGTCGCTGGCCCAGATCTTGTAGTGGTGCTGGATATTGAAAAGATTCGGGCCTTTCAAGTCCGAAACCTTGAGCGCTTTTAGATCGTTGGTAGTGTCCACCATTGCGAATTTGTAGTCGGAGCTGTTGAAGGACCAGGAGAAACGCTCGCAAGGCCTTGTGGCAAGGTGGTAGTGGTAGACGAGGACGTCATATCATATGCACAACTGGGCGACGGCAATCTTATGATCTTGCCCGGCACGACCCATGGTGTCCTCGAGGTCGAAGCTGACCACTCGGTACTTGTCCTCGGCAAGGAACTGCTCCGTAGTTTGGATGGAGCTCTCCACTGAGATTGGATCGTTCATGTACACCACTGAGAGGGCCTTCCCCCTCACATGGTTGTCCACTACGTGATGCATGGTGAACTCCCCGTCGTTGTCGTCGTCGGCCGCTGGGAGCACCATTGGAGCCACGGGGAGCGCCATTGGAACCGCCAGATGTCCTTGCTATATGTGTCCTCGTGGGTGTGCTTGTTGTGTCGTGTGAGATGAGAGATAAAGGTAAATGGCCGCAGGAATAAAAGGGGGACGGGCGGCTTGGATTCTCGGCGCGTCAGCATGGCAGTTTTTGCAGCGGGTAACTGCATCGTCGTGTCGCGCCCGACGCAACCGCTTGCGCACGAACGTGTGTGATCGTGCGCCGGCCCCAAACACTGGCAGCGCGCATGGAGGGACGAGGGCAGAGCACCCGGAGGGACGCAAGAGCAGAGCACGCGTGGCGGGACGTGAGCAGAGAGATCCGCGACCGCCTGAACCGCAAGCAACCACACGCTAGAGGAGTTGAACACGCAGGAAATGGTCGCCTACAAGCCGGCCGACAGTTGCGTCGCTGCGTAGAGAGCAGCCGTGTGCTACCACCTCCGTCTAGTCTATATAGTCTCCTTTATATTCTGTGCCATACTTTGCCCTCCAATTTAACCAACAAAATGTTAATGCATGTTTTAAAAATTATATAATTGGAAACTATGTTCAAATACAAATCCAACTATATAATATTTGGCAACATGCATTCGTATTTATTAGTTAAATCATACTTATAAACCAGGATGGTGGTATAGTAGGTAATTAAATCACAAATGTTTTTTATTAACCGTATGTATACGTGCCCTTTCGTCCTCCTCTCGCACGTCTTGTCACGCAGCTGCCGTAGACGGCTTATAGCGCAAGCTTGCGCACCACGCGGGGGCGTTCTTTTGGCCAAATGGTGGCGCTAATAAATTGTTGGTGAGCCCATTCCTACGCAACCTCGCAGGTTCCCGTGCAAACTTCCCGCCCAGCTCGGTGAAATCCCGCAAAATCCCAATGCTTACTGGCCTGCTATAAAAACCCTCACGGCCGGCAAGTCCTGCGTCGCATTTTCCCCTCCCTCGATGTAGGTTATCTCGTCTGCTTCTCCCACAATCTCCAATGCCAGTTGTCCATTGTTGTCG
>LR738713.1:201443620-201481278 GCA_902687465.1 Secale cereale | reverse complement strand
AGAAATTCCCAGGAGCTAGTGGACAAGTTTGGCCACGCGCAGGACGCCAGTTGCATGTCATGGCATGCAATGGTCGCGCTCTACAGTTCTCTGGCGCAGTGTAGCCGCCCCCATCTCGATGCCCCCGACCACCTAATTTGTCCCCCACACGCCAGCAGGACCACCTCGATGTCCACAACAGGGAACACCCCCGTCCCCCTCCTCACTCTCCCTCCTGTTGCGTTTCTCACACGTGCGCCGGCCGCCCACGAGCTCCAGTGAGCGGCTTCACACTCGACCACTCTGGAACCTCTCTTCTACTTCTCCCCCTTCGCCCTAGTCCTAGACCACGTATAGAAAGACCCTCGACTCAAAGCCAAGCCCTCCCGTTGCCTCCAGGGACGGCTACGGCCTCATCGGTGCACGACCCCGCGGTGCACCTCGCCCCCTTCTATTTAAGGCCGCCCGGGTCCTCCTCTCCACCCTATCTGCTCCCCCTCGCTCTTAGAGACCCTCTTAATCAACCCACACCTCTCCACGAGCCCTCCGTCGCTCCCCGTGGCCGGAGGCGAGCAGCTGTTCATCGCTCAAATTCACCTCGCCTGAGCCCCCTTCCCTCCACCCAACCACTCCAAAGCATCAACACCGCCACTAGGAAGATTTCCCGAGCCATTTTCTCTCCTCCCCGTGGCCGTGTCGTCGAGCCCATCTCCGCTGCTGACCTCGCCCGCCATGGCCAATGATGCGCCCGTATCCGACCACCCCTTCCCCTGTGGAGTGCCTCAGCGGATGCGGCGCGGCCTCCTGAACCCGCCAGTGTGCCGGGCATCATCGGGGGTGGCCTGTGCCGCTGGAGCGACGCTCGTGAACACTCGGCCCTGCCTCCCTTGCCTCGCCTGTATTCGTGCGGGAGGTGGGAGACGAACCCAAAGGATGGGACCCGCACGTCAGCGGGTCAGCACCGGGCCCCCGTTGTTTAAGTGGAGGCGGGGCAAGGAGAAGTCGCCTTCCCCACGTGGAAGCGTACTCAGCCAGGGCACCAGCGACGTCAACACCCTCCTCTATGCGTGGCCGGCCCAGTTGCTTCACTTCTATCTTCCGCCCTGTGCGCCTCTTAAGTGTAAAGCCTTTGTCTGTTTCTTTCTTTTACTTTTCCCACATAGCTTGTAAATTCCCTAGAGAAGTCAAATAGTGTCCAAACTTGACGATTCAAATTTCTGCTGGCTCCATAAATCAAGATCTATTTAATGAGTGAAAGTGCAGTATATCGACTAGAGGGGGGGTGAATAGGCGATTTTTATGAAATGCTTCAAAACATGGTAGTTTCAAAGACAAACGATAAGCTCAAGCCTATTAGTATGCAGCGGAAAGTGGACTACACTAGATAAGCCATAGTGATGTATTCAATGAAGTGAAAGCATGAAGACTAATAGCAACTAGGCTGTAGTGATCATAAAGGAAGAAGAAATGAAGCCAATCACAACAAGTAGATACTCAGTGAACACAATCAGATAAGGCAAGCATCCAATGTCTTCACAACATAGAGCAGTAAGTAAAGGGAAGGAAAGGATAGAACCAGTAGCTCGGGGAAGACAGTGATTTGTTAGACCAGTTCCAGTTGCTGTGACAACTGTATGTCTGGTTAGGGAGGCTGAGATTTAACTCAAAAGACCGCGTCTTCACCTTGTTCCCCTTGAGCTAAGGACACCTAGTCCTCGCCCAATTACTCTGGTAAGTCTTCAAGGTAGACTTCCAAACCTTCACAGACTTCGTTCACCGGCGATCCATAATGACTCTTGGATGCTCAGAACGCGACGCCTAACCGGCTGGAGGATACACGGTCCTCAAGTGTAATAAGTCTTCAGGTCACACAGACAAAAAGACTTCAGTGATGCCTAACACTCTTTGGCTCTGGGTGTTTGGGCTTTGTCCTCGCAAGGATTTCTCCCTCAAATGCTTCGGAGGTGGGTTGCTCTCAAACGACAAAAGCCGTGCAATAACTCTGAGCAGCCACCAATTTATGGTGTAGGGGGTGGGCTATTTATAGCCACTGGGCAACCCGACCTGATTTGTCCGAAGTGACCCTGAGTCACTAAGGAACTGACACGTGTTCCAACGGTCAAATTTCAAACACACACGACAACTTTCCTTGAGCTCCAAGTAAAGCTAACTCATCCACCTCTGGATAAGATTTGCTCTCATAGTCTTCGCTCGAAGACATAGGATTTGGTTGAGCATCACTTCAGTTACTCTGACTTAGTTCACTTGGACCCCACTTAACAGTATGGTGGTTCCTATGACTCAAAAAGGAAGAAAAGGAAACAACGAAACATCTACGTCTTCGCTCTCCATAGTCTTCACACAATGTCTTCTCATGTCATAGTCTTCAATATGATTATCTTCATATACCACCACTGATATCAATGTCTTCATACATTTTTAGGCGTCATCTCCGGTAGGTTAGCCGAATCAATGAAGGACTACTACCTGTGTTATCCTGCAATTCTCACAAACACATTAGTCCCTCAACCAGGTTTGTTGTCAATATTCCAAAACCAACTAGGGGTGGCACTAGATGCACTTACAATGAGCCATAGTGAACATTTTTACTCGGCCTAGTTTCCCCTGGATCTAATAAAAATGTCATTTAGCCATATAAGTCCACTTCAAAAATCAATATCATATCCATTTCAACTCCAAATCCAGTGAGACCAATTTATAAATGTTTCTAAAATCGTGCCTCATTTAATGGGTACCTTTACTTATTTTTATAAAAAGTCATTCTGTATATTCCTTGCAGATCCATTAAACCCTTTGTTTCCCTCATATTGAAATGATCAAAAATATCTACTGACCCAAATCCAATGAAACCTCTCTAGTTATTTTTCATATAACCAGATAAGTCATATAAAAGTCAAATCCATACTTTTAGAGCACTTCCATTTTTGCCTTGTTGTGTTGCTTATTGTGATTTGTTTCCGACGTTCGTTGACGAAGTAGACGGAGTACTTGGAGATGGACCAGAAGCTTTGAAGACTCCAAGGAGCAAGGCAAGCAGCCCTTTGACCATGTTTGAGAAACCTTTTTATGCATGTCATATAACACCGTATTACCGATGCATCGCAATCATGTTGAGGTGGTGACCACTATGGTTGTTACCCTTGTTACTTCCTTATTGAAACTTGCATCAAGCATGATCATACCGTCCTATGAGGGTTATGCGGGTGGGAGTAGATAGGATTCTATAGTAGTAGCTACACAAATGGGACGGCGATATGCATGATGATAGAGTACTTTTAAAAGACTTTTTGAAAAACCTCGTCGGGTGCCACTTATGCCCGAGGGAGATGATGAGTTGGGTAACCACTTGATGACGAAGTGGTGTACCGAGGCAGGTGTGTGTTTTGTTTTCAAAACGGATTGGTTTAAGTTGCGACCGTAATTCCAACCTTACATGCGTAATCACTCTACCCTTATATGGGAAAGGGCATTATTGATTACCTAGGACGATACTAGCATGGTTCCTGCATTACTAGTGAAGGGGGTGACATGAGGTCACTCTCGAGACGGGGTCATGCTTTGATACGCGGCCATGACTGTTTTTACAGGGCACTGGACACACCATTGGTACCCCGTGCCAGTGGTATGTGATGAATAAGGGGGCGAGGCTCCACAATTTTAATATGTGAAATGTTGGGCACGGGGGTTGCTACCAATCGAGTGGACTCTATGTTAGTGTCGTCTAGGGAAAGATAGTGATCGGGTGCTTAACCCGGGTACTTGAGGTACCGCGGGTCGTGGATGACACGGAAGTTCCTGGAATCTTGTGGGCAAAGTGTGCAACCTCTGCAAAGTGTAAAACCATTCAAAAAGTCGTGTCCACGGTCAAGGACAGTTGGGTAACCACTCTTGGGCTACGTCCAATGTTTGCGAAACCTGGTGTGTGTGTCTGAGGAAAACAACACGATTTGGTAAATCAGTTGACGTGATTCGTGAGGAAGTAACGATGAGCTTGAGCATGAGATGTTCATAAATCTTTCTCGATGTTGATGCCTGTAACCTCCTGATACTTGTTATAGGCACATTCATATCCTTGATAAATGTTGATCATAATTGCATGAGAAAAACTAGCTTTCCACAAAACTGCCAATTTTAGCAGTAGAGCCTTGCATAATTATTCTGTTATCACTCTTGGGTTGCTTGCGAGTACATTCAAAGTACTCGCTGGCTTTCCACTGGTTATTTTATTGGCCAGGCATGAAAGTAGAGGATTACGAAGAAGAGTTCTTTCATGACGATCGTGCGAGCTAGGACGCTTCCCAGTCAGAATGCCTGTAGGGTTAAGGCAGATGGCATGGATCGAAGTTGTCATTGAAAATTTCCGCTGCGATGATATACTGAAGACTTGACCATAATGGTCCTACTTGTGAGCACTGATCTCTCGGATCACTATACACGTGCATTCGCTGATCACGACTTATGAGTTGGGGTCCCCACAGATCTGGTATCAAAGCCATCCTGACTGTATGAAGCCTTAGTTAGCATGGTCGTTAGTTAGGGTAAAACTATTTTCAATACTATTACCAATTTCCAAAATCTATCTATACTTATCTTCCCTTCTTGGTTTTACGAAAACTAAGGTATACTTATCTTATTGATCTCTTCCCCTTCAAAACTTTTGGTCGGTAGAACCCTTATGCCCCTGACCATTGGATTCCTTGTAATCCTTGTGGATAATCTGGAAGGAACATGCGTTGCCAGACATTCACCCACATCTTCCGAACCCAGCATTGGCGACACCACAGCAAGACGATACCAACAGACGATACATCCTCGAGGAATGAGGACATGAAAACCCAGAAGATGGTTACACCTTCGACATTACCCTAAGATGATGCAACCTTAGCCTACGATGACCAGGGCACAGGATATGCAAGATCATGATATACATCGCTAATAGAGTAACCCTATCACTACCGTTGTTATATCGCCAACCACCGGTGGATGAGAACCTTGCCATTTGGTCTACCTCACTATAGTGAGCAGGAAAACGGTTCTCTTCATCCCCCACTCTCGATGACGATATTTTCAACAATGTGTTCGACAGATTGGACCTCTACTATAGTGAGGATTGCCTACCTGGTACCGTCGATGCCTTCGAAGGCAAAAGTGATTGTCATGATTAAGAAGACAAGAGAAGACCAAGTCAGTGCCAGCTACAAGGAGCCACCTTCACCCCATCACCTCATCAGGCAAGAAGTTGTTGAAGATTCTTCAGGTCGTTTCATCGAGCAAGAGACGTAGCAACACCTGAGGTAAACTCAGAAGGCTCCACGAGGCTCAAGGCACGACTACTCACTCCGAGAACCCCTAGGGTAGGATGAGTCGTGTACCCCATATGTGCAGTCGAGTCCATATGATGGTTCGAATAGAACCATGATTGTATGTTGCTTGTTTTTATTGTTTGTGTTTTGATATAAGACGCACTTTTGCCCCATGCAACAAGTACGCGACTATATCTCCATCCTTACCTTGTTTCTTTTGTTTGGCCCTTTTTGCACCTGTTTGTTTGCACTTGCACTATAGAACCCCCTTTAGGAATTCCCCTCCTCTATGCTACCTTTCACTCTCATCTCTCTCCTCAACTGAAGACCAGCAATAAAAGATGCACCAAGGATACTACTTCGTCAAGCAACTGGCACTAAAGACTTTTTTGCTATAGCCTCCTCGACCAAGTGCAACCCCGTAGAGTTATGTTTAACCCTCAAGATTAGAAACCATCCCTAGACCATTCGAGACTTCATGAGATACCCCAGATTGAATGCTTAACCAAGTGCTTAACACACAGAAATGCAAGAGGACCAGTTATGTAATGCCCCAGATGTAACACTTTCCAAATATGGCAATATATGAAACTTTGGCTTCATCAATTCCATTCTTGGATCTTCTTTCATTTCGGGTTCTTCGTTTTGTCGTTTGCGTGTGTGCATTTCATCCATGTCATGTTGTCATGTGCATTGCATTGCATTGCATTCGTGTTGTCACTTGCACCCGGTCCCACTCGTTTCTTCCTGTTGTCCGTTTCAAGTTCCGACGCTCACACACGTGCCCATGGCATCCCCGAGTCCTTCTTTCGTGTGTGGCCGTGTAACGTTTCCGGAATGACGTGAGACTTGTCGTGCGTTGTTGTTTTGGTACGTGTAGGCCGCCTGTCAAGTTTCGTCGTGTTTGGAGTTCGTTTGGTACTCCAAGGGTTAACCTAGTGGGCTAAAAGAACCTCTTCTTTGAGGCCCAAGACCCCCTCCACAACAGCCCACTAACCCAGCACAACCCTTCCCATCATCTCAGCCGTCGAATCGTGATTGCGTGGCCGAAAACCGCTCCCCATTTGGAGTCTCCTAGCTCCCTTTGCCTATAAAAACGTCCACACCCCTCCATTTTCGGGCAAAACCCTAGCTCCTCTCTTTTTTTCCGTTTTCCCCGCGTCCCGCTGCCCCTCCGCGCGCCATACGTGTCCACTGGCGCCGGACACGTCCGCCGCCGATCCCGTGGCCAACCCGTGGGCGACACGTGGCCCGTCCGCCTCCACTGCCGCCACGGCCCGCCCACGGCCCTCCGGGCCCGTCCTGTCGCGCGCCTCCCGCTCCTAGTCGCGCGCCCCTTCGCTCCCGTCCAGCCCGAGGCCACTGCCGTCACGTGCGAGCTCCGCCGCTGGGACTCGGCGCCGTCGCCGGCTGCCCTCCCGCTGGAGCGCCGCCCTTCCGCCGGCCGCCCCATTCGCCGAGCCGTCGCCCGGCCGCTTCCCCGCCGAGCCGCCGCCGCGTTCCGGGCCATCGCAGTCGCCCCGTCGGCTGCCTCTCCGCCGCCGGCCGGCCTCGCCGCTCCGGCCCCGTCGTCTTCTCCGGCTCCGGTTGCCGGAGCCGCCGCCATCCTCGTCCCGTCCCGATCCGGCCGGATCGGGACCAGATCCACCCAGCCCCGCAACCATACGCGTCGTCCCCGTCCCGGATCTCCCCGTCCCGCGCGGATCCGTCCCGTTGACTTTTGGAGGTATAAAATACCACCAAGTCCCAGATTTTGCTTATTTTGTTGCATGTTGTGAGGGCTGTATCTTTTTGTGTGAAAGTCCAAATTGTGCATATGTTATATCAAAATGATCGTGATGATGTGTACTACGTTTTGTTCCATTGTGACATGCTTGGTTGAGTTCATCTAGAGGTCCTAATCTCTGTTGCAAGAGTGCTACTTGTTATAAACTACCGCTACTTGTTATTTTCATGCCATGTTTGAGATGTGGTAACTTGGTGCATGTTTATCCAAATGAAGCAAATGAGATGTCGAAATGTTCATTATGAGATTCTCTACATGATGGTTGCTGTAGCATGCATGTTAGGGTTCATACTGCCATGTTAAACTTGGTTGCAAAAGTGCATGTGGCTGTTAAGTTTTGTAACATGTTATGAGATGCTGATTTGAAGTGCTCGTTGCTATTGATATGTTTGTCCCCATGTCACATGACTATATGTTTTAGAATCTCCATCATGTGGTCTTTGTTGTGGTGCAAACCATTTTCCATGATATGCCTTGAGGTGACTTAATCCTGATGCTATGTTTGCTTGATGCCCTAGTCAAATCCATGTTAGTTTTGGGGTGGCCATTGATCATTCCTTGTTGTACATGTTGTTGTCTATCCATCCATGCCCTCACTTGCACTTTTGGCTTGTTGTAGCTTATTTATTTATTGCTCCCAAGTTGCTATAAAATATAACTGTCAGGTTTTTAACGTCATGATCAATATGTTGTAGCTTGTTGCTATTGATCCATGCCTCCAATGGAGTTGCTCCAATGGAGTTGTTTGCTGTTGGATATGTCTAATTCATGTACATGGTTCTTGTCACCATGTTTGAGTGCTGTAGAGTATATATTGCTTTCTCAAAAGTTGCTATGTGGCTGTTAATTTCAGCCTTGCATTGTATCTTGTTTCGTGTGTATGTGTTGAACCGTTGCTCCGTTTTGAGCGTGCCCTATATGAAACTCGTGTGATTTTGCATGTAGAATCATAATATCATCTTGTTTACATGTTTGGAGTATGTTTGCTTGATGTTTGGGTGCATTTTGCACCGTTGCCATGCTTAACTTGTTTTGCTCATATCTTCTAGACCGTAGCTCCGATTTAAACAAACATTATATGAAACTTGACTAGAATTTCGTGTAGATCATCAGGGTGCATGTTAAACTGCTGTTTAACAACTTTAACTTAAGGTTTGATCAGATCTGGACCAATTTCAACTTATGCATATGAGGACTTACCGGATTCGCTATAAGTTGATTCCGGCCTCATTTAAACTTGTTGTCTTGTGTTGTTCTTGTGTGCTTCATCCCTTGACATGTATTGCATAATAATTGCATCATACTTGCATCATGTTGATTGTGCATTGCACCTTGTTTGATTCTCGTTCCGTTGTGTTCTTGTGTTGAGTAGAGCCGGGAGCCGAGACCGAGAACGAGAACGAGGTTACTACCGAGGTTGAGTACGAGGAGCCGTCTTACGATCCCATCAACGACTCGACAGGCAAGATGACCTGACCCAGATATCATTACTATATTTGCCTATTGCTAGATGTCTCGCTCTTTAGCTCATTGCCTCGATGCCCATGTTTGATTGTCAGCCTCCTATTGTAACCATGAATCTGTCTAACCACCCAACCTAGCAAACCATTGTTTGGCTACGTAAGCTTCGCTCAGCCCCTCTTATAGATTTGCTAGTTGCAGGGGAAGATTTGAAGATTCTTGCTTCATGTTGAAGTTATTGTTCGGATATCACACTATATAAACTCTTAAACTAAATCATCTATATATTGGTAATGGGTGGAAGGCTAAGCCTCTTGCTTGGTGATTTGATCCACTCAGCCGCCCTAGGAACCGTATAAACCTGTGTTATGTTCCTTGATTATGCGTTCCTAACACGGTTGGGGTTATGGGACCCCCTCAATAACCCGCTTAGCGCTAAACCTTTTCCAGCAAGGCCCGACATTGGTACTCCATTTGCCTAATAACTAAAACTTGCATAGGGACTAGCTATCCCGTGATCTTAATTAACAACCCCCGGGCCAGTGCTCCACATGAGTGTTGGTCCAACCGAGCAGACTGCAGGGCCGCCTTGGAGAAACCGGAGGTATTTGGTATTTTCCTGTAGGATGCCTCATCCGGTCGTGGCCTAAGACTAGATACGTGCGGCTACTGTCAGGGTGTTGGCACACCAGGAGGTCTTGCTGGATTAGTTTTACCTATGTCGGTATATCTTGAGCACGGGATTCCGAGAATACTCGGGCCTTCCCACCTTGGAGTTGCGACTTCGCGGATCATGAGCTTGTCATGGGCTAAGTTGGGACACCCCTGCAGGGTTTTGAACTTTCGAAAGCCGTGCCCGTGGTTATGTCGCAGATGGGAATTTGTTAATATCCAGTTGTAGAAAACTTGACACCATGTTCAGAACACACTACCAGCGTGAGTAACCGTGACGGTCATTTTCCGAAAGGGGTTCGGGAAGTGAACACGGTGGGGTTATGATTTACGTGCTTAGATAGGATCACTTCGTGATCACTTTGACGCTCGTGGCACTTCTCTTCTTGCTCTTATCATGTAAGCTAGTGCTAGTGCAGCTGCAACCTTTTAATTCTTCAGCCTTGTTCCACACCCAAGGCTTAGATAGTTTTGCTACCCGGGAACGGGATTGCTGAGTCCTCCGTGGCTCACAGATTCTACACCACACCAGATGCAGGTACTATGGTGAACTACTCAGGTGACGGCACGGAGCTGTACTGGGAGTTCGATGAAGAATGTAGTCGTTACTATGTGCACTATCCCGATGATCAGTAGTGGTTTCTACTAGGGCGATTCGGACCTTGTGGCTTTATGTATTTGGTATCTTTCATTTGGATCTTCGCCCGTAGTCGGGTTGTGATGTTATTTGGATGATGATTTGCTTATGTAATGTATTATGTGATGTGGCGAGTGTAAGCCAACTATCCTTTTGCAATTTCATCCCTATTTTTACATGAGTCGTGCAAAGATACCAAACTTGAGATCATTCTAGAATGGGCTTATACCTTTAAGTCGTGCCTCGACACGTAGGAGGTATAATCCCATCCTGGGCATTGCAAGTTGGTATTCAGAGCCTTCTCCGACCTAGAAGCCCCCACTGATTGATCGAATCGTTGACGGTTGAGTCTAGGCACACATTTGAAAATGTTTTGCATATATATCACTGTTCAAGATATCTTCCGATATGCCGATAAATCGGCCGATTTATCGCTTACCGCTGTCTGGCCGATAGGATAAATTGGCCAATAAATGAGCCGATATGGCGATAAATTGGCCGATATGCCTATAAACTGGCCGATTTACCCCTTATCATGGGTCGACCGATAAGTTCCCGATAAGCGATATTCCTAACACTATATATATATCGGAGAGTAGGATTTCTTTTGCTCCTCATCTCGTTTCACTCTGGTGAGGACTCCTGACGATTACTCTTATCTCTTCTACTCTCATAAATTCACCAATTTTTTTTTAGGATCACGCAGGTATTGTTTGGATTGTTCCGATGTCTTTGTGATGAGAACATTGTTCTCGATGCCTCCTGTCATTTAGGGGTTGTGGCAGTGTCCCGGGGAGTTGAGCTCCGAGGTGTTGTCGTCACAAATATATCGCAGCAGTTCTAGAATACTTAAGACGGCCGACATCGAAAACTCTCCTATGCGGTTAGTGGCAAGATAACCCCGACATCACCCAGTACTGGGGAGGTAGTTCGGGAGTATTGCCATAGCTTGTATAGTAGGTGCGTTTCGAAGGTCCGAGGTAGACGGTTTCCGGAAATAACTAGTGATGTGTTGAAGGATGGATACAGCTGGATGTAGGATTAGAGTTGAGTGCGCGATGCTTCCCCTGTATCCCCAACACCTGATTGCATAACTGGAAACTTTCGGAAATTAATAGGTGGGTTCATCTAGTAGTTCGTAGGCATTCTTCCAACGAATGCATGATATGGAGTTCGGGGTTCTACATTGAGTGAAGTAGTTTTATGGGCGTTTGTTCCGATCGGGAGTTGCATCTTAAAGGGTCCTTGGCTATACTGATCCGGGGATTGCAAAACCCTTTTGTAACACGTTCCATAAGCTTTCAGCACGAATATGTCGAATGAAACTTCTATCTTGTATTTGTTCTATCTGCTCCTTGTTGTTTTTATTTACCTTTTGTTCTCCCAAGTGGCTTCTCAAGAAGATTGTTGTTACCATTAAACTGTGGATTACATTCGTTCATCTTGTTCGAATGTTCTTGTGAAGACTTATGTTGCAATTTCTAGCCGTTGATTCATCTTATATATTTTTCTCTCAATCAATGGCTAATAGTTGTCATCTCATTCAGGATGGCTCCTAAAAGGGTTCCCAACACTAACCCAGAGGGTGAAGAGGTTCCTGATCGTCCTCCTTCCCCTCCTCCTCCGTCTGAGGCCTGGAGAGTAATTATGCAAGCGATGAACCAGAACACCCAAATGCTTATGCAAATGATGCAGAACATTCAAGCAAATCAAGCAAATCAGGGTGCTCATGGGAACCAAAGCCAAGGCAATTTGTTCAACCAACCTCACTTTGCTACACTCAACCAGTTCCTGGCAAACCAACCAAAGGCATTTAGTTACTGTGTGGACCCTCTAGATGCTGAAGACTGGATAACAGATATCAAGAAGCATTTCGAGTGCAGTAACGTGAGACCTGAGGACTATGTGAAGTTTGCCGCCTTCCAACTCAAGGACCAAGCCGCTGATTGGTGGCAACAGTACAAAGATTCCAGAGAAGGGCGTGAAATCTCGTGGGCTGACTTTTGCAAGGACTTTCGCTCTCACCACATTCCAACAAGTGTCATCGAGGGTATGCGTGAGCAATTCCGCAACCTGAAGCAAGGCTCAATGACTGTTTATCAATATAATGTCAAGTTCCAGAACCTTGCCCGCTATGCCAAGAAAGACATCCCAGATGCCAAGAGCAAGATTTATCAGTTCCGTGGTGGCCGGAAGGATGAACTCGAACTAGCTCTCACCTTGTTCGAGCCTGATGAATTTGATCAATTCTATAACATGGCACTTAAGCAAGAGGCAGCCCAGCTCAAGATGGAAGCTTCCAAAAAGAGGATCAGAGACGCTGTTCACTCATCCTCTTCTTCCCAAGTGGTTGCAAAGCAGCAGAAATTTTGGCTTCCACCTCCTCTAGTGATCCGACCTCCCAACATCAACAACAAGCATTCTGGTGGCCGTGGCTTCTCCCACCCACCCAACCCAAGCAACCAGTCAAAGAATCACTTTCAAGCTTCAAAGTCAAGTGATCCTTATCACCGTCCTCTCTTAGAAGTGGTTTGCAACAAGTGTGGCAAGAAGGGTCACTATGCCAACAAGTGTAATCAAAGGCGCCTTCCGCCTCCTCCACCAGTCAGCACTGCTATAGTCAAGCATGATCCGAAGGCAGCAAGAGTGAATCTGATGAATGCAGATCAAGCAGAGAATTCTTCAGATGTGATACTTGGTAACCTTCCAGTCAATCTTAAACCTGCTAAAGTGGTGTTTGATTCTGGTGCATCACATTCCTTCATGTCATTTCCATTTGCATCCAAGCACAATGCGGGCATAGTGGCCTTACCAAAGGAGTTACAAATTATTTCTCCGGGAAAATGCATGACTTTTAGATTGTATGCTCCGGATGTATCTATTTGCATGGGTGATTACCACTTTCTGGCTTCTCCGGTTGTTCTCGGCAACTCCGACATTGATCTTATTCTTGGGATGGATTGGCTTTTCCAGCATGATGCTCACATTGATTTTGCAAATAAGGAAGTCAAGCTTACTCATCCTGACGAAGACGTGATTATCTTCGCCTCTCGAGATAACACAATCAGGCTATTCTCTCTCAATGACAAGGGCGAGATTAATGCCATCTCTCAAATTCCGGTGGTCAATGAATATGAAGACGTTTTCCCTGAAGAGCTTCCAGGCATGCCTTCGCATCGTCAAGTTGAATTCGTCATTGAACTCGAGCCCGGTACCGAGCCAGCATGCCGGCGTCCATACAAGCTTTCCCCTGAAGAGTTGAAGGAGTTGAAGATACAACTCGATGAGCAAGAGCGTATGGGTCTAATCAGGCCTAGCACTTCTCCTTGGGGTTGTGGTGTCTTGTTTGTCAAGAAGAAGGATGGCACGAAGCGCCTTTGCGTTGATTATCGGCCATCGAACAAGAAGACAATTAAGAACAAGTATCCGCTCCCCAGCATCAATGAATTGTTCGAGCAGCTCAAAGGAGAAAAAGTGTTCTCAAAGCTCGATCTTCGGATGGGTTATCACTAGATCCGTATCCGCGAAGAAGATATTCAGAAGACTGCATTCAGAACAAGCTACGGCTCCTATGAATACACAGTCATGTCTTTTGGCCTCGCTAATGCTCCACCCACCTTCTCGAGGATGATGCACTACATATTCAACCCCTACACCAACGAATTTGTGCTCATCTATCTGGATGACATATTGGTATTCTCCAAGAATGAAGAGGATTATGAAAAGCACCTCCGTTTGGTTCTCGACAGACTCTGTGAACATAAGTTCTATGCCAAGTTCTCCAAATGTGAATTCTGGCTCGATAAGGTCTTGTATCTGGGCCATATCATCTCTGCTAACGGTATTGCTATCAACCCCGAGAAAGTTGAAGTGATTGTCAACTGGGAACCCCCTCAGAACATCAAGCAACTCCGAAGCTTCCTTGGTCTCGCTAGCTATTGCAGAAGGTTCGTTGAGAACTTCTCCAAGATTGACAAGCCTCTCTCCAACTTGCTGCAGAAGAATGTCAAGTACAACTGGTCTCCGGATTGTGATGTGACATTCAAAACTCTCAAAGAAAAGCTCATCTCTGCTCCGGTTCTTACTCCTCCAGTTGAGTCCAAGCCCTACGAAGTATTCTGTGATGCTTCTCTTCAAGGACTTGGTGGTGTTCTAATGCAAGACAAGAAAATTGTGGCATACACCTCTCGTCAATTGAAGCCAAGTGAGAAGAACTAACCCACACATGATCTCAAGTTAGCAGCCGTGGTACACGCCTTGATCACGTGGAGACACCTTCTGTTGGGCAGAAAAGTGGACATCTTCACCGATCACAACAGCTTGAAGTACATCTTCACACAGCCGAACCTGAACCTTCGCCAGACTCGTTGGGTTGAGATGATCCAAGAGTATGATCCAAGCATCGAATACACACCTGGCAAGGCCAATGTCATTGCAGATGCCTTGAGCAGAAAGGCATATTGCAACAGTCTCCTTATCAAGACGTTTCAGCCTGAGCTTTGTGAAGCATTCAGGAAGCTCAACCTCCAAGTTGTTCCGCAAGGCTTTCTTGCAAGTCTTCAAGTTGCTCCTACCTTGGAAGATCAGATCCGTGAGGCCCAACTCAGTGATGCTATGGTGCAGAAAGTGAAACATGGTATTGCAAAGGGTACTCCCAAATACAAGTGCTATCGCGTTGATGAGAAAGACACCTTGTTCTTTGAGGACGGACTTGTGGTTCCCAAGGGTGATCTCAGGAAGCTCATAATGAACGAAGCACATGACTCCCTCCTCTCGATTCATCCTAGAAGTTCCAAGATGTACCAAGACCTCAAGCAATCTTACTGGTGGACTCACATGAAAAGGGAGATTGCCCAATTCGTGAATGAATGTGATGTCTGCAGAAGAGTGAAGGCAGAGCATCAACGTCCAGCCGATCTTCTCCAACCTCTTCCTATCCCCGAGTGGAAATTAGACCACATTGAAATGGATTTCGTCACTGGGTTTCCTAAGTCCAAGAAGGGGAATGATGCTATCTTTGTTGTGATTGACAAGGTAACCAAAGTAGCTCACTTCCTTCCAGTCAAAGAATCCATCAATACAACTCAGCTGGCAGAGTTGTACACTTCCAGAATTGTGTCGTTACATGGCATTCCTCAAGTTATCTCCTTAGACCGTGGAAGTTTGTTCACATCCAAGTTCCGGGACTCCTTTCAGTCAGCCATGGGCACTAAGATCCGTTTCAGCACTGCGTTTCACCCTCAGACTAGTGGTCAAGTCGAAAGAGTGAACCAGATCCTCGAAGACATGCTCAGAGCTTGTGTCATCTCGTTTGGCATGAAGTGGGAAGATTGCCTTCCGTTTGCCGAGTTCTCTTACAACAACAGTTTCCAAGCAAGTGCCGGCAAAGCTCCGTTTGAAATCCTCTATGGTAGAAAGTGTCGTACTCCTCTCAACTGGTCCGAGACTGGTGAACGTCAACTTCTTGGCAATGACTTGATCTCAGAAGCCGAAGAAATGTGCAAAGTCATACGTGAGAATCTCAAGGCCGCTCAGTAGCGTCAGAAGAGCTACTATGACGGCAAGTATCGTGATTTGTCTTTCGACATTGGAGATCATGTCTATCTCCGTGTTTCTCCTATGAAAGGAACCCAAAGATTCGGTATCAAAGGAAAACTTGCTCCTAGATACGTGGGCCCTTTCAAGATCCTTGGCAAAAGAGGCGATCTAGCCTGTCAACTCGAGCTTCCTTCCAACTTTGCTAATGTTCATGATGTGTTTCTCGTGTCTCAACTCCGCAAGTGCTTCAACACACCTGATCGCACCATTCCGTTTGAGGAGATTGATCTTCAACAAGACTTGTCTTACCGTGAGCACCCCGTTGCTATTCTGGAAGAAACTGAGTGCAAGACCCGCAACAAGTCAATCAAGTTCTTGAAAGTTAAGTGGTCACACCATACCGACCGAGAAGCTACGTGGGAACGATAAGATCACCTTCGTTCCGAGTACCCTTCCTTCTTCCAGTCCTAGATCTCGGGATGAGATCTTTTCGTAGTAGAGGAGAGTCTGTAATGCCCCAGATGTAACACTTTCCAAATATGGCAATATATGAAACTTTGGCTTCATCAATTCCATTCTAGGCTCTTCTTTCATTTTGGGTTCTTCGTTTTGTCGTGTGCGTGTGTGCATTTCATCCATGTCATGTTGTCATGTGCATTGCATTGCATTCGTGTTGTCACTTGCACCCGGTCCCACTCGTTTCTTCTCGTTGTCCGTTTCGAGTTCCGACGCTCACACACGTGCCCGTGGCATCCCCGAGTCCTTCTTTCGTGTGTGTCCATGTAACATTTCTGGAATGACGTGAGACTTGTCGTGCGTTGTTGTTTTGGTACGTGTAGGCCGCCTGTCAAGTTTCGTCGCGTTTGGAGTTCGTTTGGTACTCCAACGGTTAACCTAGTGGGCTAAAAGAACCTCTTCTTTGAGGCCAAATACCCCCTCCACAACAGCCCACTAACCCAGCACAACCCTTCCAATCGTCTCGGTCGTCAAATTGTGATCGCGTGGCCGAAAACCGCTCCCCATTTGGAGTCTCCTAGCTCCCTATGTTTATAAAAACGTCCACACCCCTCCATTTTCGGGCGAAACCCTAGCTCCTCTCTTTTTTTCGTTTTCCCTGCGTCCTGCAGCCCCTCCGTGCGCCGGACGTGTCCACCGGCGCCGGACACGTCTGCCGCCGATCCCACGGCCAATCCGCGGGCGACACGTGGCTCGTCCGCCTCCACCGCCGCCGCGGCCCGCCGGCCCGCCGGCGGCCTTCCGGGCCCGTCCCGTCGCGCGCCTCCCGATCCCAGTCGCGCGCCCCTTCGCTGCCGTCCGGCCCGAGGCCGCCGCCGTCATGTGCGAGCTCCGCCGCCGGCCGCCCTCCCACCGGCGCGCCGCCCTTCCGCCGGCCGCCCATCCGCCGAGCCGCCGCCCGGCCGCTTTCCCGCCGAGCCGCCGCCACGTTCCGGGCCTCCGCAGTCGCCCCGCCGGCTGCCTCTCCGCCGACGGCCGGCCTCGCCGCCCCGGCCCCGTCGTCTTCTCCGGCTCTGGTCGCCAGAGCCGCCGCCGTCCTCGTCCCGTCCTGATCCGGTCGGATCGGGACCAGATCCACCCAGCCACTCAACCAAACGCGTCGTCCCCGTCCCGGATATCCCCGTCCCGCGCGGATCCGTCCCGTTGACTTTTGGAGGTATAAAATACCACTAAGTCCCAGATTTTGCTTATTTTGTTGCATGTTGTGAGGGATGTATCTTTTTGTGTGTAAGTCCAAATTGTGCATATGTTATATCAAAATGATCTTGGTGATGTGTACTACGTTTTGTTCCATTGTGACATGCTTGTTTGAGTTCATCTAGAGGTCCTAATCTCTGTTGCAAGAGTGCTACTTGTTATAAATTGCTGCTACTTGTTATTTTCATGCCATGTTTGAGATGTGATAACTTGGTGCATGTTTATCCAAATGAAGCAAATGAGATGCCAAAATGTTCATTATGAGATGCTCTACATGATGGTTGATGTAGAATGCATGTTAGGGTTCATACTGCCATGTTAAACTTTGTTGCAAAAGTGCATGTGGCTGTTAAGTTTTGTAACATGTTATGAGATGCTGATTTGAAGTGCTCGTTGCTATTGATGTGTTTGTCCCCATGTCACATGCCTATATGTTTTAGAATCTCCATCATGTGGTCTTTGCTGTGGTGCAAACCATTTTCCATGATATGCCTTGAGGTGACTTAAACATGCTTGTAAACATGCCAGGCTAACATATCTGTTTTATACTTGGTGAAATTTCTACTAAGTCTGGAATCTGTCATATCCTGATGCTATGTTTGCTTGATGCCCTAGTCAAATCCATGTTAGTTTTGGGGTGGACATTGATCATTCCATGTTGTACATGTTGTTGTCTATCCATCCATGCCCTCACTTGCACTTTTGGCTTGTTGTAGCTTATTTAATTCTTGCTCCCAAGTTGCTATAAAATATAACTGTCAGGTTTTTAACGTCGTGATCAAAATGGTGTAGCTTGTTGCTATTGATCCATGCCTCCTATGGAGTTGCTCAAATGGAGTTGTTTGCTGTAGGATTTTTCTACTTCATTTCCATGCTTTTTGTGACCATGTTTGAGTGATGTAGAGTATATATTGCTTTCTCCAAATTTGCTATGTGGCTGTTAATTTCAGCTTTGCATTGTATCTTGTTTCGTGTGTATGTGTTGAACCGTTGCTCCGTTTTGAGCGTGCCCTATATGAAACTTGTGTGATTTTGCATGTAGAATCATAATATCATCTTGTTTACATGTTTGGAGTATGTTTTCTTAATGTTTGGGTGCATTTTGCACCATTGCCATGCTTAACTTGTTTTGCTCATATCTTCTAGACCGTAGCTCCGATTTAAACAAACTTTATATGAAACTTGACTAGAATTCCATGTAGATCATCATGGTGCATGTTAAATTGCTGTTTAACAACTTTAACTTAAGGTTTGATCAGATCTGGACCAATTTCAACTTATGCGTATGAGGACTTACCAGATTCGCTATAAGTTGATTCCGGCCTCACTTAAACTTGTTGTCTTGTGTTCTTCTTGTGTGCTTCATCCCTTGACATGTATTGCATCATAAGTGCATCATACTTGCATCATGTTGATTGTGCATTGCACCTTGTTTGATTCTCGTGCCGTTGTGTTCTTGTGTTGAGTAGAGCCGGGAGCCGAGACCGAGAACAAGAACAAGGTTACTACCGAGGTTGAGTACAAGGAGCCGTCTTACGATCACATCGACAACTTCACAAGCAAGATGACCTAACCCATATATCATTACTATCTTTGCCTATTGCTAGATATCTCGCTCTTTAGCTCATTGCCTCGATGCACATGTTTGATTGTCAGCCTCCTATTGTAACCATGAATCTGTCTAACCACCCAACCTAGCAAACCTTTCTTTGGCTACGTAAGCTTCGCTCAGCCCCTCTTATAGCTTTGCTAGTTGCATGGGAAGATATGAAGATTCTTGCTTCATGTTGAAGTTATTGTTGGGATATCACACTATATAAACTCTTAAACTAAATCATCTATATATTTGTAATGGGTGGAAGGCTAAGCCTCTTTCTTGGTGATTTGTTCCAGTCATGCCACCCTAGGAACCGTATAAACCGGTGTTATGTTCCTTGATTATGCGTTCCTAACATGGTTGGGGTTATGGGACCCTCGATAACCCGCTTAGCGCTAAACCTTTTCCAGCAAGGCTCGACATTGGTACTCCATTTGCCTAATAACTAAAACTTGCATAGGGACTAGCTATCCCGTGATCTTAATTAACAACCCCTGGGCCAGTGCTCCACATGAGTGTTAATCCAACCGAGCAGACTGCAGGGCCGCCTTGGGGAACCGAGGTATTTGGTATTTTCCTGTAGACTGTCTCATCTGGTCGTGGCCTGAGACTAGATACGCGCGGCTACTGTCAGGGTGTCGGCACGCTGGGAGATCTTGCTGGATTAGTTTTACCTATGTCGGTATATCTTGAGCACGGGATGCTGAGAATACTCGGGCATTCCCACCTTGGAGTTGCGACTCCGCAGATCGTGAGCTTGTCATGGGCTAAGTTGGGACACCCCTGCAGGGTTTTGAACTTTCAAAAGCCGTGCTCGCGGTTATGTGGCAGATGGGAATTTGTTAATATCCGGTTGTAGAAAACTTGACACCATGTTCAGAACACACTACCAGCGTGAGTAACCGTGACGGTCATTTTCCGAAAGGGGTTCGGGAAGTGAACACGGTGGGGTTATGATTGACGTGCTTAGATAGGATCACTTCGTGATCACTTTGACGCTCGTGGCACTTCTCTTCTCGCTCTTGTCACGTAAGCTAGTTCTAGTGCAGCTGCAACCTTTTATTTCTTCAGCCTTGTTCCACACCCAAGGCTTAGATAGTTTTGCTACCTGGGAACGGGATTGCTGAGTCCTCCGTGGCTCACAGATTCTACACCACACCAGATGCAGGTACTATGGTGAACTACTCAGGTGACGGCACGGAGCTGTACTGGGAGTTCAACGAAGAACGTAGTCGTTACTATGTGCACTATCCCGATGATCAGTAGTGGTTTCTACTAGGGGCGATTCGGACCTTGTGGCTTTATGTATTTGGTATCTTTCATTTGGATCTTCGCCCGTAGTCGGGTTGTGATGTTATTTGGATGATGATTTTCTTATGTAATGTATTGTGTGACGTGGCGAGTGTAAGCCAACTATCCTTTTGCAATTTCATCCCTATTTCTACATGAGTTGTGCAAAGATACCAAACTTGAGATCATTCTAGAATGGGCTTATACCTTTAAGTCGTGCCTCGACACGTAGGAGGTATAATCCCATCCTGGGCATTACAAGTTAAGCCTCTATAACCTTGCTGAAAGTGCAACTAATCCCCGGGTGGTTTTGGTAATTAATAACAACATATATATCATTGAACTAATATTTACTTGAGAATCATTTCAGAAAAGTTCGATGATATGGGTATGGAAATGTCTGAAGAAGTGGACCCCTCAAAATGCTAAGACAAGCATTGGCAAAAGCTCAAGACTCTATTTTTGGTTTAGTGATCAAAGATCACATTGAGTCCATAGGAAAAGCCAATACTATTAAAAGGGGATGAGGTTGTGTTAATGATCTAGTTGCTCAAGTGCTTGGTGATCTAGCTCCCTCAACTATCAGCACTCTTCACTACTTAACACACTCATAAGTAATCTCGGACAAACCGATTCTGCAAACTCAGTCCCACCGAGATGAACCACCTCAGTTATTCCTCCAAACCCTAATTTCTCGGTCCATCCGATTTTGAGTTTCGGTCTCACCGAAAATGGACTGCCAACCTTCTGTAACCAATTGACATCACTTCGGAATATCCGAGTTGTTATTTTCGGTCCCACCGAGATGGCAAGCTCCAACCTTTGACTCACTTCGGACACACCGAGATGGTATTTTCGGTCCCACCGAAAATCCCAACGTTCACTATATTTGAACTTTCGGTCTGACCGAGTTTTAACTTCGGTCTCACCGAGATTGGTCAAATGTGTGTGTAACGGTTGGATTTTGTGTGGAGGCTATATATACCCCTCCACCCCCTCTTCATTCGTGGAGAGAGCCATCAGAAAGTCTACCACTCCTACCATATACTTTCTGAGAAGTGAACCACCTACCCTTGTGTTGAGATCAAGCCATTCCATTCCTACCATATGAAACTTGATTTCTAGCCTTCCCAAGTTGCTTTCCACTCAAACCTTTCTTCCACCACAGCCATATCAGTGAGGAGAGTTGAGTGTTGGGGAGATTATCATTTGAAGCACAAGAGCAAGGAGTTCATCATCATCAACACCGTCTATTACCTTTTGGAGGGTGGTGCCTCCTAGATTGGTTAGGTGTCGCTTGGGAGCCTCCGTCTTTGAGATGTGGAGTTGAACCAAGAAGTTTGTAAGGGCAAGGAGAACGCCTACTTCGTGAAGATCTACCCCGAGTAAGGCTAGTCCTCCGTGGGCGTAGGCCATGATGGAATAGACAAGGTTGCTTCTTCATGGACCCTTCGTGGGTGGAGCCCTCCGTGGACTCGCGCAGCCGTTACCCTCCGTGGGTTGAAGTCTCCATCAACGTGGATGTACGATAGCACCACCTATCGGAACCACGACAAAAATCTTCGTGTCACCAAACTGCGTTTGATCTTCTCCACCTCTCTTTTACATGTGCAATTTACTTTCCGCTGCTTATACTCTAGAATTGCATGTGTAGGGTGATACTTGAATTGATCTTAATTGGGAAACTGCCAAAAACATTGCATGATCTAAAGGCAGATTTTTTATATTATCAAGTAGTCTAATCACCCCCCCTCTAGACCTACTTTCGATCCTACACTTGCACAGCGTTGGGTTCACTGTGGAACTAGTGGACATAGTGAGCGAACAAATGTTCATCCTAAGATAGCACCAAAACTGATGATGCCATAGGAGAGACCAAATTGAGGACATAGGAATAGAGGGCAACTGACTTGATGATTTTTATATCAGTGACCATGAGGAATTATCTGAGATGCTTTGGTGGAATATAAGGCTTTCATGTTGGTAGATAATCTTGGTGGGATCATGTTAATAGAGTAGCATAGCCTTCTTTACCCTTGGAGTAATTTGGATTTGTAGGACAATTATGATCACAAGCTAAAATTCTTGGAGGTATAAGGATTTGACTTAGACAGAGGATATTGATAGGAGATAATTGATGTTGCGATAATGACTTGGGGAAAAGGGTAGAAATTCTCGTTGGACATGGGATTTGGATTTAAGTAGGTCATTCTAATTGAGTATAGATGTTGAGTATGTCTACAGGGTTTGGAGTAAATTGGATTTAGACTGATGATCTTGATCATGATACCATGTTTCTCGGTGGAATGTAAACTAGGAGATTGGATTAATTGTCGGAGTTGATTTAGTGATTGATATAAGCCTGACCTAGGAGTTTACTTGACCATGATGATGGGAACTCATGGAATTACTATAGTAGAGATAGCCCTTCCAAGTATTTCGGATTATAGGGACTTTAGAAGATCATGTGGAACACCATAGATTTCAGATATGTAGGAATAATGGATTATGTAGTGATTGATGAAAGACAATGGGCTGTTGGAGTAGATTCGTAGGAAGGAAACAATATCTTGGAGTGTCTTACGACGTGTTTCCTTATGATAGAGATGCATTATCTTAAACTTGGAAGAACAGGCAAAGCTCTTGGATTATCATGTTTAATTCAAGCTTAGTAGCTTGTATGCTCTACCCATGGATTCTTAGGGGTAGCCATACGTTTGATTTTGGGGATCGTAGACATGTATTATTTTATTAGACCTCCTCTCGGGAGTCATGTGGATATGAATAGCATGAGTGATGATTGGATCTAACCTACACAAAATGATGCTTTCGGTGGTATACGGTTATTTGTTTAAAGGACTAGGTAGAACTATTGGCATCTCAAAACCTGTGCTTAAGGATAGGATGATAAAGGTTCACTCGCACACTAGAATCCTTGAAACTCTTAAGCCCCACCAAGCCCAACATGGTCGGATCATGACCACGGGCTTTGGCTCTAGGTCGAGAAGACGTTAGCCAATGCTCAACCGAGACCACCACCAATACCCCAGCCTACTTTGCGTACCCCATAGACTTCTTGGAGTGAAGAGTCGTTCTGCTAGTTAGAAGACATTTGAAGACCACCATTTTCAAGAAGTAAACCTCCGCGTTGAAGACCAGGTGTATCTGCAAGCCATTACTCTCGGAGGAGCCAAGAATTCCCATGTAGAAGAGAAACTCACGCCAGGATTTGTCGGCCTTCTCCAAAGTCACTTCAAGACGAAGAATAGACGGCTACCAGCTAGAGTTACCACCAGAGGCACTTACTGAGTACAACATTATTTCACACGACACCACTCTGGAAACGTTTCCAACATCCAAACTAGCGAGGTCTCTGCGAGGTCATCGATCACCAAGCCATTGACGCCTAGCCCGACCTGACCTACGCGAGAGGCCCCTTTTTCAACCTGGATCTAGAAGGATGTTATACACGAAGCCACGCCAGCAAGTACCTCAAGCACTACTGGAATCTGGCACTTTGCCATCTGCCATGGCAGATGGCAAAGGCATGGTCGGCGGATGGCAAAGGCTTTGCCATCAGCCAGCAGATGGCAAACAGTTTGTCTGAAATTCAGTGGGCAAAGGCTTCTTTGCCATCTGCTGGCTGATGGCAAAGAGCCGGTGCCTTTGCCATCAGCTGGCAGATGTCAAAGCCTCTTAACGGGGTTAGCCCTGTTAGAAGGATAACGGCATACTTTGCCATCTGCCAGCAGATGGCAAAGGCTGCAGGCTCTTTGCCATCTGCCAGCAGATGGCAAAGCTCTTTGCCATCAGCTGGCTGATGGCAAAGTATGCATGCCATCTGCTGGCAGATGGCAAAGAGCCCAAATAGGCTAGTCCAAATTTTACCTCTGGATGACACGTGGTCTCTTTGCCATCTGCCAGCAGATGGCAAAGTGTCTATATTGCCCCATTTAATTTTGTTTTTCTTATATCAATTCATTTTCACAGAAAATCAAACACAAATATATTTATATGACCAATATAGCATATTCAACACATATTACTAGTAGTCATGAACACATATATATATCCAACACAAATTACCAATAGCAGCAAGTTTCATCTGTACATATACATAGTTTCATCAATATTACACAGTTTCATCCATAGGTAGCAAGTTTCACAAGGTCAAAACAAAAACTAAATACAAGCACTCCATCAACCCAAGCTTCCGTGATCTTAAGCAAATCTATAAAATGGGAAAGAAGAAAGTTAGAAGAAGAAGATTATTATGATGCAACTAAAATGTGAAGATTATAATGATGCAACTTATATCTGTAAAATAGGTCATTTTGGAGCTAAGTAAGCTCATTATGTCATTTTGGAGGTAGCTAAGCATATGAAGTCATTTATGAGCTAAAATATGACATTTCTTAAGCATATTATGTCATTTTAGAGCCAGTTAAGCATATTAAGTGATTTTGGAGGAAAAGATGCTAAGTATAGGTCATTTTAGAGCTATCCTAGGTTAAATAGGTCATTTTAAAGCTAGCTAAGCATATTAAGTCCTTTTGGAGGAAAAAATACTAAGTATAGGTCATTTTAGAGCTATCCTTGGTTAAATAAGTCATTTTGGAGCTAATCAAGCTTATTATGTCATTTTTGAGCTAGCTAAGCATATTGAGTCATTTAGGAGGAAAAAAATGCTAAGTATAGGTCATTTTAGAGCTAGCCTAGGTTAAATAGGTCATTTTTAAGCTACCTAAGCATATTAAGTCATTTTGGAGGAAAAAATGCTAAGTATAGGTCATTTTAGAGCTATCCTAAGTTAAACTAGATCATTAAAGGCGGGCGTTGCTGCGCCCGTCCATTTTGACAATATAAGGACAGGAAGTTTTCCAAATATATAGAAAATTGATTGCTGAGTTGGAAGATAATTCAATTTCGTTGAAGCCAGATTTTTTCCATCTCAGTTTTGCAGGCATGCTTATGAGCTACAAAGAAACTTTGTGATGAAGTATAGTATGAGAGAGGATTATCTCATATCAAGCTCTTATTCTCACATTTCCACACTATCAGCATTTTTGCACATACATAGGCAGGCACAAATAAAAAATGTTATTTAGCAAACATCTATCAATTTGCCAGCATATGATTAGACATATAGAGCAAGGAGATTGAAAAGCTTTCATAAACATCACATGGATTTTGCAACCACCAATAGCACTACTTCCGTGACCTGTGATTGTACCTTCAAAACATGTCTACAGAGTATGTAGATCTTTTGTTCCTTCCATATGTGTGCTTGTCAGCAATGACTGGAACGGGCTCCTGCCTGAGGTGCTGCCCGCTGGAGAAGAGCCGCCGCCACCGGATGGTAATCCTCACCCCCAATTTGGACCAGAACTCACCGCCGAGCAGCTATATCAACAACAAGTCCATAACTGGCTGGTTCAGAACTCGGCCCCCACTGGCCCTAACGCCGGCGCCAACCCTGATGGCAACATCAATGCCAATGCTGGCTGGGGAGTCTGGCCGGAGCCGCCAGCTGCGTCGCTACCTCCGCTCCCTCCACACCTGGTCAACTATCAGGCTTGGCTGGCTTCCCAGGGCCTGACTTTCCAAGATGGAATTGTACCTGACAACAATCTCATGGACAGCCCCATGCAGGCCTGGAATGACTCCTTCACTGTGTCTGATGATACCACCAGCTCTGACAATTCCGCAATGCTAATTGTGCCCCATCTTCACCCCCACCGTCAGATCACGCAATGCCAAACGACGAGCTCACTATCTCAGTTACTCTGCATGATCGCGGGATACAGTTTGGACTGTCTTCTCAAGGCATAGACCTGCTCGCTTTACTGATTGGTAACCCAATTCCAAGACTGCGCCTGAACACTATCATTTTTTATGCTCTCCATCCAGCACTTGCATCTATTGGCCCTTGGAGATCTGCTTTTGGCATCAGGCCAACCAACCTTGAAGTCTCTGTGTCGATGGCTCAATCTGCTGATAATAACCTCATCAGTTTCGACAGCACACCTGCTTCCTCTGTGGTCCTCCAAGAACTGCCAATGGAGGAGGATATTCGCCCTCCTCAGCTTGAGGAGGATGCCCTGCCCAGCCTGGTACATGACTCCATGGAGGTGAGTGATATTCAGCAAAGTTTGTCTGACCCTGATCCCCCCAGTTGGACTCGACACCTCCTTCTTCAGACCATACTGTTGCTGCTCCGATGGAAATCTGTATTGCCACTACTGAACCCCAGCCCTCTGTGACAACCCGTGGCCGCCGTGCAAAAACCACTATGGTGCCTATCTCCACTACTGAGGTTCGTCGCAGTACCCGCTCCACTAAGTATAAGGGCTTTAAAGTTCATATGCCATCTGACAGCCGCAAGCCTATGTCTAAAGTGAAGCCCAGGATCATACCTGCTATCGGCTCCTCTTCATCAACTCAGTCCATGCATGAAGATGTTGACATCCTGCCGCCAACACCACTTTCAACACTGCAGGAAATAGGAATATACCAATGTGCGATCCCAACAGAGGAGTTGACTGAAGAAGCCCTTATTGCAGCCCCAGCAACGGCCGAATCTACACCCGTCCTACAGCAGGCTATGGTTCCTGATGCTGTCGCCGATGAAGCACCTAACTCTGCTTAAACTTCAAGAAGTTGTCTCATGTCTCTTTTGCGATCGTGGAATGTCCTCTCGTGGAACATTCGTGGGCTTAATGCCGAACCTAAACAACTAGCGCTTCATAATGCGATCCTCTCTAGCGGATGCGCAGTTGTTTGCTTGCAAGAAACCAAAAAGACATCGTTTGATCTGGCGTTTATCAATTCGTGCTGTCCACGACAATTTGATCGTTTTGCTTTTGTTCCTTCGCGCGGTGCTTCAGGTGGCATCATCACCATCTGGAAGAGCTCGATGTTCACGGGCTCTGTTCTCATTTCAGAACCTTTTGCGCTAGTTATCAATTTTGTTAGCACGCAATCCCAACAAGCCTGGACGTTAGCTAATATCTATGGGCCCTGCTCGGGAGAGGAACGTACTACTTACACCAACTGGCTCTATGATCTGGATTTACCAATAGCACAAGATTGGCTTTTTGTTGGTGATTTCAATTACATTCGTGCTCCGGACAACCGCAACAAACCGGGAGGTAATGCACAGGATATGTTCATATTTAACGATATCATTCGCACGCAAAACCTTTTGGAGCTACCAGTAAAAGGCCGAACCTACACCTGGAGTAACATGCAAGTCGACCCGCTGCTAGTACAATTAGACTGGTTCTTCACGTCACTACACTGGACCCAATCTTATCCCAACACAATGGTAAAACCCCTAGGTAAATCTACCTCTGACCATATCCCTTGCGTTGTTTCTATTGAAACCAATATACCCCGCAGCAAAGTCTTCAGGTTTGAATCGTTCTGGATTTTACATCCTGGCTTCTTGGATGTGGTACGAACCTCTTGGAACAAGCCGGTCCACCTGACAAATGCAGCTTCCATCTTGTGTCTTAAACTCAGAAGGCTCAGGCACGCTCTCAAATCTTGGATTAAAAACATTTCATGACTGAAGATCGCAATTGACAATTGCAACAACTTTTTAGCTCGTTTGGACGAACTTGAGAACAAGAGACCACTCTCTACACCTGAATTCAACTTCCGGGCCATACTCAAAAAGCACACTCTACGTCTACTTCAGTACCAGAAACTTTACTGGAAAAAAGATGCACCATCAGTTGGGTAAAATTTGGCGACGAAAACACTAAATTCTTTCATGCCGTGGCAACTGAACGGTATCGGCATAATAACATTGCCTGCTTAACTGATGCGGATGGCAATCAAGTTGATGACCATGTCAGCAAAGAGGCTCTGCTCTTCAATGCCTATAAAAATCGTCTTGGTACTATCTCCCCTGCTGATATGAAATTCGATTTGCCCGCTCTTATACAGCGCTCCAACAACTTGGACCATCTCACAGAACCCTTCTCACACAAAGAAATTGATGATGTGATTAAAGCTATGCCGGCCGATAGGGCTCCTGGACCTGATGGATTCAGTGGAACTTTCCTCAAAAGTTGCTGGCCCGTGATCAAGCATGATTTTTACGCTCTCTGCTCCCAATTCCATGCAGGAAATCTTGATCTCACAAGCATTAACGATGGCCTTATTACCTTGATCCCTAAAGTTCAGTCACCTACAACCGTCAATGATTTCAGACCGATAACTCTACTCAACTGCTGCCTGAAACTGCTCACCAAACTATTGGCTGATCGATTACAAAAGGTAATTCTCAGCCTTGTTCATCGTAACCAATATGGTTTTCTCAAAGGAAGAACCATCCAAGACTGCCTAGCTTGGGCCTTTCAGTATATTCATCAATGCCAAGCCTCCAAGGAAAAAATCATTCTTCTGAAGCTAGACTTTGCTAAAGCTTTTGATACAATTGGGCACGATCCGATGATCAACATCATGCGTCACATGGGCTTTAACGAGCGATGGCTTAACTGGATACAATGCATTTTCTCAACTGGACGATCCTCGGTCCTTCTTAATGGCGTGCAAGGCAGACAATTTCACTGTAAGAGTGGGGTACGCCAAGGAGATCCACTCTCCCCCCTTCTTTTCGTCATCGCGGCCGACCTGCTGCAAGCTGCCATTAATCAAGCCTTCAGACAAGGTCGCATTCGCCTCCCCTTTCCTTGCCCTGCCCAAACAGATTACCCAGTTATTCAATACGCTGATGACACAATACTCGCCCTACCCGCATGCCCCACACAAGCAACAACGATCAAAAACATCCTATCTGACTACGCAACTTCCATTGGTCTCAAGATCAACTTTAACAAGTCCACCCTCATCCCTATAAATCTTGATGACAACTCCACTGCGGAACTTGCGGGCATCTTCGGCTGTTCAATTGGCACCATGCCTTTTACGTACCTTGGGCTACCCATGGGCACGACAAAACCCACGGTGCATGACCTAGTGCCCCTAGTATGTAAAACGGAACGAAGACTCACTGCCACTATCTCCATGATGTCGTACGGTGGAAGGCTATCTTGGTTAAATGCAACTGTCACCTCCGTCCTGATATATGCCATGTGCACAATCAAAATCAACTCCCAAATTCTAGAAATGCTGGATAAAATCAGACGCAAGTGTCTTTGGAACAAGATGACAGAACATGGTGAGAAATGCAATTCCTTGGCCGCATGGGACTTAGTTTGCAAGCCAAAGAAACACGGTGGTTTGGGAGTCCTCAATATCAAACTCCAAAATGAAGCATTACTCCTGAAGTTTCTCCATAAGTTTTATAACAAGCTTGATGTACCATGGGTACACCTTATTTGGGACTCCTACTACCAAGACAAAATCCCTCATGCTCTTGACTTAATGGGATCCTTCTGGTGGCGTGATATACTTAAACTTACACCTCTCTATCGTGGGATCTCCTGCGTTCAAGTGGTTGATGGTGCGTCTGCCCTCTTGTGGAAAGACCTTTGGCTACCAGACACACTAGAAACATTACACCCTCGAGCCTTCTCCTTTGCCAGAGATGAAGACATATCTATCAGCAAATTCTTGGAGAGCACGACACTGCATGATACATTCCACTTACCCCTTTCACCAGAAGCTTTCGAAGACGTTCAAGACCTAAAATGCTTGTCCACCCATATGAGCCCCTCCACCTCTGCCACGGATGTTTGGTATTACACCTGGGGAGCAGCTGACTTTAAAGCTGCTGATTATTACAAATTCTGCTTCAGACACACCCCAAAGCACCCAACCTTCCAACTACTATGGCGATCCAAATGCACAATGAGAATAAAGGTTTTTGGCTGGCTCTTGTTAATCGATCGGCTTAATACAAGAAACATGCTCAAGAGAAGACACTATGACATTGGAGATGTCCTTGATTGCCTCCTTTGCGGTCACAACACCGAAGAAACGGTTAACCACATGATCTTCACGTGCCCATTCAGTAGAGCGTGCAGGGAAAAAGTTGATATCCATTGGCCCACGTCACAATCCAGACTTGACTTGCTTGATCAGACCAATAGGGGAGACTCTAGACCCCTCTTCATGGAAATCTTCCTTATAGCAGCGTGGAGCCTATGGAAAGAACGCAACAACAAACACTTCAGAAGAATCAACCCTAGTACCACGTCCTGGTTGACACGTTTCAAGGAGGACTTTAGCCTACTCCAGCACAGGGTAAAAGACTCTCAAAAGGCCTCTGTAATTGCCTATTGTAACTCTCTAAACTAGCTCTCTATACACCTACTTGTCTGACCCCTTAGCAAGCACCTCATTCAACTTGCCTGACACCTCATCCCCCCCCCTCTTTGAGGTAAAGGGACAGGGGTTGAAGTGCACATGCAGTTGCAATACCATATGTAACACAATTGTAACACCCCTGTATTTTTATATATACATACAGTAGGAGCCTCTCCTACTGTCATTTCCTCAAAAAAATATATGGCTTTCCAATCTGGCTCTTTGAGCAAGTATTGCTACACCATCTAAGTGCTACTTGTGACATGTTGTTGACTAAGCCTGAAATTACCATTGTAATTTCAGAAATAGGGAAATCGTCAACACTACGTAAACTCTAGCCTGCCTTACATCAACGAACTCGATGACTGCAAACTTCTGAATAGAGTGGGGATGACGATTTGACCACATATTCAGAAATAGACAATCTTAAAGACAGAGAGGAAATTTAGTATTTACATATTTCCAAATTTCCAGTACCACATCTAACAACACATCGCAGAGAATTGCATTACAATTTACTATCGTACACATAACCTGGAAATGACTCAAATTAGCATACTACACACATTCAGTTGTTCGGTCAATTCTTGTGTACACTGATTTATTGCTTACTGACCAAAAATATCTGTCCTACACATGTGGGTCCAAGGAATATATGAAACATAAATAATGGTTAAAATTAGGGTAGCTGCTGAAGCTTATGGTAAAATATTTACCATGAATCCTTGAGTAGACTTACCTACCACACAGGGTCATCACATACAATAAGTATCTTCCAGTATTGAATTCATGATAAAGAAAAGCATTTTATGTTTGTTCGGAGCAGATTTGAAGATCACAAAAAGGAGCTGCTGAAGCTTATGCTAAAATATTTACCATGACTCCATGAGTAGACTGAACTACCATAGGGGTCATCACATACAATAAGTACTTGAAGATTACCAAAATGAATGAACAATAAATTTCTGGACATAGATGTAAATTTTGCAATAAGAATTCATGTTACAGGAAGGAGAGTAGCTAACCTTGATTTTGACATAGCTGGCATTCATGTAATATTTGTAGTCAAATAGTATAAACTCACAAACTCTTGCATGGTTTGTTTGAGGCAGCCATCATATTACGGTATAAACCAAAGATGTGAATTTTGAGAGGAATAATGTTATACACATGGCAAATTCTTTAGTAAAACACATCACATTAAGCCGTCCATGCGTAGAGCAGAACTGGACAGTACCATTCAATCCTCTGTCGTACAAAGTTCGGACGTAACCTGCCATACTCGCATTCGTTCCGTCTTGAGAGATTCCCGTGTTTAGAAGTAAATGGACTGCAAAACCGACAAAAGTGACAATAAATGTGGAGCTGGAGGAGTGCAAATTTGTATGAGAAAATATTAATGTCAATTTGTAACGATGCATCTCTCAAATTGACGTGGAGACGAAGAAAGCGTAACCATTGTAAAATGAGAAATTATTTATTAGTGTAATAGCACATGGCAAGTTATTATTACCATATAGCCAAATTGTACTATGAAGAAAGCTAACGGTGACAAGTACCCCGCTACCAAGAGGTGTCACTTTATGTCAGCAGAGATAATGAGCATTTGAGTTCATCTCTTGGAAAATTATCATGAAGCAGATTGTTAGCACATTGAAAGGAGATATATGATTTGAACACACACATCATGGTACCAAATTTTATATTCCATATGCACTCACATGCATGCCCTGAATTCATTGTAAAAATGCCGACAGTGGAATCCAACGAAACTGCGTGTGCAAGCTTCGTAGCCCTGCAAGTATTTCTACTTGTTTTGTTGCTGGAATAGGCTCGGTGTACTCGACTAAAACGATTTTTGATTACTCCACTGAAACAGCTGATTCTGATATTTTGATTTGTAGGAAACTGACAATTAATGTGGTTCATTTGCTGCACCTAACATAACGATATTTCTTAGGAATCTTTCAAGGAAGCTGTTTGTGAAGTGGTAGCAAGCCTGTAGTCATGTACTGCCTCATATGTCTCTATGATGTTGTCCATAATTAGGTCTGTGGTGGCAGGTGGGCAATCACTTTCCAGTGCATGATTTGTTTCATCCGAAGGGCTTTTGCATATCCGCCTAATATACTGGCCAGAAATAACAAAATATGGAGAGAAGAGTCTAAGATGTACTTGATGCACGTGGAAGGAAGGAGCAAAAGGAATCACCAGGAAACATGCTAATCTATCCAGGAAACATGGATGCTGCAGTTGAAGTGAAGAGTGGTCGGCCTTCGCTTTTCTGGCATGAAAGACATACAGAAGATCATTTGACCAAAAGCCATATGTTCAAATATTAGAGATCAACCTTCACGCTTTCTTCTCTTTTCCCCAGAAGAGATTAACGGATCTGAGAGCATCTGGGTGCGATGGATGCCGATGAAATCAAACGATAACTGCAGACAAAACAACAGACGTGAAGGGTGGAAGCATGACGGCCTGCTCGTTTGGTGGGCTGAGGGTTTTTTCACATTGAAACAGAGGGAGTAATAATTGACGCAGACTATTTATGTCAAAAGTTAATGATATTGCATAAAATGGTGCCTTAGTTATGTTTTACCATCAAAGATTTCACTGGACGACCAATTGGTATAATTTCCTCATCAAAAGTACTAGTTGCTATATGTTTATCCAATAACGCGTCCAGTCACACGGAAAGAAAATTAGTGATTAGCACATCAGCCAATTCATGGTTTGTTCCAACAAGTAACACATTATATGATCATAATTTCCTACAATTAATATTATTAGTTCCATACCTTTGCTACAAATATATCTTTGCACCATTTTGAAACATCCTCATCCGAGTTAGGCATATCACTCATTGAATGGCGTTTTATGCGGACATGAACCTATAAAAACAGTGGAGCTGTAAATATGATTGAAATACCAAAGGTACCAAATCAAAATCTTCAAGCTAGAATCCGATGGGTTCTGAAAAACAACTCAGGTTGCTTAAATATATATTTTGAATCATAAATATTTTCAAGAAATTAAATGGCTAGAGTTCACAGCTAGTAAATTTCTACAGACTGCAGAAGTTAGAATACTTACAACTGATGATTGTCCCTGAAGAATGCGCAACATTGTTGGTTTAGGCGAATCTTCTGGAATAATTCCGGCAAGCCGCACGCGATGGTAGCTCCGGTGAAGGCGGGGCCAGCGAGCTACGCACGAGCAGCTCGGCGAAGTCAGGGCCAACACGCAAGTGTGAGCAGGAGCGGTTGAGGTCCGATATTTCCCTATTTACAGAGCTTAATAATGTGTGCATTACAATTAGTTTTTCACCTCGCAAATATTGACTATTTGAGAATACACACCTTGGAAAATATTTCCAAAAATAAGAGCTGCTAGCAAAAGGCTATATGTTTTTGCTTAAGAAATAGTTTCTCAAGTTTCTGCAGTATTGCCTAGGAAAAAAAATCACATAAGCACTTCCCAATTGGAAGGGGTAAGCACAGTCAGAGTGTGAAGCCCAACCAAAAGGATTTAACATGGTAACTACAGTTTCGCCAAAATATATTCATGAAGAACACGTTTAATTTCAAATATCGACAAGAATCTATCGGAGGCATAGCCATGTATGGTGTGACAGTAAGGAACATCTCCAACTCAATTAGCTCTTGAAATAAAATTAGGCAGCAGTTCGGAAGAACATACTGCCAGTGCAGTTCATTCAAAAAATTCAGCCACCTCAGGAGTATAAAGGTAACAGACGGCGACAATCCAAAAGGCCATGTAACACAAGAAAGGGGTCTACTCCATGCATATATACTAATTTGGCCAACAAAGAAAAACCGTGATATCTATTAAGGAACAAAAAGCCTGATGTATTAATTTGGCAAACAAAGAAAGGGGTCTATCGCACGCACATATACTAATGTATTGATTTTGTTCCTGGCCTTTGCGACATCATTTTTTTCCTCGAAAAGACTATCCAGCTCCATTCTTGGAACTATGGCTCAAACCACTATTTTCTAAAAAAAGAATACCAGCTTAGGCTTTGAAAAACAGTATAACGACACAGGAAAATATTTATATTTACCATCAAAGACTTCGGACTGAATTTGATGTTGGGGGGTCTCCAACTCGTAGAATGCATCATCTGGATTTTCCATAACAACCCGGTATTGGAACTGTACAAATCATCTGAACAAACACATTATCCTGCAGGGAAAAAGACGTCATCGATTGTTTCAGCAAGTACAAAAACAAGCAAAGATGTCGTTGCGCGGCCGCAGCTTGCACGTCGCCTCGTCCGGCCACGAGGGCGTACGTGACAATGAGAGAGGATGGAGGCGGGGACGCCGGGACAGTCCTTGACCTTGAGAGTGGAGGAATGACAGCGCGTTGGACCATCGACGCGGCTCCAGCCGGGGATGACGGCGAAGGCGCCATGGACCATCGATGCTGCTCGAGCTCCTCCCGGGTCGCTGCTGCTCGTGTGGAGACAGAAGCGGTGGAGGAGGCGGACTTGCGCTAATGCGAGAGGACCAGGGGATAGGAGGAGCCGTTCCTATGGACAGCATTAGCAAATACATGGACATCTACATCAGCTTTAGCATGCCATTAAATTAAACAAAGGTTCCAAATTCACTTCCAAACCAATGGAGCTCCATGGTGGCGTGCCGAGACGGAGACAAAGAACACGGAGGAAGAAGGCCCCTGACTCCTCCTATGCCGGCGCGGGATGGTGAAGGAGCTCCATGGCGAGGAGAAACACCGGGAGGAAGCCCGCCCTGCGTCCTCCTCGCCCGCAAGTGCTTGTGGAGCCGGACTCAAGGACCTCCACCGTGGCCCAGATCGACGACGGCGCCGCGGCGGATCTGGAAACGGCCTAACCTTCTCGGCTCCTCTATCCGGGGCCTTGGGACAGAAGGGGAGGAGCATGGGAGAGGGCGGAGGCCGGGGAAGGAAAGGGGAGGGCGGCGGCGGCGGGGTTTCTTGGTTGGCGGAGACGGCGGCGGCGGCGGGTTAGGGAACGAGGAGAGGAGGGAGGAAGAGTGTGGGCGTGCTGGTTTGGGCTTTGACTTGGTTGGATTTTTTTTATTACCTAGAAAAAAAGCCCACGTCTTTGCCATCTGCCAGCAGATGGCAAAGAATCTTTGCCGTCTGCTGGCAGATGGCGAAGAGGTGGGGCTGGTACGCCGTAACCCTCTTGACGGCCACTGGATTTGCCAGCCTCTTTGCCATCTGCTGGCAGATGGCAAAGAATTGGCTGATGGTAACAAAGTTCTTTGCCATCTGTTTTTTATAAGCAGATGGCAAAGATGTTCTTTGCCATCAGCTGGCAGATGGCAAAGAGCTGGCTTATGGCAAATTCCCAGATTCCAGTAGTGAAGGATTCAATGGAGCACTACTCAGAAGCAGAAGCAACATGAAGAAGTGAAGACCACCCCAGATCCAAGTTCCTGCATTCCCTTCCACACCTAGTTTGGGAATCTAGGGGGCGAGATTCTTGTAAGGGGGGTAGGTCTGTCACACCATGTTTTCCATGCCACAACACTTAAGCTAATAATCATGCTAAAATGTGGATTGACAAAAACTTTGAGTGTTCTGGACTTTTCTTGATTTGCTTTTTGTTATGCTATTTGCAAGTGCTCTAGAAATGAATTAAATCCTCCTACTCATATACTCCTTCCCCTTGATCCAAAACCTCTTCCCCATGATCATGCCATGTGGATAGGACATAATAGTATTTTATTACAAAAATATTTTGGCCAAAAAAGTATTTTCTAAAATTAGTTTTCCAAAAACCCCTGAATTCAGGTTTGTACTCCAAGTACTTGATTTGGGGTGTGAAAAAATCTTTCAAAAAGTATATTTGACTCCTATTAGGTATAGGACTCCCATAAACCACAAAAAATTTAGAAGTTATTCTCCTATTTTATTTATAGGCTTTTTCTTTAGGCCGGAAATGGTCTTTAATAGGTTAAAATAATTTAACCGTTTCAAAAATATTTGAGAAAAATCAGGGAAGCTCATAGGACATATATTGTCCATATATAAGAGTTTCAACACATGGTCATGTTTAAAATATTGGTCAAATCCTTCAAAGCCCCTTTTTGGATACTTCAAGCTTTCGAAATATTTACAAAGGATATTTTCTTGATTAATTCCAAGAAAATTCTAGCATGTTAGTTATGACATATTTGATGATCTTGCCAAGCCTCATGCCTTGGAGATCAAGAAAACATCATTAAACCCCCCCTCAAAACCATTTCTGTCCATTTTGAAGTTTGAGCAACTTTACATTGCCAAACTTGTCCAAATGCTCTCAAACTTGGTGGACATGCTCGAATGGTGTAATAATGCATCTAGACCAAAGTGCACAAGTTGGAGAGAAGGATATCATGATCAAATTGTTCCAAAACCCTTTCTGACCAAATCCAAATTTGAACAACTCTACATTACGAACTTTTTACTTGTGACTTCAAATTTGGTAGACGTGCTCACAACCACAAATGATGGCACTACACCATGTGGTGCATCAAGTGGGGATGATTTGCATGACTAAATCTTGGAAAAGTCATTTCCGTTGATTTCTAGGGTTTAACAAAGTTACATTAGCAATTTTTCCCAAATAAGCTCAAATTTGGTGGAACACCCTATTTTTATGTGACATTTCATCCTGTTAAGTCTCATGCCAAGTGGAATTCTTTTTCATGCACAAAACAACATCAAACACCTTCTGTCCTTTTGCCAAAACCCACAATTTTGCCCCCTTTTACTATTTTCCTTTGCTTCAACTTTTTACCACAGCTCCTCCTAGTCCCCTTCTACCCCTAGTAAAAAGCTCCAACCCTTGATCAATTATTAAGGAGGGTAAAACCCTCGCTTACCCCTTCCTTTTCACCATGGCAGCACCTCTTTTCCCTTCCCCCTTCTCTCTTATGGGCATGCCTTAGCTATTAAGCTTCAAAGAGCATCTCAGAAATTCCCAGCAGCTAGTGGACAAGTTTGGCCACGCGCAGGACGCTAGTTGCATGCAATGGCATGCAATGGTCGCGCTCTACAGCGCGCTACAGTGTTCTGCTGCACTGCAGCCGCCCCCATCTCGACGCCCTGACCTCCTCGGCTGTCCCCCGCACGCCACCAGGACAACCTCGACGTCTGCGACATGGCACACCCCCGTCCCCCTCCTCTCTATCCCTCCTGGTGCGTTTCTCACACGCGTACCTGCCTCCCACGAGCTCCAGTGAGCGGCTTCACATGCGCGACCACTCTGGTACCTCTCCGCTACTTCTCTCCCTCCCCCCTGGTCCTAGACCATGCCCAGAAAGACCCCCGACTCGAAGCCAAGCCCTCTCGTGGCCTCCAGGGATGGCTACGCCCTCA
>LR738713.1:201402179-201442458 GCA_902687465.1 Secale cereale | reverse complement strand
ATCTTCCGACATGTGCGCCTCTTAAGTGTGAAGCCTTTGTCTGTTTCTTTCTTTTTCTTTTCCTAGATTGCTTGTAAAATCCCTAGAGAAGTCAAATAGTGTTCAAACTTGATAATTCAATTTTCTGCTGGCTCCATAAATCAAGATCTATTTAATGAGCCATAGTGAACATTTTTACTCTGCCTAGTTTCCCATGGATCTAATAAAAAGGTCATTTAGGCATATAAGTTCACTTCAAAATTCAATATCATATCCATTACAACTCCAAATCTAGTGAGACCAATTTATAAATGTTTCTAAAATCATGCCTCATTTAATGGGTACCTTTACTCATTTTTATAAAAATGCATTCTATAGACTCCTTGCGGATCCATTAAATCCTTTGTTTCCCTCATATTGAAATGATCAAAAATATCTATTGACCCAAATCCAATGAAACCTCTCTGGTTATTTTTCATACAACCAGATAAGTCCTATAAATGTCAAATCCATACATTTAGAGCACTTTTATTTTTGCCTTGTTGTGTTGCTTATTATGATTTGTTTCTGACGTTAGTTGACGAAGTAGACGGAGTACTTGGAGATGGACCAGAAGCTTTGAAGACTCCGAGGAGCAAGGCTAGCAGCCCTTTGACCATGTTTGAGAAACCTTTTTATGCATGTCATATAACACCCTATTATCGATGCATCGGAATCATGCTGAGATGGTGACCACTTTGGTTGTTGCCTTTGTTACTTTCCTATTGAAACTTGCATCAAGCATGACCCTACCTTCCTATGAGGGTTATGCGGGTGGGAGTAGATAGGATGCTATAGTAGGATGAGGGTGACGCGTGGTTACTCTCGAGATGGGGTCATGCTTTGATAGGCGGCCATGACTGTTTTTACAGGGCACCGGACACACCGTTGGTACCCCGTGCAAGTGGTATGTGATGAATATGGGAGCGAGGCTCCACAATTTTAAGATGTGAAATGTTGGGCACGGGGGTTGCTATCGAACGAGTGGACTTCATGTTAGTGTCGACTAGGGAAAGATAGTGTTTGGTTTCGTACCCCGGGTACTTGAGGTACCGCGGGTCGTGGATGACACGGAAGTTCCCCGGATCTTGTGGGTAAAGTGTGCAACCTCTGTAGTGTGTAAAACTATTCTAATAGCTGTGTCCACAGTCAAGGACAGTTGGGTAACCGCACTTGGGTTATGTCCAATGTTCGCCAAACCTGGTGTGTGTGTCTGAGGAAAACAACACGATTTGGTAAATCAGTTGACGTGATTCATGAGGAAGTCACGATGAGCTTGAGCATGAGATGTTCATAAATCTTTCTCGATGTTGATGTTTGTAACCTCCTGATACTTGTTGCAGACGCATTCATATCCTTGATAAATGTTGATCATAATTCCATGAGAAAAACTAGCTTTTCGTAATACTGCCAATTTTAGCAATAGAGCCTTGCAGAATTATTCTCTTATCACTCTTGGGTTTCTTGTGAGTACATTCAAAGTACTCATTAGCTTACCACTGGTTATTTTTTTGGCCAGGCATGAAAGTACAGGATTATAAAGAAGAGTTCTTTGATGACGATCGTGCAAGCTAGGGCGCTTCCCAGTCAAAATGCCTATAGGGTTAAGGCAGATGGCATGGGTCCAAGTTGTCATTGAAAATTTCAGCTGCGATGACAAACTCAAGACTTGACCATAATGGTCCTACTTGTGTAAAATGGTATGTATGGATGTAAGACTCTTGTTCTTCAGCTTTTGTGTGTTCAGTGAGCATTGATCTCTGGGATCACTGTACACGTGCATTCGGTGATCATGACTTTCAAGTCGGGGTCCCCATAGAGCTGGTATCATAGCCATCATGACTGTAGGAAGCCTTAGTTAGCATGTCGTTAGTTAGGGTAAAACTATTTTTGAAACTATTACCAATTTTCAAAAACTATCTATACTTCTCTTCCCTTCTCGGTTTTTCGAAGACTAAGATATACTTACCTTATTGGTCTCTTCCCCATCAAAACTTTTGGTCGCTAGAACACTTATGCCCCTGACCACTGGATTCCTTGTAATCCTCGTGGATAATCTGGAAGGAAGATGCCTTGCCAGAAATTCACCCACATCTTCTGAACCAAAGATTGGCGACACCACAGCAAGACGATACCAATAGAAGATACATCCTCGAGGAATGAGGGCATGAATACCAAGAAGATGGTGACACCTTCGACATTACCCCAAGATGATGCAACCTTAGCCTACGATGACCAGGGCACAAGATATGCAAGATCATGATATACATCGCTAATAGAGTAAACATGTCACTACCGTTGTTATATCGACAACCATCGGTGGATGAAAACCTCGCCATTTTGTCCGCCTCACTATAGTGAGCAGGAAAACGGTTCTCTTCATCCCCCGCTCTCGGTGACGATATTGTCAACAATGTGTCTGACAGATTGGACCTCTACTATGCCTTGTTAATGTCATTGTACAAAGGATTGCCTAATTGGTACCGTCGACTCCTTAGAAGGCAAAAGTGATCGTCATGATTAAGAAGACAAGAGAAGACCAAGTCAGTGCAAGCTACATGGAGCCACCTTCACCCCATCACCTCATCAGGCGAGAAGTTGTTGAAGATTCTTCAGGTCGTTTCATTGAGCAAGAGACGTAGCAACACCTGAGGAAAACTTAGAAGGCTGCACGAGGCTCAAGTCACGACTGCTCAGTCCGAGAACCCCTACGGTAGGATGAGTCATGTACTCCATATGCGCAGTCGAGTCCGTATGATGCTTCGAATAGAACCATGACTATATGTTGCTTGTTTTTATTGTTTGTGTTTTGATATAGGACGCACTTTTGCCCCATGCAACAAGTACGCGACTATATCGCTATCCTTACCTTCTTTCTTTTGTTTGGCCCTTTTTGCACCTGTTTGTTTGCACTTGCACTATAGAACCCCCTTTAGGAATTCCCCTCCTCTATGCTACCTTTCCCTCTTATATCTATCCTCAACTGAAGACCGGCAATACAAGATGCACCAAGGATACTACTTCGGCAACCAACTAGCACTGAAGACTTTTGCTATAGCCTCCTCGACCAAGTGCAACCTCGTAAGTTATGTTTAACCCTCAAGATTAGAAACCATCCCTAGATCATTCCAGACTTCATGAGATACATGATACGTCTCCAACGTATCTATAATTTTTTATTGTTCCATGCTATTATATTATCTGTTTTAGTGTTTAATGGGCTTTAATATGCACTTTTATACTATTTTTGGGACTAACCTACTAACCAAAGACCCAGTGCAAATGTTGTTTTTTGCATATTTCAGTGTTTCGCAGAAAAGGAATATCAAACGGAATCCAAACGGAATGAAACCTTCGCAAGGATCGTTTTTGGAACAAACGCAATCCATGAGACTTGGAGTACAAGTCTAGGAAGCCACGAGGCGGCCACGAGGCGGGAGGGTGCGTCCAGGGGGGTAAGCACGCCCCCACCCTCGTGCGCCCCTCATAGCTCCACCGACGTACTTCTTCCGCCTATATATACTCATATACACTGAAAACATCCGAGAGCACCATGAAACCCTATTTCCACCACCACAACCTTCTGTACCCGTGAGATCCCATCTTGGGGCCTTTTCCGGCACTCCGCTGGAGGGGAAATCGATCACGGAGGGCTTCTAGATCAACACCATACCCACTCTAATGATGTGTGAGTAGTTTACCACAGACCTTCGGGTCCATAGTTATTAGCTAGATGGCTTCTTTTCTCTCTTTGGATGTCAATACAAAGTTCTCCTCGATCTTCTTGGAGATCTATTCGATGTATTACTTTTTGCGGTGTGTTTGTCAAGATCCGATGAATTGTGGGTTTGTGATCTAGATTATCTATGAACAATATTTGGTTCTTCTCTGAATTCTTTGATGCATGATTAAAATATCTTTGCAAGTCTCTTCGAATTATCAGTTTGGTTTGGCCTACTAGATTGATCTTTCTAGCAATGGGAGAAGTGCTTAGCTTTGGTTCAATCTTGCGGTGTCCTTTCCAAGTGACAGGAGGGGCAGCATGGCACTTATTGTATTGTTGCCATCGAGGATAAAAAGATGGGGTTTATATCATATTTCTTGAGTTTAGCCCTCTACATCATGTCATCTTGCTTAATGCGTTACTTTGTTCTTATAAACTTAATACTCTAGATGCATGCTGAATAGCGGTCGATGTGTGGAGTAATAGTAGTAGATACAGAATCGTTTCGGTCTACTTCTCACAGACGTGATGCCTATATACATGATCATGCCTAGATATTCTCATGACTATGCACTTTTATATCAATTGATCGGCAGTAATTTGTTCACCCACCATAAAATAGGCTATCTTGAGAGAAGCCACTAGTGAAACCTATGGCCTCGGGGTCTATTTTCCATCATATCAGCTTCCCGTCAACTTTCCAATTTCTGTCGTAGTTCTTCTATTTTGCAATCATTACTTTTCAATCTATGCAACAAAAATACCAAAAATATTTATCTTATTATCTCTATCAGATCTCACTTTTGTAAGTGGCTGTGAAGGGATTGACAACCCCTTTATCACTTTGGTTGCAAGGTTCTTAATTGGTTGTGCAGGTACTAGGGATTTGCGTGTAGTCTCCTACTGGATTAATACCTTGGTTCTCAAAAACTGAGGGAAATACTTACGCTACTTTGCTGCATCACCCTTTTCACTTCAAGGGAAAACCAACGCATGCTCAAGAGGTAGCAAGAATGGTTTCTGGCACCGTTGCTGGGTTGATCTATGCTCAAGTCAAGACATACCAAGTACCCATCACAAACTCTTCTCCTTCGCATTACATTATTTGCCATTCGCATCTTGTTTTCCTCTCCCCCACTTCTAATACGATTTTCGAAAACCATTGCCTTTTATTCGCCTTCTTCCCGTATGTATGTTTGTTTGTGTTGCCATGTTCCTTCTATTTGCTTGCATATTTTCTTGTTAAAAATCTATTGATATGGATGCACTTAGAGTGTTCTACTTAGATCATCTTTGATCCTTATGCGCTCGTGCTAAAACCGCAACTATCCTAGTTGATGCGAAATCTTCAGATGAGCATGCTCATTTTGTGCGTCACCATTTATCTTAAAAAGGGAGACTCCTATGGGATCAAATAAACAGATTGCTGTGTTATGCTTGGAATCTTTGTGAAATTTATGATTTTACTTGTTGCTCTAAGAACCCTAAAAACACCTCCGCTACCTATGTGAGTTTAATGATAATGAAATCTCATCTTCTTATGCAAAGGGTGTTTATAGTTACTATGATATTGAACAAATTGAAGAATATGTTGCTTTGAAGGGTGCTTACGAAGTTGCTTCTTTGATTGAAAAGTATGATATTACTCTCTACGAATCTAATTTTTTTGACATACTTAAATATTGCTATGAAAACTATGCTCATAATGTCTGTGTCAAGGAATATATTGAAAGAATGACCGATGCTTTGGAAGAAAATAATGATATGCATGAATCTATAGATATTTATAATTCCGATGATTTGATTGAAATATCCCTTGATGAACATGACGCTTGCTATTCTTGTGGCCATGATGCCAATATTTATGAAGATGAATTTGATACAGTTCCTTATGTTAAACATGAGATCATTGCTATTGCACCCATACTTGATAGTTCTTTCGATGAAAAGAATGATTGCAATGATTTTATCATAAATTCTATTAATGTCAATTGTGTTAATGATATGCAAAACCCTAAGCTTTAGAATGCTAATTTCGCCATGTCCAATACTTGTTGCAATGATCATGATTGGGTGATGCTTCTTACGATCTTGAAAAATTATGTAATCCCCATGATGATTATGAGATTGATAATAATGTTTGCTATAATATTGAAAGTGGGTTCGAAAGAATGTCAAATTTTGATCCTACTACTTTGGATATTGATCAATCTTATGAAATTTTTGATAAAAGTGGGTTTGGAGAGGTCATGACTTCATATGCATGTTGCCCCCACTATTTTGTAAGAGTGTCAACTTCATATGCATGTGGATCGTGTTGAGAATATGTTTTTTAATGGCTATATTGTTGAATTTTCTTATGATCCAACATGCAATTATTATGAAAGAGTAAAATATGGTTGTAGAAATTTTCATGTTACTAAATTATCTCTCGTTATGTTGAGATTGCTATTGTTTTTTTTCTTCCTTGCATATGCTAGATCTTGCTTGTCTTGATTTGTTTTCCTATAAAATGCCTACGCATAGGAAGTATGTTAGACTTAGATGTAATTTTCACATGCTATATGATGCTCCTTTTTGTGCTTCAAGTCTTATCTTTCATGTGAGCATCATTAAAATTATCAATGCCTAGCTAAGGGCGTTAAACGATAGCGCTTGTTAGGAGGCAACCCAATTATATTTTCTTTGCTTTTACTTCTGTTTAGTAATAAATAATGAATCTATCCTCTGGTTAGATATGGTTTTGTGTTTTAATTAGTGTTTGTGGCAAGTAGAACCTTTCGGAAGACTTGGGTGAAGTCTTTGCGATCTTGCTTAAAAAACAGAAACTTTTGCGCTCACGAGATTAGCTATCATTTTTTACTGGAGAGCGATTTTAGGTTGATTCTTTTTGCAGATGATTAATAGAAAAATTACTCACGTCCACCAATTTATTTCAGAATTTGTAGAGTTATAGAAGTATTCGAAAGTTACAAATTTCTTCAGACTGTTCTATTTTTCACAGATTCCGTTTTGCGTGTGTTGTTTTCTTATTTTGATGAATCTATGGCTAGTATCAGGGGGTATGAACTATAGAGAAGTTGGAATGGAGTAGGTTTAACACCAATATAAATAAAGAATGAGTTCAATACTAATATAGCTCGCGAGATTTTCTGTTAAGATTTGTGTTGTGAAGTTTTCAAGTTTTTGGGTAAGGATTTGATGGACTATGGAATAAAGAGTGGCACGAGCCTAAGCTTGGGGATGCCCAAGGTACCCCAAGGTAAAATGCAAGGACAACCAAAAGCCTAATCTTGGGGATGCCCCAGGAAGGCATCCCCTCTTTCATCTTTGTCTATCGGTAACTTTACTTGAGACTATGTTTTTATTCACCACATGATATGTGTTTTTCTTGGAGCGTCTTGTATGATTTGAGTCTTTGCTTTTTAGTTTACCACAATCATCCTTGATGTACACACCTTTTCAGAGAGACACACAAGAATCGGAATTTATTAAAATATTATATGTGCTTCACTTATATCTTTTGAGCTATATAAGTTTGCTCTAGTGCTTCACTTATATCTTTTAGAATACTCTATGTGACCTGAGCATGCACCCAAGGATACAGATTTGATTTTCACCAATTTATATGCACTGGAGCATGTACATGTAGTTCAAATTTGAATTTTGCACATAAATGCATTGAAAACTCTGTTAATGCATAAAAATGTCCAAACGAACCCCAGAAAATCACAAAGATTGACACAACACTCCCATTGTTCAATGTTGACACGAGAAAAAAATTGAAAGCAATAAGAGGCAATGGATATAGTTCCGTCCCCAAAGGTGGGACGTTCCCTACCGAAACAATCATGCTTTTTGTGAAAAGCTCTGGTTTGTGAGAAGCATATACCCAAACCTACCGCAAATGGAACAAATTTTTTACCACGGCATGTTGATGCCGCTTGATGATAGCATACCAAGTTTCATGAATTTCAGACGAGTTTTCGATTTACTAGAATTTGAAAACCAGGCATCTCAATGTTTTGCCGCAATCAACGGTGCCCTGATATTTGAAATTCATTCCCATTTCTTGTATGGGACCTAAGCATGCACCCAAGGACACAAATTTGGTTTTTCAACCAATTTATTTGCACTGGAGCATGTGCATGTAGTTTGACTTTCAATTAAGGAAATAAATGCATTGAAAACTCACTTAATGCATAAAAATGTCCAAACGAACCCCAAAAATCACAAACATTGACACAACACTCCTATTGTTCTATGTTGACACGAGAAATAAAATTGAAACCAGTAAGAGACAATGGATATCGTTTCGTCCCCAAAGGTGGGACGTTCCCTACCGAAACCATCATGCTTGTTGTGGAAAGCTCTGGTTTGTGAGAAGCATATACCCAAACCTGCCCCAAATGTGACAAAACTTTTACTACGGCATGTTGATGCCGCTCCATGATAGCATGCCAAGTTTCATGAATTTCAAACGAGTTTTCGATTTACTAGAATTTAAAAACCAGTCATCTTAATGTTTTGCCGCAATCAACTGTGCCCTGGTATTTGAAATTCATTCCCATTTCTTGTATGGGACCTTAGCACGCACCCAAGGACACAAATTTGGATTTTCAACCAATTTATATGCACTGGAGCATGTGCATGTAGTTCAAATTTGAATTATGCACATAAATGCATTGAAAAATCACTTAATGCCTAAAAATGTCCAAACAAACCCTGTAAAATCTCAACGATTGACACAACACTCCTGTTGGTCTATGTTGACTCAAGAAAAATTTGGAAGCAATAAGAGGCAATGGATATCGTTTCGTCCCCAAAGGTGGGACATTCCCGACCGAAACCAGCATGATTGTTGTGAGAAGCTCTGGTTTGTGAGAAGCATATACCCAAACCTGCCCCAAATGGGACAAAAAAATTACCACCGCATGCTCATGGCGCTCCTTGATAGCATGCCAAGTTTCATGAATTTTAGACGAGTTTTGGATTTACTAGAATTTAAAAACCAGGCATCTCAATGTTTCGCCGGCAATCAACGGTGCCCTGGTGTTTGAAATTCATTCCCATTCCTTGCGTGGGACCTAAGCATGCACCCAAGGTCACAGTTTTTATTTTTCAACCAATTTATATGCACTGGAGCATGTGCATGTAGTACAAATTAGAATCATGCACATAAATGCATTGAAAACTCAGTTAATGCATAAAAATGTCCAAACGAACACAAAAAATCACAAAAATTGACACAACACTCATGTTATTCTGTGTTGAAATGAGAAAAAATTGAAAGCAATAAGGGGCAATGGATATCGTTTCGTCCCCAATGGTGGGACATTCCCTACCGAAACCACCATGCTTCTTGTGAGAAGCATATACCCAAGCCTGCACCAAATGGGACAAAATATTTACCACGGCATGATGATGCAGCTCCATGATAGCATGCCAAGTTTCATGAATTTCGGACAATTTTTTGATTTACTATAATTTAAAAACCAGGCATCTCAATGTTTCGCCAGCAATCAACAGTGCCCTGGTGTTTGAAATTCATTCCCATTTCTTGCATGGGACCTAAGTATGCACACAAGGACATAGTTTTTGTTTTTCAACCAATTTATATGCACTGGATCATGTGCATGTAGTTCAAATTTGAATTATGCACATAAATGCATTGAAAACTCAGTTAATGCATAAAAATGTCCAAACAAACCCAAAAAAATCACAAAAATTGACACAACAATCATGTTGTTCTATGTTGAAACGAGAAAAATTCTAGAAGCAATAAGAGGCAATGGATACCGTTTCATCCCCAAAGGTGGGACGTTCCCTACCGCAACCACCATGCTTGTTGTGAGAAGGTCTGGTTAGTGAGAAGCATATACCAAAACCTGCCCCAAATGGGACAAAAAATTTACAACGGCATGTTGATGCCGCTCCATGATAGCATGCCAAGTTTCATGAATTTCAGATGAGTTTTGGATTTACTACAATTTAAAAACCTGGCATCTCAATGTTTTGCCACAATCAACAGTGCCCTGGTGTTTGAAATTCATTTACATTTCTTGCATGGGACCTAAGCATGCACCGAAGGACAGAGTTTTGATCTTTCAACCAATTTATATGCACTGGAGCATGTGCATGTAGTTCAAATTTGAATTATGCACATAAATGCATTGAAAACTCAGTTAATGCATAAAAATGTTCAAACGAACCCCGAAAAATAACAATGATTGACACAACACTTATGTTGTTCTATGTTGAAACGAGAAAAAATTTGGAAGCAATAAGAAGAAATGGATATCGTTTCGTCCCCAAAGGTGCGATGTTCCCTACCGAAACCACCATGCTTGTTGTGAGAAGCTCTGGTTTGTGACAAGCATATACCCAAACATCCTCCAAATGGGACAAAAAAAATTCAACGGCATGTTGATGCCACTCCATGATAGCATGCCTAGTTTCATAAATTTCAGATGAGTTTTGGATTTACTAGAATTTCAAAACTAGGTATCTCAATGTTTGCGGCTGAGTGACGGTGGCAGGGTGTTTGACATTCATTCTCATTTCTTGCGTGGGACCTAAGCTGGCAACCAAGGACACGGATTTGAGTTTTCAACTAATTTACATACATTAGAGCATGTCCATGTAGTTCAAATTGAATTATGCAGATGAATGCATAGAAAACTCAGTTAATATATAAAAAGGTTCAAGCGAACCCCGAAAAATCCCCAAAATTGACACAACCCTCCTGTTGTTCTATGTTGACACTCAATTCAAACACCGTCCATTGCGCTGTGACCCATTATGTAATTCAAATCAAGATGAAAAATCAAGTAGATCGCACACAGTTTATTATCACCAACCGTGTGAGATGCAGCACAAAATATCCTGGAGCACCGTCGGTGTATAGTACGCCTATGGCTTGCACGAGAAGGTGCGTCGGCTACAGTCTACACCCGGCGTCTCAAGCTCACCAGCTCGCTCCCCAAATATCATTTCACTGTTCAATCATCGTCGTTGAAAGATGGGCACGTGGACCCGCGTTGTTAGGGCAACTTCGATGGCCAACTCTAGCGAGAGCGCGGCCGCAGCCGCCATGCGTGTGCTGACAAGATGCATGAGCGCAGCCGCAATCTACGACCGGGCGGCCCAGGCAGCCCAAACGGCCGCTATTGCTTCTCCGGTGGTGGCAGCAACATCTGCCTCGGGGATAGTGTCGGTTCTATATCCGGTGTATCTCGTAGTAGGGGTCCTAACCTATGCGTCTTGGAGCGGTGGTAACATGTACACGGGATTTTACCCAACTTCGGGCTCTCTCGAAGTGATAATACCCTACATGCTACTTTTGATTGTATTCATATGGGTGTAGTACAGAGTATATGTATCTACCACGAGATTGTTGTAATGAATATGAGACCATCTATTGACTACCCTGGCCTCGGTTTATATAACACACCGGAGGCCTAGGGTTTAGGAGAGTCCTCGTCTTGGGCGCCAAGTCTTGTGGAGTCTTCCTTGTATGCGGCATGGGCTGTTTGAACTGGCCCAATAGTGAACCGCCATGGGGGTCCTCGGACCGATCCAGATGGTCAGGAGACGACGTGGTCAGTACCCCCTAGTCCAAGACACTGTCAGTAGCCCCCTGAACCGATCTTCAAGTTGGGGACGCTCCTCGATTCTTCCGAATTGTTATTCATCTTCAGTCGTCGGTCTTGAAAACTGGTTCAACAAATCTTCCCATCTTCGATCTTGAGGATCGCCGAAGTAAATCCGAAGAGTTTACATGTCGGGTATCCGAGGAGCCCCTTTAGTTATCGGCTTTTATCAATGCCTTGTTATTTTTACGCCCACCTCGGGTTTGAAGTTGTTCCCCAGCGCCAGTGTCCTCTTGCATCCGAGCTCCAACACCGTACTGCATTCGAGGTATCTTTTGCAACCGAGCACCAACGCCGGACTGTATCGAGCTCCAACGTCGGACTGTATCTGAGGTGTCATAGATCACCTTGGCTTGAAGAAGCTTAAAGGAGGTTAGCCGAGCTTAATGCTGGAAATGCCCTCTATAGAGCCAGCCACTTGCATCTGAGCTTTATGTCGGACTGCTTCCGAGGTGATGCACCACCTCAGGCTTGGGCGGATTGTTGACGGATTTTATTTCCGATGCGGGTAAATTTTTTTTTGCTGACGAGATGTATTGCCATTAGCCCTCAAGGTGTCTGTCAGCCTAAAATCCGAGATGTACCTGAAGGAAAATATGAAACCACTGATCCTAGTAGCTCCTGAGACTCAGGTTGTGAAATCGGCCTGAGGATGAGCTCCTAGCTCGGCAGCATACATAGAAATAGAAACGCAGTGTAATATATGAGAGGTAATAGTGATCGGCGGACGGTCTCCTGAGAGAGGGTCATGAAAGGTCGTCGTGATATATCAGCTTGATGCCGGATAAGTCCCAGATGGTACTTATTGTCGTCCGGAGACGTGCCAGTCCATACATCGGTCATGCCGAACACTGAACACTTTGAATTTTCTGCATTGACTAGGCAATGCAGTAGCCCCTGAGCCACTGCTCGGGTGGCAACACCAGATCAGGGGATCGATGTTCCCCTTTAATATTTATAAATAATGAGCACGAAGCCCAGTAGCCCCCGAGCCTTAATGTGGGCACGTGTGCCCGAATTAAGGATCAATATCCATAGTAAAATCACAAATTATGTGTAATGATTCTATGTATCCAAGTACTTGACATCATTAATGTTCGGATCCGCATTGTACAATTTTTGTTGACCGACCATCGGCTTCAACCTCCTCGGCCAGCAGCCGAGGAGTGTTTGTCCTACTTTATAAAGCCTTTGTGAGGGCAAAGATTTATGGCAAACAAGGCAATCCGGCCATACGGTTTTATAAACAAAGGTACACGAAGAGATATGTTATATTACTTTTTAACGTAAGAAACATCTTCCAAAGAAAATAGTCCCGCTATCGGTTCCTTTCTTTGGGTTGTCATGCTAAGCATGATCATGAAACTCAGCTCCGATCAATGTGGGAGCAAAATATTGAAGATTTAGTTTGGGGAAAGTTCCCGAATTATGTGGTCTTTAAAGAACCTAAATTTTCACTTTCGTCATTGCCGACCAATTATATCCAGTAAGATTGCTAGATTTCGGCTTCACCTAGTCGAGGTACTAACTCGGATGATCCGGTAGTATCAATTATAGAGGTGCTCCCTTTACCGCCTAGCCGAACATTCGGGAACGCAGGGGTAAGCACAGGAGCCAGGCAACCCAGCTTGGCAAAAATCTTAAGTCAAATTGATGCATATTTATGGCTTTATAACGATGATTGCGGAAGGCGGCCCTCGTATATTAAATACAAACGCCAATGATATGTTTATTTTGACTCCGTTGCGACAGTTTATCAGTTGAAAGTGGCCCATCGTCGGCTTCCACCCCCTTGTAGATGCTACGCAGGGTGTTTTGGCAATAACAAAACAACCATTAGCCCACGTCTCGGTGCCTGAAGGCGGTTGTGTTAGCAAAAAACGAGGCAATCAGATATGCAGGCTTTATAACTTTCACTTAGTCATAGGAGCATAACGTTGGGAGGCCAGCTACTAGCCACTGGTTAGTGTTCGGCGACTTCCGAGGTCAAGCCGTAAACAATTCGGCCAATGTTATGAATGGCCCGTCATTTAACACACTCATCGGATCGCTGACCAGTTTATGCTTATTGTGACAGTCAGTTTTTGGCTTTCTCCACTGAGGTGCTTAACCATGCGAGCTGGAAGCACAATCGCAGTGGTTCTCCCTTTGCACACCTAGCCGAACAAAGTGGAACATAGGAGGCAAGCGCAGGAGCCGGGCAACCCAACTATTGACCGAAGACACAATTCGAAACCGATGCATATATAGCAATGTCCGAGAATGTTTTTTCCGGATCTCGAAAGGTGTCCGGCGTTGCACTGCGAGACTAAGGCTGGAAACACACAAATAGTTTAAAAGTGCCATAGGCTTCGAAAACCAAGAAAAGCTTTAGTAAAAACTTCATGTCCGAACTAGATCAAGTGTTCGGTGCCAATCCGAAAATTGGTCTTAGAAAAAAAGGTGCTTCTATCATGCTTTAACATGACACATCCTATCTCAAGACTTCAAGCGGCTCAGCCTACGGCGTCAACCTCCTATCCCGAAGGCGGAGTACTTCTCGCTAGGCCAGTTTGGCAAACTAAACTCTAGCGGCTTTGAGGGAGAAATTAGGCTCCCCGGCTAGTGACCACACACTCGTGTCGAAAAAAGGAGTGATAAAAAAACTTTGCAATTACTAAGAAGAAGAACACTTATTAAAAAAACTCATATAACTTTAAGAGCCCCACGTGACTTGGGTAAAAACAAATTTATGCATAATGATTATATGTACCGAAGTACTTATATCATATATGTGTTCACCCGAACTTTAAACAAGTCTTAGCAGACCATAGACTTCTCCCTTTTCTGTCAAGGGCCGAAAAGTGTTATGTACTCCTCCTGTCGAGAATATCGACGGTGTTTCGAATAACCAGGCAATCAGGCCATAAGGCTGTAACAGACAAAGCGTGCTCAAGGAACTTATGCTATATTACTTACAAAGTGTAAGAAGCATCTTCGAAGAAAATAGTACCCCCACCGATACATTTCTTCGGTTGCACATTGTTACTATGAGATTTGTGCAATATTTTTTTTGTACTCATGAGTTCCGTTGTGTGCCGACCATTATTGAAAACAATAAGAGCGCTAGCTTTTGGCTTCATCCAGTTTGAGGTCCGAGCTCGGATGACCCGATCGTGACAATCGCAGAGGTGGTCCCTTTACTCCCTAGCCGAACAATCGGGAACGTAGGGGTAAACACAGGAGCAAGGCAACCCAGCTTGCGGAACACTTAAGTCAACATGGTGCATATTGTGGCGTAATACACAAACAAGGAACGAAGCCATACAAGTATAATCATATGCAAGAGGAAAGGTTTCATAAAGGAAGCCCCCAAGTAAACGAGGTATTTGGATTTGTTTGTAACAAACAACGTTTTGACAAAGAAAGTTTTTCGCAAACAACTTTTTGTAAAAAAAAGTATAATGCTTGGTTGAACAGAACAAAATTTAAAACTGGAAGTTTTTCAGCATGAAAGCGACTCAGCTGGTTAATGTGCTCGGTGGTGATGACGCGATCCGGGCTTGTGGCGGGACGAAGACGCCCATTGCTCTCTGACAAATCCGACATGGTTCGAAGTCCTCGGTATGGCCAAGGTCCCAGCCCCCAAACCCGAGGTGTCCGAGCAAGGAGCTCGGTACTCCGAAGTAGTGACATGGCTCAGCCGATGTGGTAAGGCGAAGCCCCCAATCGAGCCGAGCTAGCGGAGTAGATCGCCAAGGTGACCGCATGACATAGTCGAAGTTGATTACCTGCACACATAAAATTCTGCAACCCCAAAAGCAATAACAAAAAAATATAATAATTAAAAAAAATCTTCCACTTAATTAATTCAAGTGAAGTAAATAATTATAGATATATGGCCTGAGTGTCAAGGTCATTCCGGCGGAGTGGCGGCACCGATATGCCGGCATAGGGACGCGCGTCGAAGTGACCTCACAACTTGGTCGACAACGACGTCGGTTCGCCGGAGAGGTTGCACGACGTACTCGAGGTCGATTATCTGCACACATGAAGTAGCATGGGCCAAATAATAATGATAGTAATAAATTAGAAAGTGTCCTTTCATAAATAATTTTGGCAAAGAGAATAATAAAAGAAATATGGCCGGTGCGCCGATGATGCGACGAGGCAGGTCGATCTGTTGATACTAAAGCTCTAGAGTTAACCGATGTGACCAGAAGGTTGGCATGGCAGTCGGACCAATTAGGTCATGATGCATCCGGATTGGCGCCGGTTGGGGCGATGGTGTCGGATTGCCTAGCTAGCGGCATAGCGCAGCCGTCGTTAATTTCTGCGTCACGCAGGAGGTGTCCGTCGGTCGGCGCACAAAAAACCAGACTGATGGGAAGACAGTCAAGTCGAGGCAGCACAGAGGAGATTCCTTAATCATGAGTGGCACCTCAAATCAAGCTGTGTTCAAACCTCACAAAATCGTTAACAATTAGTACCATGCATGCCTTTAAGTACGTACTACATGGAAAACCTCGTTTATTTATTTAAAGTAGTTTATGCCTTTAAATAAGGAAGAAAGAGAGAAAGAAGACAAGGAATCTTCCTGATTATCTTCTGGTGCACATAGTAATTTTGGAGAGAGGGAAGGCATTAAATAATCTGTCCACGTGAAGCAGAGTTGATGCCTTTGTCGGCTGACAAACAAAGCAATGTTTCTCTGGAACTCCACGCACGACACCTTTTCTTGAATCAAAGCGGAGCAGCCGGGTGTAACGCGTATGTATGGATTGTGCACTGGAGATCGGGCTGTGCGGCGATGCGAGAAACAAGAATAGCTTTGATCCGGACAGATTTGGCGTCTGGGAGTAACGTAGAGAGGACAATGCCTCTGTTTCCTTAAATCATCCCATAATACGCATTGGAAAATACCACTAGGTGTTAGCAGTGCGTAGTGCATGATCAATATATTCGATAGAAGCAATGGCCGACCAGCCGCATATTTAATACTACTTGTTTTACAGAAAAAGCAGAAGGAACTAATCGAGGCTTCCCTGATGTGGATTGTGGATTGGTCGGTGCCGAATTGAGTACGGCTGCAGCCTGCAGGACTTGTGGGCAGCGATAGTCAACTCAGCTAGTACATGGCGTCGAAGTGGAGCAGGCCTGCTACTCTGATTGAAGTTTCATGTCGGCCGCCGCTTTTGCGAGACAATAGCCAGGGATCGGCTTGCGCCCACACGCAATCTGATAACTTGATGGGCAGCATCAGGTAGATTGACTTCAACCTGCTCGCTCCTACAAATAGAACAACGCGAAAGAGTAGAGGGAACAAAACCGAAAAGAATTGATTACGCCGAACATGTTAAGAATTAAGAGGACAACACCTGATTCAACATTGGTTCCAGATCCGATCGCACCACGACGATACCGTGCAAGCTCTCAATGAAAACACCAATGTCGGTTCTATATCCGGCGTATCTCGTAGTAGGGGTTCTAAGCTAGGCGTCTTGGAGCGATGGTAACATGTACACGGGATTTTACCCAGCTTCGGGCTCTCTCGAAGAGATAATACCCTACATGCTGCTTTTGATTGTATTCATATGGATGTAGTACAGAGTATATGTATCTATCACGAGATTGTAGTAATGAATATATGAAAATTTATTGACCAGCCTGGCCTCGGTTTATATAACACACCAGAGGCCTAGGGTTTAAGAGAGTCCTCGTCTTGGGCACCAAGTCTTGTGGAGTCTTCCTTGTATGCGGCATGGGCTGTTTGAACTGGCCCAATAGTGAACCGCCATGGGGTTCCTCGGCCTGATTCAGCTGGTCGGGAGACGACGTGGTGAGTACCCCCTGGTCTAGGACACCGTTAGATAGCAACTGGCGAGAGCGGCACAGCAACTTTCCGTTCCACAACGGCGGCCTTAGCCCTAATGGAGGCCGCACACGACCATGTCGATGACCCCCACGCCCAGCTCCTGGCGGTCACTTCACAAATCGAACGAAGCTTCTCCGACAACGGTCGGCAACCCAGAGCCGAAGAGCTGGCAATCGCTGAGGGCATTCGAGCAGCCATCCGTTCCTCCGCCGCATACCTTGCGACGACGGAGCCCGTCCAGGCCCAGATCGCGTCCGCCCACGCCAGCTGGTGGCGGCCTTTTCCACAGAGATTGCTGACGCGGATGGCGGGATGCTTGCCGAGTATGGTGTGATGGATGCCATGGTGCCCCTTCCCCAGGAGACCGTTGGGCGCGAGCTGGACATGGAGGCGGCGGCGGAGATCGACGAGCACCAGCCGTAGTAGTACTCTTTGTTTTGTACAATTAAGAGCGCTGGTCTTTCACTTACTAGAGTATTGTTTAGGTTAGCTAGCTCTGTTTTATTGCTGAACTTGCTCGATTAAGAAGTGTGGGTGTGCTGTAGTCTCCTTTGTGTACCCAAATTATGCAATGACGTGGATGACCACTGTAACCATCGAAATCCGAACATAAAATTTTGACGTTCAAACTCATCATACACGGGTGAAGCTATATGAATCGTTTGTGATGTTCACACATCGTACATATTTTTAAATAAGGGACTGTGTCTGATGACACTTTGCGCGCCAGTTTTTTGTCTGAAGCGATTCCAAATTTTCGGGTTCCGTGGAAATATCTACCTCCCCGCCCCCTCCCCTTACCAAAAGGCACATTTCCCCTCTTTCCGCCTTCCTTTCCAAGTTGAAACCTTCACTGCTTGCTTGTAGTGCCGCCTCCTTGTCGACGACCCTCCTTCACGCTGCCCGTCCTCGTCTATCCAGGCAGGTAATCCACACCCGACCCTCAGCCTCCTCCTCCTTCCACATCCCACATGCCCTGACCGCCGGCACGAGCGCGACACCTTCCACCCAAATCACAGAACCCTTCACCAAATAAGCGCCACCCTAAGCCATGGTGCATGCAGTATAGCCTGGATCTCAAGGAGCATTTGCCAACGGAGAAGTAAATCGCGGCCGCACGCGCGGATGAGGTTGCGATGGCTGCCATTCGTGCCGACCCCCAGATCTTGGAGGAGCACCTTGCCATTTGCTAGCTACGCCGGTTAAGCATGGCCAGTTTACCCGTTGCATGTGATGTTCCTGCCTTTCCTTCACAAATTCTAGTGATTTGAGCTATCTAATTTTACCATGCAATCTGTTGCTCTAGTGTATATGTTCTATATGTCGTGCAGTGTGGTGCTCACTTATTATCTGTTTTGTTAATTAGTTGTCATCTTCAGTTAACTATTTGGTTCAATTCTGCAAAAGTGATGTTCAATTCTTCAGGCTGCAATTTTGTATTGTCTTCCATGTAAGAAATAAATCGAAGTTATCTTTACAAAATACATGAGAAACGAATACAGTTGCTATATTTCCAAGTTGTCAAGCATTCTTGGTTTGTTTATACATTGTGCAATGTGGTGCTTAGTTAACGTTTGGTTCATTTGTGTTGTGGTGTTTTGTAATGCCCCGGATGTAATACTTTCCCTTTTGGGCAATATATATATATATATATATATATATATATATATATATATATATATATATATATATATATATATATATATATTTGGCTCCATCAGTTCCATTTTGGGTTTTTCGTCGTTTTTGGTTTTTCATCCTTTTTGTCGTGTGCGTGCGCATTCATCCATATCATATTGTCATGTGCATTGCATTGCATTGGTGTTGTCGTTTGCATCCGGTCCCACTCGTTCCTTTCCGTTGTCTGATTCGAGTTCCGGAGCTCTCTCACGTGTCCGTGGCATCCCCGAGGCCTATTTTGGTGTTTGGCCGTGTAACGTTTCCGTTTTGGCGTGAGACTTGTCGTGCGATGTTGTTTTGGTGTGTGTAACCCGCCTGTCAAATCTCGTCGCGTTTGGAGTTCGTTTGGTGCTCCAACAGTTATTCTCGTGGGCTGAAAGTACCCCCTCTTTGAGGCCCAAGACACCCCTCCAACAGCCCACCAAACCAACCCAAACCCCTCCCTTCATCTAGGCCATCCAATTGTGATCGCGTGGCCGAAAACCTCACCTCATTTGGACAACCCTAGCTCCTTGTGCTTCCACAGTGCGCCGCCTCCTCCAAAATTTGCGTCCAGAAACCCTAATGCTTCCACAGTGCGCCGCCGGTGCTTCCACCGTTGACGCGCGGTGCTTCCACCATTGAGCCGCCATTCTTCCGACGTCCCAGCGAGCCGTGCTTCCGACAGCCGAGTCCGTGCTTCCGAAGTGTCGCGCCGGTGCTTCCACTCCGACGTGTGGGCCCGCGACCCCTTCATCTCCTACCTCCGGCGCGTCGCCGTCTTCTTCGTCTCCGGTAGTCCGCCGCGCCGGACCTCCGCCGCCGGGCCGCCCCTCCCTCGCCGCCGGCCGGGCTCCTCCGCGCCACCTACTTGCGCCGCCGCCTCCTCAAGCCGCCACCCGCCGCCGGCTCCCTTCCCGCTGCGCCGTGGCAGGCCGTCGGCCCCTGCCCGCATCGAAGGAGGCCGAGGCCTCGAAGCCTCCCGCCGCCACCCTACGATCGAGGGGAGCCAGCCAGGCTCCCTCGATCCGATCCAGCGCCCGGGAGAAGCCCTAGCGGACCGGTAGCCCGATCCGGCCCGTTAGCCAGCCCGATCCGCCCCGCTGCCCGTTAGCGCGTGGATCCGATACGGCCCGTGCCCGACGCCCGTTTGACTCCGCCGCCAGATCCGCCTCCGTTGACCCGGGCCCGGTTGACCATTGACGGAGGTTATTCCAAATTCCTCTAAGTCCCTGGAGTTTTTAATGTCTGGTGCTGTTTTATATTATGGATAACTTTTTGTGTGCATGTCCGATTTGAGCAAATGATATGTCAAAATGATCGTGGTGACTTGTACTAAGTTTTATTCCATTGTGCCATGCATATTTGAGGTCATCTAGATGTCTTAATCTTCATGAGAAGAGTGCTACTTGTTATAATCTGCTGTTAGTAGTTGTTTTCATGCCATCTTTGCAATGTGATAACTTGGTGCATGTTTATCCAAATGAAGCAAATGAGATGACCACATGTTCATCATGAAATGCTCTACATGTTGGTTGCTTTAGCTTGCATGATAGAATTCATATTGCCATGTTTATCTTCTTTGCAAAAGTGCTAGTAGCTTTTATGTTGTTAAACTTGTTACGAGATGCCTAGTTGAGGAGCTCGTTGCTATTGATGTGGATGTCCCCTTGATGCATGCTTAGATGTTTTGGATTCACCATCATGTGTACTTTGCTGTGGTGCTTACCACTTGCCATGATATGCTTTGAGGTGACTTAAACTTGCTCACAAAGATGCCATGATGTTACTGCTGTTTTAACACTTAGTGAAATTTCATTAAGTCTGGAACCTGTAATTTCCAGATGCCATGTTTGCTTGTTGTTCTAGGAAAATCCGTGCTAGTTTTGGGGTGACTCTTGATGATTATCTGTTGTATAAGTTGTTGGCTATCCATTCATGTTCTCACATGCTCATTTGGGTGGTTGTAGCATGTTTATCTTTTGCTCCCAAGTTGCAATAATTTACTGCTGTCAGGTTTTTGTTGTCAAGTTCAAAATGTCATAGCTTGTTGCTATTGATCCATGCCTCCTATGGAGATGCTCCAATGGAATTGTTTGCTGTAGGATATGTATACTTTATGTCCATGCTCCTTTCCATGATGTTTGAGTGCTGTAGACTATTTATCGCTTGCTCCGAAGTTGCTATGTGGTTGTTAATTTCAGCTTTTGCATGTTTATTGTTTCGGGTGTATCTTTTAACCCGTTGCTCCGTTTTGAGCAAGTCCTATATGAAACTTGTGTGATTTTGCATGTAGTTTCATAATATCCTCATGTTATCATGTTTGGAAGTATTTTTTTGCTTGTTGCATATTGCCATGCTCCTTGTGCTGTAACACTGTGCTTCCTATGTAGACTTTATGTGCTTCCTAAGTGCATCTGCATTGCTTCCATAGTGCATCAGCCATGCATCCAGTAATTTTTTGCGCATTGCATCTTGTTTGATTTCGTGCCTCGTGTGTTCTTCTGTTTGAGTAGAGCGGGGAGCTGAGTACGAGTACGAGAACGAGGTTACTACCGAGGTTGAGAACGAGGAGCCCTCTTACGATCCCATCGACGACTCAACAGGCAAGATGACCGAACCCGGATATCATTACTATCTTTGCCTATTGCTAGAAGTATCGCTCTATAGTTTTGCCTCGATGCCCATGTTTTTCTTGTCAGACTCCTATTGTAACCATGAACCTGTTTAACCACCCTACCTATGCAAACCATTGATAGGCTATACGTAGGCTTCGCTCAGCCCCTCTTATAGCATTGTTAGTTGCAGGAGAAGATTTGAAGATTCTTGCTTCTTGTTGAAGCTTGTTGGGATATCACACTATAGTCACTCTTAATGAAATCATCTATATATTGGTAATGGGTGGAAGGCTAAGCCTTTTGCTTGGTAATTTGTTCCACTCATGCCGCCCTAGGAACCGTATAAACCGGTGTTATGTTCCTTGATTTTGCGTTCCTCACACGGTTGGGGTTATGGGACCCCCTCGATAAACCGCTAAGTGCTAAGTCTTTTCCAGCAAGTCCCAACATTGGTACTATTTGCCTAATAACTAAAACTTGCATAGGGTCTTGCAAACCCGAGTCTTAATCAACAACCCCGGGCCAGTGCTCCACATGAGTGTTGGTCAGAACTGAGCGGACTGCGGGGCCACCACGAGGAAACTCGAGGATTGGTATGCACCTGTAGGATGTCTCATCCGGTCGTGGCCTGAGACTAGATATGCGCGGCTATTGTCAGGGTGTCGGCACGGCGGGAGGATTTGCTGGATTAGCCTTACCTTAGTCGGAGTATCTTGAGCACGGGATTCCGAGGATACTCGGGCCTTCCCACCTTGGAGTTGCGACTCCGCGGATCGTGGGCTTGTCATGGGCCAAGTTGGAACACCCCTGCAGGGTTATGAACTTTCGAAAGCCGTGCCCGCGGTTATGTGGCAGATGGGAATTTTTTAATATCCGGCTGTAGAAAACTTGACACCATGTTCAAAATACACTACCAGTGTGAGTACCGTGACGGTCATTTTCCGAAAGGGGTTGGGGAAGTGAACACGGTGGGGTAATGTTTGACTTGCTAGTTTAGGATCACTTCGTGATCATCTCTCGTCTGAGGCACTTCTCTTCTCGCTCTCTTTTACGTAAGTTAGTGCTAGTGCTGCTGCAACCTCTTGTTCTTCATTCAGCCTTGTTCCACACCCAAGGCTTGGATAGTTGTGTTACCCGGGAACGGGATTGCTGAGTCCTCTATGGCTCACAGATTCTACACCACACCAGATGCAGGTACTTTGGTGAGCTACACAGGCAAGGGCACCGAGCTAGACTGGGAGTACGACGAGGAGCGTAGCCGTTACTATGTGAACTATCCGGTTGATCAGTAGAGCTTCTACTAGGGGAGATTCAGACTTGTGGTTTAAGTTATGTTTGGTATCTTTCTTTTGGATTTTACCCGTAGACGGGTTGTGATGTTTATTTGAATGATGTTTGGACATGTAATGTATTTGTGTGACGTGGCGAGTGTAAGCCAACTATCTTTTCAGCTTTCATCCCTATTTTTACATGAGATGTGCAAAGGTACCAAACTTGCGATCATTCCAGAATGGGCTTATATCTTTAAGTCGTGCCTCGACACGTAGGAGATATAGTCCCATCCTAGGCATTACAAGTTGGTATCAGAGCCTTCTCCGACCTAGAAGCCCCCACTGTTTGATCGAATCGTTGACGGTCGAGTCTAGGCACACACTGAAAATGTTTTGAGTCCTATATTTATATCAGAGAGTAGGATTTCTTTGCTCCTCATCTCTTTTCACTCTGGTGAGGACTCCTGACGATTACTCTTGCCTCTTCTACTCCCAAAAATTGCACAATTTTTTTTTAGGAATCTCGCGAGTATTGTTTGGATTGTTTCGATGTCTTTGTGACGAGAATATTGTTCTCGATGCCTCCTGACATTAGGGGTTGTGGCAGTGTCCCGGGGAGTTGAGCTTCAGGGTATTGTCGTCACAAACATATCGTTGCAGTTCTAGAATACTTAAGACGGTCGATATAGAAAACTCTCCTATACGGTTAGTGGCAAGATAACCCCGACATCACCCAATACTGGGGAGGTAGTTCGGGAGTATTGCCATAGCTTGTATAGTAGATGCGTTTCGAAGGTCCGAGGTAGACGGTTTCCGAGAACGACTGGTTATGTGTTGAAGGATGGATACAGCTGGATGTAGGATTAGAGTTGGGTGCGCGATGCTTCCCCTGTATCCCCAACACCTGATTGCATAATTGGAAACTTTCGGAAATTAATAGGTGGGTTCATCTAGTAGCCCGTGGGCATTCTTCCAACGAATGTAGGTTACGGAGTTTGGGGTTCTACATTGAGTGAAGTGGTTTTATGGCCGATGTTCCGATCGGGAGTTGCATCTTAAAGGGTCCTTGGCTATGCTGATCCGGGGATTGCAAAACCCTTTCGTAACACGTTTCATAAGCTTTCAGCACAAAGATGTTGAACGAAGCTCCTATCTTGTATTTGTTCTATCTGTACCTTGTTGTTTTTCTTATTTACCTTTTGTCTCCCAGTGGCTTCTCGTGAAGATTGTTGTTATCATTAAACTGATAATTTCATTTGTTCCTCTTGTTCGAATGATTCTTGTGAAGACTATGTTGCATCTCTATCCGTTGTTTCAGCTTATATCTTCTTGCAATCAAATTGCTGATTGGTGGTCATCTCTTTCAGGATGGCGCCGAAACGGGTTCCCAACGCTAACCCAGAGGGTGAAGAGGTTCCAGATCGTCCTCCTTACCCTCCTCCGTTTGAGGCCTGGAGAGCGATTATGCAGACTACAAACCAGAACACCCAGATGTTGATGCAGATGATGCAGCACATGCAAGCAAATCAAGCAAATTAGGGTGCTCCAGGGAACCAAGGCAATCTCTTCAACCAACAACACCATGCTACGCTCACCAGTTCTTGGATAATCAACCAAAGGCTTTCAGTTACTGTGTCGACCCTCTCGATGTTGAAGATTGGATTACTGATATCAAGAAGCATTTTGAGTGCAGTAACGTCAGGCCTGAGGACTATGTGAAGTTTGCAGCCTTCCAACTCAAAGACCAAGCAGCTGACTGGTGGCAGCAGTACAAAGACTCCAGAGAAGGGCGTGTGATCTCTTGGGAGGATTTCTACAAGGACTTTCGCTCTCACCACACTCCAACAAGTGTCATCGAGGGTATGCGTGAGCAATTCCGCAACCTGAAGCAAGGCTCTATGACTGTCTACCAGTATAATGTCAAGTTCCAAAACCTTGCCCGCTATGCCAAGCAAGACATACCAGATGCCAAGAGCAAGATCTATTAGTTCCGTGGTGGTCTGAAGGATGAACTTCAACTTGCTCTCACCTTGTTCGAGCCTGATGAGTTTGACAAATTCTATAACATGGCACTTAAGCAAGAGGCAGCCCGGCTCAAGATGGAAGCTTCCAAAAAGAGGATCAGAGACACTTTTCACTCCTCCTCATCTTCTCAAGTGGTCGCGAAGCAACATAAGTTTTGGCTTCCACCTCCTCCAGTGATTCGAGCTCCCTAGAACAACAACAACAACAACAAGAACTCTGGTGGCCGTGGTTTCTCCCACCCACCCAACCCAAGTAAGCAGTCCAAGTCGCAGTTACAAGCTCTGAGACCAAGTGTTCCTCCTACTCGTCCTCTTTCTGAGGTCACTTGCTACAAGTGTGGCCAGAAGGGTCATTATTGCAACAAGTGCAACAACCCAAGGCGCCTTCCGCCTCCTCCACCTGTCAGTTCTGCTATTGTCAAGCATGATCCGAAGGCAGCAAGGGTGAATCTGATGAATGCAGCTCAGACAGAGAATTCTTCAGATGTGATACTTGGTAACCTTCCAGTCAACCTTAAACCTGCTAAAGTGTTGTTTGATTTTGGTGCATCACATTCCTTCATGTCATTTCCATTTGCATCCAAGTACAATGTGGGCACCATGGCCTTGCCAAAGGAGTTGCAAATTATTTCTCCGGGCAAATGCATGACTTCTAGATTATATGCTCTGGATGTTTCTATTCGCATGGGTGATTATCGATTTCTGGCTTCTCCGGTGGTTCTCGGCAATTCTGACATCGATCTTATCCTCGGAATGGACTGGCTTTCTCAGCATGATGCTCACATCGACTGTGCAAATAAGGAAGTCAAGATGACTCATTCCGACAATGATGTGATTATCTTTGCCTCTCGGGATAACACAATCAGGCTTTTCTCTCTCAATGACAAGGGCGAAATGAATGCCATATCTCAAATTCCGGTGGTTAACGAATACGAAGACGTCTTTCCTGAAGAACTTCCAGGCATGCCTCCACATCGTCAAGTTGAATTCGTCATTGAACTCGAGCCGGGTACTGAGCCAGCATGCCGGCGTCCGTACAAGCTCTCTCCTACAAAATTGAAGGAGTTGAAGAAGCAGCTTGATGCACAAGAGCGTTTGGGTCTGATCAGGCCTAGTACGTCTCCTTGGGGCTGTGGTGTCTTATTTGTCAAGAAGAAGGATGGCACGGAGCGCCTTTGCGTCAATTACCGGCCATTGAACAAGAAGACAATAAAGAACAAGTATACGCTCCCCAACATCAACGAATTGTTCGAGCAGCTCAAAGGAGCTAAAGTGTTCTCAAAGCTCGATCTCCAAATGGGCTATCACCAAATTCACATTCGTGAAGAAGACATCCACAAGACTGCCTTCAGAACGAGCTACGGCTCATATGAGTATACAGTCATGTCCTTTGGCCTCGCTAATGCTCCACCTACCTTCTCGAGAATGATGCACTACATTTTCAACCCCTACACCGGCGAGTTTGTGCTTGTGTATCTGGATGACATTTTGGTTTTCTCCAAGAATGAAGAAGATCACGAAAAGCACCTCCGTCTGGTTCTTGATAGACTCCGTGAACATAAGTTCTATGCCAAGTTCTCCAAGTGCGAATTTTGGCTCGATAAGGTTTTGTATCTGGGCCATATCATCTCCGCTGACGGTATTGTGGTAAACCCCGTTAAAGTTGAAGCAATTGTCAACTGGGAACCTCCTCAGAACGTCAAGCAACTCCGAAGCTTTCTTGGTCTTGCTAGCTATTGCAGAAGGTTCGTTGAGAACTTCTCCAAGATTGCCAAGCCTCTTTCCAACTTGCTGCAGAAGAATGTCAAGTACTACTGGTCTCCAGATTGTGAAGTGGCATTCAAAACTCTCAAAGAAAAGCTCGTCTCTGCTCCAGTTCTTACTCCTCCAGATGAATCCAAGCCCTACGAAGTATTCTGTGATGCTTCTCTTTAAGGACTTGGTGGTGTGCTTATGCAGGACAAGAAAATTGTGGCATACACTTCTCGTCAGCTGAAGCCAAGTGAGAAGAACTATCCCACACATGATCTTGAACTAGCAGCTGTGGTACATGCTTTGATTACGTGGAGACACCTTCTGTTGGGCAGAAAAGTCGACATCTTCACCGATCACAAGATCTTGAAGTACATCTTCACACAGCCGAATCTGAACCTCCGCCAGACTCGTTGGGTTGAAATGATCCAAGAGTATGATCCCAGCATCGAATACACACCTGGCAAGGCGAATGTGATTGCAGATGCTTTGAGCAGAAAGGCATATTGCAACAGCCTCCTTATCAAGCCGTTCCAGCCTGAGCTTTGTGAAGCATTCAGGAAGCTCAACCTCCAAGTTGTTCCGCAAGGTTTTCTTGCAAATCTTCAAGTTGCTCCTACCTTGGAAGATCAGATCCGTGAGGCCCAACTCAGTGATGCTATGGTGCAGAAAGTGAAACATGGTATTGCAAAGGGTACTCCCAAGTACAAGTGCTATCGCGTTGATGAGAGAGATAACTTGTTCTTTGAGGACAGACTCGTTGTTCCCAAAGGTGATCTCAGGAAGCTCATAATGGACGAAGCACATGATTCCCTCCTTTCCATTCATCCTGGCAGTTCCAAGATGTACCAAGACCTCAAGCAATCTTACTGGTGGACTCGCATGAAAAGGGAGATTGCCCAATTTGTGAATGAATGTGATGTCTGCAGAAGAGTGAAGGCAGAGCATCAACGTCCAGACGGTCTTCTCCAACCTCTTCCTATTCCCGAGTGGAAATTCGACCACATTGAAATGGATTTCGTCACTGGCTTTCCTAAGTCCAAGAGAGGGAATGATTCTATCTTTGTGGTGATTGACAAGCTTACCAAAGTCGCTCACTTCCTTCCAGTCAAAGAATCCATCAATGCAGCTCAATTGGCAGAATTGTACACTTCCAGAATTGTGTCCTTACATGGCATCCCTCAAGTTATCTCCTCAGACCGTGGAAGTTTGTTCATTTCCAAGTTCTGGGACTCCTTTCAGTCTGCCATGGGCACTAAGATTCGTTTCAACACTGCATTTCACCCTCAGACTAGTGGTCAAGTTGAGAGAGTGAATCAGATTCTAGAAGACATGCTCAGAGCTCGTGTCATCTCTTTTGGCATGAAATGGGAAGATTGCCTTCCATTTGCCGAGTTCTCTTACAACAACAGCTTTCAAGCAAGTGCCGGCAAAGCTCCGTTTGAAATCCTCTATGGCAGAAAGTGTCGTACCCCTCTCAACTGGTCCGAGGCAGGTGAACGTCAACTTCTTGGCAATGACTTGATCTCATAAGCCGAAGAAATGTGCAAAGTCATACGTGAGAATCTCAAGGCCGCTCAGTCGCGTCAGAAGAGCTACTATGACGGCAAGCATCATGATTTGGCCTTCAACATTGGCGATCATGTCTATCTCTGTTTTTCTCCTATGAAAGCCACCCAAAGATTCGGTATCAAAAGAAAGCTTGCTCCTAGATACGTCGGGCCTTTCAAGATCCTTGGCAAAAGAGGCGATCTAGCCTATCAACTTGAGCTCCCTTCCAACTTCGCCAATGTTCATGATGTGCTTCATGTGTCCCAACTCCGCAAGTGCTTCAAGACACCGGAACGCACCATTCCGTTTGAGGAGATTGATCTTCAACAAGACTTGTCTTACCGAGAGCATCCCGTTGCTATTCTCGAAGAAACCGAGCACAAGACCTGCAACAAGTCCATCAAATTCTTGAAAGTCAAGTGGTCACACCATACCGACCGAGAAGCTACGTGGGAACGAGAAGATCACCTTCGTTTCGAGTACCCTTCCTTCTTCCAGTCCTAGATCTCGGGACGAGATCTTTTTGTAGTAGAGGAGAGTTTGTAATGCCCCGGATGTAATACTTTCCCTTTTGGGCAATATATATATCTTTGGCTCCATCAGTTCCATTTTGGTGTCTTCGTCGTTTCGGGTTTTTCGTCCTTTTTGTCGTGTGCGTGTGCATTCATCCATATCATGTTGTCATGTGCATTGCATTGCATTGGTGTTGTCGTTTGCATCCGGTCCCACTCGTTCCTTTCGGTTGTCTGTTTCGAGTTCCGGAGCTCTCTCACGTGTCCGTGGCATCCCCGAGGCCTATTTTGGTGTTTGGCCGTGTAACGTTTCCGGTTTGGCATGAGACTTGTCGTGCGATGTTGTTTTGGTGTGTGTAACCCGCCTGTCAAATCTCGTCGCGTTTGGAGTTCGTTTGGTGCTCCAACAGTTATTCTCGTGGGCTGAAAGTACCCCCTCTTTGAGGCCCAAGACACCCCTCCAACAGCCTACCAAACCAACCCAAACCCCTCCCTTCATCTAGGCCATCCAATTGTGATCGCGTGGCCAAAAACCTCACCTCATTTGGACAACCCTAGCTCCTTGTGCCTATATAAACGTCCACCTCCTCCAAAATTTGCGTCCAGAAACCCTAATGCTTCCACAGTGCGCCGCCGGTGCTTCCACCGTTGACGCGCGGCGCTTCCACCGTTGAGCCGCCGTGCTTCCGACGTCCCAGCGAGCCATGCTTCCGACAGCCGCGTCCGTGCTTCCGAAGTGTCGCGCCGGTGCTTCCACTCTGACGTGCGGGCCCGCGACCCCTTCATCTCCTACCTCCGGCGCGCCGCAATCTTCTTCGTCTCCGGCAGTCCGCCGCGCCGGACCTCTGCCGCCGGGCCGCCCCTCCCTCGCTGCCGGCCGGGCTCCTTCACGCCACCTACCTGCGCCACCGCCTCCTCAAGCCGCCACCCGCCGCCGGCCTCCGCCGCCCGCCGCCCGCCACCGGCCGCCGCCGGCTCCCTTCCCGCTGCGCCGTGGCAGGCGGCCGGCCCCTGCCCGCATCGAAGGAGGCCGAGGCCTCGAAGCCTCCCGCCGCCACCCTGCGATCGAGGGGAGCCAGCCAGGCTCCCTCGATCCGATCCAGCGCCCGGGAGAAGCCCTAGCGGGCCAGTGGCCCGATCCGCCCCGCTGCCCGTTAGCGCGTGGATCCGATCCGGCCCGTGCCCGAGGCCCGTTTGACTCCGCCGCCAGATCCGCCTCCGTTGACCCGGGCCCGGTTGACCGTTGACTGAGGTTGTTCCAAATTCCTCCAAGTCCCTGGAGTTTTTAATGTCTGATGCTGTTTTATATTGTGGATAACTTTTTGTGTGCATGTCCGATTTGAGCAAATGATATGTCAAAATGAACGTGGTGACTTGTACTATGTTTTATTCCATTGTGCCATGCATATTTGAGGTCATCTAGATGCCTTAATCTTCATGAGAAGAGTGCTACTTGTTATAATCTCCTGTTATTAGTTGTTTTCATGCCACCTTTGTAATGTGATAACTTGGTGCATGTTTATCCGAATGAAGCAAATGAGATGTCCACATGTTCATCATGAAATGCTCTACATGTTGGTTGCTTTAGCTTGCACGATAGAATTCATCTTGCCATGTTTATCTCCTTTGCAAAAGTGCTAGTAGCTGTTATGTTGTTAAACTTGTTACGAGATGCCTAGTTGAGGAGCTCGTTGCTATTGATGTGGATGTCCCCTTGATGCATGCTTAGATGTTTTGGATTCACCATCATGTGTACTTTGCTGTGGTGCTTACCACTTTCCATGATATGCTTTGAGGTGACTTAAACTTGCTCACAAAGATGCCATGATGTTACTACTGTTTTAACACTTGGTGAAATTTCACTAAGTCTGGAATCTGTAATTTCCAGATGCCATGTTTGCTTGTTGTTCTAGGCAAATCCATGCTAGTTTTGGGGTGACTCTTGATGATTCTCTGTTGTATAAGTTGTTGGCTATCCATTCATGTTCTCACATGCTCATTTGGGTGGCTGTAGCATGTTTATCTTTTGCTCCCAAGTTGCAATAAATTACTGTTGTCAGGTTTTTGTTGTGAAGTTCAAAATGTCATAGCTTGTTGCTATTGATCCATGCCTCCTATGGAGATGCTCCAATGGAATTGTTTGATGTAGGATATGTATACTTTATGTCCATGCTCCTTTCCATGATGTTTGAGTGCTGTAGACTATTTATCGCTTGCTCCGAAGTTGCTATGTGGTTGTTAATTTCAGCTTTTGCATGTTTATTGTTTCGGGTGTATCTTTTAACCCGTTGCTCCGTTTTGAGCAAGTCCTATATGAAACTTGTGTGATTTTGCATGTAGTTTCATAATATCCTCATGTTATCATGTTTGGAAGTATTTTTTTGCTTGTTGCATATTGCCATGCTCCTTGTGCTGTAACACTGTGCTTCCTATGTAGACTTTATGTGCTTCCTAAGTGCATCTGCATTGCTTCCATAGTGCATCAGCCATGCATCCAGTAATTTTTTGCACATTGCATCTTGTTTGATTTCGTGCCTCGTGTGTTCTTCTGTTTGAGTAGAGCGGGGAGCTGAGTACGAGTACGAGAACGAGGTTACTACCGAGGTTGAGAACGAGGAGCCCTCTTACGATCCCATCGACGACTCAACAGGCAAGATGACCGAACCCGGATATCATTACTATCTTTGCCTATTGCTAGAAGTATCGCTCTATAGTTTTGCCTCGATGCCCATGTTTTTCCTGTCAGCCTCCTATTGTAACCATGAACCTGTTTAACCACCCTACCTATGCAAACCATTGATTGGCTATACGTAGGCTTCGCTCAGCCCCTCTTATAGCATTGTTAGTTGCAGGAGAAGATTTGAAGATTCTTGCTTCTTGTTGAAGCTTGTTGGGATATCACACTATAGTCACTCATAATGAAATCATCTATATATTGGTAATGGGTGGAAGGCTAAGCCTTTTGCTTGGTGATTTGTTCCACTCATGCCGCCCTAGGAACCGTATAAACCGGTGTTATGTTCCTTGATTTTGCGTTCCTCACACGGTTGGGTTTATGGGACCCCCTCGATAAACCGCTAAGTGCTAAGTCTTTTCCAGCAAGTCCCAACATTGGTACTATTTGCCTAATAACTAAAACTTGCATAGGGTCTTGCAAACCCGAGTTCTTAATCAACAACCCCGGGCTAGTGCTCCACATGAGTGTTCGTCCGAACTGAGCGGACTACGGGGCCACCACGAGGAAACTCGAGGATTAGTATACACTTGTAGGATGTCTCATCCGGTCGTGGCCTGAGACTAGATACGCGCGGCTATTGTCAGGGTGTCGGCACGCCGGGAGGATTTGCTGGATTAGCCTTACCTTAGTCGGAGTATCTTGAGCACGGGATTCCGAGGATACTCGGGCCTTCCCACCTTGGAGTTGCGACTCCGCGGATCATGGGCTTGTCATGGGCCAAGTTGGAACACCGCTGCAGGGTTATGAACTTTCGAAAGCCGTGCCCGCGGTTATGTGGCAGATGGGAATTTGTTAATATCCGGTTGTAGAAAACTTGAAACCATGTTCAGAATACACTACCAGTGTGAGTACCGTGACGGTCATTTTCCGAAAGGGGTTCGGGAAGTGAACACGGTGGGGTAATGTTTGACTTGCTAGTTTAGGATCACTTCGTGATCATCTCTCATCCGAGGCACTTCTCTTCTCGCTCTCTTTTACGTAAGTTAGTGCTAGTGCTGCTGCAACCTCTTGTTCTTCATTTAGCCTTGTTCCACACCCAAGGCTTGGATAGTTGTGTTACCCGAGAACGGGATTGCTGAGTCCTCTGTGGCTCACAGATTCTACACCACACCAGATGCAGGTACTTTGGTGAGCTACACAGGCGAGGGCACCGAGCTAGACTGGGAGTACGACGAGGAGCGTAGCCGTTACTATGTGAACTATCCGGTTGATCAGTAGAGCTTCTGCTAGGGGCGATTCAGACCTGTGGTTTAAGTTATGTTTGGTATCTTTCGTTTGGATTTTACCCATAGACGGGCTGTGATGTTTATTTGAATGATGTTTGGACAAGTAATGTATTTGTGTGACGTGGCGAGTGTAAGTCAACTATCTTTTCAGCTTTCATCCCTATTTTTACATGAGATGTGCAAAGGTACCGAACTTGCGATCATTCCAGAATGGGCTTATATCTTTAAGTCGTGCCTCGACACGTAGGAGATATAGTCCCATCCTGGGCATTACATGTTTATTTAACTGTTTGGTTCAATTCTGCAATGCGATGATCAATAGTTGTGGATGCATTATGTTATTGTATACCATGTGAGGAATAAACTGAAATTGGCTGTAGTAAATACATGACAAACAAATACAATTGCTACAATTGGCTGTGGTTAACTGTTTGGTTAACTATCTTACCTTCTATTAGGAGTATGTTAAATTGTGCAATGTGGTGCTCAGTTAATGTTTCGTTCATTTCTTGTGGTGTTTAGTTAACTGCTTGGTTCAATTCTACAATGCGATGTCCAATTGTCGTGGGTAGAATTTTGTATTGTTGTGCATGTGAGGAATAAATCGAATTTGGCAGCACTTAATACATGAGAAACATATACAAGTGCTATATTTCCAAGTTCTTAATTATGCTTGGTTTGGATAAATGGGTTTTCCGTGTGACTTGAATTAATCTGATGAATCTGCAATGTGCTTATTTTTCATCAACATATTTTACTGATAGCATGCGAACCCTTACTTAACCTGATGACTAACTACCTTATATGTGTTGCGGGGAAACAATGGGAAGCACTGAGGTTTACAATGAAGGTTAGCACGTGCATGGTCCATTCTCTAATAGCACATTATTGTGCAATTGTAGGAACCATTCTAATATTTTGGTTTTTAACAATTTGGTATTGCACATGTAGGTCCTGCTGTCAGAGGTTTTGACCCACTGTTCGACCCTTTTTGCATATGGGGAAATGAGTTGTCCATGAATATCAAATCAAGAAACTCGGAAAGATTGTTAGGATAAAGAAATTAGCGACAAAAAACAACAAGATCTTTGTCTGCACAATGAAGAAGACATCAGTTCACTACAAGATGGTGCTAACTATTATACTTTGCCTTTCTTTTATTCCTTTGCCCCATTTCCAATATAGAGAAGATATTTATGCACATCCTTGTTTTCAAGCCTTTTCAAATCAATTCACTGATGATTACCTCTCAAACCACCTCTATGGTCAGGAGGCAACGAAGGTTTTCATACAACACCCACGGTTCAATATTGAAGTGTTCCCGAAGAGGATGAAGGACGGACGGTCAATCATCCACATGCACTAGCCTAAAGTTGCAAAGACCTTCAACATGAATGAAGGCTCAATATTCGCCTTCAAATTCAGCAGTTTTCTAGATGAGATGCATCTGTGTATATACCGTATATGATGCTAATTTTGAAAGGTTCTACATGTTGCATGCGGAACTTAGTGCTGGTGCAGTTGTGTAATGGGGTAGCTGAGTGCTGAAGCTATATCATGTTGTACTCTGATGTATTTCAATTATGAAATTATGCTTCCTTAATATGAAAATGAAATATATTGTGTGCTTAATATGAATGCCAATTAGATTAATAAATGAATTATTAATAATAGGGCAATTAGCATGCTAATGGCGAATTAGCCTGCTAATTGGGTTTCAATATTGCAAACGATTACTGAAAACATACCGTGGGCGATGACCTCAGGCAACACACATAGCTTCTAGGAATAAACCATGGAGGATCAATGAACAATCACACATGACTTTCTCTTGAAAACTGTTTGCGTTAGGCCACCTTGCGCAAACGTTTACCACATAAAAACTGTGTGTGATGGATATCCTTTCCCACACAGTTTCTTCTACGGATTGTGTGTGATACATTCTATAACGCAAACGATTTAACGGGAAAAATTGTGTGTGATGTACTTGTGAACGAAAACATTTTCCTTGGAGCGATCGTGTGGGATGTACATACGAACATAAACATTTGGCGAGGACTGACTGTGTGGGATGTACTTGCGACTAGAAACAATTTCACCGTATAATTGTATTTTTTTAGCTCTATTGTACGTATTTCCGTATTTGAGCGCTCACCGTTCGCACACGACCTCATTTTGTCGAGCGTGTGTGCTAGGAGGGCATATCCCCGATGGTTTCAGGGTCGTGTGGGAAGGACCCCCCCCAATCGCCCACACTCACTTTGCGACGATTCCAAATGCCATCGTAGAAAGGGGTTAAAAACTGTTTGTTTAGGACCGACGCATACCAGTGTTTGTTATTTGTGTGCAGGTGATGTTTACGTTGTGTTGCTTGGTTATCCTACTAATTCAATAATCTTGGTCTCATCACCTTGGGAAATACCTACCGCTGCTATACTGCATCATCCCTTCCTTTTTGGGGAAATACGAACATAGTTCTAGCAGACATCAAAAGGAAATTTCTGCTACCATTACCAGGGAGCACCTTCAACATATACCAGCTTCCTAATCACAAATCTCATCTCCTCGCAATTTACATTATTTGCCATTTGCCTCTCATTTTCATCTACTCCACTTCACAAACATTTGCTGTTTTTATTTGCCCACTTTTTCGTTCGCCGTTTTCCGGTCGGATTTATCGTCCACTTATGTTCTTGTTTACAATTGCTAAAAAATGACGCAAGGGAACACTAAGTTGTGTGATTTTTCCAATACCAACAACAATTATTTTATTGGCACTCCAATTGCTCCTCCCGCCACTAGTGCGGAGACTTGTGATATTAATACTGCTTCATTGAATCTTGTCATGAAAGATCAATTTTCCGGCACACCTAATGAGGATGTCGTGTCCCATCTTAATACCTTCGTGGAATTATGTGGTATGCAAGAGAAAAAAGATGTGGACAATGATGTTGTGAAATTGAAATTATTCTTGTTTTCTTTGCGAGATCATGCAAAAAATAGGTTTTCTTCTTTGCCTCGCAATTGCATTGATTCTTGGAAGAAATGCAAAGACGCGTTTATCACTAATTATTGTCCGCCCACAAAAAATTTATCCCTTAGAACCCAGATCATGAATTTCAAGCAACTTGAACATGAGCATGTTGCACAATCTCGGGAAAGGATGAAAATGATGCTAAGGAATTGCCCAAGTCATGGGTTAAATCTTTGGATGATCATACAATTTTTTTATGCGGGGTTGAATTTTGTTTCACAATACCTTTTGGGTCCCGCCGCGGGTGGTACTTTTATGTTACTTTGGTTGAAGCCACCAAATTGTTCGATAATTTTATGGCGAATTATTCGCAATGGCATACCGAAAGGGCGCCGACTAGAAAAAAGTTAATTCGGTTGAGATTAATTCTTTGGATGAAAATTTTGATGCTCCTATGAAAATGGTTGCTAGTAAAAGTGCTCCTATTGATCTTAATGATATGCCTTTGTCTACTTTTATTGAGCAAACTAGTGATGCTATAGATGTGAACTTTTTCCCTAGAAATAATTTTAACAACAATGCTTATAGATGTAATTTTAATCCTAGGCCATTTCCTAGTAAGTCCTATATAATTATGTTAATTCCTATGGAAATCAATCTTAGAATAATAATAGGAACACCTCTGATTTATAGAATAATATTAAAGAATTTATCAATACTCAAAAAGGTTTCAATGCTTCCATAGAAGAAATAATGAATAAGATTGATGATATGTCTAGGAGTATTGACAGAATTTCTCATGATGTGGAAAATCTTAAGTTGAAAATTTTTGTGCCTAAAGTTGAAGAATCAATTAAAGCTCTTTATGTTTCTGTGCATGAAAGTAAGAAAAGAACCGCCATGCTTAGAGCTAAACAATGATTTTTAGAAAAGGTGTTTTCTAGTGATTGCTTTCATAAAAATGATGAAGACATTAAAATAATTTGTGTTTCTTCTATTGATTATTTGTTTATTAAAGTTCAACTTGATGATAAAGGGAGTGGAGAAGAGTCAACTTTAGGTAGAAGGCATCCCAATATTTCGGAGATTGAAAATCTTGTTGAGAAAATTGATAAAAGTGGGTTTGGAGAGGTTAACACTTTAACTAGTGATGTGCCCACTATCTTGGATTACAAAGACTTTATTTATGATAGTTGCTCCTTGATAGATGGTATTTCTTTGCTGCAATCCATGATTAATTCACCCCATGCATATGAACAAAATAAAGCTTTACTAAACATATTGTTGATGCTATGATGAAAGCTTTAGATGATAAGTTGGAATTAGAAGTATCATTTCCTAGAAAGTTGCATGATGAATGGGAAGCTACTATCAAAACCAATGTTCAAAATTATGAGTGTTTTGCTTTGTGTGATTTGGGTGATAGTGTTTCCACGATTCCGAAATCAATTTGAGATGTTCTTGGTCTTACCAATATTGAAGATTGCTCTTTTAATTTGCATTTGGCGGATTCCACTATTAAAAAGCCTTTGGGAAGGATCAATGAGGTTCTTATTCTTGCAAATAGGAACTATGTACCCATAGAATTTATTGCTCTTGACATCAATTGCAACCCGTCTTGCCATATTATACTTGGTAGACCGTTTTTGCGCACTATTGGCGCGGTGATTGAAATGAAAGAAGGGAATATTAAATTCCAATTTCCCTTGGGAAAAAGCATGGAACTCTTCCCTAGAACCAAGATCAAATTTCCCTTTGAATCTATAATGAGGGCAACTTATGGAACATCAAACAAGGATGACAACACTTGAAATCTTGGTTTCATGCCTAGCTAAGGGCGTAAAACGACAGCGCTGGTTGGGAGGCAACCCAACTTGTGTATTTTTTTTTCCTTTTTGATTTCCTTGCTGTTTTGAATAAAATACCATTTAATACCTCTGTTTAGATGTGTTTTTGTGGTTTGAATAAAGATTTGTGCCATGCAAAGCCTTAGGATCATGTTGGGTGTTAGTAGATTTGATCTTGCTGAAAAAACACGAACTTTTGCGCTCACGAGAAAAATTCTCAGTTTTAACAGAAGAGTGCTTTTAAGTTGATTATTTTTGAAGAAGCTTAATATACAAATTTCCCACGTGTACCTATTTTTTCCAAAAAAAATAGAGTTACAGAAGTATTCGACACTTCCAGATTACTACACACTGTTCTGTTATTGACAGATTCTGTTTGTATTGTGCTATGTGCTTGTTTTGATGATTCGATGGTTTTCTTTGGTGAGTTTTTGCCATAGAAAAGTTTGAATGCAGTAGATATAATACAAATAAAAAATATGAATTGGTTTACTACATCAATTATAGTAGTGATTTGTTTTCTTCTACTAAGGGATCTCACAAAAGTTTTGTTGAGTTTTCTATGATTGAAGTTTTCATGTTTTGGGTTATCTTACGGTGGATGAATGAATAAGGAGTAAGAAGATCCTAATATTGGGGATGCCCCGGCATCCCAAGCCATTATCGAAAAGAGAAGGAAGCAACTAAGCTTAGGGATGCCCCCGAGTGGCATCCCCTCTTTCTTCTAACGACCACCGGTATTTTACTCGAAACTATATTTTTATTCGTCATATTATATGTGTTTTTCTTGGAGCGTCTTGTATGATATGAGCCCTTTCTTATTTTGTTTTGCTTTTTAAGTTATCAATCCTTGCTGAACACACCTATTAGAGAGAGCCAAAATTATGGCATGACTTGTTAGAATAGCTCTCTATGCTTCACTTAAATTTTTTATGAGCTATGGATTTGCTCTAGTGCTTCACTTATATCTTTTTGAGCTTGGTGTGCTTTAGTATTTTTGAAGAAATACTCTTTTGCTTCACTTAGGTTTAAGAGTTAGTAAATTTTTAAGAAATTCTCTCTTGCTTCACTTAAATTATTTTGAGAGAAAGATTTTTTTCCTCATGATCTTCACTTCTATTAGTTTGAGCTTATCAAAAGCAATAGATAAAAATTAGTTCCAAAGTGATAGATATCCAAGGAGGATATAATAAAAAAATTCATGAAGATCATTGGACAAAATAAACTCGATTCCTTGTAATAATTTTGAGACACGATGATATGATATGTGAGTCATGTTAATGAGTAATTATGCATTAGTACGAATATTAGTGTTAAAGTTTGTGATTCCTTATGCAAGCGCGAAAGTCAATAATCATGCAATGAAATTACATCCTACTTGTGGTGCATTATTCGGTGTTATTTATGCTCAATGCTCGTTTTTGAGATTTTTCGTTTCATGGTTGGCCGCTTCCCAGTCTTTCGCTAGCCTTCATTTTGCACTAAATATGATCACTACTTGTGCATCCAAAATCCTTTATCTCAGTTTTTCCACATGAGTCCACCATACCTACCTATATGCGGTTTTCCCTTGCCATTCTAAGCAAATTTTTATGTGCCATCTCTAACTTTCAAAATAAATTTCCCTGTTGTGCGCCCGTACCACTCGCGAGGCAGTGAGGGGTGGCCAATATTTTCCATGCTAGATGTGTTATTCTCACGATGAGTGTTTATTCACTTGTCATTGCATGAGAGTAAGGCAAAGGTATTAGGGATGCCCAGTCCCGAAATGAAAAACAAATTTACTTTATGTTGTCAAATAATAAATTCCTTAGAAAGTGTTGGTATGGAAGGCAACCGTGGATTCGGCTAGCCATGGCTTGTGAGAGTTTGGTGGAAAAGGAATGCATTTTATTTTATGTTTGGGAACTGCATATGATATATCTAGCATGGAAAGTGTTGGGAACCTTGAGTCATTTTCGTTGGTGGGAAAAATATACCTCCCAAAATAATTTTATCTCTCAATTTAAGCTTTGAGCTCTAGCACCTCTACAAATCCCTACTTCGCTCTACGAAGGGACTTTCTTTTACTTATGCAATTTTTATTTTTGAATTTCAATCTCAATCTTCTCTTATAAAGCACAAACTAGGAAGCACTATGATCGTACTTGAGCATTGGGTGCAACTAATATGCGAGTGTATTTCATGAATGGATCAATGGTTGAGCATGATGGGCTAGGGATACCTTATTCTAGCATTGTTATTATGAAAGACATGGTTTCTTGTTGATATGTTTGAGTATTTAAATCTCATGTCGAAACTAGACTATTGCTTTGAACCATATTAAAATCCAAATTTCCATGCTATAAAGAATAGAAAATGATATGACTTGATAGGCAGCATTCCACATCAAAAATTCTGTTTTTATCATTTACCTACTCGTGGACGAGCAGGAATTGAGCTTGGGGATGCTAATACTTCTCCAACGTATGTATACTTTTTGATTGTTCCATGCTGTTATATTATCATTCTTTGATGTTTTACAATCATTTTATAGTCATTTTATATCATTTTTTGGTACTAACCTATTGACATAGTTCCAAGTGCCAGTTGTTATTTTCTGCATGTTTTTTACATCTCAGGAAATCAATATCAAATGGAGTCCAAACATCGCAAAACTTTTTGGAGATTTTTATGGGCCAGAAGACACCCAATGGGCCAGAGCTGCACCTGAGGGGTACCTCGAGGGTGGCAGAACCCACTAGGGCACGCTAGGCCCCCTGGCGCGCCCAGGTGGGTTGTGCCCACGACGGTGGCCTCCCGCACCACCACTTTGCTCTACAAAAACTAAGATATTCCAGAAACCATCACCGGGGGGGGG
>LR738713.1:201360434-201402102 GCA_902687465.1 Secale cereale | reverse complement strand
GGGGGGGTTCACCATCTCCATTGGTGCCTCTCCGATGATGTGTGAGTAGTTCCTTGTAGACCTACGGGGCCGTAGTTACTAGCTAGATGCCTTCTTCTCTCTCTTTTGATTATCAATACAATGTTCTCTTGGAGATTCATATGATGTAACTCTTTTATGGTGTGTTTGTTGGGATCCGATGAACTTTGAGTTTATGACCAGACCTATCTTTTTATATCCATGAAAGTTATTTGAGTCTTCTTTGATCTCTTATGTGCATGATTTCGTATAGCCTCGTATTTCTTCTCTAATATTTGGATTTTGTTTAGCCAACTTGATCTATTTATCTTGCAATGGGAAGAGGTGCTTTGTAGTGGGTTTGATCTTACGGTGCTTGATCCTAGTGAGAGAAAGGGAACCGACACGTATGTATCGTTGCTACTAAGGATAAAATTATGGGGTCTATTTCTAAAGAAATAGATCTTGTCTATATTATGTGATTGTTCTTATTGCATTACTCCATTTCTCCATGAACTTAATAGACTAGATGCATGCTGGATAGCGGTTGATGTGTGGAGTAATAGTAGTAGATGCATGCGGTAGTTAGTCTACTAATCTTGGATGTGATGCCTATATAATGATCATTACCTGGATATCGTCATGCTTATTTCAAATTCTATCAATTGCCCAAGAGTAATTGTTTACCAACCGTTTGCTATTTTCTCGAGAGAAGCCACTAGTGAAATCTACGGCCCCTGGGTCTCTTTCTCATATTCTTTGCCTTTGCGATCTATTTTCTGTTGGTTTTATTTTTAGATCTATTAAACCAAAAACCCAAAAATACCTTGCTTCAATTTATCTTATCTGGCGTTCGATCTATCAATATTTACAACTCTATCACGATCGTTACCCGAAAGGGATTGACAACCCCTTTTACACGTCGGGTTGCGAGTATTTGTTATTTGTGTGCAGGTGTTGTTTATGTTGTGTTGCTTCATTCTCCTACTGGTTCGATTACCTTGGACTCATCACTGACGGAAATACCTATCGGTGCTATAATTCATCATCCCTTCCTCTTTGGGGAAATACCGACGTAGTTCTAGCAGACATCAATGCCCCACACATTCAAATATTGATCGATTCCAAGGTAGGAACTGGGACATATCTGCTTGACAAGAAGCATTTACCTCTTAGGCCAGACATTGAGGATAACAACGTTGTCATGGATGCATCACATCCTACTTGTGTTGAGCGTCAAGAGAAAATGGAGAAGGCAAAGGCATCCAAAGCAGGAAAATCAACAAGTGTTTCTCGAACAACCCCTGCAAATCTCAAGACCAAGCAAGATCAGCTCAGTTATATGCTTGAGGCCACCATGAGGATTGAGAAGAGCTTGGCCACCTTGAGTCAGAATCAAGAAAGTCTTGAGAGGATCTTTGATACAAAACAGCATGAACATGATGTGAATGTCACTTTGATTCAAACCACTATGGAGAAGCTTCAACAGGATGCAGAGGACAGGAATGACAGACCAGCAACCGATGCTTTTCAGAGAATTCCAAGGTGGGCATGATCATCAGCTATGCCAGTTGTCGACTCCAGTACTACCATTTCAGCACCTGCAGCAACTGCCTCAGTTGTACCTCCAGTGTCAACTCCTCCAGCTCCACAGACTTCCTCCAAAGCATTTGCAGATGCCCTCATCTCCACCGCGTCTACGCACACCGGAGCGACAAGCCAGGAGACCCCTTCAGGAGCTCCTGGAGAGCGTGCCTAGAGTGCCATATAGCACTATTCATTTTTAAGTTTTTTGGTAACTTGTTGCCAATGGGGGAGAAAGTGTATAGATCATTAGGTTTGAGAGAGAGAGAGAGCGTTTTGTCTTTTGTTGCATTTATTTGCTTCTCTTGCTACTTGGTTCGTTTGGTTATTGCTACCCCTTGCTACAATTTTCTTATGCTTGTGTGATACTTATATGGTCATGTGTTTTATCATACTATGCTTTAATGTGTCCATGCACGATGATATCTATGACATTTGTGTATGATCAATCATGTTTTCCCTTGGTGAAGAGTGCAACGATGTTTAACTCTTATCATTTTGTGTGCTCCACCAAGATGTATGTGACATGGAAGAGTAACCCATGATCTTAATTGTTTGTGCATTTGCATTCAAAAGAAAAAAAATTAAAATGCACAAATTTAGGGGGAGCTGTTGCTTATCACATACTTCTCAAAGCGATGATGTATTTCATTCATATTGTCATTTGCCGAAGCTTTGATCTATATGTTGTCATCAATTACCAAAAAGGGGGAGATTGAAAGTGCAACTAATCAGCGGGTGCTTTTGGTAATTCATAATAACATATAGCTCATTGAACTAACATACATTCAAGTGAAATATTTCAGGAAGTTCAATGATTGGCATGGCATGGACTAGAGATGTGGACGCCTCAAAATGCCATGGACAAAGATTGGCGAAATCTCAAGACTCTTCATTTTCATTTTAGTTATCCAAGATGACATTGAGTATATAGGAAAGCCAATATTATTAAAAAGGGGATAAGGTGTCGCTTAATGGTCTACTTTCTCAAAGTGCTTAATGGTATTGCTCCAAAACCCTCAGCCACTTTCTCATTTCCACATAGGTCCAAAACCGAAAGTCAAAACTCGGCACTACTAATTTTATCAATTTGGCACCACCGAGTTCATTTGACATAGCCACTTCTAGAAACCCTAAATAGTTCGGTCACATTGATAAGGATCTTGGTCTCACTGAGATGGCCTTGCAAACTCTCTGTTTCCTATTGTAATATTTCGATCTCACCGAAATGAGCAATCGGTCCCATCGAGTTTGCCTGGCCAACTCTCTCATTGCTCATCGCTGAAATCGGTCTCACTGAGTTCATGCAATTGGCGTCACCGAGACGAAGTTTTTCCCTAGCCCCAGCTCATCGGTCCCACCCAGTAGTTCCCGTCGGTCCCACCGAGATTCCTAATGTTCACATTTTGAACTGCTTCAGTCTCACCAGGTTCTCCTATTCGGTCTAACCGAGTTGGCTCAAATGTGTGTAATAGTTGGATTTTTTGTGGAGGCTATATATACCCCTCCACCCCCTTCTCCATTTGTGATAGAGCCATCAGAACTTGCCTACACTTCCATTACTCATTTTCTGAGAGAGAACCACCTACTCATGTGTTGAGACCAAGACATTACAATCCTACCAAAAGAATCTTGATCTCTATCCTTCCCCAAGTTGTTTTCCACTCAAATCATCTTTCCACCATAGCCAAATCAATGAGAGAGATTTGGGTGTTGGGGAGACTATCATTTGAAGCACAAGAGCAAGGAATTCATCCTCAACACACCATATATTATCTTTTGGAGAGTGGTGTCTCCAAGATTTGTTAGATGTCGCCTGGGAGCCTTCGACAAGATTATGGAGTTGAACCAAGAAGTTTGTAAGGGCAAGGAGATCGCCTACTTCATGAAGATCTACCTGAGTGAGGCAAGTCCTTCATGGGCGATGGCCATGGTGGGATAGACAAGGTTGCTTCTTCATGGACCCTTCGTGGGTGGAGCCCTTCGTGGACTAGCGCAGCCGCTACCCTTTGTGGGTTGAAGTCGCCATCAATGTGGATGTACGATAGCACCACCTATCGGAACCACACCAAAAATATTCGTGTCTTCATTGTGCTTGCACTCTCCAAACCATTCCCTTTAACTTCATATACAATGTTTTATTTTCCGCTGCTACACTCTTAGAATTGCATGTGTAGGTTGGTTGCTTGGCTTGTACTAGTTGCTGAAATCTACAAAACACTTAAAATTGGGAAAAGGCTAGATTTTTATTTGGTCAAGTAGTCTAATCACCCCCCTCTAGTCCTACTCTCGATCATACAGAGGCGCTCGGGCACCACCTAGAGGCGTGTTTCATTGCGCGCCCCCACAAGCAAGGATCAAGGCACAAAGCGCCAGGAGCATGAGAGTTCATCACCAGCGCTATTCAATAACTTCAGGAGGCACATGTCATGCACGGCGGACGCCGTTCCGCGCGTCCTACCGATGAAACTGCCGCCCCCGGCATGGGCGACGGGATCCACGTCTGCGCCAACTTCCCTGGCCTAAACCAAGTCGCTTCTCAGGACCTCTTCTGGCCATCGCGTGTCTGCCGGAGCAGGGGCTACCCCTACAGTGTCATCCTCATGCCCTTTGGCATGCTGAAATGTGGCACCACGTACCAGCATTACATGTAGAGTGCGCTGGCATCTAAGGAGGCCCTTCGCCTAGTGGTGCTGTCCCTGGAGGTCCCGGACCCTCACGAGCCCCCTGCGCCTCACGAGCCACCCGGATCTCTAGAGCCACCGGGCCCGTTAGGAGCGATCCTTGTGTTACTCTTCATCGACTTCTTCAACGCCTCAGTTGTGGCATTTCCGGGTGCCTTTTAGTTTGTTTAATTGAGGGCACCCCTCGAGCGGCATTGTCCTCAAGCTGACAGGGCCAGCCCTGAAGTCTCATTGTTTTGCTTTTGTACCAGTAACTAATCATGCGTTCATTAGAGGCCATGTCCATTAACTATGCACTTGAGGTGTTTGCGCAATGGGCCTCAAACGTTGGCAGCTCTCCTCCTGATCGTCTCATGAGAGGGGGCTAATGGCACGGCATCTCTACTTGGGTCCGTCCCTACAACACTGCTAAACCTAAGTGATCATGCTCTGGCTCGTGGGCCAGCCCCATGCACGTCACCTCACCAGGTTCGTAGTGCCTTGTCTTCTCATGGAACAATCATGAGCAGACCAGCAAGCACGCTCCACCCATTGTGTTCTGCATATTTTTTAAATAAGAAAGAATCCCAAAGGCAGCTCGCGTGGTGTGTAGGAGGCGCACCACCACTTACGGAGGGTCACCCCAGAACTACGTGCGAAAGGCTAAGTGAAATCACCTCTCGTGCCACATAACGCTAATCCAAGCCATTTTTCCTACAAACTTCATGAGGCGAGCCACTCCTTTTTGCGCAAGCCGCTTGCACGTTAAACGGGGGCACTTGAGCATCATGCCTCAGGAGCCCCTACTGACTCTCAGGCCCTCACCCATGGCCTTGTCCCATGCATCGCGACCTCACATACCATCGGCGGCCGAGATCTGCTCGAGGGCTGGGTACTGAGGATGTAGAGCACCTTGGAAATCAAGGGAAAGAGGTTAAAACCTCGCATGGAAATGCGGAAGAGGGGCATAGTCTGATCGTATAGGCCCCGCTTGAAGTGCAAGAGGGTACCAATTTTTCGTGCGCCCGTCGCGGGACTTACATTAACCCTTCGCAAGGTGACAGGTGTGCAGGTGGAAAGGCCCAAAGGAGCGAGCAGACGCATGAACCCCTCGTGACCCGCGGACAGCTCGTACCATGCCTAAAGGTAAGTTTCCCCATCTACGCCATGCGTGAGCCCTCCCGACGGCATCCCACCTTTTCCTTCGCGATCAGGTCTAGGCGAAAAACTCTTTTCTCTCAAGAAAGCAGCTTGTACATCAAGGGGAACCTCTTAAACATTGCATCATAGGAGCTATTACTGGACCACGGGCTGCTCAGCTTTTGGCCTTGCACACGGCATCGCGAGCTGGCATACCTGCGGGAAGAAGCTTTCCTAGGGACTAGGTCCGGTGACGCAGAGCATAGGGCGATCGTATGGAAAAATTAGGGTCAAGCCGAAATGTGAGGCACCGTGGTAATCCAATAACTGGTTAAGAACACTAAGATAAAGGCGCGTGGTGCCATAGTTCCTTACACGGCCCCACGCATCCCCTGCTGGTTTTTTGATGCAGAAAGGAAAGGAACTAAAGAAACTTCGCCTGGGAAGCTACGGCTCTAGGAACTCTGGCCCTGGTCCCGTAGCAGCTCGTCACCTTGATGCGGCTGCGCGGCAGCTCGTCGTAGCCGCCGTCGCTATCGCTTCCTCCAGAGGAGGAGTCGCCACTACTGAAGGGGCAGCGCCCATCGCCAAGAGGAATTTCACTGTTGAGGGCGCTGCCTCTGCCACCGTAGCCGTCGCCGTCGGAGGAAGAGAGGTTTTGCTCTCCGGGCAGCATCCCAAGCGTCCACCGTCCTCCCCAAAGACCTTGATGAAAAGCGTCATCGCCCCATCGTAATTGTAATGGAGGGTGTGCCTCCCCTTCAGGCCGCGGACGCGAGCACACGTCCGCCACCCCCGGGTCAGATACACGTAGCCGGAGGAGATGACCACCGCCTCCACCCACGAGGACCGGTTGGCTGTGCGGCCGGGCCACCAGCCGAAAGCTCCCCCTCAAAGGAGCATGGGAGATGGATCCAAGTGCAGGGTGGACGATCAATCCACACCACAAACTCACAGGCCACGTCGGCCAAATGCGCCCGCGATCGAGGCGGCCGCCGTGGACCTTCTACCTCGGCTCCAACCGTCGCGACTTCCGCGGCAGCTTCAGCCGGAGGAGTTCTTCATGCTGTTTCGGAGCCACTGCGGACTCCCAGCAGGGCGCACCCGTGCCCTGAAGAGGCTGACGTGGGCGTTTTAGTGGACTTGCAGGGGAGGCTGCACCCCCTCTTGGGCGGGGGCAGCTTCGGCACGTCCCGAGGCGCTTTGCCATTTTCGGCAGCGGTGAACCTCCTCACTGGTGACACGGCTTCGGCAAAGGAGACTGGGAGCGGAGAAGCAAGGCGATAGGAGTGGGTTGGGGGCTCAGACCCCTTGACCTCTTATAAGCCCCCGAAGAAGGCTAACTGACATCCCTTCGCCTTTGGGCAATGATGGCCCTATTGTGTGTGCCAGGCATTTTGTCAGCCGGGCGGTTGCCGAGGTGTCATGGGGAAGTGGAGGCATCCCATGTCGTGTCATGCGCCACGCGTCACGACTTGGCATGCATGCGTATAGGGCATGCGATGATTCGCCCTTCCCTTGTTGCCTTCGCCTTAAAGTTAAGCCGAGTGCGCTGCGGGCCTGGGGATTACTTTCGGTGTTCTGATACTGGGGGTACCCAGACCCGTCTGCATGCGGCCCAAAACGTGGCCCACCGACGTCACGGTGTGGCCCAGCAACAAGATCCAGTGCACAACACCCTCACGAGGACCCCTTGACCCGTGAGGCGAACGACGCCAAGATCTCCGAGGGATCGTCCTCCGGAGGTTGTCTTCGGACGAGCGGACATATTAATGCAGCACCCAGCCTCACGAGGCCCCCGGTGAAGTGAGCCATGATGACCAAGGCCAAGCGGATGCCAGCGGGCGCAGGCAAGGACAGTTTCCCCTTTCGTGGTAAGGAGGCAAGGACGTACGCGGGTTCCCGAGGAATCTCCCAAAGGTTTCCATTTCAGTGCAACAAGACCAAGACCACAAGGTTGGCAGGAAGAAGGTCATTGCCAAGCCCACCTTTACGTCATCGACTAGAAGCTTTGGAGGAGAATACCACCTTAGTCAAGATAAGATGTACCGTTGTCCCGCTTTGAATTTGGCCATTGTGGAAACCATTCCCGCATTATGCTTTGGTGGAAGAGGACCATGGCCAGTATAAATATAGGCTAGACCCCAACGCAGAGAAGAGATCGGACCCTGGGCCCTCCCAAGGCATCAGGTATTACACCGCAAGGTGGCCGGAACCTGGGTAAAACCATCATGTCCATTCCCACCATTGTGCTCTAGCTTGTGCACGATGAACCATGGCCATGGCGAGGCGTTGATTGGCTGAGAGAGAAAGAGCACGAATCCTTCTTGCACACCGTAGTGTTCAAACCTCCTTGAGACCGCAGATCCCCAACTCCCACACGCCTCGCCGAGAGCACCAAGCTGGTGGAGAATGGGGAGGCCTAAGAATGGAATGACATAGAGCCGGTGAAGATGCGGAAGTAGATGCCCAGACGGAGGGGAGTATGAGGGTTGACTTGTTCGGCTGCAGTGAGAGGCTGTCATTACCGCAGAATAACAGGGGGTGTGGGTGAGTAGAGCATGTCCTCGCCAGTGGTTGGAATAGGAGGCGGCGGTGAGGCCAGGGATATATTTCACGGCCGGGTGTAGAGAAGGCACCTTACTCAAACACCGGCTCCTGTGCGACGAGCCGACCATGTTGGATGAACTGCTGAGCATAGCAGACAAGTACGCCACCGCTGACTCCTCCATGAAGACCGAGCTGCAAGTGGATGCTTCTGGCAAGATGACCTCTCCAACTTCCAAGACGCCGGCAGGAGAGTCCAGCCGGCGCCAGCAGACCAGCGACCAGAAGCGCAAGGCCCACGCGCCAGCTGCCAACGGCCGGCTGGTGGCAGCGGTCGACGGACAACAGCCAGAAGCTCAAGCAGGACCCAAGTTCCAGAAGGGCGGCAAACCGGTGTGGCAACCGGCCTTCTCCTTTGATCAAGCCTTGGACGCCCCCTGCAAGTTCCACAGTGGCGCGAAGCCTTCCATCCACACCACACGAAAGTGTCATTGGCTCACAAGAATTGCGAGGGGAGAAGCTCTGCCACCGCCGCCTGCTGGACAGCCGGCCCCGCCTCCTAATCCGCCGGCTGCCCGTCCTGGCGGCCAGGTCCAGGACGAATTCCCAGAAGAAAATGGAGCCTATGTTGTCTTCACCAGCGAGACGGACGATAGGCACAGCCGGCGCCAGGAGCATAGAGAAGTCAACACTGTTGCCGTCAAGAACCCAGAATTCATGCACTGGTCTGAAAGGCCTGTCAGCTGGAGCCGAAAGGATCACCCGGCTGTCATGCTATCTCCAGGGGCCTATGCCTTGGTCCTGTACGCCACTCTCTCCACTGACAGGCAGGCCTGTCGTTTCTCCCGGGCGTTGGTAGACGGCGGCAGCAGCATCAACATCATGTACCGGGACACCATGGAGAAGTTGGGCATCAAAGAGAAGCAGCTTCAACCTACCAGGACCGTGTTCCATGGCATTGTGCCAGGCCTCTCTTGCTCATCAATCGGCAAGGCCAGGGTCGATGTCCGGTTTGGTGACAAGATGCATTTCTGGAGGGAGCTAGTCTGGTTTGAAGTGGCGAACCTAGAAAGTCCCTATCATGTGATCTTGGGCCGGCTAGCTCTTGCAAAGTTCATGGCAGTCCCCCATTATGCCTACCTCAAGATGAAGATGCCTGGTCCCAAGGGAATAATCACCATAGCCGGGGACTACGAGAAGTCCATTGCATGCGCAACAGCCAGCAGTCGCCTGGCAAAGACCCTTGTCGTGGCTGAGGAAAAGCGCCGTCTGGAGCGGCTGGTGGCAATGGCTGGCGAGCAGCCGGCCATACCAGCCGATCCCAGGGAGGCGGAGCCGCAAGCCTCGTTCCAGCCATCCAAGGACACAAAGAAGATTGCCTTGGACCCGTCTCACCCGGAGCGATTTGCTATCATAGGTTCAAGCCTAGACAGCAAATAGGAAAGCGAGCTCGTTGATTTCCTCCGTGAGAATCGGGACATCTTTGCATGGTCCCCCAAGGACATGCCGGGTGTCCCGACCGATTTTGCCGAGCACAAGTTGCATGTGACAGAAGATGCAAATCCTGTCAGATAGCCGCTGCGCCGCCTGTCAGAAGAGAAGAGAAGAGTCGCTGGGGAAGAAGTCTCCCGCCTGCTAGCAGCTGCTTCATCATGGAAGTCTTTTTTCCCGAGTGGCTAGCAAATCCAGTCCTGGTGCTGAAAAAGAACAACAAATGGCGCATGTGCATTGATTACACTAGCCTAAACAAAGCTTGCCCTGAAGACCCGTTTGCTCTGCCATGAATAGATCAAGTGATCGACTCCACAAACGGATGCGAGCTGCTGTCTTTCCTTGATGCTTATTCGGGGTACCATCAAATCAAGCTTGATCCAGCCGACCGTCTGAAGACAGCCTTCCTCACGCCATTTGGGGCCTTCTGCTACCTGGCCATGACATTCGGCTTGAGAAATGCCGGCGCCACCTTTCAGCGTTGCATGCAGAAGTGTCTCCTCAAGCAGCTTGGCGGGAACGCCCACGTTTACGTGGACGATATTGTGGTGAAGACGGAGAAGAGAGGAACCCTTTTGGAGGATCTCCGGGAAACATTTGAGAACCTGCGCCGCTTTCGGATTAAGCTAAACCCGGAGAAATGCGTCTTTGGGGTACCGGCCGGCCAGCTCCTTGGCTTCCTGGTATCCGAACACGGCATTGAGTGCAACCCCGCAAAGATCAAGGCCATTGAGAGGATGGAACGACCGACCCGTGTGCGGGACGTCCAGAGATTCACGGGATGCCTGTCATCTCTCAGCTGTTTCATCAGCCGGCTGGGAGAAAAGGCACTCCCCCTGTACCAACTGATGAAGAAGACCACGTGCTTCGAGTGGAACGACCAGGCAGACGAAGCTTTCCAGCAGCTCAAGCGACTGCTGTCCACCCCGCCTGTCCTGGCGGCGCCAACAGACAAGGAACCCATGTTCCTTTACATTGCCGCCTCCAGCCGGGTGGTCAGCACTGTCATTGTGGTCGAGCGCCTAGAGGACGGAAGAGCCTTGCCCGTCCAGAGGCCCGTCTACTACTTGAGTGAAATGCTGTCAGCATCCAAGCAGAACTACCCCCATTACCAGAAGATGTGCTACGGCGTGTACTTCACCGCCAAGAAACTCAAGCAGTACTTCCAAGAGCACTCTGTCACGGTCGTCTGCACAGCCCCGCTTGCTGAAATCATGGGGAACAGAGATGCCTCAGGAAGAGTGGCCAAGTGGGTCATTGATCTGGCCCCCTTCACCATCTTCTACCGGCCGCGCACCACCATCAAGTCGCAAGCATTGGCCGACTTCCTCGTCGACTGGGCCGAAACCCAGTACCTGCCGCCTGTGCCAGACTCAACCCATTGGCGGATGCACTTTGACGGGTCAAAGATGCGCACCGGCCTGGGAGCCGGCGTCGTCCTCACCTCCCCCAAAGGCGACAAGCTCAAGTATACCTTGCAGATCCACTTTGCCGCCTCCAACGACGTGGCCGAATATGAGGCACTTATCCACGGGCTCCGGATGGCCAAGGAGATTGGCATCCGCCGAGTGATGTGCTATGGCGACTCAGACTTGGTTGTCCAGCAGTCGTCTGGGGACTGGGACGCCAAGGACGCAAACATGGCAAGCTATCGCTTCCTTGTCCAGCAGATCAGTGGACACTTTGATGGCTGCGAGTTCCTCCACGTACCACGAGCTGATAACATGCAAGCGGACACCTTGGCACAAATCGGCTCCACCCGCCAAGCAATACCAGCCGTCGTATCTCTCCAATGCCTGCGCAAACCGTCTATCAAGCCTTCACAGGAGTCGGAGTCAATCTTCATACCGGCCGACCCCGGGGCAGGCGGCCTCGCGGTTTCGGATGCTTGCCCAGAGACTGCTCCAGCAGCCGGCCACGACACTCCAACTCCAACAGACGGACCACCTACAGCCGCGCCAGCTCCTGGCCCGAGGACTGCTCCAGCAGATGGCCAGGAGGCGCCGGCTCCAGCAGACAGCTCGAGGACTTCGGATACACAGCAGGCGGCTCAGCCCAGCCCTCCACCTCCCAGCCCAACCACCCTGGTCTCTCTGGCCGAAGCAACTGGAGTCTCAGCACCGTCTTGGGCACAGCCAATTCTCACATTCCTGCTCAAAGGAGAGCTGCCAGCAGAAGAAACTTCGGCACGACAAGTTCAACGCCGAGCCTCAGCATACACCATACTCAACAAAGAGCTCGTCAGAAGAAGTGCGACGGGCGTCTTCCAGCGCTGTGTAGAAGCAACAAAAGGGCTGGCTATCCTGAAGGACATTCACCAAGGGGAATGTGGCCACCACGCAACCTCAAGGTCTCTCATAGCCAAAGCTTTCCGCCACGGTTTCTTCTGGCCGACTGCTTTGGACGACGCCAAAGATTTGGTGAGAAAGTGCAACGGCTACCAACACTTCAGCTCCAAGCAACACTTGCCGGCTTCTGCACTCAAGACTATTCCGATCACTTGGCCATTTGCCGTCTGGGGTCCGGATATGGTAGGACCGTTCAAGACTGCCAGAGGAGGCCTGACACACTTGCTCGTGGCAATAGATAAATTCACCAACTGGATCGAAGCCAAGCCAAACAAGAAACTCAATGGCCCAACTACTGTGACATTCATTGCAGACATCACAGTCCGGTATGGTATACCGCACAGCATCATCACCGACAACGGCACAAATTTTGCCAAAGGCGCACTTGCCCGTTTCTGTGCAACCCAGGGCATCTGACTGGACCTAGTGTCCGTTGCCCACCCACAGTCTAACGGCCAAGTCGAGCGCGCCAATGGCCTCATCCTGTCCGGCATCAAGCCCCGGCTGGTCGAACCTTTGGAGCGGTCGGCCGGCTGCTGGATCGAAGAGCTACCGTCTGTCTTGTGGAGCCTCAGAACCACTCCGAACAAATCCACCGGCTTCTCTCCTTTCTTCCTCGTCTATGGGGCCGAGGCCGTCATCCCAACGGACGTTGAGTTTGACTCGCCTCGCGTCACCATGTATACGGAAGCTGAAGCCAAAGAAGCATGCAAAGACAGCGTGGACTTGCTGGAGGAGGCCCGGCTGGTAGCACTCAGCCGCTCCACCATCTACCAGCAGGTTCTCTGCCGCTATCACAGCCGGCGAGTCAAGCCACGCTCCTTCCGCGAGGGAGACCTTGTGCTCCGGCAGATCCAGTGAACAGCCGGCCAGCACAAGCTCTTGGCTCGTTGGGAAGGACCGTTCATCGTCAGCAAGGTACTGGGCAACGATGCCTACTACCTCATCGACGCCCAGAAGCCAAGAGCATGCAAGAGAGACGACTCAGGCAAGGAGTCAGAGCGCCCATGGAACGCAAACCTTCTTCGTCGCTTTTATAGCTGAAAGACAGTATGTGTCGTGCTATCTAAAGTTATTTTGAGAGTCAGTGGGAACCCCGAGGAGTTCTCGGGGACTGCCCAACCCTTTATCTATATGATAAGAATTATGCCTGTGAATGATTATTGTTCACTCCTTTGTCCGGCACCGGAGCCTAGAAGACGGCCCGGGGACTGGCCGCCTAGCCCTATGTCTAGGGAATTCTCCTTACAAGGTCAGACAAGTAATGTGATGGCATCCAAGCCCTCTCCTGCACCAAGTCACAGACTCGCAGAACGCGGCTGTCCGGCTGGCAGGAGCCAAAGGCAAGAAACGGTGTCCACATGAAAAATGGCTAAGGAAAAAAGACATAGGGCCAGCCGACCCCTCACATGAACCGCCGGCTGCCAAGCAGCCGGCAGGCCGGTTCTTGGCTTGGCCAGACCGCCTTCCAGAGGGCAAGATACTTGCCCACCCCGAAAACAGCCAAGACCCTGACCCAGCCACAGAACCACAGAGTGGCTGTCTGGCTGGCAGGGCAGCAGTTCAAGGAGACGGCAAGAAGAAAATCTCCACAAGGAAACTAGGGCAAGGCTAATCCTAGGAGTCGACACAATTGCATAAAAACGATGCAGCATTAAAAAGAATATTTACATCCAAAAGGCTTCAAGAGCCACCTTGCAGTAACAACTTACTGATACACCCAGTGGGTGGAATTGTTTGGATTAACCCTACAAGTCTTACAGGGAAGAAGAAGATACAAACGAAAAGCTTAAGGTGCAGCAGGCTGGGCAGGTGGCACGACGGAGCTGGCTTCCGGGGAGGCCGCCTGGTGGGTCTTGGTCTGGCCGTCGCCTGCAGCAGGCGGGGCCATCACTCCTGGTCCGCTTGTTGAGGATTGGTCAGGCTGGCGACTGGACGCTGGGTCCGCCTCCTAGGAACTGGTCTCCTCGTCGCTGCCTTCCTCCTCCTCGTCACCTTCGCTGGAGGCGATCTCTTCGTTCGGCTCCTCCGACGGCGCCAAGTCCAGCCCGAATTTGCCAGGCGGCACCACATGGCCCCTGTCATCCAACTCCGGGATGAAGATGGAGGTGTCGGCGTATTCGGCGAGGGCGGCGGCACGCTGGACGAGCTCCTTCTGCTCCACGGCCAGCTCAAGCCGAGCCTCCGCGCGGAAGGTCTCCAGCTGCGCAAGACTCAGGCCAGGCTACCAGCTATTGGCGAACTCCAGGGCGGTCCGCGCGCCAGCCCTTGCTGCGGAGCCCTTCAAGGCCTCGAAGCGCTGGCCGGCCGCCTCCAGCCAGGCGGCCGTCCGGCTGGGGGTGCGGAGTGTTGGCACACCTGGCCAGAGGGCGGCCAGGACCTGGGCGCCAGCACGCTGCAGCCGGCGAAGAAGACGGCGGACTGGCAGAAGAAGCACCCGAATGGCAAGAAGCTCCTCGGCCGGGGTCCTGGGCGCGTTGGGTGCGATCGCCCGGCCCGCCTGGCGCGTCGCAGCACGCTCGGCCTCGATGGCCTGGGTGGCGGCCACGGAATAGCCCGAGAAGAATTGTGCCAAAACTAGAAGAAGGATCAGAAGACGAGAAGGACGGCTGCTGCAAACGGCGAAAACGAGATAAAAGGGTAGACGTCTCACCGTCGACCATGTCTCCAATCGCTACATAGCCGTCTTGGAGAGCCGCCTCCTTCTTGGCCCAATTCGAGCGATCAGTCTAGAATTCGGCCCGCAGAAGTGACTCGGCATCAGACATTGCCCAGCTGGTTGCGGAGGTCTGCCAGCTCCTTGGCCAGGCGGTCGCGGTCCTGAGCGGCGAGACCACGCTCCCGCTCCTTAGCGGCCAGCTCCGTCTAGGCCTCGCCCAGCTGGTTGCGGAGGTCGGCTGCGACCACTGGCAATGTAGAAAGAAAAGAACGAAGGTCAGCAGCAAAAAATATAACCTTGGAGTTCCAAGCCGCCTGCTCAGCAGCCGGCTCGGAACTCGGGGACTAGACCCTGCGGGTGCGCTGACGCGCCCTCGTAAGGAGAAGAGGAGGCACTCACCTCGGCTGTTTGCCAAGGCAGCCTGCAGCTGCGCCAGCTCCTGGCGATGAGCATTGTAGGAGGCCACGCGGAGGTTGTGGTACTCCTGCAATAAGAAGCAAGATCAGCTCAGGATATACACTTTGGAGTTCCAAGCCGCCTGCTTAGCAGCCGGCTCAGAACTCGGGGACTACACCCAGTGGGTGCGCTGACGCGCCCCCACAGAGGAAATTGAAGGAATAAAACATAATAAAACGAAGCACACTTACCCGAACGGAAGACCGCGTGGTGATGAACTCCTGCATCGCCGTCTGCACGACGTTGCCCAAGGAGTTCATGCGGTCCAGGACGTCTCGCGATGGGACAATCCATGCGCCGCCTCCTCCGGACCTCCAGCTTGATGGCGCCGCGCTGGTCGCCTCGTTCTCCGGCACGGACGAGCTGGCCCCGCCGACCTCCACCTACTGGGGCATAGAGGCCTCCTTCTCAAGGCGCCGGCAGGCTGGGCCTCGGGGGGCCGGTTGCGGGCCAGTCACCAGCACGCCCCCAACCGGCGGCACCTCCGTCCCCGCTGGCCGGCTGCCCTGCTCCCCAGCAGGCGGCACGGGGGGTGGTGGCGGTGTCTCCAAGATGACGCATTCGTCCGCCCCCATCGCCTGGAGCCGGCTGCTCGTCAGCAGCCAGCGTCTGGGCCGATGGCTCCATAGACCTTGACTCCGGGCGGACGACCTGGCCCGCTGGCTGCTGGGGGCCCTTCCCCGCTCCCGGACGCAGGCGGCGTCTGCCTCGGCCTTCTTGGCAGCTTCAGCCTCCGCCTGGGAGGAGGCATCGGCCGCCGCTCGCTCACGCTCCACGCGTGCTTTGCGGGCATTCCTCTCTGTCGCCTCCCGGAGCGCGACGGCTGGATCCACGAGAGGGGGCGCAGGAGGGGCATCTGGGCCTTCCACAACAGAGCCCGCTGGCACCCGCGAGAAGGAAAGCGGTGCCCTGCGCGGATGTCCCCAGGAAACGGAGGGTCAGCCAAGAAGGGATCAGCTGTGAAAAAAGAATAACACACAAAGAAGGAATGAAGAATACTTACCCGGACACAACCGGCCTGGCCTTGGGCTTCTTCGGCACGTTTTCCCAGGCGGCCGCCTCCCGACGCCTCATGGCGGCGGTCGAAATCCGGAGCTTCTTGGGTGGGGCGCCAGTCAGCCCTGATGAGGATCGCCGCTTCCCACCGCCGGCCATGCTAGACGGCCCCGCCTGCTGGCTGGTGCGGACGGGTGCCTCCTCCATCTCCTCATCATCATCCGGCCAGCTCTCGAGGCTGCCTTCTGGCAGGGCGCCCGATGGCTGGTCCCCGCCACCCATCACCTCTTCCTCCTCCATGGCGGCGGCGGCCCCAAGATCGTGGTCGCTCGTATCGCTCTGGGAGCGATCCGGTTCTAGGGGGCGGCCCGGTTGGTCGGAGCCTGGTGCCGGCTGGCCTGGGAAAATCTGAACAAAGTATTAGGACCAGACGGCTACAGTAGCCGGAGAAACAAGAAAGAAAGCAGAAGGATGAAAAGCTTACTGCGGGCGGCTGGTTGGTGGCTTGCCGAAGGCCCAGACGGAGTCGGAGACCTTGCAGCTGGAGATATGATTCACCAGACAGGCCACCTCTCCGTAGGGCAGGGGCTTGGTGCAAGTCCGGCTGGGTTCCCGGCGTCCGCTCCTGTCGCAGATGAGGTGAGGGCGGCACTGCAGCGGCAGCACCCGGCGCTCAGCAAACGTGAGCAGCAGATTTGCGAAGTCCAAGCCCTCGTCGTCTCTCAGCTCCCGGAGACGGCGTAAGGCGACGGAAGCGCCTTCGGTGAGGGTAGCAGGCCGGGTCCTCCAGGAGTCCCGAGGCTCGGCAGGCGGCCCCGGCACCCACTCCGGCAGGCAGACGAAATCTTGCTCGGGGTCGACGTTGGAGACGTAGAAGTACGTCTTCTGCCATTGCTTCACCGACCCCACGAGCTTCGGCGCCGAGAAGAAGTTCTTTGCCCCGGTGCGCTTCACTGCGATGCACCCCCCGCACTGAGCGGCCACGCTCTGGACGGCGGTGCCGAGCTTCACGTAGAAGAGCTCTGTCTAGAGCTCAATGGTGGGGAGGATGCCGAGGTAGGCCTCGCAGAGAACGACGAAGGAAGAGAGGGTCATCACCGTGTTTGGCGTGAAGTGGTGAGGTTGGATGTGGAAGAAGTCGAGGAAGGAGCGGAAGAAGCCGCTCGCTGGCAGGCCGAATCCGCATGAAAAGTGCGAGCAGAAGATGACCCGCTCGCCTTGCCGCGGGGCCGGCCTGATCTCCGCCACCGGCGCCAGGCGCACGGCGACCCTGTCGGCTGGGGGCAGCTTCCGCGACCGCCGGAGGACGTCCACGTGCTCTTGCAGAACCTCGCTGCCGTCCCATTGGCCGTGGTGTCGGGGAGGTGCTGGACCGGACATGGCTCGGGCAGCGGTTCGCTGTGACGACGACGAGAAGGGCGAGGAAGAAGAAGGAGGATGGGGGAGTGTGGGCGCGAGAACGGCGCCAGCCCTCTCCCCCGACCTATTTATAGGCCCGGGCATCGAAGGCGAGGGGGCGGGCGTGGGATTAACCACTCCACGTCCCGCACGACCCCCGATTTTCTCGCGCCTAATCCGCACGCATTAAATGCGCGTGGAAGGGTAATCGATTACCCCTGCCACTGTGGATCCGCGCGGGACCTGAGGCCCTTAGTGGCGGGCCCCGGCCCACTGTTACGTCCTGTCACGCGCGTGGGCTGGCAGGCCGACGCGATAGGACGGTGACGCATGGGAGCTGCCAACGGTCTGCGGGCCTGTGCGACTGCCCGCTGGCCAGGCGGTGCCTTCTCGCCGAAGACTCTGAGACGACGGTTCGGCTGCTGGGGGCCGGCTCCAGTGGCGCAGGGCCGGCTATCAGCAGACGGATATCCACGGAAGACAAGTGAAGGACGTTGGGCTTGCCTGAGAGGGGAAGCTGCTAGAACCCCTCGGCACCTCCAGCACCCGCCTCGGAGTTCCACCAGCTTCGGGGACTACTGTCGGAGATATTGACCATGGGTACCCTCGGTGCCTACCCTTGGTATTTTAAGACAAATGATAGCCGCATGGTCCGCTGTGCTCGTCTGCTCATCGGGCCGCCTCCTAGGGTAGCCTACCCTAGGAGCAGGCTACTAGCAGGTGGCAGGGACCCAGCACGCGGCTGCACCAACACCACCAGCCAGCAGACGCCCCGCACTCCTTCCCCAGGAAGCGCGCTGGTGGGACCCCTGCGCGGCGGAGGCGTGGCTACAGGAGAGCATGTCCTTAGAAGATCCATAAGGGCGTGGCTACAGTGACCATGTACCTTATGAATATCTCCTAAGCGGCGGGACACTATAGCCACGCAGCTCGTGACCAAGCATCGGTCAGAGGAGGCCACGATCCCACTACCCGCAAATGGCAGAGCCAGCAGGCGGCTGGCCCCATCGGTCAGTGGGTAGCTCATGAACAAGCCGCCCCTGGCAGACAGCCAGGGGAGACGGCTGCCTGGTGACAGACGGCAAATCTCACCCTCGAAGTCCGAGCCACATCAAGATGACATGACGGGGCGAGGCTGTAGCGTACGGCGGGAGGCGATGGTACTGTAGCCACTTCCTTCTCGTCAAGGTTGTCGTCAGCAGAGGCACCTCCACAGTGAAAGACAATCACGAGGGCCCCGCGGGCGGCGGGCCCCAGCAGACAGGTGGTATAGCCGGCACCAGAAGACACTGATGGTCGGTGGCCACACCGTCGAGATTACCATTATACCCCTGGGGGGTAGGCCTATATAAACCCCCCAGGGTCCTCCATGAGGAGGGGTTTGAATATCACGAGGTTGAAGCCTAGATAGAGAGAGAGAGAGGAGGTGAGCTAGCCTTGTTCAACTTCTTCCTTTGAACCACACAGCTCAAGGAGCAATCTTGTAGCTACCTTAGTGCTATCAGTCATGACGCGGAGCCCCCGCAGAGCAGGACTAGGGGTGTTATCTCCTTGGAGAGCCCCGGACCTGGGTAAGATCCGTAGGCGTCCTAGGTTTCGCTTTATCCCGCTTCCCGAACCCGGCGATGTTCTTTTGACCCCATGCATGATAAGCCATCCGTTGGCATATGTCATCCCAAAACCCCGACACATAAGAATAAGCAGAGTAATTCTTCGAGGACTTATGAACATAATTGTTAGAAGAATAATGCTCATATTCATAACCCTTAGCTCTTCCCTACGAAAAAGAGTTGTTAGCACGATGATATTCATATGAGGACTTTGATCCTTTTGAGGAATTTGATCCACGTGAGGAATTTTGTCCATATGAGGATTTGAATCCATCTGAAGATTTTGATCCATATGAAGAATTGGATCTGTGGTTCCTATTCCTCACACGAGGTGTCATGAGGAAATTCACTTGGAGGTTTTCAAGGTGCCTCTTAGGGACCTAGATTTTCTTCATAAGGGGGACTATTCCTGTAGTTAGTTCCAACATATCTAGCAAATACTTCACCATTCTGATTTTTGAATAGTTTATAGTTGGAGTCAAATGACTCATCAGAAGAATGAGGAGATTCACATGTAAAGGAAGATATATTGGATTCATCAACTAGAGGTCCTTTTGTAGCAACCCATGAGGTTTTGGGGTACTGCTCAGGCTTCCAATATGTACCATCAGCATTAAGTTTCCTCTCAAAGGCAATACCCTGTTTCCTAGGTTCCTGTTGAGGATCTGCTTTTTATGCACATCATAGAGAGTCTGATGCCCTTTGAGGCTTTTGTACATGCTTGTCATGTACAATTCTTTCAGCCCTGCATCATCAGGGATACTAGCAATGTCCTCAGATGAGGAATTAGTGATAGCAGAGAGAGTTAAAGAATTTGTAGCATTAGAAGCATTTGAACATTCAGGTGAAGAATTTGCAGTTTCACATTCAATGCATTTAAGGCATGGGGGAATGAATTCCTCCTGAGACACGCTGATTTGTTGAGCAAGTAATGAATCGCGCTCCTTCTGAAGATCTTCATAACTCACTCTTAGCTTTTCAAGATCTTGCTTTCTTTGAAGAAATTCATAAGAAAGCTTCTCATGATCAGACAAGAGAGTGTTATGATGAACTTGAAGATTGTCAAACCTAGACTGAAGTCTCTGAAGATTTTCAGTCAAGATTTTAGTGCGATCCATTTCCTCAACCAACATATCATCAGTTTTATCTAGCATGTTTTGAACCTTATCAAGAGCCTTTTGTTGTTGCACAGCAATCTTAGCAATTTTAGAATAGCTGGGCTTAAAGTTTTCATCAGATTCATTCTCACTAGATTCAGAGGAGGCATATTTGAGTACCTTGGCACCCTTTGCCATGAAGAAATAGGTGGGAGCATAGTCATCATTGCCTTCATCAGCCTTATTGGTGAAGCCATTTTCTTCAGGGTTGAAGATAGACTTGCTGATGAATGCAGTAGTGAGAGCTAGACTCACCACACTAAACTCGGACTCCTCAGATTCCTCCTCTTCCTCATGATCCTTAGATTCAGCCTCAGAGTCCATTTCTTTGCCAATGAATGCCCGGGCTTTCTTGGAGCTGCTCTTCTTGTGAGACTTCGAGGATTTTGATGATGAAGATTTTGATGATTTCTTCTTCTTCTTCTTCTTCTTCTTCTTCGTATCATCAGAGCTGTAATCCTTGTATTTCTTCTTCTTTGATTCCTTTTCCCACTGAGGACAATCTTGAATGTAGTGACCAGGCTTCTTGCATTTGTGACATAGCCTCTTATTGTAGTCATTGGATGAGGAATCATTTCTCCTTGAGAATTTTCCAAAGCGACCACAACTTGAGAACCTTCGGAATTACTTCACGAGCAGTTCTAGCTCCTGGCTCAGTTCTTCGGGGTCACCAACGCTACTACCATAATCTTCACCTTCAGATTCAGAGATGACCTTGGCCTTCAGGGCATGTGATATTCCATAGCTCGGACCATAGAGATCTCTCTTTTCAGCAAGCTAGAACTCATGAGTATTTAGCCTTTCGAGGATATCAGCGGGATCAAGTGACTTGTAATCACCACGCTTTTGTATCATCAATGCCAGAGTATCAAATGAGGAATCAAGCGATCTTAGCAATTTCATCACCACTTCATGGTCGGTGATGTAAGTGGCACCATGTGCTTGAAGCTCATTTGAGATGTCAGTGAGGCGATCGAAGGTTTGCTGAACATTTTCGTTGTCAAGTCTTTTGAAGCGGTTGAAGAGACTGCGAAGAACATCAACTCGAGAGTCACGCTGTGTTGAGACTCCTTCATTGACTTTGGACAGCCTATCCCAGATAAGCTTAGCAGTTTCCAAAGCACTCACTCTTCCATACTGTTCTTTGCTCAAATGACCACAAATGACATTCTTCGCTTGAGAATCGAGTTGCTTGAATCTCTTCACATCTGCAGCATTCAGAGAAGGTGAGACCGAGGGAACACCATTTTCCACAACATACCAGAGATCGTTATCAATTGCCTCAAGATGCATTCCCATCTTATTCTTCTAGTAGGGGTAGTCCGTCCCATCGAAGGTAGGACACCCAACCGAGACCTTGATCATACCTACGGTAGACATAACTAAAACTCCAGGTAGTTAAACCAAAATCACACAGAACAAGGGAGTACCTTGCTCTCATACCAATTGAAAGTGTGTTATATAAACTAGAGGGGGTGAATAGGCGATTTTTATGAAATCTTCACCGAGGAATTTGCGGGTGAGGAAATTCCTTGGCGAAGAACTACCTCCAGTGGAATAATTACTCAGAAGTAAACATAACAGAACACAAGCATGGTCATCATGATGAAATGAAGACAAGCACAGAGTACAGAAAGCGTAAACACAGGATAACACAGGATGAAGACAAACAGACTGAAGAAATTGAACTGAGGAAATTGAAAAAGTCTTCAGTCAAAGTCTTCAAACAGATATGAACAAGCACACAACACATATATGAGGAAATGAAAGAGTTGAGGAAATAGAACGAGTAAGCTTGGTGAAGACAATGATTTGTTAGACCAGTTCCAACTGTTGTTTCAGTTGTACATCTGGTTAGGGCGGCTAGATATTTAAACCTGAGGACACACAGTCCCGGATACCCAGTCCTGGACACACAGTCCAAGACACCAAGTCCTCATCGTATTCCCCTTGAGCTAAGGTCACACAGACCTCGCCTAATCACTCGTGGTAAGTCTTCACAGGTGACTTTCGAACCTTCACAAACTCGGTCACTCGGTGATCCACAATTCCTCTTGGATGCTCTAGACTATGACGCCTAACCGTCTGGAAGAAGCAGAGTCTTCAAAGGTAACACGCGTCAGATCCACCCAGGATCAACCTCTTTAGTATGCTCAATCACTTTTGGGTTTGTAGGTGTTTGGGTTTGGTTTTGGGTTTTTCCTCACATGATGATTTTCACTCAAAGTCTTCGGAGGATGGGTTGCTCTTATGACAAGTGTCAGTTTCTCTCGGAGCAGCCAACCCGCTAGTGGTGGTAGGGGTGGCTGTTTATAGCCTAGGGAGCAGCCCGACATGATAAGATATAAATGCCCTTAATGATATGACCGTTAGGTAGGTAGATATTTTGGAACTGCTGGCGCGTAGCACAGCAACGGTCGGAATGTTGAGTATCAAATTCCTCAGGGCTATCATGTTCCTCACTTGTAGGAAATCCGCACTGCGAATTCCTAACTCCTCAGTCAGAACAAATTCCTCAGATACGAGAAGAACTTCGTCTCTATCACTGAAGAATATGACTGAACTGTATGAGATTTCCAATGGCTTCACTCAAAGGGATTGGTAGGTGTAGGATTTTGAGTTGAGCATCAAATGGAATTTTTTCCTTATTATTTCCTCGACCCACTTTAAACATATGGTGTTTCCTATGACTCAAGAAAGAGAAAATGAAACTACGAAAACAAAATTCTTCACACTTCATGTTCCTCAAATGACTACCAAGTCTTTAAGGTCACACTAATTTCTTCACTTTCAAAGTCTTCAGAAATCCAAAGTCTTCGGTCGAAGAACTTCATTTTTAGGGGTCGACTTTCTCTATAAATATCAAACTCCTCATAGACTTATAGACCTGTGTACACTCATGTGGGGACCCCGACTCATAAGTCATGATCACCGAATGCACATGTACAGTGATCCCAGAGATCAATGCTCACTGAACACACAGAAGCTGAATAACAAGAGTCTTACATCCATACATACCCGTATTACACAAATTGTGACCATTATGGTCAAGTCTTGAGTATATCATTGCAGCGGAAATCTTCAATAACAACTTGGACCCATGCCATCTACCTTAACCCTACATGGATTCTGACTGGGAACTGTCCTAGCTTGCATGTTCGTCACCAAAGAAACTTCATCTTACACCTATTATTTCATGCCTGGCCAATAAAATAACTAGTGGCAAGCCAATGAGTACTTTGAAATGTACACGTAAGCAACCCAAGAGTGATAACAGAATAATTATGCAAGGCTCTACTGCTAAATTGGCAGTTTTGCGGAAAGCTAGTTTTTCTCATGCAAGTATGATCAACATTTATCAAGGACATGCATGGGTCTGCAACAAGTATCAGGAGGTGACAGACATCAATATCGAGAAATAGTTATGAACAAATCATGCTCAAGCTCATAGTGACTTCCTCATGAATCACGTCAACAGATTTACTAGACCGTGTTGTTTTCCAGAAACTTATGGACATAGTCTAAGCAGCACCACCCAACTGTCCTTGACCGTGGACACGGCTATTCGAATAGTTTAACACTCTATAGAGGTTGCGCACTTTACCCACAAAATCCGGGAAGCCTTCGTGTCATCCACAATCCCGCAGTACCTCAAGTAATCGGGGGAAGCACCCGATCATTACCTTTCCCCAGACGATACTAACATAGGGTCCACTCGTTGGTGCACAACCCTCGTGTATAAGTAAAAGATTGTGGGACTTTGCCCTTTCACATTATCGCGCATACACGAAGGGACCAAAGGTGTGCCCGGTGCCCTATAAAAATAGTCATAACCGCCTATCCAAGCACGACTTTGTCCCGAAGATGACCTCAAGTCACCCCCGTCACTAGTAATGTGGGCACCATGCTAGTATCGGCCTTAGTAATCAATAATGCCCCGTCCCATAAAGAGGTAGAGTGGTTGCACATGTTTGGTTAGGACGGTCGATAAATCTTAAATCTAATCCGTCACTGTAAACAACCATTTCATCAAGACTCGGTACACTACTTCTCCACCAAGTAGTGCCCTAGTTCCTCATCATCTCCTAGGGGAATTAGTGGCTCCCACTAGGTTATTTGCAAGTATGTCAAACTACACTTGTTTCTTTCAATGCATAACCCAGATCCATTCTGCGTAGCCAACTACTATAGCATATTTCTACAACTTACCAACATAACTCTAAGCAAGGTCAGAGTCATGAACAATGCAAGTATCAACGGGGTATGTCATGGAGGCAAACCCAGCAAGGTTGCCATTCAAGGCATAGCATATGAATTTGACTTTTTCTAGGACATCTCTAGCTATATGAAAAATAAACAGAGTGGTTTCATTGGACTTGGATCTGTGGGTATTTCTAAACATTTCAATATGGTCAGATCAAGGGATTATTGGATTTGCAAGAGGTGCACAGAAACATTATTTTGAAAAATGAGCAGAGACACCCATTTAACAAAGCAGGATTTTACAAGCATCTTGGAATTGGTTTCACTAGATTTGGAGTTGAAATGATTTTCCTATGATTTTGCAAAGTTGGCTATACATGGATAAATAGAATAATATTTGATGTGGCACAGAAATTATTGGGAAAAATGTTCATAAACTAGGTTAGGATCTTAGAAGTGCCTAAAAATTTGAATCAATGAATTTGGATCAATTATGAGCTCTCTGTGATTTTCTAAAGTGCATCACAGAAATGGAAAAATAGCATTTGATAAATATCTGTGGAGAAAATATTTCTGAAAAAATGTGCAAATATCACCATGTGATAGATCATAATTTATGGAGTCACTGGAAATCTGAATCACCAAATTTGGAGTTCAAATTAATTGTTTATGGATTTTACAAGTTTATAGAAGAAGAAAAAGAAGAGGGAAAGGGTTTTACCCTTACCCTACACAATGGGCGGGGGATAGTAGTGGGCCGACCCAGCGGCTCGGCGCGCGGGCAACAGGGGCGACGTCGATGGCGCCCACGCGTACTGCGCCTTCACTTCGGGGACGTGGGAGCGGGTGAACCCGCCTCCACTTGCCAGCGTGGCCCGGTGGCTGGGCCACTAATGAGCGGGGCCCTTCTGTAGGGCCTTCGTCTCCGTCTTCCTCCCGTGCGCTCGCCTGGCCGAGGGAGCAGAGGACCCCGACGGCGACTGACGGCGCTACGGAGGACCTCCGGCGACGCTCTGACTATGGATGAGCTCGGCGAAGAACGTCGCATCCACTCATGTATGCCACGGCTGCCAGGGATGGTCGAGTCGACGGCGGTTTGGACGCCGGCTTACGGTGGAGTCGGCGAGATTGGGCACGGCGCTATGGTGCGCCCTTGGATGAGAGGAAGAGCATGGGAGGTCCACCTTGCTCAAGGGAGTCTGTCGGTGGAGAGAGGAGAGGGAGAAGAGCTCGGGCTTGGCTAAATTTGAGGGGAGGGCGGCGGCTCGGCTCCGGCCATGGAGGTGCATTGAGGGCACGGGGAGAGGTGTGGGTTGGTCCAGGGGGTCGCTGGGAAGGAGAGAGAGCAAAGGGGCTCCAGAGGGAGGCCTAGGGCTGCCCTATATAGAGAGGCCATGGCTCACCGTGGATGCGGCCTACGGGCGCCCGCGGAAATGGCCGGGGTGGCCACGGGAGGAGGCTCGGGGCTGTCTGCGGTGTGCGTGGGTATGGTCCAATTCGAAGGAGAAGGAGAAAGGGAGTGGGGAGGTGCCAGAGGCTTCACGCGTGCGAAGCCGCTCACTGGAGCTCGCAGGCGGCCGCCGCGCGTGCGAGGGAGGCGATAGGAGGGAGAAGGAGGAAGGGGCCGATAGCGTTGCGTGTCATGGACGTCGAGGCCACCTCGGGGGACACGATCCCAACGCCCTAAGTGGTCGGGTGCATCGGGCAGGAAGCGGCTCCAGTGCGGGATCACACTGTAGCGCGCTCCAGAGCGCCCGTATGGCCAGCATGGCCATGTCCCCACGCGCTCTGGACGTGGTCACCTTGTCCATTAGCTTCTACCTGGTCTGGAGATGCCCTCTGGTAGCTTAGGGTGTAAGTCAAGTGTAATAGTAAGAGGAGGAGAAGAGGGAAGTTTTGCCATGGTGAAAACAGAGAGGTATATGGGGGTTTTACCCCCTCCAATGATTGAGCTGAGGGCATGGGGGAGTTGTTGGAGATATAGGATGATTAGAGTGATCTCTGGTAAAACAATTAGGTAAAGGGCAATAGTGAAAGTGGCCTAAATGGTAGTTTTGGTAAAGTGCCAGAAGGTGTTTGATGTAAGTTTGGGCAAGTAAATGAAGTCCAAATGTCATGAGACTTAACAGGATCAAATGTCATATACAAATAGGGTGCTCCACCAAGTTTGAGCTCATTTGAGGAAAGCTGCCAATGTAACTTTAGTAAACCCTATAAATCAACAGAAATGACTTTTCCAAGATTTAGTCACGCAAACCATTCCTCCTTGATGCACCAGTTGGTGTAGTATCCTCATTTGGGGTTTTGAGCATGCCCACAAAGTTTGAGGTCACAAGTAAAAAGTTGGTAATGTAGAGTTGTCCAATTTGAATATGGTCAGAAAGGGTTTTGGGGCACTTTGGTCAGGTTACTCTTCTCCAAAACTTGTGCCATTTGGCATAGATGCATATTTACATCATTTGACCATGTGCACCAAGTTTGGGACATTTGGACAAGTTTGGCAATGAAAAGTTGCTCAAACTTCAAAATGGACAGAAATGGTTTTGAGGGGATTTGATGGTGTTTTCTTGTTCTCCAAGGCATGAGGCTTGGCAATATCATCAAATATGTCATATCTGACATGATAGAATTTTCCTGGAATTTTTACAGATTATTTCCTTTGTAAATATTTCCAAAGCTTGAAATATCTAGAAAGGGTTTTTGTGGGATTTGACCAACATTTTGAACATGAACATGTGTTGAAACTCTTATATATGGACAATATATGTCCTATGAGCTTCCCTGAATTTTGAAAAAATATTTTTTAAACAGTTAAATAATTTTAACCTATTAAAGACCATTTCTGGCCTAAAGAAAACTACTTTAAATAAAATAGGAAAATAACTTTTAAAATTATAGTTTTGTGGTTTATGGGAGTCCTATACCTAATAGGATTCAAATATACCCTTTTAAAGACTTTTCACACCCCAAATATAGTACTTGCAGTACAAACCTCAATTCAGTGGTTTTTGGAAAAACTAATTTTAGAAAATACTATTTGGCCAAATTATTTTTATAAGAAAATACTATACTATTCTATACACATGGCATGATCATTGGGAAAAGGTTTTGGATCAAGGAGAAGGAGTATAAGAGTAGGAGGATTTATTTTATTTTTAGAGCACTTAGCAAATAGCAAATAGAAAACCAATCAAGCAAGGTCAAAAACACTCAAAAGTTTTTGTCACACCACATTTTAGCATGATTATCATCTTAAGTGTTGTGGCATGAAAATCAGGGTGTGACAGACCTACCCCCCTTACAAGAATCTCGCCCTCGAGATTCCTAAACTAGGCGCGGAAGGGAATACGAAAACTTGGATATGGGGTAGTCTTCACTTCTTCTTGTTGGTTCTGCTTCCGAGTGGTGCTCCATGGAACCTTGAAGTGCTTGATGGTGTGGCTTCGTGCATGTTGCCCTTTTTGATGCAGGTTGCTGAGGGGTATCTTGCATAGGTTAGGTTGAGCTAGACGTCAAAGGCTCGATGATCGATGCCCTTGTACAGATCGAGTTAGTTAGGAAGTTGGAAAAGTTTCCAGAGTGGTGTTGTGTGGAAAACCATTGTGCACCGTGGGTGACTCAGGTGGTAACTCCAGCTGGCAGCCGTCTATTCTTCGTCTTACAGTGATCTTGGAGAGGGCCCATAAATCTTGGTGTGAGCTTCTCTTGACATGCGAATCATTGGTTGCTTCGAGAGAACTGGCTTGCAGATTTACCTAGTCTTCGGCGCGGAGGTTTACTTCTTAACGATGGTGGTCGGTGTAGTTCTTCCTTCTTAACATGGCGGTCTTCAAATGTCTTCTAACCAGCTGAACGGATCTTCTTCCGTCTTCGGGTAGTCAAGTATGTTGCCAAATAAAGATGACAACTAACTTGTCCAAGTACTCCATGTAGTCCATGGGGTACGCAAGGTATGCTGGGGTAATGGTAGTGGTGTCGGTTGAGTATTGGCAAAGGTCTTCTCGACCTAGAGCGAAATCCTGGGGTCATGATCCGACCATGTTGTGGCTTGGTGAGGCTCAAGGGTTTCAGGATTCTAGTGTGGGAGTGAACATTTATTATGTTATCCTTAAGCACAGTTCCTGAGATGCCAGTAGTTCTCTCTAGTCCTTAAACAAATAACCTTATACCACCAAAAGCATCATCTCGCATAGGTCAACTCCAATCATCTCTCATGCTATTCATATCCACACGACTTCCTGGAGGAGGTCTAACAAAATCGTACATGTCTACGATCCCCAAACTCATATGTATGTCTACCCCTAAAATCCATGGGTAGAGCATACAAGCTTCCTAGCTTGAGTTAAACATGACAATCCAAGTGCTCAGCCTATTCTTCCAAGGTTCAAGATAATGCATCTCTATCCTAAGGAAACACATCGCATGCCACTCCAAGATCTTGTTTCCTTCATATGAATCAACTCCAACAGCCCGTTAGCTTCCATCAATCACCACATAATCCAATAATTCTACAAATCCGATGTCTACGGTGTTCCACAAGATCTAAAGTCCCTATAGTACCCAAATGCTTGGAAGGGCTATCCATTACTATAGTAAGTCCCCCAAATTCCCACCATCATGGTCAAGTAAACTCCAAGGTCATGATTATATAGATCCCTAAATCAACTCCGGCAAGTAATCAAATCTCCTAGTTCGCCATTCACCGAGAAACATGGTATCATGATCAAGATCGACAGTCTAAGTCCAATTTACTCCGAACCATGTAGACATACTTAGCATCCATACTCAACCAGAATCTCCTACTTAAATCCAAATCTCATGTCCAACGAGAATTCCTACATGTTTCCCCCAAGTCATTCTCATAATGTCAACTATCTTCTATCAATATCCCCTGGCTAGGCCAAATCCTCATACCTCCAAGAATTTCAAATTGCGATCATAATTGTCCTACAAAATCCAACTTACTCAGGGTAATGGTGGCTATGCTACTCTATTGACGTGATCCCACCAAATTCATCTGTCAACATGAAAGCCTCTTAATCCACCAAATATCCTCATAAAATTCCTCAAAGTCATGGATATAAACTCATCAAGTCATTTGTCCTCTATTCCTATATCCTCAATTCATCTTCCTATGGCATCGTCAGTTCTTGTGCTATATTAGAATGATAATGTGCTCGTTCACTATGTAAACTAGTTCCATAATGAACCTAGGGTTGTGCAGGGTTATTGAGGCTTAATCGGTTTCTCGCAATTCTGTGGGTTAAGCACATGGTTAAGGATTTAATCTGGGGTATCTCATGAAGTCTCGAAGGGTCTAGGGACGGTTTCTAATCTGGAGGGTTAAACATAATTCTAAGGGGTTTGCACTTGGTCGTGGGGGTTGTAGCAGAACTCTTCATCATTAGTTGGTTGCCGAGTTGGAATCCTTGGTACTTCTTGTCTTGCCGGTCTTCAGTTGAGGAGAGAGAAGAGAGGGGAAAAGTAGCATAGAGGAGGGGAATGCCTAAAGGGGGTTCTATAGTGCAAGTGTAAACAAACAGGTGCAAAAAGGGCGAAACAAAACAAACAAGGTAAGGAAGGTGATATAGTCGTGTACTTGTTGCCTAGGGCAAAAGTGCGACTTATATCAAAACACAAATAATAAAAACAAGCAACACACAATCATGGTTCTATTCGAACCAACATACGGACTTGACTGCGCATAGGGGGTGCACGACTCATCCTACCCTAGGGGTACTCTGACTGAGTAGTCATGCCTTGTGCCTCGTGCAGTCGTCTGAGTTTCCCTCAGGTGTTGCTACTTCTCTTGTAGTTGTTCAATGGAACGATCCGGGTTGAGCCTGGAGAATCTTCAACAACTTCTCACCTGATGAGGTGATATGGTGAAGGTATCTCCTCGTAGCTATCATTGACTCGGTCTTCTGTCATCTTCTTATTCATGACGATCTCTTTTGTCTTCTAGGGCATCGACGGTACCAGGTAGGCAATCCTTTATCCAATGACAATACCAAGGCATAATAGAGGTCCAACATGTCGGTTACATTGATGACAATATCGACACCGAGAGCGGGGGACGAAGAGAACCATTTCCCTGCTAACTATAGTGAGGCGGACCAAATGGCGAGGTTCTCTTCCACCGGTGGTTGCCGATACAACAATGGTAGTGACAAGGTTACTCTATTAGCGATGTATATCATGATCTTGCATACCCTGTGCCCTGGTCATCGTAGGCTAAGGTTGCATCATCTTGGGGTAATGTCGAAGGTGTCTCCATCTTCTGGGTCTTCTTGTCCTCATTCCTCGAGGATGTATTTTCTGTTGGTATCGTCTTGTCGTTGTGTCGCCAATCTTGTGTTCAGAAGAGGTGGTCAAGGTATCATCCTTCTAGATTATCCATGAGGATTTCAGGAAGTCCAGTGGTCAGGGGCATAAGAGTTCTAGCGACCAAAAGTTTTGAAGGGGAAGAGATCAATAAGGAAAGTATACCTTAGTTTTCTAAAAACTGAGAAGGGAGGAGAAGTATAGACAGTTTTGAAAACTAGCAATACTTTTGGAAATAATTTTACCCTAACTAACGACCATGCTAACTAAGGCTTCCTACAATCAGGATGGCTCTGATACCAGCTCTGTGGGGACCCCGACTCATAAGTCATGATCACCGAATGCACGTGTACAGTGATCCCAGAGATCAATGCTCACTGAACACACATAAGCTGAATAACAAGAGTCTTACATCGATACATACTGTATTACACAAACTGTGACCATTATGGTCAAGTCTTGAGTATATCATTGTAGCGGAAATCTTCAATAACAACTTGGACCCATGCCATCTGCCTTAACCCTACATGCATTCTGACTAGGAACATCCTAGCTCGCATGTTCATCACCAAAGAAATCTTCATCTTACAAATGTTCTTTCATGCCTGGCCAATGAAATAACCAGTGGCAAGCCAATGAGTACTTTGAATGTACTCGCAAGCAACCCAAGAGTGATAACAGAATAATTATGTAAGGATCTACTTCTAAATTGGCAGTTTTGCGGAAAGCTAGTTTTTCTCATGCAAGTATGATTAACATCTATCAAGGACATGCATGCGTCTGCAACAAGTATCAGGAGGTTACAGAAATCAATATCGAGAAAGAGTTATGAACAACTCATGCTCAAGCTCATAGTGACTTCCTCACGAATCACGTCAACAGATTAACCAGACCGTGTTGTTTTCCAGAAACTTATGGACATAGTCTAAGCAGCACCACCCAACTGTCCTTGACCGTCGCCACGGCTATTCGAATAGTTTAACACTCTGCAGAGGTTGCGCACTTTACCCACAAGATCCAGGAAGCTTTCGTGTCATCCACGATCCCGCAGTACCTCAAGTACTCGGGGGAAGCACCCCATCATTACCTTTCACCAGACGATAGTAACATAGGGTCCACTCGCTGGTGCATAGCCCTCGTGTATAAGTAAAAGATCGTGGGACTTTGTCCTTTCACATTATCGTGCACACACGAAGGGACCAATGGTGTGTCCGGTGCCCTGTAAAAACAGTCATGGCCGCCTATCCAAGCACGACCCCGTCCCGAAGATGACCTCAAGTCACCCCCGTCACTAGTAATGTGGGCACTATGCTAATATCAGCCTAAGTAATCAATAGTTCTCGTCCCATAAAGGGGTAGAGTGGTTGCACATGTTTGGTTGGGATGGTCGACAAATCTTAAATCTAATCCGTCTCTGTAAACAACACTTTTATCATGACTCGGTACACTACTTCTCCACCAAGTAGTGCCCTAGTTCCTCATCATCTCCTAGGGGCATTAGTGGCACCCACTGGGTTATTTGCAAGTATGTCAAACTACACTTGTTTCTTTCAATGCATAACCCTGATCCATTCTGAGTAGCCAACTACTATATCATATTTCTACAACTTACCAACATAACTCTAAGCAAGGTCGGAGTTATGAACAATGCAAGTATCAACGGGGTATGTCATGGACACAAACCGAGCAAGGTTGCCATTCAAGGTATATCATGCACTCTGCGAAGCAACAAAAATGCTATTATGATGAAAAATGGTTCATCATGGTCAAAGGGCTGCTTGCCTTGTTCCTCGGAGTCTTCAAAGCTTCTGGTCCATCTCCAAGTACTCTGTCTACTTTGTCAACTAACGTTGGAAACAAATCACAATAAGCAACACAACAAGGCAAAAATAAAAGTGCTCTAAAAATATGAATTTAACTTTTCTAGGACATCTCTGGTTATATGAAAAATAACCAGAGTGGTTTCATTGGACTTGGATCTGTGGGTATTTATGAACATTTCAATATGGTCAGATCAAGGGATTATTGGATTTGCAAGAGGTGCACAGAAACATTATTTTTTAAAATGAGCAGAGGCACCCATTTAACAAAGCAGGATTTTAGAAGCATCTGGGAATTGGTTTCACTGGATTTGGAGTTCAAATGGTTTTCCTATGATTTTGCAAAGTTGGCTATACATGGATAAATAGCATAATATTTGATGTGGCACATAAAGTATTGGGAAAATGTTCATAAACTAGGTTAGGAGCTTAGAAGTGCCTAGAAATTTGAATCAATTATGAGCTCTCTGTGATTTTCTAAAGTGCGTCAAAGAAATGGAAAAATAGCATTTGATAAATATCTGTGAAGAAAATATTTCTGGAAAAAAGTGCAAATAGAACCATGTGATAGAACATCATTTATGGAGTCACTGGAAATTTGAATCACCAAATTTGGGGTTCAAATTAATTGTTTAAGGATTTTACAAGTTTACAGAAAAAGAAAAAGAAGAGGGAAAGGATTTTACCCTTACCATGCGCAATGGGCGGGGAATAGCACTGGGCCGGCCCAGCAGCTTGGCGCGTGGGCAACAGGGGTGACGTCGAAGGTGCCCACGCGTACTGCGCCTTCACTGCGGGGATGCGGGAGCGTGTGAACTCGCCTCCACTTGCCAGCGTAGCCCGGTGGCTGGGCCACTGACGTGCGGGGCCCGCCTGCAAGGCCTTCGTCTTCATCTTCCTCCCGCGCGCTCGCCTGGCCGAGGGAGCAGAGGACCCTTACGGCGACTGCCGGCGCAACGGAGCACCTCCGGCGGCGCTCTTGCTATGGATGAGCTCGGCGAAGAACGCCGCATCCACTCATGTATGCCACGGCTACCAGGGATGGTCGAGTCGACGGCGGTTTGGACGTCGTCAGATGGTGGTGTCGGCGAGATTGGGCACGGCGCTTTGGTGCACGCTTGGATGAGAGGAAGAGCATGGGAGGTCCGCCTTGCTCAGGGGAGTCTGTCGGTGGAGAGAGGAGAGGGAGAAGAGCTCAGGCATGGCAAAATTTGAGAGGAGGGCGGCGCCTCGGCTCCGGCCATGGAGGTGCATTAAGGGCGCGGGGAGAGGTGTGGGTTGGTCCAAGGAATCGCTGGGAAGGAGAGAGAGCAAAGGGGCTCCAAAGGGAGGCCTGGGGCTGCCCTATATAGAGAGGCCATGGTTCACCGTGGACGCGGCCTACGGGCGGCCAGGGAAATGGCCGGGGTGGCCACGGGAGGAGGCTCGGGGCTGTCTGCGGTGTGCGTGGGCGTGGTCCAAGTCGACGGAGAAGGAGAAAGAGAGTGGGGAGGTGCCAGAGGCTTCACGCGTGCGAAGCCACTCACTGGAGCTCACGGGCGGCCGGCGCGCTTCCGAGGGAGGCGATAGGAGGGAGAAGGAGGAAGGTGCCGATAGCATTGCGTGTGACGGACGTCGAGGCCACCTCGAGGGACACAATCCCAACGCCATAGGTGGTCGGCTGCCTCAGGCAGGACGCGGCTACAGTGCGGGATCACACTGTAGCGCGCTCCAGAGCGCCCGTATGGCCGGCATAGCCATGTCCCCATGCGCTCTGGACGTGGCCACCTTATCCATTAGCTTCTAGCTGGTCTTGAGATGCCCTCTGGTAGCTTAGGGTGTAAGTCAAGTGTAATAGTAAGAGGAGGAGAAGAGGGAAGTTCTGCCATGGGGAAAACAGAGAGGTATATGGGGGTTTTACACCCTCCAATGATTGAGTTGAGGGCATGGGGGAGTTGCTGGAGGTATAGGATGATTAGAGTGATCTCTCGTAAAAAAATTAGGTAAAGGGCAATAGTGAAAGTGGCCTAAATGGTTGTTTTGGTAAAGTACCAGAAGGTGTTTGATGTAATTTTGGGCAAGAAAATGAAGTCCAAATGTCACGAGACTTAACAGGATCAAATGGCATATATAAATAGGTTGCTCCACCAAGTTTGAGCTTATTTGAAGAAAGTTGCCAATGTAACTTAAGTAAACCCTAGAAATCAACAGAAATGACTTTTCCAAGATCTAGTCATGCAAATCATTCCTCCTTGATGCACCACTTGGTGTAGTATCCTCATTTGGGGTTTTGAGCATGCCCACAAAGTTTGAGGTCACAAGTAAAAAGTTGGTAATGTAAAGTTGTTCAAATTTGAATATGCTCAGAAAGAGTTTTGGGGCACTTTGGTCAAGTTATCCTTCTCCAAAACTTGTGCCATTTGTCATAGATGCATATTTACATCATTTGAGCATGTGCACCAAGTTTGAGAGCATTTGGACAAGTTTGGCAATGTAAAGTTGCGCAAACTTCAAAATGGACAGAAATGGTTTTGAGGGGATTTGATGATGTTCTTTTGTTCTCCAAGGCATGAGGCTTGGCAATATCATAAAATATGTCATATCTGACATGATGGAATTTTCCTAGAGTTTTTAGAGAATATTTCCTTTGTAAATATTTCCAAAGCTTGAAATATCTAGAAAGGGTTTTTGTGGGATTTGACCAACATTTTCAACACGACCATGTGTTGAAACTCTTATATATGGACAATATATGTCCTATGAGCTTCCCTGAATTTTGAAAAAATATTTATTAAACAGTTAATTAATTTTAGCCTATTAAAGACCATTTCTGGCCTAAAGAAAACTACTTTAAATAAAATAGGAAAATAACTTTTAAAATTATAGTTTTGTGGTTTATGAGAGTCTATACCTAATAGGATTCAAATATATCTTTTTAAAGATTTTTCACACCCCAAATATAGTACTTGCAGTACAAACCTCAATTCAGGGGTTTTTGGAAAAACTAATTTTAGAAAATACTATTTAGCCAAATTATTTTTATAAGAAAATACTATACTGTTCTATACAGATGGCATGATCATTGGGAAAAGGTTTTGGATCAAGGAGAAGGAATATAAGAGTAGGAGGATCTATTTTATTTTTAGAGCACTTAGCAAATAGCAAACAGAAAACCAATCAAGCAAGGTCAAAAACACTCAAAAGTTTTGTCACACCACATTTTAGCATGATTATCATCTTAATTGCTGTGGCATGAAAATCAGGGTGTGACAACTCATAAACACATTAGTCCCTTAACCTATAAGTCTTCAATACACCAAAATCACTAAGGGGCACTAGATGCACTTACAATGGCATAATAGGAGGCTTGATAAACAAGTGGTAGTAAGCACGACAAAGAGATAGCATCGAGACAACTAGCTTAGCAAAGACAGTAGTGAGATCCAAGGTGATGGTCATCTTGCCCGATGACGAAGACATGTACCTAGTGTGGGGTCCTAGGCTTGACCTACATGACCCACCCAAGGACACGATACGGAGATCAGGAAAGACTCCACAGAGAATACGACTGAAATACTCTTAAATGAAATACACTCGATAGGAAAATTCACTCAAACAACTCGTCTCCACTCAACGTCATAAGAGATCACTCAACGGTCACGATCCCAAAGGCCACGCCTGAAGAGCAACGAACAGGCGTTCACTCCGTAGTCATAAAGACCATTTAATACAGGCGTTATCAGTAACGTTAAAGACTTAACTCTGATTGAATACTTGTGTAACTGATGGCTGGAGGGGTCCGACGCACTCTATATAAGCCACCCCTCTCCTAGGCACAAGGGTTCACACCCTTTGTAACTTCAACACATTCCAGTCGACAAGCCTCCGCGGTACCAAGACGTTGGGATGTTACCTGCTCCGAGAGGGGCCTGAACTTGAAAAATCATTGTCACTACCTTGCTGTAGCTAGGACTTTGCTTCTTTCCAGCCCCCTACTCTTACTGTCAGATACGTTCCCATGACAGTTGGCGCCCACCGTGGGGCAGACTTCTAAGCGACTTTCCAGCAAGGTTGCATTTTTCCCGATTCATTTCATCATGGCGTTCAGCGGTGAGTTGTCTCCAGGCCGCGAGATCCGTCTCGGTGTGCTTGTATTCATTGCCGATGATTCGTCTTGGCTGCAAGAGGCACCGCTTGACGTCGACTCCCTCCCCATCTGCGGGGCGGCGCACTTCCGCGCAAGTGCGTGTGGCGTCCTCCTGCGACAGTCGTCGACTCAACACTCGTGTCTTCCGGCATCATCTACGCCACTAGACGCTCGTCATCGCAAACGATCTGGTCTTTCGCGGCTGCAGCGGTGGCTTCATCACGCAGTCAGTCGTCAATCGACGCATCCGCAAGTTGCGATAATCGAGCCTAATGACTCCCTGTATGACCTGATCAATCCGTCGACTGATCATATAGACTCGCTTTCCGAGTGTGAAAGCAACGACCTCGCCGTCGAAGTCCTCGTGGTCGACTCTTAGCGTGCACCTCTGGGATTTTCCCATGGCAGCGAAGATGACGACGGTCCCTCACATGACGATGGCGGCTATCACCCGTTGCCCCTCACTACTAAACAAAAGGGAAGCTGCCTGGCGTAGAGATGAGCGGGCCCTCTGAATCCCCATCATTAGGGATACAGCTAAGGTGCAGGCTTTGGAGTTTGCGTGTTTGGCCACTCTGGCTGAGCGCACTCGACTGGAGAATCTCTAGCAAGCACTCGACGATCACGCCTGCACGCGGATTCCATGCTCCAGTCGACGGCAACAACAATTGTTTCCGAGTGGATCTCGTGATGAATGTCAGGTATACCGCACACGGATCCAAAATGTCGTGGCAGTTGCCAGTATAGCAGATTTGATCCAGCCATCTCGTTCAGAGGTTGACAGAGGCTTGGGGCAGATTTGCACGTTGCTTAAGGTGGCTGGTGAGCAGAATTCTGCTATGTCCTAGTCGCATAACCGGATTCATAGCAGGTCTGTCCATGCCGAGACTATTCATTCAGCTTTTAGTCCAAGGTCACCTTCGCGGAGGGAGAGATACAATTTTGATTAAGGCCATCATGTGGGTTGAGGCCTTGGGCAGTACGATCCCCATCATCAACGCGACGACCGTTGCAGATTGCAGACGCCCCTCCAAGGAGTGGGTTGTTCGTGCCCCGGAGGTATGAGGATAGACACCCTCACGATGATGGGCAAAGGGTTCCAGTCGATCCTAGAGAGCCTGGTTTCGATGCAAGGTCACTCCTCGTACAAGGTTTGGTCGACAGAAATAGAGCTCACAGAGAAGTCATGGTCCCGAGTGGAAGTGGACTTTCCTCTCCGAGCTCGAGTGTTTCAGTCGCCCTATACGATCGGCTGTGATTCCCCCCAACTTTAGGTTGGCGGTGGGAGTAAGCAGGTTCACTGGCGAGTCGAAGCCATACACCTGGTTGGAAGATTACCGAGTGGCAGTCCAGATCGGCGATGGAAATGATGAGGTGGCCATGAAGCATTTACCTTTGATGCTTGAGGGCTCGTCCAGGGCGTGGCTCAACCAGTTGGCGCCTTCCAGTATATATTTCTGGGACGACCTGGCCCAAGTGTTTATCAGAACTTTTGAATGGACTTGCTAGCGGCCAGCTGGGCTGACGGAATTGCAGCACTGTGTCCATAAGCCGAATGAAACTCTAAGGAAATACATTCAGCGTTGGACCACCCTGCACCATGAGGTGGAAAATGTTTCCGAAGACCAAGTTGTGTGCGCGTTCAAGGAAGGCATTAGATACAGAGAGCTCATCTTGAAGTTTGGTCACACTGGCGACATGTCTCTGAATCGCATGATGGAAATTGCCATTTGGTATGCCAACGGAGAAGAGGAAGATCGCCTGCTCAGTAGAAAGGGGAAGGCAGTCGACCAAGACACTAGTGGCGGAAATACCAGTCGAAAGCAAAAGCGCAAGGCTGACGCCCAATGTTCAGACGGAAGCCGTAGTGGTAACTCCTCAGAACAAAGGCAAGGGAAAGTCCAAAGGGCCATGGATTCCCAAGAAAATGAAAGATCACTCGGGCCTGGATGTTATAGATCTCCCATGCCCCATACACACCAAGAAGGATGAAGAAGGTAACCTAGTTTACCCCAAGCACACCACTCGGTAGTGCAGATTTCTGGTTCAACAATTCCAAGGAGGACAGTCGAGTGATAAAGGCTCGGACAAGGAAGAAGACGAGGAGAAAACGGATAACTTCCCGAAGGTCAATGCCATTCTGATGCTTTTTGCTGATGTTCAAAGCAAGAGTCGACTGAAATTAATTAACCGCGAGGTCAACACGGTTGCTCGGGCGACCCTCGCGTATCTCAAATGGTCTCAGACTGCGATCACTTTTGATCAGTTGGATCACCCTGCTCACGAAGCAACTCCGGGATGACAGGCTCTGGTGGTCGACCCAGTTGTCGAAGGCACTCGACTGCGCAAAATTCTCATGGATGGCGGCAGTGGCCTGAACATCTTATACGCTGAAACCCTTCATGGAATGGGCATCCTAAAGTCCACACTCAGTGAAAGCAACATGACTTTTCACGGGGTCATCACAAGGAAGAAAGCGAGATCACTCAGCCAGATCACCTTGGATGTGACCTTTGGCGACTCGAAGAATTTCCAAAAGGAAAAGCTGACTTTTGAAGTGGTGGATTTCCATAGTGCATACCACGCTATCTTGGGCAGGCCAGCGTACGCGCGTTTCATGGCTCGTCCGTGTTATGTTTACCTCAAGCTAAAGATGCCCGGTCCTAGGGACATGATCCCGGTCACTAGCAACAGGAAGAGGGTAATGTCTCCATAAAGGCTACAAGATTGCCAATGAGCAGATGGTAGTGGTGGAACACAAAGAATATAAGAAAAGTGTCCATACAAGTGAAGTGCTCCGCGCCAAGAAGCCTACTTCTGAGTCTGCATTTCAGTCGACGGGAGAGACGAAGCCGATCCACGTTCACCCAGATGATCCCAATGTTGCGCCGACTCACATTTCGACTACGCTTGATAGCAAATAGGAAGATGCGCTCATCTAGATTCTCCATGAGAACTGGGACATCTTTGCATGGAAACCATCAAACATGCCAGGTGTGCCTAGGGGACTGGCTGAGCACCGTTTGCGCGTCGATTCAAAAGTTAAACCCGTCAAAGAGCATCTTTGTCGGTCCGCCACGGAGAAAAGGAAGGCGATTGGCGAAGAGGTGGCTCAACTCCTGGCAGCTGAGTTCATCCGCGAGATATACCACTCCGAGTGGCTCGCAAACTTAGTCATGGTGCCTAAGAAGGATAATTCACTTCGTATGTGTATTGATTTCAAGCATCTAAATCGGGCATGTCCGAAGGATCTCTTGCCACTCCCCCGCATCGATCAGTTCATTGACTCGACTGCGGGGTGTGAGCGGCTATCTTTTCTCGCTACGTATTTTAGATTCCATCAGATTCGACTGTTTGGGCCAGATGAAATAAAGAAGGCCTTCATCACCCTATTCGGGTGCTTTTGTTACATCACTATGCCATTCGGTCTCAAGAATGCTGGAGCTACGTTCATGCGCATGATCCAGAAGTGCCTGCTCACTCAGATCAGTCGAAACGTAGAGGCTTATATGGATGATATCGTAGTTAAGTCACGCAAAGGTTCCGACCTGCTGACTGACCTCGCAGAAACCTTCGCCAACCTGAGGAGGTATGACATCAAGTTGAACATGTCCAAGTGTACTTTCGGAGTACCAGGAGGCAAGTTACTCGGTTCTCTCGTTTCCGAATGGGGAATCAACATTAATCCTGAGAAGAACAGTGCGATAGTCCAATGAAATGCCCGGAGCGAGTGCATGGCGTCCAAAGGAGCACTAGTTGCCTGGCAGCTTTGAGTCAATTCATTTCCCGGCTCGGTGAGAAGGCATTGCTGCTTTATCAACTCATGAAGAAGTCAGATAAGTTCGAATGGACTGTAGAAGCAGAAGCAGTGTTTGTGGAGCTCAAAGCCCTGCAGCCCACCCAGCCGGTGCTTGCTGCCCCGCACAACAAAGAACCTCTGCTCTTATACATAGCAGCCACTTGCCAAGTTCTCAGCACAATGCTTACATTAGAGCGAGGGCAAGGCATATAAAGTGCAACACCCATTGTACTATATTTCTGAGGTCCTTACCCTGTCCAAACAGAGCTACCCACACTACCAGAAACTGGTATACGGGATTTACTTGACAGCGAAGAAAGTCACCCATTACTTCCAAGACCACTCGGTTTCGGTTGTTATTAATGCCCCAATGTCTGATATCATGAACAATCAGGACGCTACCGGTCGAGTGGCAAAGTGGGAAATTGAACTTCTCCCTCTGGACATCAAGTTTGAAGCAAAGAAAGCGACTAAATCCTAGGCGCTGGCCAATTTCTTGGCTGAATGGATTGAGCAGCAGCAACTGGCTCAAGTTCACACGAAACACTGGACCATGTTCTTTGATGGATCCAAAATGCTCAATGGATCCGGTGTAGGTGTGGTCATCGTGTCACCAAGAGGCGATCGGCTCAGCTATGCCCTTTAGATCCACCTTGAGTCTTCCAACAATGAAGCCGAGTATGAAGCACTCCTCTATGGGTTATGCATGGCCATTTCAGTTGGTGTCCGCCGCTTGATGGTTTTTGGTGACTCAGATTTGGTAGTCAACCAGGTGATGAAAAATGGGATATCAGAAGCCCCGCCATGAGATATTGCAATGTGGTCAAGAAGTTGGAGAAAAGTTTGAAGGTTTGGAACTTCATCACGTGCCTCGTGCCAAGAACCAGGAAGCTGATGAGTTGGCAAAGATAGGTTCCACAAGGAAGCATGTTCCTAGCAATGTTTTCCTCGAACGCCTCTACTCACCAACGGTACAGGAGGATCCATTCACTAAAGAGCTTCACCAGGAAAAAAAGCTCTTCTGATCCAACAGAATTCGAGATCCCAGCCGTTACTGATCTGGTCATGGAGGTCCTGGTAATCACCCCCGACTGGACCGTACCTTACATCGCGTACCTGCTCAGGCAGGAGCTCCCAGAAGACGAAGTCGAGCCTCGCCAGATCATCCGTAGGTCCAAGGATTTCATAGTCATGGACAGGCAAGTTTACAGAGAATGTATTACTGCGGTGGCCCAGCGCAGCATTTCTCCAGAAGAAGGTCGACTGATTTTGGAAGAGATTCATTCGAGAACATGCGGTCATCATGCATCCTCTTGAACAATTGTGGCTAACGCATTCCGATACGGTTTT
>LR738713.1:201345694-201360424 GCA_902687465.1 Secale cereale | reverse complement strand
AACGGTACAGGAGGATCCATTCACTAAAGAGCTTCACCAGGAAAAAAAGCTCTTCTGATCCAACAGAATTCGAGATCCCAGCCGTTACTGATCTGGTCATGGAGGTCCTGGTAATCACCCCCGACTGGACCGTACCTTACATCGCGTACCTGCTCAGGCAGGAGCTCCCAGAAGACGAAGTCGAGCCTCGCTAGATCATCCGTAGGTCCAAGGATTTCATAGTCATGGACAGGCAAGTTTACAGAGAATGTATTACTGCGGTGGCCCAGCGCAGCATTTCTCCAGAAGAAGGTCGACTGATTTTGGAAGAGATTCATTCGAGAACATGCGGTCATCATGCATCCTCTTGAACAATTGTGGCTAACGCATTCCGATACGGTTTTTATTCGCCACGCGCCAATGAAGCGGATATGGAGATCGTGAAGCATTGTGAAGGGTCTCAATTCTACGCCAACATGTACCACAAGCCTTCTTCGGCCTTGAAGACAATTCCGCTCATCTGGCCCTTCACCGTTTGGGGTCTAGATATGGTCGGACCTTTGTGCACTGGAAGAAGTAGGTTCACTCACTTGCTGGTGGCAGTCGACAAATTTACCAAGTGGATCGAAGCCAAGCCCATCAAAAAACTAGACTCATGCACATCCATCAGTTTCGTAAGACAGTTGATCTTCAGGTTCAGAGTTCCACATAGCATCGTCATGGACAATGGCTCTAATTTTGATTCGGAAGAGTTTAGAGATTTTTGCGCTTCCCAAGGCACTCGGGTGGACTATGTGTGTTGCTCACCCGTAGTCAAATGGTCAAGCAGAAAGAGCGAACGGTCTTATTCTCCAAGCACTGAAGCCTCGACTCATGCGCGACCTTGAACATGCAGCTGGCGCCTGGGTCACCGAACAGCCTTCTGTTTTGTGGGGTCTATAGATGACTCCAAACTGATCCACTGAGTACTCACCGTTCTTTATGGTGTATGGAGACGGAGCAGTCCTGCTGGATGACATCTTTCACAATGCACCCTGAGTGGAACTTTACTCAAAATCTGAGGTAGAACAGCCGCATCAAGATGCCGTCAATCTCCACAAAGAAGAGCGCGAGATGCCTTTGATTCGGTCAATGATATACCAGCAAGATCTCCGTCGATTCCACACCAGGAATGTCAGAAGCCAAACCTTTCATGAAGGGGATCTAGTCCTCCGAGTGGATCAGCAACGTCCACACTAGCTAGCCCCCGCATGGGAATGCCCCTTCGTCATCACCACGATGTTGCATAACGGGCCTACCACCTTTACAACCTGAAGAAGTGGATCGATGAACCGCGTGCCTGGAACGCCGATCTCCTTCGTCGCTTTTTCACCTAATTCTCAAACAGTCGAGATGTAATAAGAGTACTCCTTTCATTTTTTATCAAGACTCCACTCATGCAGTCTTATAATCATTGTTGTTCGTACATGCATATGTGTAACCCCCCCCCCAAGTGGGTGACTTAGCTGCAAAATCCATTTTCGCCTAAGTTTCAAAAACACTCCGAGCGAGAGCGTCCCTCTCACTCGGGGGCTTAGCTGCGAACCAGATTCGCCTAAGTTTCAAAAACACTCCAAGTGAGAGCGTCCCTCTCACTCGGGGGCTTAGCTGTAAACCAGATTCGCCTAAGTTTCAAAAACACTCCGAATGAGAGCGTCCCTCTCACTCGGGGGCTTAGCTGCGAACCAGATTTGCCTAAGTTTCAAAACACTCCGAGTGAGAGCATCCCTCTCACTCGAGGGCTTAGCTGCGAACCAGATTCGCCTAAGTTTCAAAAACACTCTGAGCGAGAGCGACCCTCTCACTCGGGGGCTTAGCTACGAACCAGATTCGCCTAAGTTTCTAAAAGCATTCCGAGTGAGAGTGTCTCTCTCACTCGGGCGGTTAGCTGCGAACCAGATTTGTCGTGGAGTTGTCACGACAGATGTCCTAGGGGAAGGGCTTAGTTGCGGAGCCATTATGGCGTAGTTAGCTTAAAGGGGTTAACACGGGACAAAGGACGCGAGGAGTTTATACTGGTTCGTCCCCTTACGGTGAAGGTAAAATCCTAATCTAGTTTGAGGTGGTATTGCTAGGGTTTTGATTGCCAGGGAGCGAATACGCTAGCCTAGCTTTCGATTTGTTGTTTCTTGCCCTAAGCCGCTGCCGGGTCGTCCCCTTATATACACGGGTTGACACCCCGCAGCTTACAAAGTCCCGGCCGGCTCATACAAACGTGTCCAGCCCGGTGACTTATCTTACATGCCTTACGATACAAGTCACATATACATGGCAGTACACTTACGGGCCTTAAGACGCTTTTGGGTTTTGGGGCCTTTTAAGAAGCCTACTACATGAACTGCCATCTTCAACATGCTCCTGGGCTTGGCCCATGAACCGCCATTGGGGTAACCCGGCCCCTCCTGGGCGGGTCATATCGAATAGCCGTATCCCCAACATTAGGCCACAGGTTGATCTGAACTTGTTCATGTCAATCTTCAATACTTAGAAAAAATCCCTCTTCATCTTTTGTGAGATATTGTAACCCACCATGATGTCATTCCTTGAGATTGCGATAACCAGCCATGATGTCACCTGTCATTAATATTATATATGGCACAAATCTTAACAAATCTCCTCATTTCAATGAACCTCCAAAAATTGAGGCGCCCGTGCCATCACATATCCATTTTCTTGTCTCCTCGATTCTCGTGTATACCACTTATCCTTCCAGCTTTATAAATAGGACCACATGTCCCTTTTCACTCTCCCCCTTTGCCTTCTCAAATTCGTGTTCTTCCCCGCAATGCTCCAGCGCACACGAGCTCCAACGCCGTCATTCTTCATCCGCTACATCAACTCCGGCCGCTGCATCACCCTGAACGAACCAGAACATCGCGGCGTCCCTCCCCTGTTCATCAGCGTCGGTAAGCATTCGCCTTTCCTCTTAATAGATCTACCTTAGGGTTTCCCTATTCGTCAGTGTTCATCACCGCTCCTCCTTCCCTTCCCAGATCACATAGTTTTGATCTAAAAACAACACAGATCTTGTGCGGTAGCAGTTTTAGCACTTGTTTAATATCATAATATATCCTCATTACAACAGATCTCATCTGGGCATTTCCACTTTCCTGGTACCGCCACCTTAGGTTTAGATTTTTTTTATTTCTCTGAACTGTTGCAGATCCAATCTTGTAGCTCCAATCTGTGAACCCTATTTGTCCCAACACTTAGTAAAATTTGTTCCTGTCAGATCTTGAATACCAGTGCTCGTCATGGCGGCTTATACCACCGGCTTATAATTATCCATATATCATTAGGCCTCATTTAAGCTTCCATTCTGAATATATACCGTAGATTTTTATTTCCGGCTTAATGAATCAATTTGAACAGGCAATTTTTTTCTTTCCTTTAGACTTCTCTCTTTGCAATGCCGCCAAAGACAGTCACTTCATGTAATTGGGTTCCCTCCATTGTCACTGAGGATACACTCAAAGACTTTGTTGATGTTGGGTACTTGCCAGTAAAAACTGTCATGCATCATCGCGCCCCTAATCCAGGCGAAGAAAGACCTCAGCCAAAGGATGACGAAGTCATTGTCCTTACTAATCACATGAATCGGGGCTTCTCACCGCCCAATTCTAAGTTTTTCCGAGACGTTCTGCACTTCTTTCAACTCCATCCTCAAGACATCGGACCCAATTCCGTGTCAAACATCAGCAACTTCCAAGTCTTCTGCGAAGTATACCTTCAAGAGGAGCCCAATGTCGAGCTCTTTAGGGAATATTTTTATCTAAACCGCCAAAACAAGTTTACGAATGGACCCAGCTTGGAACTTGGCGGAATCTCAATTCAACGAAGAAGAGATGCCATCTTCCCGTATGCTCGCTTGCCGAGTCATCCCAAGGATTGGAACTGGACATGGTTTTATTGCAAAGATACCTCACCAATTTATGAAAATCCATTGCCGGGTTATCGTGTCCAACGTCTTGACCGGAAGCATCCTCTTCCTGAAAAGCTTACCACTACTGAATGTAATAAGCTTGCCCCCACTATTGCCAAGGTCAAGGCTCTGCTGGGAAATGGGTTAAGTGGTATTGACTTGGTTCGGTGCTGGGTTTCTTGGCGAATCGTACCCTTGAGTCGTCGACCCGGCTTAATGTGTACTTACACGGGTGGTACAAAGAATCCATTACGCCATAGCCCCTTGTGTTTGACTGATGAGACAATCACTGAAATGACGAAGACCCTACTTAATGAAGGCCTGGGGGACTGTAGCAAAGTGGGTCTAAACCCTTTCTGCAAACTTAACCCACCACTAGACATGAGTCTTTAACTTACTTTACTTTCCCTCATCATTCAAATATTCTATTTACTCATCTTTGCTGACTTTCACAGGCTGAATCTGATTTCTAGAAGAAAAAATATGACCATGAAGCTGCCAAAAAGGCCAGGGCCACCAAGAAAGCCGCCAAGCAAACCGCCAAGAAGACAAAGAAGAAACCAAGTGCTTCTGATATGTTTGAACTAAACGACGGCTCTCAGTCGGAGGTAGCCCTTGATTTCCTTGGATCCTTTTTCAATTATCTTATTAACACTGATTATTATCAGGATGACACGGGGGCCAGCCAGGCAGTTGAAGAAGAGGTAATTATTATTTCCACCGGCTTAGCACATTTGCTAAGACAAAAAAATTCGACGAGTAACCCAGAAAGTAAGCTTTTCACACCCCTTAGCTCATTTGGATCCTCACTTACTTTTGAAGCAACATCAGCACAAGAACCGGGATAGACTCGGAACGGCGGAGGCGAAGAATTGTCCTCCGGCTTACCGAATACTCCATTTCGACAGAAACGTCAAAACGTGTTCCTTCCGCACTTAAACTCTTTTTACTCGCTGGCGGGTCTCATTCGCCAGCCACTGAATTCTTCCTATTCAAACTATCAGGAGGTTTCTCGTTCTTCCTCCGGCGACTCATCTCAGACCCCGCTGCCGGCTTTCAAAACTGCCCTTGGGTAACAACAATTACTTTTCATTCTGTTCCTCCTTATGCTTTTATAATTGTACTAATTTGTCATAAGATGTGCAGTGGCCAAGCAAAGTCTAGTAAGAAGGCAAAGGTGACCCAGCTGACTGAAAATCTTCAAGTTGTTAAACCGGAGCAGCAAGTCCCAGCCTCAGATGCTTCTGAAAAACAACCAGAAGAAACAACCCATGATGTTCCTCCTGAAATTCCTGATCTCTCTTTTGACGACACAAACATAAATTCTTTGAACACTGAATCATCAAGTCCACTTAAACCGTCAGAAGACCATAGTGAAGATGTGATGATCACTGGCACCGGCTTTAGAGAACCGGGAAATCCGACTGTCTTGGCCAAGCACTCCTCCAAACAAGAGGTCATTGAAAGGAATAAAGTGAGGTTTGATGTCACCCACTATGCGCAATTGAGTAATAGTGAGATACTTTCTAGCTACCTCAATCAAGTACATACCAGCCGTGATCTAGAAGTTGATATGGCGAAGTAGATGCATCAAAAATTTGAGGTATGAGTTTCTTCTTGAATAAGTTATGTACATCCCGCCAGCCCCCAAGTCTACTGGGTATGATAAAATTGAATATGATGTAGACTTTATAATAAGCATGAGCATCTTTAATAGAATCCTTCCAAGGCTGGCTTTCACCATTATAGCTAAACTGGATTTTGATTAACATTGCATCCGTAGTTCCCGAGGGCCGGCTTACTCTGCATGAATGAGTCGGTCCTATTCACCATTGTTTATAAATAGGGCTTACCTGTATAGTTCCCATAAACTGGCTGTGATTGTTTACGGCGCCACGGGGTTATCATAACGGAGTAAGAAGACACAATCGATATGCATTAGCCCCCAAGTGCCCAGTATTCTTGCATGCAAAGTACTTGGGACTTATTTATATGAGCCACTGTATGAAGAATGTTTCGGCACGTATTAGCCCCCAAGTGACAGGTATTGTTGCTTGCAAAAGGCTTGGGACTTATATTCCTGTAACTCAGATATGAATATATTTGCAACTCTGTGTTTGTACAAAATACCACTGCTGAACTTCAGTCACAATTGGCTGATGCATAGACCCGGCTGAAGAATCAAGAATCTGAGACCCGAAAAGCTGAGTCAAAATTCCAATTTAGCGTGGCTAAAACGGAAAAGCTGAAGACCAGTTTTGAGGCAGAGAATAATGCTTGTGTTGAAGAAAGGACTGCTTTGACACAATGAGCTGAAAAGGCAGAGGCGGCTCTTGAAGAGGTGACCACTGAGCTCACCGGTTTAAAACACCATGTATCCCAGATGGTTTCTGCTATCTTTGGTGAGTCGCCTTGTTAATCGTCAAAAGTGAATCTTTTCCCTGATAGTATAAACCGCCTCTAACCAATCTATGAATTACACAGGCCATAGGTGTAGCAATCCTAACCAAGATATGCTTGTGAAACTCAAAGCTGTGTACACACAGAACAGTTATATACTGGAGCTCAGCGTGCACTGGATACAATTTCTCCGGTCAATAAGGCACCTACTCTCTTGGTAGATGTCCTGACAAAATTTTCAGTGCTGCCTGCTAGGATAGACGAGATGAAGCGGTTGTCTGCAAGAGCCGGTGCCGTGACAACTTTGAGCCAGGCCAAGGCATGGTTACCAGAGCTAGACCCATCTGATGTAGCTACTAGATATCCAAGCTTGAAAGAAGACGGCACTGCATTTGATCAAAAGGACTTTGCTGCCTGTGTGAAAGGAATACGTCCTCTGGCTAGTCTGGTTGCAAATGAAACGGATTTGTCAAAGTATCATCCGACTTACAGCATGGAGACTCAAAATATGCCCACTTCGGCTTATAAAGTGATGGATTTAATCCCTCCCATACTTTCGCCCCTCACGTTGACCCGTCCAAACTTATAGATGATGAAGCTAAATTTCAAGCTCTGTCTGGCATCCATTGGTCATCACCAAACTTTTAGACGGAGGAGGACGAAGAACCAGAGAAGGATGATCCAGAAGCCTCAAGTCAGCAAGGCCGAGAAGAGTGAACCGTCGGGTGGTTTATATATTTGAACCTTTGAAAACACCTGCTCTTGTTTGGCTAATGGAGTCATGTAATAGGGTAGTGAAACTTTAATCTATCGTGCCATCATGCATCGTTCTGTTTTTGCGCAATACTATTGATCCGCCATGTCGGTGTACAAAAGTAGGGGCTCTCTTTTTTACCCCTTTCTTCTGCACGGACAGTCAGAGCCGCGCCTATGACCAAACATAACAAAGCAGAGGAGGGAAGCCAGAGACGTAGAGTTACCAGAACAACGCCAAGACGGCGGCATGAGAAGACCATGCAAGGAGACAGGCTCTCCCCCGGCAAGGACTCTTGCCGGGGCGGCCTGCGCGCCCCCGTCAAGAGCTCTTGCCGGAGCAATTCACCTAGGTGCCTTCGTCGCGGCTGCCCTTGAGCCTAAGGGCTCCAACGTCATCAACAACATTAGAACCAAGGCTTGAGAAGGACCCACGTGATGGCATGCAGTTCTTTGTGAAGACAAAGGCCTATGACTCCCAAGACAAGAACCACAAGACAAAGCGATCACAAGGCTCCTTGCCGAGGATGCCCACGAGGCCCCGGCAATGCTCCTTGCCGAAGACACCCCGGAACCCCGGCAAGCCTCTTGCCGCGGGACGTTCACGGAGGCCCCGGCAAGCCCTTGCCGGGACCAGACGCAAGACTACGGCAAGCCCTTGCCGCCCATCGTCGTCCCAGCAGGACGGCCGACCCGCTAGCCCACGCATGCGTCCACGTGGCGATACGTGGTCCCTGGACCAGCTAATCAAGCACCTGCGTGGTGGCATGCAGATCTTCGTGAAGACCCTACCACCACGCCACCTCAGCTGCCTGCCCCGCTGGCCTGGATGCGTGTCGTGACCAGACGGAGCGGCCATGGACGGGACGGGTTTCTTTTCCATCCCCGGTCAAGCAAATAGACACCTAAGTAGCGCATTTAATACGTCTTGTCCCATAATGGCATGGGATAAGCCTATGCATTGTACACCTTTCCACCTCCCGTGTGCCACTGTGGCAACCTCTTTTTCCTATAAAAGGAGGCCCGTGGCATACTGGAGGAGGTTTCGGATCCTGGAAAGCTGAACAGGCACCATAGCTAGCTGAAGAACTCAAGAACATTCAAATATACACCAAAGCAGGAGTAGGGTATTATGCATCCTCGCGGCCCGAACCTGGGTAAACGATTGTTGTGCTGACTCTTAGACCCGCTCTTTGCACAACCTCGCGCCCGCCAACCGTGGAAGGGATTCCAGTGATCCCATAGGTGTCGTTTTGTCCCGACATCTTTGGCGCGCCAGGTAGGGGGCGCAGTTGTCAAAATCTGGTCTAGCAATTAGTATAGCATTCTTCATGGCCATAATTTCCCAAGAAGGAAATGACCAAGTGCGGGACATCATCAGCGAGTTCGGCGGACGCCCACGCGGCGACGAAAATGAGAAGTCACACAAGATTTTGAGTAATTCCTTTTTTACATAAAGGTTATTCTCCTTGGAGATCTTGCTCTCTGTATGATAAAACTGTATCCAATGGGGCCCTTCCACTATTGGCAAAGCCCTCGTCCTATTTCGAGTCTGCTTAAAAGTTCGAGTAGCCGTGTTGAGAATGCCAGGGAAGCCTTTCTGTTACTAGCAATGATTTTGTCCTGTTTCGAGTCCGCTCGACAGTTCAAACGGCCGCGCTGAGAACAGTAAGGTGGTTTGCCCGGCAGCAAGCACACCCGGCAGGCTATTGATGATCCGTCCTCAAAGGACCGCGGCGTGGGTTTACGCGTCGGCAAGCCTACCCAATTAAGCATAGGGTAGACATACAGAGACAGATCAAACATGAAAATAACATGCATCGCTACAAAATACTGCAGAGTTATGTTACATAAATCGTTGTTGCGGTTCTGACTAAAGATAAAAATTGTCTCGGTTGTGAACCTGCAGCGGCAACAAGAAACGGGGTGCCTAATCCCGACGCTGGCCCTCTATCATCAGAATTCCGACGACGCAATCGATGATGGGCTTGATACGCTCCTTGAGCGCTGTGAGATCCACATCATCCGACAAGCTATCCAGCATGGCTTCGAAGTCGAGGTCGGGATTCCAGTAGGCCACCTTCGTGAGGACCTTGGTCAGGGCACCCCGACAGAGCTTCCGGGATTCGTCATCTAGACAAGCCGCCTGGTTAGAGTGGAGCTTTCCCAGGGCCTCAAGAACATGTTCGAAGAACACGGTCAAGCTGGCGTGGATGGAGAGGTTCACCTCCCGGGAGAACCTGAAGGTTGGCATGCCCATGGTGGCCAGCTGCGCAGTGAGTTCCTCCGCGACGGCGACGAGGCGGCTGATCCAGATGTTCTCGCCCTTTACGTACTCTACGTAGCCAGCGGCATTATCCTTCCGCAGCCGCTTCTCCTCCTCCAGACCCTTGTTCAGAGTCTCCGCCCGAGCTTTGGCCTTTGTGAGCATCCCCTTGAGGCCCTTCAATTCCAGCTTCAGATCTTTGATGGAATCCTGGGCCGTGGAGAGCTGTTCGGCCTTGCCGAGGACCTCGGACTGCGCATCCATCAAGGTAGCATGGATCATGTCCTTCTCCTTGGTCAGCCCCAGGACCCACTCATTCAAGCCATTCCGTTCCACCTCCAGTTCCTTTACCTTGCCGGCGTGGACCCGAGCCTAAGCATCGAGAGCCTCAATGTGCTACTATTCCAGCTCTTGGGTCCGCCGCACGACAAGATTGTCTATCTCTTCATCCTTGCCGTGGAGTGTAGTGGCGAGTGCCTGCTCACGGGCGACAAGGTCTTCCTCCTGAGAGTTCAGTTGAGCTTGGTGTTGGTTGTGGGCAGCCTCATCATTGGCGGCTCGCTCCTTGGCCTCCTCCTGCGCCTTCTCAAAATCAGACTGCGCTAGTATGAGGTCTCGGGTGCGCTCATCCAGCTTTTCCTGGGAAGCCCTCAAATCACTCCGGGCCTGGTCAAACCAGACTTTTTGTCTGGGCGATGCGCTCCTTGAAGTCGTCCTCCGCTTTATCCACCACTGCCGACTTGGACTTTTCCTTGTCGAGGCGGGTGCGGTAAAGTGCTTGGAGCTTCCGGAAGCTGGCGCTCATGGCCCGAAGGAGTTGCTCCTCTTGGGAACCGTCGCCACCAGCGCCGGGCTAGTCGACGACCTCAAGACCAGCAGCGGTGAGTGCCTCATCGTCAAACACCCCCCTAGGTTGGCGCCCTGCTGCTTGCCGTCCAGGGGAGGTGGACGAACAAGTCAACGCTCACCTTCAGGTAGCGACCCGAGCAAGAGGTGGCGGAGGAGGAAGGAAGGTCCTCGACGCGGCCTTGCCGGCCTCCTCGGCAGCGGCCTTGTCGGCCTCCTCTGCAGCAGCCTCACCGGTCCCTCCGGTGGGCCCTTTGCCGGCCTCCTTGGCGCTGGCGTCGCCGGTCCCTCCGGCAGACCCTTGGGCCGCCTTCTTCGCAGTGGCCTTGGCGGCCTCCTCGGCTGCGATCCTGTCGGCCTCGGCCTCGGTGTCTTTGGCAACTTCCTCGCCGTTGGGCTCGACATCCACCCGGTCCGCCAAGGGAGGGTCTAATGTCAAAAAAGTGAGTCAATGGCCAAGGTCAAGAATCAACTTGAAGGGAACAAGGGCGAATCACCCATACCAGGCTGGGGAGGAGTGGCGCTCTCCTCGCCAACTATTGTTGCCGGGGAAGAGTCGCCGGGACTCAAGTTCCTCTCCTCCTCCTCCATGGGCGCGGGCTCGATGGTCAGTGCCCTTGCCGGTGACGCCCCTCGGGGCGGTGTAGCTGAAGGGGTGGCGTGTTGGGGGTTGGCCCCCTGCAGGCCCTCCTACTGCCATTCCCCACCTACAGAGCCGGCAAGGTCAGCATCGAAAATTCACGCCCCAGTGCTCGTCCATGGAAAAGCGAGTAGTGGACTTACGCCGGAGGCTGTTGTCTTGGCTGCTCTCCACCACCAGCGACGTACCTGAAGTACCCGCCGGGGGCTTATCGGCAGACGACGCCCTGGCCCTCTTCGCCGCCTGATACGTCTCCAAAGTATCTATAATTTTTTATTGTAACATGATATTATTTATGAAGTCTTGGATGTTTAATGGGCTTTATCATTCACTTTTATATCATTTTTGGGACAAACCTACTAACCCAAAGGCCTAGTCCAGATTATTGTTTTTTGCCTATTTCAGTGTTTTGCAGAAAAAGAATATCAAAAGGAGTCCAAATGGAATGAAACCTTCGCGAAAGATATTTTTGGAGAAAATCATGCCAGCGGAACTTGAGAACCACGCCAGGGGAGCATCGAGTGGCCCTCGAGGGTGGGGGCACGCCCCCTTCCCAGGGCGCGCCCCCTGCCTCGAGGCCCACTCGAGCATCCCTCGGTGCCCTCCTTCTTCCTATATAAGTCCATGTACCCCAGAAACTCCGTGAACAGAGAGAAAACCCTAATTCCACCGCCGTAGCTTCTGTTCCCGTGGAGATCCCATCTTGGAGCCTGTTCCGGAGCTCCACCGGAGGGGGATCCATCACGGAGGCCTTCATCATCATCATCATCGCCCTCACCATGAGTTGTGAGTAGTTTACCATGGACCTTCGGGTCCATAGCTAGTATCTAGATGGCTTCTTCTCTCTCTCTGGATCTCAATACAAAGTTCTCCGCGGTCTTTGAGGAGATCTATTCGATGTAATCTCTTTTTGCGGTGTGTTTGTCGAGATCCGATGAATTGTGAGTTTATGATCAAGGTTATCTATGAAATATATTTGGTTCTTCTCTGAACTTTTTGTGTGTGCTCATAATATCCTTGCAAGTCTCTTCGAATTATTGGTTTGGTTTGGCCTACTAGATCAATAGTTCTTGCAATGGGAGAAGTGCTTGGCTTTGGGTTCAATCTTGCGGTGTCCTTTCCCAGTGACAGTAGGGGCAGCAAGGCACGTATTGTATTGTTGCCATCGAGGATAAAAAGATGGGGTTTACATCATATTGCTTGATTTTATCCCTCTACATCATGTCATCTTGCTTAAGGCGTTACTCTGTTCGTATGAACTCAATACACTAGATGCATGCTGGATAGCGGTCGATGTGTGGAGTAATAGTAGTAGATGCAGGCAGGAGTCGGTCTACTTGTCTCGGACGTGATGCCTATATACAATGATCATGCCTAGATAGTCTCATAATTATTCATTTTTCTATCAATTGCTCGACAGTAATTTGTTTACCCGCCGTAGAATATCGCTATCATGAGAGAAGCCACTAGAGAAAACTATGGCCCCCGGGTCTATTCTCAACATATTAATCTACATCTACTTTACTTTTACCGCTTTTATTTGCTGTTTTATTAAACTAAAAATACCAAAAATATAAACTATCATCTCTATCAGATCTCACTCTCGTAAGTGACTGTAAAGGGTTTGACAACCCCTTATCGCGTTGGCTGCGAAGTTCTTATTTGTTTGTGCAGGTGCAAGGGACTGGCGCGTGGTCTTCTACTGGATTGATACCTTGGTTCTCAATTACTAAGGGAAATACTTACGCTACTGTGCTGCATCTCCCTTTCCTCTTCGAGGGAATACAACACAAGCTCAAGAGGTAGCAAGAAGAATTTCTGGCGCCGTTGCCGGGGAGGCTTACGCAAAAGTCATGTACCAAGTACCTATCAGAAACCCTTATCCTTCGCATGACATTTTTGCCTCTCGTTTTCCTCTCCCCCACTTCACCCTTGCCATTTTATTTGCCCTTCTTCCGCCGTGTGTTTATCGTTCGCTTGTTGTGTGCTTGCTTGTCATTATGGCTAGCCCCTTATCCGCTCCTTTGTCTCTCGAGTTTGAAGTACTTCACTTCAAGCAAAGGCAAGGAGAAAAGTTAAAAGATGCTTGGTTTAGGATGATGGAATCTTATCGTAAGTGCACCTTAGAGGTGAATTTTAGAATCTTGCTTCGCAATATTTATGTTGGATTGCATATGTCTCATAGACAACTCTTGGATTGCGTTGCCAAAGGGAATTTTATCAAAGTTGATCCTAGTATCGCGCATGAAATCATAGAGGGAATAGTGGGAACACTACCTCCCCAAAAGGAGTCAAATTCAACCCCGGAAGGGACGCAAGTTTTTGAGAAAATTGTGAAGTAACAAAAATATTACAAAAATCTCTTGAACCTCTTGATAGTGTTAGTGGGAATCTCCACCGCATGAATATGTTGATTACTCTTTGTAATAAGCGGTTGAATGCTTTAGATCTAAAGATTTCTGAATATGAAGGGAAACGCAAAGAACCTCCCAGATTCGAGCTTGACACCATTAAAAGGGTGAAGATCAAAGATGGCAATACAATAGCGCTTGTTGGGAGGCAACCCAATTTTTTGTTTTTTGTTTTTGTTACTGTTAGGGAATAAATATTTCATCTAGCCTCTGATTAGATGTGGTTTCATGTTTTGTTTAGTGTTTGTGCCAAGTAGAACCTTTGGAAAGACTTGTGTGAAGTTTATGTGATCTTGCTGTGAAAAACAGAATCGTTAGCGCTCGCAAAAGTAGTCGTGGGATTTTACTGGAGCGTGCTTTTTAGTTGATTCTTTTGGCAGATGATTGGTAGACAAATTCCAAAAATTAACCAATTTAGTTTGAATCTTTTGGAGTTCCAGAAGTAGGCGAACCCTGCAGATTACTACAGACTGTTCTGTCTTTGACAGATTCTGTTTTTTGTGTGTTGTTTTCTTATTCCGATGCATCTATGAGTAGTATTGGAGGATATGAACCATAGATGAGTTGGATTACAGTAGGTTTAACACCAATATAAACAAAGAATGAATTCATTGCTGTACCTTTGAGTAGTGGTTTGCTTTCTTATACTAACGGAGCTCACGAGAATTTTTGTCTAAGTTTTGTGTTGTGAAGTTTTCTAGTTTTGAGTATTGCTTTGATGGACTATGGAACAAGGAGTAGTGTTGACACCAGATTTTGGCACGGCATAAAAAGCAAATAAGATGGAATCAAATGAAAAAGTGCTCAAAGTGAACAAGTTTTGTATTGTCGAGGTGAACATCTTTGAAGTTTGGGCCGTCGTCATCCGATCTCATTTCGAGTGCTAAAACTATGCTCAAAGCACTCAGATTTTATATCTAGAGCAGTATTCAGCAGATTAGACCACCAAGACTGCCTCATCTGGAAATACTTTCTACACGAATTGTCTTCGTCTCGTCGAAATAGTAGATTTTGATATAAAAATCATTACAATCCGAGTTTGTATGCAAAAGTTACAGCCATCCGAACACAGCCCTGCCACAGAGGCAGAAGTGGCGCGCCCCACCAGCCACGTGTCTGATGGGTAGCGCGAATAACAGTCTATATTGCGCGACCGTTTTGGCCTAGAAGATGGCTTCAAATCGAAAAACGTTCAACATAAAAGTAGTTCGTCTCGTCGAAATGGTCAAGATTGCTTTTGGACACTTTTCCATCCGAGATCGTTTACCACCTTAACAATTACACGCAAGATACTGCCAGTTTAAACCGAACAGTTTTGGAAAGTTCGGACAAAACCAATCCGAATTTGGCTAGGGTTTTGGACGTGAATCCAAGACTTTTCCTTGCACGGGAAGTCCAGCCGCCTCTTATATACCTAAGGGGTGACGGCTGATTGAACAACACATAATCGATCAATTCATCTACCACTTTTTAT
>LR738713.1:201310751-201345684 GCA_902687465.1 Secale cereale | reverse complement strand
GTGGCGCGCCCCACCAGCCACGTGTCTGATGGGTAGCGCGAATAACAGTCTATATTGCGCGACCGTTTTGGCCTAGAAGATGGCTTCAAATCGAAAAACGTTCAACATAAAAGTAGTTCGTCTCGTCGAAATGGTCAAGATTGCTTTTGGACACTTTTCCATCCGAGATCGTTTACCACCTTAACAATTACCCGCAAGATACTGCCAGTTTAAACCGAACAGTTTTGGAAAGTTCGGACAAAACCAATCCGAATTTGGCTAGGGTTTTGGACGTGAATCCAAGACTTTTCCTTGCACGGGAAGTCCAGCCGCCTCTTATATACCTAAGGGGTGACGGCTGATTGAACAACACATAATCGATCAATTCATCTACCACTTTTTATCTTTTATCTTTTCTCCTTAACCCTAGTTCTTCTTCTTTCTCGTTCTTCTTGTTGTAGGGCGGCGAACCTCGAGGCACTAGGGGCGATCAGGTCGACCTAGGGCAGCCCATAGCTCCGCGCGTCCAGACGGGGTCCCTCCCGGACGCGTGGAGTTTCGGGTCTTCAAAAGCGCCCGCCGGATTGCTTGCGTACCGCGCTTCCGGACGGGTCTCCTTCGACGTGAGCTGCGGTGCATCACCCTCGGCATTGGAGGTACACGGTGATGTGTTCGTGTGTCAACACACTTTTTGGCGACTCCGCTGGGGGCAGAAGCTTTGAACGGTCTCCGGCCCGTTCTTGCTACGAAGAGATCGTCATCAAGTTGCTGCAATCTGCAAAGGTAATATGAATACCCAATTCCCCTTTGTAGATGCAAGTAATCCATATGTTGTTGCTAGATCACCTATCGAGAATAATGTATCGGCTAGCCCTATTTTTATCAATCATGCATGTAATTATGCACAAGGGCCGATGCAAAACAATCTTCATGCTTCGAATTCTTATGATTTTAGCAACGTACAACATATGTATCCAAACTCTCATGCATCGGCAACCCCACAAATTCATATGCCGATGAACAACATGATGGGTTTGGTAAATCAATTTGAAACACCTCATGTTAAAATTTTTAGTGGCATACAAGAAAGTGTTTCATCCTTTAATTCATCGGCAACTAATTTGCAATATGTGAATTCAACCTTGCCGATGGATAGGAGAATTGGCCATACTGCTACTAGTTGTTCGGCCAGTTACTCTTAACCATCATATGCTACACATCATGACAGTAATTTTTCAGCACCATACACAACTGTAGATGTTCATAATTCGGCTTCACACCTTTCTGGTCATAGCCAAATAAATGTTAATTCTATAAGAGCAAATATGCCTAATATTGCAGGAGATGAGGTGGCTCTGGCTGCATTAAAAAGTTTAGCCCAAAATAAGAAGATTAGTGCTATTTGCTTTGAGCAGCACGGAAAGGGATTGATTTCTGAGTATGAGGCAATAAGAGCTAGGGTCTTGAAAGAAGACGAAATTTTGCCGATTGATCAAATTGGCATGAGCAAATATTCAACAACAGTGCACATGCCTTCACCTATCATTGCAGCATGTTATACACCCCATATACAATCGCAAAATTTCTGCAACATCAATTCATTGCCGAAAGATCATAAACGTATCGGGGGGCAAGTCGATCAAAGCAGGGCTGAGTTTAAGGAAAAATATGTGGCCCAAGTGAACAAGATCAAGCCAAAGCTCACAGGGAATAGCATCAACGAATTTACTACACCAACTCTTGAGGAATTACCAGAAGAATATCAACAGGCTTATGAAGCACTCAACAAGAGGCGTGGAGAGAAATATTTGCAAGAATATGTCAAGTCCCTTCATCCATTCAGCAATCATGATGGATCATCTGTGATGTCGAGACAAGCCAAAAAAGAAGCTTTGCAAGCAAATCAGCAAGAAAGGGTTCACTCGGCTAATACGGTTGATTCGGTTGAAACCGAGTCAAATATGACTAAGTCGTCTACAACTGAGTTGAACGGTTCGTTTAGTGACAAGACAATGGTGGATTCAATTGAAACCAAATTGACCACTTAGACGTTTAAGGTCGATTGCATTGCATCGAGCCAGCTGGGTGCATCGTGCCAGCCGAGTACATCTTGTCAGCCGAGTCCATCATTCCAGACAAGTGCATCACCGGCTAAAGCCGCTAAAGCCGAGTGCATCAAGCTAGTTATTGCTGCGTGTACCAAAATAGAAGATGCAAGCTTCACCGAGCAAAAGAACGGTAAATGCAACAAATTGGCCGTGCTTGATTTTTCTGGATGTGAGGAAGCTTACATGCTACCCTATGAGTTTTGTGCTAAAGATATTGATGATCATCAAGAACAAAGTAATATGGCTGAACAAAGTTCGGTTAACGATGAACATCAAGAACAAGAAAATACAGTCGAGCAAAGTTCAACTCACGAAGAGCATCCAAGTGAAATCTACTCAAGCAATCCGAGTGATGAGGCACGAGATGCAGAAAAAAAGGAAGATGCATTCGAGAATTATTCAGAAGTGGAGCTAGGTATTGCTCCAGTGGTGCAACCATCTTCTCGTTCCAATGGCTTCACAAAGGTACACCTAGCCGAGAGTTTACTCAGTTTTTGATTCGGTCAAAATCATATTGTTGATGCACCCGTTAGTAAGATTCTAATTAATTTTGAAAGACCGGTCGAGATGAATAATCTGTTTGTTTCGAATTATCTTCTTACTAATCATCTTGATCAACACATGGCACCATTCATAGAGGATAATAGTGACAACTTATCGCAACCAAAGTTTTTCCTGTCATGCCGACTGAACTTTATATTCATATGGACAACTTTGTTTGTTTCATGCCTGGCTAACATTTGGTCTTAGATGAGACGTATATTCTGTAATTATTTTGGTTGCAGGAATATAAAGCCAGGTTCAAAGTTCTCCAGGATAGCCGATTCAAGAGCATCGGGAAATGAGGACGAAAATCAATGCATAGCCGAGTCGGATGATGTTAAAGTCACACCACTCGGTTGTTTTGTATCAAAGCCGATATCACAATATCGGTTAATGGACCAGGAGTGTACGTCCAGTGCAGGCATAGTTGATCAAATCATCGGTACATCGCTGACTAATCCTATTATTATAATTGATCAGGATGTCGAGCCGTCAAGACAAGAGCCAACGCAATGTTCGTTCAAGCAAAATGTCAAAGATTGCAACACGATCCATCAAGTCAAGCAATCGGACAAGATAGGATGATTGGAGTTTGTTGAGGCACGATCATTTGTACAGTCAGATCATTTTGACAGCCATCAAATGTTGACTCGGCTATCTCCAGTCGATTTATCTAAAAGTGGATGTGTACACGTAAATGATGATGGGGTCAAGTCTTTGAGCAAGGATATTGTTAAAAAGTGAATCAAGAACAATCTTGAAGACGGAAATTCCATCAAAGCTAAAATGGTAACATCTAGCACTTGGGGGCAACAAGAGAATTCAAAGACCGTTGCACGCACAACCAAAGAAAGCAAAGGCCATGGTAAGCACAAAAGCAAAAAGCCGAAAGTCACTTTCGCGCAGTTATTTGAAAAGTACCAAAAGATAAGTAGGGAAAGAGTGCTTATCGGCCGAGTGAAGCAAAAGCATCGAGGTCACCCCCAAGGCATAAATCTGAAGACTGGAATTGGCAAATGAAGACGTTGAGCAAGCAGATTTCATATCCTCCTTTTGGGCCGCCAATGCCAATGTCGTGGATGCCTCCCTACGCTCATGTAAATCCATATCCATCAGGGGCAGGTATGATACAATGTCACATTATCCATCTTATTTTAGATCATCTCGCCAAAATTATGCAGCTCCAAACATATCAACATTTGATGAACAATCACACGTCAAAGACCGTTTCAATCATAGGGAATCGGTCCGGAGCTCAAGGAACAAGAAAGAGGTGGTCAAGCAAGTGTACCAGGTCAAGAAAGATGGTCGTAAGTGTGCTACTTCGGATTTGTTCTCAAATAACAAAGAGCCAGTTAAAGTATTGACATTGGCTACAAAAGGCAACGAGGCAAGTCAATCAAGTGCCAAATCTGAAGGGAAGAAGTTGAGAGTGCACAAGGCCAAAAAAGAGTTGGCATTGGTTGAAACAGAATCACAGCCGAGGTGCCCACTCGGCTTAGCGCATTGGCAAGAGAAGGAATTACAAAAACTTAGTGCACATGAGTTGAGAAAGAAGAACATGGTATGGGTTCCCAAGAGCGTCAAAACAGAAATGATGTCCGACCTTCTATTGCAACAAGTGTTAAAAAAGTGAAGAAAGAAAAGGATGGCCGCAAGAGTGCTATCTCAGATCCGACTCCAAATGACAAAAAGCCAGTCGAGTCTATGTTGGCTGCTAAGGACAAGAAAGTGAAGCATGTAAATCTCAGGGATCCGATCACCGATTTTGGACAGGCCAAGCCAGAGATGCCCAAAGCCAGGAAGAACTTGCCGGTGCATAAACCAAAATCCTAGCCGGGATGCCCTCTCGGCTTACCATATTCGCAACAGAAGAAGCTGAAACAACTTAGGGCCAAAGAGCTGGAGAAGAGGAACATGGCCTAGGTACCTAAGAAAAATCCTCAAGACAAGTGCGGCATCACATCTCCTGTTGCGAAGCCAGCAGAAATAAGGGAGTACAAGTGTAAATCCCGTAGGCGAGGATGACAATTTTCATCTCACTATAGGAAACTCCAGGAGGCGTGTCATGCACATTCTTCAATCGTATCATCAAAATCAACGCTATGGAATTTATCCTCGGCCGAAACATCTGACTTATTTCGGTTATTCACACTTTGGTGGATGGATTCCTGAGCACCTTTGAGATGAGAACGCATGGCCGATATTTGCATATCGCCCTCAGAATTCATTGTGTTGGCAAAGCCGGCATCTGGCTAACGGTGTTCACCATGGTTGATCTCCTACTCCTATAGCCGATGCTCAGTGTTTGCCAATACTCGCAAGGCCAACTTAATTATTGAGCCGACCACTAATCAAGGGTCTAGTACATAAAAAGCTCTGACTCCTGGTGTTAGTTATTTGCAGGACCCAAGTCAGGATAGAGACATTGTTCGGCGGAGGCTTGATGGTTTACTTTGATCAATAATGAGTTGAGTCGCCGAACAGTTGACAGTATTCCTTTGTGGTGCATGGTCATAATTATTCAGCAACCGGCTTACCGTCGAAGGGTTCTAATATTCCCAGACGATTATTATCCAAGAGGCTCTACCCAAGAAGCAACACGCTTAAGCATATAACCGATAACAATTATCGTTCTTAGCATGCACAGCCGATGTAGTGTTGACATCGTGCTTGGATGAAGTATTTTCTGGCACGAAAGCTGTGCCAGAAAACAGGGGGGCATGTGTTGACATCAGATTTTGGCACGGCATAAAAAGCAAATAAGATGGCCTCAAATGGAAAAGTGATCAAAGTCAAAAAAGTTTCGTATTGTCGAGGTGAACATCTTTGAAGTTTGGGCCATCGTCATCCGATCTCATTTCGAGTGTCAAAACTATGCTCAAAGCACTGAGATTTTATATCTAGAGCAGTATTCGGCAGATTAGACCACCAATACTGCAGCATATGGAAAAACTTTCTACAAGAATTGTCTTCGTCTCGTCGAAACGGTCGATTTTAATATAACAATCGTCCCAATCCGAGTTCATATGCAAAAGTTACAGCCATCCGAACACATCCCTGTCACAGAGCCACAAGTGGCGCGCCCCACCAGCCACGTGTCTGATGGGTAGCGCGAATAACAGCCTGTATTCCGTGACCGTTTTGGCCTAGAAGATGGCTTAATGTCAAAAAATGTTCAACATGAAAGTTGTTCGTCTCGTCGAAATGGTCAAGATTGCTTTTGGGCACTTTTCTATCCGAGGTCGTTTAGCACCTAAAAAATTACCCGCAAGGTACAGCCAGTTTAAACTGAACAGTTTCGGAAAGTTCGGACAAAAACCAATCCGAATTTGGCAAGGGTTTTGGACGTGAATCCAAGACTTTTCCTTGCACGGGAAGTCTAGCTGTCTCTTATATACCTAAGGGATGACGGCCGATTGAACAACACACAATCGATCAATTCATCTACCACTTTTTATCTTTTATCTTTTCTCCTTAACCCTAGTTCTTCTTATGTCAAGGTTAGTGATATTAGAGTCATGGTAGTGGAGTTATTATGAAATTAAGAAATACTTGTGTTAAGGTTAGTGATTCCCGTATCATGCACGTATGGTGAACCGCTATGTGACGAAGTTAGAGCATGAGGTATTTGTAGAGTGCCAACCTTTGTGTGGAGGTCGGGGGCGCGCGATGTTTAACTCCTACCAACCTCCCCCCTAGGGAGCATGCGTTGATTTCTTTGTTTTGATAACTCGTAGATTTTTGCAATAAGTATATGAGTTCATTATGACTAATGTTGAGTCCATGGATTATACGCACTCTCAACCCTTCCACCATTGCTAGCCTCTCTTGTACCGCGTAACTTTCGCCGGTGCCATAAACGCACTATATATCCTTCCTCAAAACAACCACCATATTGTTCCTCAAAACAGCCACCATACCTACCTATCATGGCATTTCCATAGCCATTCCGAGATATATTGCCATGCAACTTTCCATCATTCCGTTCATATGACACGCATCATATTATCATATTGCCATGCATGATCATGTAGTTGACATCATAGTTGTGGCAAAGCCACCATGCATAATTTCTCATATATGTCACTCGTGATTCATTGCATATCCCGGTACACCGCCGGAGGCATTAATGTAGAGTCATACTTGTTGTAGTATTGAGTTGTAATTTCGAGTTGTAATGAAAAGTGTGATGATCATCATTATTAGAGCATTGTCCCATGTGAGGAAAGGCCAATAAAAAAATGAGATGTCCCAAAAAAAATAGAGAGGGGCTAATAAAGAAAAAGGAGAAAGCCCCTCCAAAAAAAAGAGAAAAGAAAGAAGGGACAATTGCTACTATCTTTTTTCCACACTTGTGCTTCAAAGTAGCACCATGTTCTTCATTGTAGAGAGTCTCATGTTTAGTCACTTTCATATACTAGTGGGAATTTTCATTATAGAACTTGGCTTGTATATTTCAACGATGGGCTTCCTCAAATTCCCTAGGTCTTCGTGAGCAAGCAAGTTGGATGCACACCCACTAGTTTCTTTTGTTGAGCTTTCATTCATATTTAGCTCTAGTGCATCCGTTGCATGGCAATCCCTACTCACTCACATTGATATCTATTGATGGGCAGGTCCATAGCCCGTTGATACGCCTAGTCGATGTGAGACTATCTCCGTCCTTTTTGTCTTCTCCACAACCACTTCTATTCCACCCATAGTGATATATCCATGGCTCACACTCATGTATTGTGTGAAAGTTGAATGGTTTGAAAAGATAGAGTATGAAAACAAATGCTTGGCTGAAATCGGGGTTGTGCATGATATGAATATTTTGTGTGATGAAGAGGGAGCATAGCCACACTATATGATTTTGTAGGGATAACTTTCTTTAGCCATAGTATTTTGAGAAGACATGATTGCTTTGTTAGTATGCTTGAAGTATTGTTATTTCTTATGTCAATACAGATTTTCATCTTGAATCTTTCAGATCTGAACATACATTGAAAAACTATATTGGTTAGCATTCCATATCAAAAATTCTTTCTTTATCATTTACCTAATCGTGGACGAGCAGGAATTAAGCTTGGGGATGCTTGATACGTCTCCAACATATCTATAATTTTTTATTGTTCCATGCTATTATTTATGATGTCTTGGATGTTTAATGGGCTTTATCATTCACTTTTATATCATTTTTGTGACTAACCTACTAACCCAAAGGCCCAGTCCAGATTGCTGTTTTTTTGCCTATTTCGGGGTTTTGCAGAAAAAGACTATCAAACGGAGTCCAAACGGAATGAAACCTTCGCGAGAGATATTTTTGGAGAAAATCACGCCAGAGGAACTTGAGAACCATGTCAGGGGAGCATAGAGTGGCCCTCGAGGGTGGGGGGCGCGCCCCCCTTCGCAGGGCGCGCCCCCTGCCTCGAGGCCCACTCGAGAGTCCCCCGGTGCCCTCCTTTTTCCTATATAAGTCCACGTACCCCATAAACTCCGTGAACAGAGAGAAAACACTAATTCCACCGCCGTAGCTTCTGTTCCCGTGGAGATCCCATCTTGGAGCCTGTTCCGGAGCTCCACCGGAGGGGGATCCATCACGGAGGCCTTCATCATCATCATCATCGTCCTCACCATGAGTTGTGAGTAGTTTACCACAGACCTTCGGGTCCATAGCTAATCGCTAGATGGCTTCTTCTCTCTCCGGATCTCAATACAAAGTTCTCCTCGGTCTTCGAGGAGATCTATTCGATGTAATCTATTTTTGCGGTGTGTTTGTCGAGATCCGATGAATTGTGAGTTTATGATCAAGGTTATCTATGAAAGATATTTGGTTCTTTTCTGAACTTTTTATGTGTGCTCATAATATCCTTGTAAGTCTCTTTGAATTATTGGTTTGGTTTGGCCTACTAGATCTATAGTTCTTGCAATGGGAGAAGTGCTTGGCTTTGGGTTCAATCTTCTGGTGTCCTTTCCCAGTGACAGTAGGGGCTGCAAGGAACGTATTGTATTGTTGCAATCGAGGATAAAAAGATGGGCTTTACATCATATTGCTTGAGTTTATCCCTCTACATCATGTCATCTTGCTTAAGGCGTTACTCTCTTCGTATGAACTCAATACAGTAGATGCACGCTGGATAGCGGTCGATGTGTGGAGTAATAGTAGTAGATGCAGGCGGGAGTCGGTCTACTTGTCTCAGATGTGATGCCTATATACAATGATCATGCCTAGATAGTCTCATAATTATTCGCTTTTCTATCAATTGCTCGGCAGTAATTTTTTTACCCGCCGTAGAATATCGCTATCATGAGAGAAGCCACTAGAGAAAACTATGGCCCCCGGGTCTATTCTCAACATATCAATCTACATATACTTTACTTTTACCGCTTTTATTTGTTGTTTTATTAAACTAAAAATAAAAAAAATATAAACTATCATCTCTATCAGATCTCACTCTCGTAAGTGACCATAACGGGATTGACAACCCCTTATCGCGTTGGCTGCGAAGTTCTCATTTGTTTGTGCAGGTGCGAGGGACTCACGCATGGTCTCCTACTGGATTGATACCTTGGTTCTCAAAAACTGAGGGAAATACTTACGCTATTGTCCTGCATCTCCCTTTCCTCTTCGAGGGAATACAACGCAAGCTCAAGAGGTAGCACCACCCTCTGGGCCAGCGTCTCTGTATCCCTACAGAGATAACATTGGATCAGAGAGAGATAATGCAGAAATGGAACCAAGAGATAATGTGAGGGGCGAGGTGCTTACTCGTCCTCCGTCTCCTCCTCCTCCTCTGGTTTCCTCCTCTTCCTCCTTGAGCTAAGAGACCCAAGGTCAAACTCGACGTCCATAGCAACATCTGCGGGAGGGGGGGGGGGGAAGGAGATGGGGTCCGGCCATGCTTGGACGAAGAGGAGGCGACCGCCGTCCTCTTCACCACGGAGGTCTTCCCCGCCTTCCTCTCCGCCATGGCCGCCATCGACCTCATCTCACGCACGAGCTGCTCCGAGGGCTGTTGCCGCCGCGGCTCCGTGGGCTGTTGCCGCCGCACGATGCTGCCGGGCCGGACCGGCTCGCCCGAGCCAACTCGCTGCAGGACCTGCCGCCTCACCATGGCGGGAGTGTTGGCAGCCTCGGCCTCCTCGTCGGTCGACTCCTCGACCACATCTTCGACAAGGGGAGCGTCCGCGTCGGCGCCCGCACGGCCGGCCTCCCTGGCAGACTTCGCCCACTCGGCAAGCTCCTTCTCTTCAGCGGCCATGTTGGCCTCGTCCTCCATGTGGCCGGCGTTACCGGCCTCCAGGGCAAGCGCCGCCTCCGTCGCCCTGGCGGCAATGTAATTGAGTTCCGCCTGGGTGGTGTCGTGGACAAGCACCAGCTCGTCGCGGATGCGCTTCTTCGACAAAGTATCGAAGAACTCCTACACCTGATCCGCCAGCGGCTCGACCCAGGACGGGTCATGGCCATGCGCATTGAAATCCGGCATCATGGTGATGATGTCGGACTTGCGAGAGTTATTGCTTAGCGGGACCACTCCCGCCGGTAACCCAAACAAGGGCCCCTTGATGGCCTTGCCAGTCTTGGCGGCTTTGCCGGTCCTCTCGGCCCTGCCGCCACGGTCCACGTCGAGCTAGAAGAGATGGGCGTGCTCCATCACCATGAAGTTGTGCTTCAGGCCAGGGCGGAGCCTCATGATGTCGGTTGTGTTCTGGAAGAGCCAAGTCGGCCTCCCCTTGTTATGCAGCGGCGTGATTCGGCGGCGGATGAAATCAGCCCCGATCATCTCGAGGGTGAGCCCAGCCTGGGCAAGGCGGTGGATCTTGGTGGTGGCGATCGAGAGATTATTGTCATTGGCGTCAACATACCCCCAGTCCTTCTGGCGGACCGGTGGGCTCTGACGAACTCGGCAGAGTTCCGGTGGGTCTTCCTCCTTTATCGACACCCACCGGCTCCTCCACTCATCCCACATCTCCTTCTGCGCATCATCTGGATACGTGCCCTTCTCCTGGGTCCATGAGATCCAGGTGACTAAGCCGAAGAGCACCCCCTGGATGCGAGGGAAGAAATATTGGCTGAAGAGCGTCGTGTTGGGAACCACCCCGGCGAAACCATCACAAAGATGGGCAAAGAAAGACATGCACGCCACGGCGTTCGGCGTGAAATCGAGGAGATGGAACCGTAGGTGTGCATGATGTCATTGAAGAAATTAGAGAAAGGGGGACATAGGCCACAATAGAAGTAATCGACGAAGAAAGGATACCGATCCGGGCCAGCCTTCGCGAATTGAGCAGGGATGACGTGCGTGGCTGGATGCCCCGTCATCTCGCACCCCACAAGGGCTTGAAGTAATCGCTGAGATGGACCGCGTCGACCATCGGAGGGAAGTAGGAGTGCTTCATTCGAAGCACCGCCAACTCTCTCTCCGGTAGCTCCTTCTCCCCCGCGTCTTCGATCGCTGCCTTGCCCTTGTTGGACTTAGGTGCCATTGCGGCCATGGGGGGAAGTGAGGGATTGGAGGCGAAGGGGAGCACAACTGCGGCGGGCGGAGGCGAGGGCTCTGTCTTAAGGAAGAAGGAGAAGAACAGCGAGCGCGAGATTGGAGAAGCGCGGGAGGGAAATGAGCGGCGTGCCTGCAGTTTTTCCCCTTTTTATGGGGAAGGCGCGGGCCGCCCTCCCTTACCATTTACTGCGACGCGAGACTAGCATGCTGCAAACCGCCCCACGCACGACCCCCCCACATCAGCACAGATCATGGGGAAGCGCAACCACCAGAGGAGTTACTGCGATAAAAAGAAACTAATCTCACTGCTCGTGCACCGTTCTGGGCCTAGCCCAACAACGCATTGCGCTTATGAATGGCCCATGCTCGGGGGCTCCTGTCGGTGTACAAAATTAAGGGCTCTCCTTTTTACCCCTTACTTGTGCACGGGCAGTCAGAGCCGCGCCTGTGGCCAAACATAACAAAGCAAAGGTGGGAAGCCAGAGACGCAGAGTTACCAGAACAATGCCAAAACGGCGGCATGAGAAGACCCATCAAGGAGACAGGCTCTCCCCCGGCAAGAGTCCTCAGCAAGAGCTCTTGCCAGGGCAATTCACCTAGACACGTCCGTCGCGGCCCCCCTTGAGCCTAAGGACTCCAACGTCATCAACATCATGGGAACCAAGGCTCGAGAAGCACCCACGTGATGGCATGCAGATCTTTGTGAAGACAAAGGCCTATGACTCCCAAGACAAGTACCAGAAGACACGGTGATCACAAGGTTCCTTGCCGAGGATGCCCATGAGGCCCCGGCAAGGTTCCTTGCCGGAGACACCCCGGAACCCCGGCAAGCCTCTTGCCGCGGGACGTTCACGGAGGCCCCAGAAAGCCCTTGCCGGGAACGGATGCAAGACTACCGCAAGACCTTGCCGCCCCATCGTCGCCCGAGCACGATGGCCGACCCGCTAGCCCAGGCAGGCACCCACGTGGCGATACGTGGTCCCTGGACAAGCTAATCAAGCACATGCGTGGTGGCATGCAGATCTTCGTCAAGACCCTACCACCACGCCACCTCAGCTGCCTGGCCCGTTATCCTGGACGCGCGTCGCGACCAGACGGAGCGGCCATGGACGGGACGGGTTTCTTTTTCATCCCCGATAAAGCAAATAGACACCTAAGCAATGCATTTAATGTGTCTTGTCCCGTAACAGCATGGGATAAGACTATGCACTGTACACCTTTCAACCTCCTGTGTGCCACTGTGGCAGCCCCTTTTTCCTATAAAAGGAGGCCCGTGACATACTGGCATACTGGAAAGCTGAACAGGCACCGTAGCTAGCTCAAGAACTCAAGAACACTCAAATATACACCAAAGCAGGACTAGGGCATTACGCATCCTCGCAGCCCGAACCTAGGTAAATGATTGTTGTGCTGACTCTTAGACCCGCTCTTTGCACAACCTCATGCCCGCCAATCCTAGAAGGGATTTCAATGATCCCATAGGTGTCGTTTCGTCCCGACACGACAGTTGAAGAAATTATCACTTTTATGCTTATGATAGCGTTGATTTCTGCAGATCAGATTAATCATTACCCTGGACATAAGCATATAACAAGTGCCCTAGCAGTTTACCGCCGGGCTGGTCATGATACCCAATTGACACCACTAGGGATGGATAGTCCATAACAAGGGCCAGTATAACGACAATATTAACACAATTGTGAAATAAAGAATCGTACCTGTGGTGCTGTGACGCCCCAAGACCGATGCTCCAGATGCCCTCCATGCTTTGCATGTCAGCTGTGTTAATTATTTGTTTGTTGCATTCATCATCGCATCATTCGCATTGCATCGGCACTCTGTTGATGTCATGTTTTCAAAATTTGCATCCGTTCGTGGTTGCCGCGTCCCCCCTTGCCTTCTTTGACAGTTCCGAGATCAACTGGGTTTTTCGAGTCCCTCTTGTGTGGCCGCTTAATCTCTTTGCTCAGTGCTCAAACCCCTCGCTTGCTCGTTCGAAACTGCCCCGGACCCGAACCGGGATGTGGTTACCGATGGGTCCGGATCATCCCTGAACATCCCTAAAATATTTTTGGTTTCTCATTTGGACTATCTAACCTATTTATCTTGGACCATCCGATTATAATCGAAGGGTCCAAATAGTCCCACCTATATCTGTCTACTATAAATATCAGACCAACCCTAATTTTTAGGAGATCTGTCCCATCCTCCCATTCCCTCCGCCGCCACTCCTCCTGTCTTCTCCCACCCCGGGATCCTCCCAGATCCCCTTCTGTCACACCCTGATTTTCATGTCACATTGCTTAAGCTTGTTTTCATGTTAAAAATGTGGATTTGCAAAAACTTTTGAGTGTTTTTGACTTTGCCTGATTTGACTTTTGTCTGCTGGTTGCTAGTGCTCTAAAAATCAAATAAATCCTCCAACTCTTATACTTCATCTCCTTGACCCAAAATCTTTTCCCAATGATCATGCCATGTGTATAGACCAGTATAGAATTTTCTTATAAAAATAATTTGGCCAAATGGTATTTTCTAAAATTAGTTTTCCAAAAACCCCTGAATTGAGGTTTGCACTGCAAGTACCTTATTTAGGGTGTGAAAAATCTTTGAAAAAGTTTATTTGAATCCTATTAGATATAGGACTCCCAGAAACCACAAAGGTATAATTTTAAAAGTTATTTTTATATTTTATTTAAAAGCTTTTTCTTAAGGCCAGAAATGGTCTTTAATAGGGAAAAATTATTTAATCATTTCAAAAATATTTGCCAAAATTCAGGGAGACTCATAGGACATATATTGTCCATATAAATGAGTTTCAACACATGGTCATGTTCAAAATATTGGACAAATCCTTCCAAAACCCTCTCTGGATATTTCAAGCTTTTGAAATATTTACAAAGGAATTATTCTCCAAAAATTCCAGGGAAATTCTATCATGTCACATATGACATATTTGATGATCTTGCAAAACCTCATGCATTGGAGATCAAGGAAACATCCTCAAACCACTTCAAAACCATTCTGTCCATATTTGAAGTTTGAGCAACTCTACATTGCCAAACTTGTCCAATTGCCCTCAAATTTTGTGCACATGCTAGAATGGCCTAATAAGGCATCTAGACCAAATGGCACAAGATTTGGAATAGAGCAACTTGATCAGATCACCCCAAAACCACTTCTGTTCAAATTCAAATTTGAACAACTTTACATTGTCAACTTTTTATCTGGAGCCTCAAACTTTGTGGGCATGTTCATAACCCCAAATTATGATGCTACACCAAGTGGTGCATCAAGGGGAGATGAATTGCTTGACTCAAACAAGGTGAAACCATTTCTGTTCATTTCTAGGGTTCACCAAAGTTACATTGGCCACTTTGCCCAAATGAGCTCAAATTTGGTGTAGGGGCCTAATTATATGTGACATTTGATCCTGTTAAGTCCCATGTCAAGTGGAGGTCATTTGCTAGTCCAAACCCAGATCAAACACCTTCTGTTCATTTACTAAAACAAGTGGTTAAACCCTTTTTAATTTTCTCCATGGCCCCAAGTTCTTACCACAGCTTCCCCTAGCCCTATTACACCTCCAGTAACTCTCCTCTACCTTATCTCAATTATTGGAGGGTAAAAACCCCATTTTCACCATTGTGGACAGCCACCTTCTTCTCCCCCTTCACCTCCCTCCTCATCTCAGTGGTTCCCCAGGGCATCCAAGACCACAGAGCCATTGTTTACTACCCCCTCTTCCCCCTGGACACGGTTGGACACAACAGGACATGGCCAGAATAGCACAGGCCCAACCATGCCGGCCAAAGACATGCTCTGGAGCGCGCTACAGTGCGCTCCCGCACTGTAGCCGCCCCCAATCAGTTGCCTCCGACCACCTTGGGCAGAGGGAGCGTGTCCCCCGAGGCCCCCTCGACGTCCACAACGCGCTGGGCTGTCGGCCCCCTCCTCTCTCCTCCTCCTCCACCCCTGCCCGCACGCGCACCGGCCGACCCCGAGCTCCAGTGAAAAACCTCACACGCGCGGCCCCTCTGACGCCTCCCAGCTCCTCCTCTCTCTCCCTCTACACGTGGACTAAGCCCAGGAACGCCCTAGACATGCTCTCTGCTCCCCCCGTGGCCTGCAGCAACGGCCACGACCTCGCCGGCGCACGGCGCTTCGGTGGACCGGCGTTCGCCTATAAATAGGCCGCCCCCGAGCCCCCTCGTGGCTCCAACGGTTTCCTCTCCCTCTCCTGACCCTCTTGGAGCCTCTCTCTCTCTCTCCCGCACCCCCTATCCACCACCGCGGTCAGAATCTCGCCGCCGGCCGCCGCCAGAACCCTCTGCGGCCCAGGCTTCCCCGCGGGCGCTGAGCACTCGTGCGGGCTCGCGGCTCCCTGCTGCGTCCTCCGGCGTGTCGGGGGCCGTCGCCGGTAGCTGGAGCCGTCGGGGCGGGCGCCAGCGCCGCCCGGCCGAGCCTCGCCGTCGTTCCTCCGCCTCAAGCGTGAGGTAGGGGGCGACCGTCCCGCCAGCTGGCGAAGGGCCCGCCTGGCGGCGACCCAAACGACGGGCCCAGCGGCTTAAGTGGAAACGGGCCGGGCGCGAGACGTTTCTCCCAGGCGAAAGCGCCCTCCGGAGAAGCCGCCTTCGACGTCACCGCCTCCATCCCGCCGCTGAGCCACTGGGCTGAGCCCAGAGGGCGCTGGTTAACTGGGCCTCGCCCAGAGCGCTGTATAAGGGTATAGCCCTATTCTTTTCCTTTTTCCTTTATTCTGCCAACTTCAAATATTTCCCAAATATTCATATGAACTCCAAATTGCATGATTCAAATTTCTGGTAGCTCCTAAAATCATGCCCTATCACATGGTGCCACATGCACATTATTCCAGAAACTTTTCCTATACAAACATTTATCAAATGCCCATTTTCCACTTTCTGAGATTAACTTTAGAAAATCACAGAGAGCTCATTTTTGATCCAAATACAGTGATTCAAGTTCCTAGATGCTTGTCATGTCCAAACTTAGTTTTGGAACATTTTTTATAATAGTTTCCGTACCCCACCAAATATTTAGCCATTTCTTCCTATTTATCAGCTTTGGAAAATCCTAGGAAATTCATTTCAAATCCAAATCCAGTGAAACCAACTCCTAAATGCTTCTAAAATCATGACTTGATGATGGGTACCTTTGCTCATCATTCAAAGAATTATTTCTGTATAGTTCTTCCAAATCCATAAACCCTTTGGTTCCATCATATTGGAATGTTCCAAATCATCCATTGATCCAACACCTATGAAGCCACCTTGGTCATTTCTAATATGACCAGAGGTATCCTAGAAAAGTCCAACTCCTATTTTTAGAGCACTTTTATTGTTGCTTTGATTGTGTTGCTTATTGTGATTGTTTCCATCGTTAGTTGACGTAATAAACGGAGTATTCGGAGATGGACCAGAAGATTTGAAGACTCTGAAGAATAAGGCAAGCAGCCCTTTGACCATGTTCAAGAAACCTTTTATGCATGTCTCATAGCACCTTATTATTCAATGCATCGGAATCATGTTGAGGTGGAAACCACTTTGGTTGCTACCCCTGTTACTTTACTGTTGAAACTTGCATCAAACATGACCCTACCTTCCTATGAGGGTTATGTGGGTGGGAGTAGATAGATGTATGCTATAGTAGTTGGCTACGCAAGTGGGTCGGGGTTATGCATTGAGTGAAACAAGTGTGGTCTGACATACTTGCAAATGACCCAGTGGGTGTCACTAATGCCCCTGGGAGATGATGAGGAGCTAGGGCACTACTTGGTGAAGAAGTAGTGTGCCGAGGCTTGACGAAAGTGTTGTTTACAGAGATGGATTAGATTTATGTGTGACGACCATTCCAACCTTACATGTGCAACCACACTACCCCTTATGGGACGGGGCATTATTGATTACCTAGGTCGATACTAGCATGGTGCCCGCATTACTAGTGACGGGGGTGACATGAGGTCACTCTCGGGACGGGGTCGTGCTTGGATAGGCGGCCATGACTGTTTTTACAGGGCACCGGACACACCGTTGGTACCCCGTGCTTGTGATATGTGATGAATTCGGAGCGAGTCTCCACAACCTTGAGATGTGAAATGTTTGGCACGGGGCTGCTACCAATCGAGTGGACTCTATGTTAGTGTCGTCTAGGGAAAGGTAGTGATCGGGTGCTTACCCCGGGTACCTGAGTACCGCGGGTCGTGGATGACACGGAAGTTCCCCGGATCTTGTGGGTAAAGTGTGCAACCTCTGCAGAGTGTCAAACTATTCGAATAGCCGTGTCCGCGGTCAAGGACAGTTGGGTGGTGCTACTTAGACTATGTCCTTAAGTTTCTGGGAAACAACACGATTCAGAGATAATGTTGATGTGATTGTGAGGAAGTCACAATGAGCTTGAGCATGAGTTGATTACAACTCTTCCTTGAAAATGATGTCTGTGACCTCCTGATACTTGTTACAGACACATGCATATCCTTGTTATATGTTGATCATACTTGCACATGAAAAACTAGCTTTCCGCAAAACTACCAATTTAGTAGTAGAGCCTTGCATAATTATTCTGTTACCACACTTGGGTTGCTTGCGAGTACATTCAATGTACTCATTGGCTTGCCACTGGTTATTTTATTGGCCAGGCAGGAGAGAACAGGTTATGATGAAGATTTCTCGGTGACGAGCATGCGAGCTAGGACGATTCCCAGTCAGAATGCCTGTAGGGTTAAGGCAGATGGCATGGGTCCCAGTTGTCTTTGAAGATTTTCCGCTGCGATGATATACTCAAGACTTGACCATTATGGTCCTATTTGTGTAACACGGTATGTAAGGATGTAAGACTCTTGTTATTCAGCTTCTGTGTGTTCAGTGAGCATTGATCTCTGGGATCACTGTACACGTGCATTCGGTGATCACGACTTACGAGTCGGGGTCCCCACAGAGCTGGTATCAGAGCCATCCTGACTGTAGGAAGCCTTAGTTAGCATGGTCGTTAGTTAGGGTATAACTATTTTCCAAAACTATTAGTAGTCTTCAAAACTATCTATACTTCTCTTCCCTTCTCGGTTTTCGAAAACTAGGCTATACTTGATCTCTTCCCCTTCAAAACCTTGGTCGCTAAAACCTTTATGCCCCTGACCACGGGATTTTCTGTGATCCTCGTAGAGTGCACCTTGCCGAACACTCACCCACCACTTTTGCACACAAGATTGGTGACACCACGACAAGGTGATACCAACGGAAGTTACATCCTCGATGGATCAGGACCTGAAGACCCAGAAGCTGGTGGTACCCTTAGTAGTGCCCCAAGAAGGTGCGACGTTGGCCTACGATGACCAGGGTATAGGTTATGCAAAATCATGATATACATCGCTAATAGAGTAATCATGTCACTACCGTTGTTATATCGGCAACCACCGGTGAATTGAGAACCTTGCCATTTGGTCCGCCTCACTATAGTGAGCACGAAAACGGTTCTCTTCATTCCCCGCTCTTGGTGTCGATGTTTTCATCAACAGAACCGACATGGTAGACCTCTATTATGCCTTGTTACTATCATCACATATGGATTGCCTACGTGGTACCCTCGACGTCCCAGAAGGCACAAGGGATCGTCATGATTAAAGAGACAAGAAAAGACCAAGTCAACGCCAGCTACAAGGGCTAGACCCCGAGACCTCCAAATCACTTGCGAGACTTATTCCACTTCTCTCTCCCCTTCTGAACTATTCAAGCAGAGACAACCTTTTTGCGCTTGTCGTAGCAACTCTTGTCATATTGACTCTTCTCTGACCTTCTTGTAGATGGCCGTCGCCCCCACGAGACTCCTCATGATCGGATTTCCACCACTCCTAAGGGACTGCCCCCAACAATGCCACTATCCCTTGGAGCCGATGTACACCCTGCACGAACTAGACAATGGTGAATTCAAGACGGAATTCTATGCCAAAGTGATTGTACCTGCCAAGACCTCACCTCAAGGCTGGTTCTTTATCGGACCACCTATGCCCACTAAGGACCTGGCCATACAACAAGTGGCCTACGAGGCCCTTCTTCGCCTTCGAGATCTCCTCCCAGAAATGAAGGAAGGTCATGCTACTTGTTACCTGCCCAGCAAAAGCGGAACAGGAACCTCCTCGCAGGCTATGTTTCCCCCAGGAGATGAAGACCCCACCCTCAAGCTCCAGACCCGCTTCGCCCATACAGCCGATTATCTTCTGCGCAATCTGACGGAAGAATTCCTAAAGTCCCGCGAGGATTTCCCTTCACTTCTGCATCTCCACTGCCTCGAGAAGAAGAAGGTAATCGAGCGGGAACAACAAATTACTGCCCTACAAGTCTACATTGCTAATCAGAAGCAACAGATCGAAGAACTTCAAGGAGTTCGCCATCGGACCTCGCGAAGAAGGCATAGGGCTAGACTACCGTATCAACGTCATGAGGGATCCACGTCAGGCCACCAGAAACAAGACCCAAGACGGGGTAACAGCCTCTTTGCTTCCATCACATGTTACGAGTGTGGTGAGCTCGGGCATATCAGAAGGATGTGCCCCAGCAAGCAGTCATCTGTCAAACCACCGGAAGACCCCCAGAGCTGAAGACTGAAGGCCTTCCACCACACGACTGTCAATCTGAGAACCCCTAGGGTAGGACGAGTCGTGTACCCCTTTATGCGAAGTCGAGTCTATGTAGCGGTTCATATGAAACCATGTCATGTGTTGTTTGTCCTTATCTGTTTGTGTTTTCGATGTAAGTCGTACTTTTGCCTTGGGCAGCATGCATGCGTCTATATCACCTATCTTATCTTAACAAACGTGTGTGGCCTTTACGGCACTTGGTTGTTTGTTCTTTCACTATAAAAACCCCCTTAGGCATTTCCCTCCTCTACGCTGCTTCTTCCCTCTATTCTCTCTCTCCCCAATTGAAGACCCGCAAGACAAGATGCACCAAGGATTCTACCGCGGCAACCAACTGGCACCGAAGACTTCTGCTACAACCTCCACGATCTATTGCAACCCCGTAGAGTTACGTTTAACCCTCCAGACTAGTAACCCTTTTCTCCTAGACCCTTTGAGACTTCCCAAGACACTCCAGCACGAATCCTTAACCATGTGCCTAACCCATGGTAAAGCGAGAGAACCTGTTAAGCCTTTGTAACCTTGCACAACACTGGGTTCGTAAAGGAGCTAGTGGACACGATGAATGAGCACATTTTCATCCTGATATAGCACGAGGTCTGACGATGCCATAGATAGACCAGTTCGAGGATATTGGACAGATGACTTGGTGGTTTATGTCAGTAACTTCGAGGAACTATCTGAGGCCTTAATGGATTGTGAGGTTTTCATGTTAGTGAGATCATGACTTTGGGAAATATGTAGGAGTGCCCGCTGGGCATGAGACTTGGGTTCATATAGGTGATTCTGATTGGTATGGATGCTGGATATGTTTGCATGATTCGGAGTAAGATTGGATTTAGGCCTATGATCTTGATCGTGATATCATGCTTCTCGGAGGACAATAACCTAGGAGATTGGATTAATTGTTGGAGTTGATTTAGGGATCTATATAGTCGTGATCTTGGAGTTTACTTGACCCGGATAATGGGAATTTGGTGGACATACTATCGTGATGCATAGACCTTCCAAGTATTTGGGTATTATAGAGATTTGATATCTTGTGGAACGCCGTAGACGTTGGATTTGTAGGATTGTTGGATTATGTGGTGATTGATGGAATTACCGGGCTATTGGAGTTGATCCATAGGAAGGAAACAAATCTTGGAGTGGCATATGACGTGTTTCCTTAGAATAGAGATGCATTATCTTGAGCCTTGCAAGATAGGTTGAGTGCGTGGATTATGGAGTTTAATCTCAGCTCAGCAGCATGTATGATCTACCTTTGGATTTTAGAGGTAGACGTACATATGGATTTGGGGATCTTAGACAAGTATAATTTGGTGAGACCGTCTCTTGAGAGTCATGAGGATATGTATGTCAATGAGTGGTGATTAAAGTTGGTCTATGCGAGAGGCCGCTTTTCCGTTCGGAGTACTAGATAGAGCTATTGGCATCTCAGAAACTGTGCTTAAGGATAAGATGATATAAGTTCACTCATTCACTAGAATCCTTGAAACCCTTAAGCCCCACCGAGCCACAACCTGGTCAGATTCTGACCACGGGCCTTGACTCAGAGTCAGGAAGGCCTCTGCAAATACTCCTCCGAGACCACCACCAATACCCCAGCTTACCTTGCGTACCCCTTAGACCTCATGGAGCAATTGGACAAGTTGGGTAATATCATTATTTGATGGCCTACTTGTCTGCCCGAAGACGAAGAAGATGCGGGCAGCTGGATGGAAGACATTTGAAGACCGCCCTGTCAAGAAAGAAGATCTACATCGACCGAATCGTAAGTCTTCATGGCTTTCCTAAGGAGATTGTGTCAGATCGAGGAACCCAGTTCACCTTAAGGTTCTGGAAAAAGTTCCGAGAAGCCTTGGGAACCAAGTTATCTTTCAGCACGGCTTTCCACCCCCAGACCGGAGGTCAGACTGAGCGGGTCAATCAGATCCTCGAAGTCATGACTCCGAGCCTGTGTCTTGGCATATGGAGCCAAGTGGGAGGATTGTCTCCCTTTTTACCGAGTTCCCCTATAACAACAGTTACCAGTCAAGCCTTCAGACGGCACCATTTGAGGTGTTGTACGGACGCTGATGTCGCACACCCCTCAACTGGTCAGAAACTGGAGAAGGACTAGTCTTGGACCGGATATTCTCCGCGCAGCGGAGGAGCAAGTCCAACTAGTCGGAGAACGTTTGAAGGCAGCCAAGTCAAGGCAAAAGAGCTATGCTGACACTCACCGTCGGAACATAAGTTTCCATGTCAGGGACCACATGTACCTGCGGGTAACCCCTCTGAAGGGAACCAAGTATTTCCACGTCAAGGGGAAGCTCGCACTAAGGTTCATTGGACCCTTTTAGATCACTGCAAGTCATGTGGTAGACGGCTCCCCAGCTAGATCTACCACCTGAGATACCCTCCGTGCACCAAATCTTCCACGAGCCCCCACTCTGGAAGTACTTCTTACCTCCTAGCTAGCCCGATGCCTGCAAGGACATCGATCACCGAGCCTTTGACAGCTAACCCAACCTAACCTATGCAAGAGACCCCTCAGCAACCTCCATCAAGGACGACATCAAGCAAGGAGCCATACCATCAAGCACTTCAAGATTCCAAGGAGCACCACTCGGAAGCAGAACCAACAAGAAGAAGTGAAGACTACCCCGTATCCAAGACTCCGCCTTTCTTTCCACGCCTAGTCTGGGAATCTCGGGGACGAGATTCTTGTAAGGGGGGTAGGTCTGTCACACCCTGATTTTCATGTCACATTGCTTAAGCTTGTTTTCATGTTAAAAATGTGGATTTGCAAAAACTTTTGAGTGTTTTTGACTTTGCCTGATTTGACTTTTGTCTGCTGGTTGCTAGTGCTCTAAAAATCAAATAAATCCTCCAACTCTTATACTTCATCTCCTTGACCCAAAATCTTTTCCCAATGATCATGCCATGTGTATAGACCAGTATAGAATTTTCTTATAAAAATAATTTGGCCAAATGGTATTTTCTAAAATTAGTTTTCCAAAAACCCCTGAATTGAGGTTTGCACTGCAAGTACCTTATTTAGGGTGTGAAAAATCTTTGAAAAAGTTTATTTGAATCCTATTAGATATAGGACTCCCAGAAACCACAAAGGTATAATTTTAAAAGTTATTTTTATATTTTATTTAAAAGCTTTTTCTTAAGGCCAGAAATGGTCTTTAATAGGGAAAAATTATTTAATCATTTCAAAAATATTTGCCAAAATTCAGGGAGACTCATAGGACATATATTGTCCATATAAATGAGTTTCAACACATGGTCATGTTCAAAATATTGGACAAATCCTTCCAAAACCCTCTCTGGATATTTCAAGCTTTTGAAATATTTACAAAGGAAATATTCTCCAAAAATTCCAGGGAAATTCTATCATGTCACATATGACATATTTGATGATCTTGCAAAACCTCATGCATTGGAGATCAAGGAAACATCCTCAAACCTCTTCAAAACCATTCTGTCCATATTTGAAGTTTGAGCAACTCTACATTGCCAAACTTGTCCAATTGCCCTCAAATTTTGTGCACATGCTAGAATGGCCTAATAAGGCATCTAGACCAAATGGCACAAGATTTGGAATAGAGCAACTTGATCAGATCACCCCAAAACCACTTCTGTTCAAATTCAAATTTGAACAACTTTACATTGTCAACTTTTTATCTGGAGCCTCAAACTTTGTGGGCATGTTCATAACCCCAAATTATGATGCTACACCAAGTGGTGCATCAAGGGGAGATGAATTGCTTGACTCAAACAAGGTGAAACCATTTCTGTTCATTTCTAGGGTTCACCAAAGTTACATTGGCCACTTTGCCCAAATGAGCTCAAATTTGGTGTAGGGGCCTAATTATATGTGACATTTGATCCTGTTAAGTCCCATGTCAAGTGGAGGTCATTTGCTAGTCCAAACCCAGATCAAACACCTTCTGTTCATTTACTAAAACAAGTGGTTAAACCCTTTTTACTTTTCTCCATGGCCCCAAGTTCTTACCACAGCTTCCCCTAGCCCTATTACACCTCCAGTAACTCTCCTCTACCTTATCTCAATTATTGGAGGGTAAAAACCCCATTTTCACCATTGTGGACAGCCACCTTCTTCTCCCCCTTCACCTCCCTCCTCATCTCAGTGGTTCCCCAGGGCATCCAAGACCACAGAGCCATTGTTTACTACCCCCTCTTCCCCCTGGACACGGTTGGACACAACAGGACATGGCCAGAATAGCACAGGCCCAACCATGCCGGCCAAAGACATGCTCTGGAGCGCGCTACAGTGCGCTCCCGCACTGTAGCCGCCCCCAATCAGTTGCCTCCGACCACCTTGGGCAGAGGGAGCGTGTCCCCCGAGGCCCCCTCGACGTCCACAACGCGCTGGGCTGTCGGCCCCCTCCTCTCTCCTCCTCCTCCACCCCTGCCCGCACGCGCACCGGCCGACCCCGAGCTCCAGTGAAAAACCTCACACGCGCGGCCCCTCTGACGCCTCCCAGCTCCTCCTCTCTCTCCCTCTACACGTGGACTAAGCCCAGGAACGCCCTAGACATGCTCTCTGCTCCCCCCGTGGCCTGCAGCAACGGCCACGACCTCGCCGGCGCACGGCGCTTCGGTGGACCGGCGTTCGCCTATAAATAGGCCGCCCCCGAGCCCCCTCGTGGCTCCAACGGTTTCCTCTCCCTCTCCTGACCCTCTTGGAGCCTCTCTCTCTCTCTCCCGCACCCCCTATCCACCACCGCGGTCAGAATCTCGCCGCCGGCCGCCGCCAGAACCCTCTGCGGCCCAGGCTTCCCCGCGGGCGCTGAGCACTCGTGCGGGCTCGCGGCTCCCTGCTGCGTCCTCCGGCGTGTCGGGGGCCGTCGCCGGTAGCTGGAGCCGTCGGGGCGGGCGCCAGCGCCGCCCGGCCGAGCCTCGCCGTCGTTCCTCCGCCTCAAGCGTGAGGTAGGGGGCGACCGTCCCGCCAGCTGGCGAAGGGCCCGCCTGGCGGCGACCCAAACGACGGGCCCAGCGGCTTAAGTGGAAACGGGCCGGGCGCGAGACGTTTCTCCCAGGCGAAAGCGCCCTCCGGAGAAGCCGCCTTCGACGTCACCGCCTCCATCCCGCCGCTGAGCCACTGGGCTGAGCCCAGAGGGCGCTGGTTAACTGGGCCTCGCCCAGAGCGCTGTATAAGGGTATAGCCCTATTCTTTTCCTTTTTCCTTTATTCTGCCAACTTCAAATATTTCCCAAATATTCATATGAACTCCAAATTGCATGATTCAAATTTCTGGTAGCTCCTAAAATCATGCCCTATCACATGGTGCCACATGCACATTATTCCAGAAACTTTTCCTATACAAACATTTATCAAATGCCCATTTTCCACTTTCTGAGATTAACTTTAGAAAATCACAGAGAGCTCATTTTTGATCCAAATACAGTGATTCAAGTTCCTAGATGCTTGTCATGTCCAAACTTAGTTTTGGAACATTTTTTATAATAGTTTCCGTACCCCACCAAATATTTAGCCATTTCTTCCTATTTATCAGCTTTGGAAAATCCTAGGAAATTCATTTCAAATCCAAATCCAGTGAAACCAACTCCTAAATGCTTCTAAAATCATGACTTGATGATGGGTACCTTTGCTCATCATTCAAAGAATTATTTCTGTATACTTCTTCCAAATCCATAAACCCTTTGGTTCCATCATATTGGAATGTTCCAAATCATCCATTGATCCAACACCTATGAAGCCACCTTGGTCATTTCTAATATGACCAGAGGTATCCTAGAAAAGTCCAACTCCTATTTTTAGAGCACTTTTATTGTTGCTTTGATTGTGTTGCTTATTGTGATTGTTTCCATCGTTAGTTGACGTAATAAATGGAGTATTCGGAGATGGACCAGAAGATTTGAAGACTCTGAAGAATAAGGCAAGCAGCCCTTTGACCATGTTCAAGAAACCTTTTATGCATGTCTCATAGCACCTTATTATTCAATGCATCGGAATCATGTTGAGGTGGAAACCACTTTGGTTGCTACCCCTGTTACTTTACTGTTGAAACTTGCATCAAACATGACCCTACCTTCCTATGAGGGTTATGTGGGTGGGAGTAGATAGATGTATGCTATAGTAGTTGGCTACGCAAGTGGGTCGGGGTTATGCATTGAGTGAAACAAGTGTGGTCTGACATACTTGCAAATGACCCAGTGGGTGTCACTAATGCCCCTGGGAGATGATGAGGAGCTAGGGCACTACTTGGTGAAGAAGTAGTGTGCCGAGGCTTGACGAAAGTGTTGTTTACAGAGATGGATTAGATTTATGTGTGACTACCATTCCAACCTTACATGTGCAACCACACTACCCCTTATGGGACGGGGCATTATTGATTACCTAGGTCGATACTAGCATGGTTCCCGCATTACTAGTGACGGGGGTGACATGAGGTCACTCTCGGGACGGGGTCGTGCTTGGATAGGCGGCCATGACTGTTTTTACAGGGCACCGGACACACCGTTGGTACCCCGTGCTTGTGATATGTGATGAATTCGGAGCGAGTCTCCACAACCTTGAGATGTGAAATGTTTGGCACGGGGCTGCTACCAATCGAGTGGACTCTATGTTAGTGTCGTCTAGGGAAAGGTAGTGATCGGGTGCTTACCCCGGGTACCTGAGGTACCGCGGGTCGTGGATGACACGGAAGTTCCCCGGATCTTGTGGGTAAAGTGTGCAACCTCTGCAGAGTGTCAAACTATTCGAATAGCCGTGTCCGCGGTCAAGGACAGTTGGGTGGTGCTACTTAGACTATGTCCTTAAGTTTCTGGGAAACAACACGATTCAGAGATAATGTTGATGTGATTGTGAGGAAGTCACAATGAGCTTGAGCATGAGTTGATTACAACTCTTCCTTGAAAATGATGTCTGTGACCTCCTGATACTTGTTACAGACACATGCATATCCTTGTTATATGTTGATCATACTTGCACATGAAAAACTAGCTTTCCGCAAAACTACCAATTTAGTAGTAGAGCCTTGCATAATTATTCTGTTACCACACTTGGGTTGCTTGCGAGTACATTCAATGTACTCATTGGCTTGCCACTGGTTATTTTATTGGCCAGGCAGGAGAGAACAGGTTATGATGAAGATTTCTCGGTGACGAGCATGCGAGCTAGGACGCTTCCCAGTCAGAATGCCTGTAGGGTTAAGGCAGATGGCATGGGTCCCAGTTGTCTTTGAAGATTTTCCGCTGCGATGATATACTCAAGACTTGACCATTATGGTCCTATTTGTGTAACACGGTATGTAAGGATGTAAGACTCTTGTTATTCAGCTTCTGTGTGTTCAGTGAGCATTGATCTCTGGGATCACTGTACACGTGCATTCGGTGATCACGACTTACGAGTCGGGGTCCCCACACCTTCTCACCCAACCAGCGAACTCCTCCGAGCATCCCTCGATTCCCTCCCCAGTGCTCCAGTTCATCCCTCCCGAGCAGCAACCAGGAGCCCGAGCTCCTTCTTCCACGCCCGGCCCCAAGCGCCTCCTCCTTGTCGTGACACCGCCGCGTGTTCAAGCTCCAAGGTCATGCTCCCGTTGCCGCATGCCGTCGCCCGCCTCAGGCCGTTGCGCCTCGCGCCCGTCGTCCCCGAGCGAGGAGCCCCGCGTTCGATCATCGACAGCCTCCTCCTGCTCGGGTTCGCGAGCCCCCAAGTTTCGCACCGCACCATGGCCTTCCCAACGCCGTCCATTACTTGCAACCGCCGGACCGGGTCTGTCTCTGAGGGCTCCGCCTCCTCTCCTTGGTCCTGTACTCTCCATCTTCCCCTCTGACCTCTGCTCCCTCCAATTTTTTACCGTGCAGCGCCACCGCCGAAGCTTCATGGCTGGTGCTCATGTGCCTCCTTTGCCTGTCGCCCCGAGCCGCCGTTGTTCTGGAGCTCTGCTGCTCCGTCTGCCGCCCCGCGTCGTCGGAGGTCGCCCCGCCTCCAGAAGGCTAGGGACCCCCGCCGTCGGTCGCCTCCTGCCGGTGCCGGGAAAATAGACGATAACCCCCCAGTTCGTGCGCCTTTTATAATATGCCCCCCTTTGTGTCACTGACATGTGGGACCGGGGCCCACATTTCAGTGACACAAGGGGGGCATATGATCAAAGGCGCACGAACTGGGGGGGGGGGTTATCATCAAATCCCCCGCCGGTGCCCTCTGCCACCCAGGAGAGTCCTCGTCCGCGCACCTGCCTCCACATCGACTGAGCCACATCGAGCAACAATTGCGCCCGTTAACTCCGCCCTGCCGCTGCCTCCTGTTGCCTCGCGGCCCTCGCCAAGACCCAGCGCCAAGGCCCGGTTTGCTTCCCCTCCGGATCCAGCCGGCTCCAGATTCGGCCTCAAGGCCCAATGTGAGCAGCCCAGTTCCATCATATTCGGCCCGTGTAGTATTTTTCCCCTATTCTGCGAATTTCTCTGTTACCAAAGAACGCCGGTTTTTCAGTAAATCCCCTAAGTTTGATGTATATAATAACTCCACAACCGCGCATCGGATTGAAATGTTTTGAACATGTAAATAGCGTATAATTTTGTGTAAATTAATAATAACCAACTTTCATCACTGTTTAAAATGTTTAAACTTGCAGTTTGAATTAGTTTGGACAAATGCCATGTTAAAATGGCTTAATTCATAACTAAATAAACGTAGCTCCAAATTTAATATACTTTATATGTAAATGGGGTGGAAAGATGTGTAGAATAACATGGTGTGTTTACTTTTGCTGTTTAATAACTGTAAAATTTAGTAAAAGGCAGAACAGTACCAAATTCATAATATGCACATGGCGATTTTTCAGAAGTGTTGTTTGTTGTTTCCGGCCCCATTTAAATTGCTTACTTAGTGCAGTTTAATTGTGTTGCACCTTTTGCGATGTTAACTAACATTTAAACTTGTTGTGTACAAAACTGAGAGTGAACTAAATACTTGAATGTGGTATTTCGTCAATATGCTACTCGTTGCATATAGAGCTCCAGTTAATGTGTAGTATTGTTTGTTCACTTTACCATGCCATGCATATTTAAACGGACATGCATCATACTTGCTTGTGCAACATAAGCCATGTTTATGATATGTGTGTTTAACATGTTGTTTGCTTCTTTCCGGTTTGCTTTTTCTCGTTAGCTTCGGTTTCGTTCCGGAGTTGTGAGGATTCGTTCGACTACGTCCTTTTGTCTTCGCCATGGACTCGTTCTTCTTCCTTGCGGGAGCCTAGGCAAGATGACCATTCCTTGATATCACCTCTATCATTTATATGCTAGTTGCCTCGCTCTATTGCTTTGTCGCGATACCTATCTATTTGCATGTCAGCCCCTACCTTGCCATCAAACCTCTAACAACCCTCCTAGCAAATCGTTGATTGGCTAAGATACGCTTTTGCTCAAGCCCTCACTTATAGCGTTATTAGTTGCAGGCGAAGGTGAAGTTTCCTCCATGTGGATTGGGTTTTTGGGAATAACACAATATCTACTATTTACATTAACGCACCTTATATACTTGACAATGGGTGGAAGGCTTGGCCTTTTGCTCGGTATTTTGTTCCACCCATGTCGCCTTAAGAACCGATAAACCGGTGTTATGTTCCTTAGTTTTGCGTTCCTAACGCGGTTGGGGTTTATGCCCCCCCCTTGATAGTTCACTTTGAATAAAACTCCTCCGGCAAGGCCCAACATTGGTTTTACCATTTGCCTAATAACTAAAACTTGCATATGCACCGGCTAGCACCCGAGGACTTAATTTACAACCCGGGCCAGTGCTCCTCATGAGTGTTGGTCCAAACTGGGCAGCTTGCGGGGCCGCCTTGGGGAAACCCGAGGTATATGATATTCACTAGTAGCTTGACCTACCCGATCGTGGCCTGGGACGAGATACACGTGGCGCCTATCAGGGTGTCAGCACGTCGGGAGGCTTTGCTAGACTTGTTTTACCATTGTCGAAATATCTTATACACCGGGATTCTGAGTCTAATCGGGTAGTCCCTAAGATAAGGGGTTTTTACCTCTGTTGATCGCGAGAGCTTGTGATGAGCTAAGTTGGGACACCCCAGCAGGGTTATCATCTTTCGAAAGTCATGACCGCGGTTATGTGGCGGATTGGAATTTGTTAATATCCGGTTGTAGATAACTTGACACAAAAACTCAAACTTAATACACTACCGTGCGATTAGTCGTGATGGTCGCTTTTCGAGGGAGTTCGGGAAGAGAACACGGATGGGTTATGGATGACTCGTAGGTAGACATGATCATCTAGTGATCATGATTTAGCTCACGACCGATGGATTTCACTGCTCTTCTCGCTCAGATGATACGTAAGCTAGCCACCTCATCTACGCTTAGCACTTGCAGCAGCCACTAATACACATTTTTCGTACCCAAAGGCTTTGATAGTTTTGATACCCGGGAATGGGATTGCTGAGTCCTCGTAACTCACAGTTTACTACAAACACAGGTGCAGGTACAATCGAGTATGATTCAATTGTTGTCCAGGAACTCAAGTGGGAGCTCGATGAGGAACGTGGGCGTATGTATGTGACGTTCCCGGATGATCAGTAGTGGTTCCTACTAGGGCCGATCGAGCATAGTGGGTGGTTATCTTCTTTTCATTTGGATTTGTCCATAGTCGGACCATGATTGTACTTGGATGAATGTATGACTTATTATGCATTGTGTGAAGTGGCGATGGTAAGCCAACTATGTTTTTTCCCTTTGTTCTTATACATGGGAATGTGTGAAGATGACCATCTTGCGATCATACCAAAATGTGATTATGTCTCTAAGTCGTGCCTCGACACGTAGGAGATATAGTCGCATCTTGGGCGTTACAAGTTGGTAATCAGAGCCTTCCCCGACCTAGGAGCCCCTGCTTGATCGAACCACTGCCGATGTTGAGTCTAGAATTTAAAAAATGTTTTGAGTCTTAGGATTATATATATCGGAGAGTAGGAATTCTTTTTCTCCTATCCCCTTCGTCGCTTTGGTGAGGACTCCTAGCGTAGAAGTTTTGACTTCCTACCCTCTTTTCCACTAAATTGTTTTGAGCAGCACGCGGGTATTGTTGGGACCGTTCCGATATCTTTGTGGTGAGAACATTGTTCTTGGCGCCTCCTGCCATTTAGGGGTTGTGGCAGTGTCCCGGTGAGTTGACCTTCGAGGTGTTATCGTCACCATTGTATCGTGGCAGTTCTGGAATACCAGAGGTGGCCAACATAAAAAATGCTTCTATGCAGGTCTGGTGGTGAGATAACCCCGACGTCATTCAGTACAGGGGGATAGTTCGGAAGTATTGCCACATCTACTATAGTGGATGCTTTTCGAAGGTGAGGTAAACGATTTCCGAACGTGCCTGGTTATGTGTCGACGGATGGATACAGCTGGATGTAGGACATGTTTGTTGTGTGTTATACGGTGCTTCCCTCGGTATCCCCAACATCAGATTGCATATCTAGAAAGCTTCGGGAATTAATTGGCGGGAACTCAAGTAGCTCTTAGGTAATCTTCCAACAGATGCATGATATGAGGTTGGGGTTCAACGTCTAGTGGTTCATTTTTCACGGTCGATTTTACACTGGTTACGTTGCATCTTAATGAATCCTTGGCTACGCTGATTTGGCGTTGCAATGTCCTTTGTAACATCGTGCACGGGGGGCCTCATCACGAAAACTTTGGACGAAACCTCTATCATATGTTTGTTCCGGCTTCTTTTGCATGCCATATCCTTTGTTTTGTTTTGATTATGGAACTCGAGTTGCTTCGACATCAAGTGTTGATTCCATACCTTTCATAATCCGTGTTGTCATATTTCTATGGGAGTGCTAGTCCTTCTTAATCATCGAGATTGTCATGTAAATTCTTTTCAACCGGCGTGCTTCTCTTCAAGTTAACCCGATCCTTTCAATTTGCGCAAGACCAATTCGTGGTTTTTCTCAATGGTGTCTGTTTCGTTCATCCCAAGTTGTCTTTGTTTTCCCCCACCTTCCCACCCCTTTTTCTTATGGAGTCAGAATTCTTAATCAAGTATCCATTATATTCATGTGAAGTATCTTCATTCCTTTTCTTTATTGTTTCGTCGGGCGATTCTCAAGAAGATGCTCCGGAGTTTCAAGTTCATCATTCTTAATTCTCATATTCTTCTCTGTTGGACTAAATCCAAGCTTCCGTGTTGATCATATATATTCCTCTTGTTTCACATGTTTTCCCATGTTGAAAGTTCTTATCCAAGGCTCTCTATTTATTCAACCTCTCTATTCATATCCGGAGTGTGGGATATCCTAGAAGACACGCGTTTCCATTTTGAATTCATTCAAGCTTTTTTGAGGTTGTTATCTCATTCAAACCATTTAATTCAACAGGTGTAATCTCTCTTTCAAGAAATCATTCAATGGTGTTTCTTTTGAGTGGGCCCTAACCCACAGGTCTTTTTCCAGGATCTTACCTGACTCTTCCAATTTCTCGGAGTTATTCTCAAATTCTTTTCAAAGTGTGACATAAGTATGAATTTTCATCAGTCATATGCCTTCTCCAAGATCGCTTCAAATTCTTTTCATCGTTGGTTCAACCTTTCAATTCTTCATTCTGGAGTGCCTCAACAATTAATGGTATTGTATCTCATTGTCATTCTCAACATTTTAAGACCAAAGAAGAATTTCTCCTAAATCTTGGTATGTTCTCTTGAAGATTCATGGTTCTAGATTCGTGCCATCCTCACTATCATTCCGATCGTGAGGAATTCTTTTCATACCCATCCGAAGCATTCAGGAGGGTTTTGTGTTCTTTATCCCATCATTTTAGAATTCTTCATTCTCAATGTTCTACTCTTGTTCTCCAAATTCTTCCGATGCATCATTCAAGCTTTCTCTACTCTGCTCGTGATCCCGTCATTCTTTTGTATCTAACTTTTCTCAAGTGCTTTTGTTCTTTTTCTAATTCTTCTCTGCGATTTATTCTCTTTTCTCCATTCGTTTTCAATTCATACAGTGGTCCTCTCAAGTTTCCTCTACCGTTATTATCATACCATTTCAATCGTTCTTCCCAAATCCTACCGGTGGTTCGTTGAAGATTTAACCAAGTTTGCGCTATATCTCTCTCAATTCTTTCAAGAAGAATAAGTAGTATGCCAAATCCATTGGTGGTCATTAATTTATATTGGTGAAGGATACGAATAACGTAATTCTTATTCTTGTTTCATCCAAGTGATTAATACCTTACTTCGGAATTTGTTCAGGAGGAATAAATTGTTGGTTTCAAGTAGTTTGTCTTGTCTCCCGGTGTTCTAAGCTCTCTCTATTACCCCGTCAGAAGCTCCATCTCAATCATTGCATGGCTTCAATCTTATTCTTTTCATCCTTCACTTCTCATGCTTTCTTTACCGAAGTTCTTCTTGGTGGTTCATCATGATATAATTCATCCTCGAAGTGTTCTTCAAGATTCTAGTTGGAGGAGCTCAAGTATTCTTCATCGTGCATTCCGAAGTGTAATTCTTTCTACCTTATCTTTTGAGGTGGTGTTATGTCATTCTTGACAATTTCCCTTCATGTTTCATGCTTCACAAGTTGTCATGAATGAGATACTTAAACTCATCATTTTTCCTTGCTCAGGACATCCTTTCAACCCCTCAATTTATTCGTAGTAATCTTGGGTTGTATCTCAGATAAAAGCTTTCCCTAAGGATTATTGCTAATTATGGTGCTTATAAATGAGCCAAGTTCTTCATTTATACTCCTGGTGAAATAAGTTTTTCATCTCCTTGTTTATATCAATCCAATCAATTGTTTCCGTTAGTGGCAAAATTTCACCTCATGTTTTGAGATATTTTCCATAAGCCCACAACAACCTTATTTTGTTGTTGTTTATTTTTGAACAACTCCATTCAATCCTTCTTTCTAAGGATGCTTTCAAAATTCATTGGTGGTAGAAGTTATCATTTTCTTCTACTTTCTTTCTTCCTAATGATCTAGCTTCTATTCTTTTGTTCCAGAGGTATTGTAATATTGCTATATACATTCCATCATCTCTTTTTGTCAAGATCATATCCTTTCATTTACTTATCCATTCGACGAGAGTGTCGTGTCCATTCAAATTCTCTCATCTTATCAAGTTTTGCCTCTCTTTTCAACCGAAGTTCTGTCTGAAATCTTTATTACCCCTTGTGCCATTCTTTCAATTATTTCAAAGGTAGTGTGTTGTTGATATGATCAGGTATCCTCTCATCTTGTCAACTTTGTGTTATATTACTTCCATTTTCAGTCGGAGTGTTGTCCAACTTATTTCATTCTTATCCCTTCTCTATCTTGTTTTAACCAGAGTGGTTTCAATATCTATCTTCTCACCTAAGCTCTTCATTATCGTAATGTTCCATGTTCCTCTTTGCTAACGGAGTGTTTGGAATTTTGTTCATCTTCATTGTATTATTTCTTTAAATTTGTTCAACTTCTCAAAATTCATGGTTTCACTTGTTTGTCGAAGAAGAAATTTTGTTTAACTCTTCCTTTTCTGTTTTTATCCGGTGCCATCCCTAGGATCTCGGGTCGAGATCCTCTGTTAGTGTGGGAGAGTTGTGACGCACCAAGACCGATGCTCCGGATCCCTTCCATGTTTTGCGTGTCAGCTGTGTTAATTATTTGTTTGTTGCATTCAACATCGCATCATTCGCATTGCATCAACACTCTGTTGTTGTCATGTTTTCAAAATTTCCATCCTTTTGTGGTTGCCGCGTCCCCCCTTGCCTTCGTTGACCGTTCTGAGACCAACCGGGTTTTTCGTCTCCCTCTTGTCTGGCCACTTAATCTCTTTGCTCAGTGCTCAAACCCCTCGCATGCTCGTCCGAAACTGCCCCGGACCCGAACCGGGCTGTGGTTACCGATGGGTTCGGATTATCCCTAAACATCCCTAAAATATCTTCGGTTTCTCATTTGGACCATCTAACCTATTTATCTCGGACCGTCCGATTATAATTGAAGGGTCCAAATAGCCCCACCTATGTCCGCCTACTATAAATATCAGACCAACCCTAATTTTTAGGAGATCTGTCCCGTCCTCCCATTCCCTCCGCCGCCACTCCTCCTGTCTTCTCCCACCTCGGGATCCTCCGAGATCCCCTTCTCACCCAACCAGCGAGCTCCTCCGAGCATTCCTCGATTCCCT
>LR738713.1:201278224-201310706 GCA_902687465.1 Secale cereale | reverse complement strand
CCCCGAGCAGCAACCAGGAGCCCGAGCTCCTTCTTCCACGCCCGACCCCAAGCGCCTCCTCCTTGTCGTGACCTAGCTGCCTGTTCAAGCTCCAAGGTCGTGCTCCTGTTGCCGCATGTCGTCGCCCGCCTGAAGCCGTTGCGCCTCGCGCCTGTCGTCCCCGAGCGAGGAGCCCCGCATTCGATTGTCGATATCCTCCTGCTGCTCGGGTCCGCGAGGCCCCAAGTTTCGCACCGCACCATGGCCTTCCCGACGTCGTCCGTTACCCGCAGCCGCCGGATCGGGTCTATCCCTGAGGGCTCCGCCTCCTCTCCTTGTTCCTGTACTCTCCATCTTCCCCTCTGACCTCTACTCCCTCCAATATTTCACCATGCAGCCCCACTACCGAACCTTCATGGCCACTGCTCATGTGCCTCCTTTGCCTGTCGCCCTAAGCCGCCGTAGTTCTGGAGCTCTGCTGCTCCGTCTGTCGCCCCGCGTCGTCGGAGGTCACCCCGCCTCCAAAATGCTAGGGACCTCCGCCGCTGGTCGCCTCCTACCGGCGCCCTCCGCCATCCAGGCGAGTCCCCGTCTGGGCCCCTGCCTCCGCATCGACCAAGCCGCATCGAGCAACGAATGCGCCCATTGACTCCGCCCTGCCGCTGCCTCCTGTTGCCTCGCCAAGACCCAGCGCCAAGGCTCGGTCTGCTTCCCCTACAGATCCAGCCTGCTACTGATTCGGCCTCAAGGCCCAATGTGAGCAGCCAAGTTCAGATTCGGCCCTTGTAGTATTTTTTTCCTTGTTCTGCGAATTTCTCTATTACCAGAGAACGTTGGTTTTTCAATAAACCCCCTAAGTTTCATGCATATAATAACTCCACAACCGTGCATTGGATTAAAATGTTTTGAACATGTAAATTGCTTAGAATTTGTGTAGAATAATAATAACCAACTTTCATCCCTATTTAAAATGTTTCAACTTGCTGTTTGAATTAGTTTGCACAAATGACATGTGAAAATGGTTTAATTCATAACTAAATAACCGTAGCTCCAAATTTAGTGAACTTTATATGTAAACGGGGTGGAAAAATGTTTAGAATAACACCATGCATTTAATTTTGCTGTTTAATAAATTTAAATTAAGTAATAGGCAGAACAGTACCAAATTCATAATTTGCACATGGGGATTTTCTGAAATTATTGTTTGTTGTTTCCGGTCCCATTTAAATTGCTTAGTTAGTGTAGTTTAATTGTGTTGCACCTTTTGCGATGTTAACCAACATTTAAACTTGTTGTGTACAAAACTGAGAGTGAACTAAATACTTGAATGTGGTGTTTCGTCAATATGCAACTCGTTGCATATTGAGCTCCACTCAATGTGTAGTATTGTTTGGCACTTTGCCATGCCATGCATATTTAAAATGGACATGCATCATACTTGCTTGTGCATTATAAGCCATGTTTATGATATGTGTGTTTACCATCTTGTTTGCTTCTTTCCGGTTTGCTTCTTCTCATTAGCTTCGGTTTCGTTTCGGTGTTGTGAGGATTCATTCGACTACGTCCGTTTGTCTTCTTCATGGACTCGTTCTTCACCTCTATCATTGCTATGCTAGTTGCCTCGCTCTATTGCTTGGTCGCGATACCTATCTATTTGCATGTCAGCCCCTATCTTGCCATGAAACCTCTAACTACCCTCCTAGCAAACCGTTGATTAGCTAAGATACGCTTTTGCTCAAGGCCCCTCTTATAGCGCAGGTGAAGATGAAGTTTGCTCCATGTGGATTGTTTTTTGGGGATAACACAATATCTATTATTTACATTAATGCACCTTATATACTTGGCAATGGGTGGAAGGCTTGGCATTTTTCTCGGTGTTTTGTTCCACTCATGCTGCCTTAAGAACCGATAAACCCGTGTTATGTTCCTTGATTTTGCGTTCCCAACGCGGTTTAGGTTTATGGGCCCCCTTGATAGTTCACTTTGAATAAAACTCCTCTAGCAAGGCACAACATTGGTTTTACCATTTTCCTAATAACTAAAACTTGCATAGGGATCGGCGAGCACCCGTCGACTCAATTATAACCCAGGCCAGGGCTACTCATGAGTGTTGGTCCAAACTGGGCAGCCCGCGGGGCCGCCTTAGGGAAACCCGACGTATCTGGTATTCACTCGTAGCTTGACCTATCCGATCGTGGCCTGAGACGAGATACGTGCGGCTCCTATTAGGGTGTCGGCACATCGGGAGGCTTTGTTGGACTTGGTTTACCATTGTCGAAATATCTTGTACACCGGGATTCCGAGTCTGATCGGGTTGTCCCTAAGATACGGGGTTTTTACCTCTGTAGATCGTGAGAGCTTGTGATGGGCTAAGTTGGGGCACCCCTGCAGGGTTATGATCTTTCGAAAGCCATGCCCACGGTTATGTGGCGGTTTGGAATTTGTTAATATCCGGTTGTAGATAACATGACACAAAAACTCGAACTTAATACACTAGTGTGTGAGTAGTCGTGATGGCCTCTTTTCGAGGGAGTTCAGGAAGAGAACACGGTTGGGTTACGGATGAATCGTAAGTAGACGTGATCATCTAGTGATCATGATTTAGCTCACGGCCGATGGCTTTCACTTCTCTTCTCGCTCAGATGATACGTAAGCTAGCCACCTCATCTACGCTTAGCGCTTGCAGGAGCCACTTATACACTTTCTCCTTACCCAAAGGCTTTGATAGTTTTGATACCCGGGAATGGGATTGGTGAGTCCTCGTGACTCACAGTTTACTACAAACATAGGTGCAGGTACAATCGAGTACGATTCAGTTGATGGCCAGGAACTCAAGCGGGAGTTCGATGAGGAACGTGGGCATATGTACGTGACATTCCCCGACGATCAGTAGTGGTTCCTACTAGGGCTGATCGGGCATAGTGGGTGGTTATCTTCTTTTCATTTGGATTTGTCCGTAGTCAGACCATGATTATACTTGGATGAATGTATGACTTATTATGCATTGTGTGAAGTGGTGATTGTAAGCCAACTATGTTTTTTTCCGTTGTTCTTGTACATGGGAATGTGTGAAGATGACCATCTTGCGATCATACTAAAATGTGATTATGCCTCTAAGTCATGCCTTGACACGTAGGAGATATAGTCCCATCTTGGGCGATACAAGTTGGTAATCAGAGCTTTCCCTGACCTAGGAGCCCCTGCTTGATCGAACCGCTTCCGATGTTGAGTCTAGAATTTTAAAAAAATTGAGTGTTAGGATTATATATATATTGGAGAGTAGGAATTCTTTTTCTCCTATCCCCTTCGTCGCTCTAGTGAGGACTCCTAAAGTAGAAGTTTTGACTTCCTACCCTCTTTTCCACAATTTTTTTTGGATCATGTGGGTATTGTTGGGATCGTTCCGGTATCTTTGTGACGAGAACATTGTTCTTGGTGCCTCCTGTCATTTAGGGGTTGTGGCAGTGTCCCGGGGAGTTGAGCTCCGAGGTGTTGTCGTCACAATTGTATCGTTGCAGTTCTGGAATACCAGAGGTGGCCGACATCGAAAACGTTTCTATGCATGTCTGGTGGTGAGATAACCCCGACATCACCCAGTACTGGGGGGATTGTTCGGGAGTATTGCCACAGCTACTATAGCGGATGCTTTTCGAAGGTTAGAGGTAAACGGTTTCCGAAGGTGCATGGTTATGTGTTGACTGATGGATACGGTTGGATGTAGGACTTGTTAGTTGTGTGTTATATGGTGCTTCCCTTGTATCCCCAACACCAGATTGCATAACCAAAAAGCTTCGAGAATTAATAGGTGGGAATTCAAGTAGCTCTTAGGAAATCTTCCAACGGATGCATGATATGAGGTTGGGGTTTAATGTCTAGTGGTTCATTTGCCACGGTCGATTTTACACTGGTTACATTGCATCTTAATGAATCCTTGGCTATGCTGATTCGGGGACGCAATGTCCTTTGTAACGTTGTGCCCGAGGGGCCTCTCCACGAAAACTTTGGACGAAACCTCTACCATATGTTTGTTCCGGCTTCTTACACATGCCAAATCCTTTGTTTGGTTTTGATTGTGGTACTCGAGTTGCTTCGACGTCAAGTGTTGATTCCATACCTTTCCTAATCCATATTCTCATATTTCTATGGGAGTGCTAGTCCTTCTTAATCATCGAGATTGCCATGTAAATTCTTTTCAACGGGCGTGCTTCTCTTCAAGTTAACCCGATCCTTTCAATTTGCGCAAGACCAATTCTTGGTTTTTCTCAATGGTGTCATTTTCGTTCGTCCCAAGTTGTCTTTGTTTTCCCCCACCCTCCCACCCCTTTTTATTATGGAGTCAGAATTCTTAATCAATTATCCATTTTATTCATGTGTAGTCTCTTTGTTCTTTTTCTTTATTGTTTTATCCGGTGATTCTCAGGAAGATGCTCAGGAGTTTCAAGTTCATCATTCTTATTCTCATATTCATTTCTGGTGGACTAAATCCAAGCTTCCGTGTTGATCATATCTCTTCCTCTTGTTTCACATGTTTTCCCATGTTGAAAGTTCTTATCCAAGGCTCTCCTATTTATACAACCCTCTCTATTCATATTCGGAGTGTGGGATATCCTACAAGACTCACGTTTCCATTCTGAATTCATTCAAGCTATTTTGAGGTTGTTATCTCATTCAAGCCATTTAATTTAGCCGGTGCAATATCGCTTTCAAGAAATCATTCAACGATGTTTCTTTTGAGTGGGCCCTAACCCACAGGTCTTTTTCCAAGATCTTACCTGACTCTTCTAATTTCCCGGAGTTATTCTCAAATTCTTTTCAAAGTGAGACATAAGTATGAATTTTCATCAGTCATATGCCTTCTCCAAGATCGCTTCAAATTCTTTTCATCGTTGGTTCAACCTTTTAATTCTTCATTCCGGAGTGCCTCAACAACTCATGGTGTTGTATCTCGTTGTCATTCTCAACATTTGAAGAACGAAGAAGAATTCCTCCAAAATCTTGGACCGTTCTCTTGAATATCCATGGTTCTAGATTCATGCCATCCTCTTTATCATTCCGATTGTGAGTAATTCTTTTTATACCCATCCGAAGCATTTCAGGAGTATTTTGTGTTCTTTATCCCATCATTTTAGAATTCTTCTTTCTCAATGTTCTACTCTCGTTCTCCAAATTCTTCTGGTGCATCATTCAAGCTTTCTCTACTCTGCTCGTGATCCCTTCATTCTTTTGTATCTAAGTTTCCTCATGTGCTGTTGTTCTTTTTCTCATTCTTATCGGTGATTTGTTCTCTTTTCTTCGTTCGTTTTAAATTCATACGATGGTCCTCTCAAGTTTCCTCTTCCGTTGTTATCATACCGTTTCACTCGTTCTTCTCGAATCCTACTGGTGCTTTGTTGAAGATTTAACCAAGTTTGCGCTATATCTCTCTCAATCCTTTCAATGAATAAGTAGTATGCTAAATCCATTCATGGTCATTAATTTATACTGGTGAAGGATACGAATAACATAAATCTTATTATTGTTTCATCCAAGTGATTAATCCCTTCCTTCGAAGTTAGTTCAAGAGGAATAAATTGTTGGTTTCAAGTTGTTCGTCTTGTCTCCCGGTGTTCTAAGCTCTCTCTATTACCCCGTCAGAAGCTCCATCTCAATCATTGCAAGGCTTCAATCTTATTATTTTCATACTTCACTTCTCATCCTTTCGTTACTGAAGTTCTTCTTGGTTGTTCATCATGATTTAACTCATCCTTGAAGTGTTCTTCAAGAATCTAGTTTGAGTAGCTCAAGTATTCTTCATCGTGCATTCCAAAGTGTAATTCTTTCTACCTTATCTTTTGAGCTGGTGTTATGTCATTCTTGACAATTTCCCTTCATGTTTAATGCTTCACAAGTTGTCAGGAATGAGATATTTAAGCCCATCATTTTTCCTTACTCAGGACATCCTTTCAAGCCCTCAATTTATTTGTAGTAATCTTGGGTTGTATCTCACCTAAAAGCTTTCCCTCGGGATTATTGCTAATTATGGTGCTTATAAATGGCCCAAGTTCTTCATTTATCCTCCCAATGAAATAAGTTTTTCGTCTCCTTGTTTATATCAATCAAATCAATTGTTTCCGTTAGTGGCGAATTTCACCTCAAGTTTTGATATGTTTTCCATAAGCCCACAACAACCTTATGTTGTTGTTCTTTATGTTTGAACAACTCCATTCAATCCTTCTTTCTAAGGATGCTTTCAAAATTCATTGGTGGTAGAAGTTATCATTTTCTTCTACTTTCTTTCTTCCTAATGATCTAGCTTCTATTCTTTTCTTCTGAAGGTATTGTAATATTGATATCTTCGTTCCATCATCTCTTTTTGTCAAGAGCATATCCTTTCATTTTCTTATCCATTCAACGAGAGTGTCGTCTCCTCCATTCAAATTCTCTCATCTTATCAAGTTTTGCCTCTCTTTGAAACAAAGTGATGTCTGAAATCTTTATTACCCCTTGTGCCATTCTTTCAATCATTTCGGAGGCAGTGTGTTGTTAATATCATCAAGTGTCATCTCATCATGTCAACTTTATGTAATATTACATCCATTTTCGGTCGGAGTGTTGTCTGACTTATTTCATTCTTATTCCATTTCGGAGGACTTAATTTACAACCCGGGCTGGTGTTGGTCCAAACTGGGCAGCCTGCGGGGCCGCCTTGGGGAAACCCGAGGTATCTGGTATTCACCCGTAGCTTGACCTATCCGATCGTGGCCTGAGGCGAGTACGCGCGGATCCTATCAGGGTGTCAGCACATCGGGAGGCTTTGCTGGACTTGTTTTACCCTTGTCAAAATATCTTGTACACCGGGATTCCGAGTCTGATCGGGTAGTCCCTAAAATAAGGGGTTTTTACCTCTGTTGATCGCGAGAGCTTGTGATGGGCTAAGTTGGGACACCCCTGTAGGGTTATGATCTTTCGAAAGCCGTGCCCGCGGTTATGTGGAGGATTGGAATTTGTTAATATCCGGTTGTAGATAACTTGACACAAAAGTTCAAACTTAATACACTACCGTGTGAGTAGTTGCGATGGTCTCTTTTCGAGGGAGGTCGGGAAGAGAACACGGCTGGGTTATGGATGACTCGTAGGTAGACATGATCATCTAGTGATCATGATTTAGCTCATGACCGATGGCTTTAACTTCTCTTCTCGCTCTAATGATACGTAAGCTAGCCACCTCATCTACGCTTAGCGCTTGCAGCAGCCACTTATACACTTTCTCCTTAACCAAAGGCTTTGATAGTTTTGATACCCGACAATGGGATTGTTGAGTCCTTGTGACTCATAGTTTACTACAAACACAAGTGCAGGTACAACCGAGTACGATTTAGTTGTTGGCCAGGAACTCAAGTGGGAGTTCGATGAGGAACGTGGGCGTATGTACGTGACGTTCTCCGACGATCAGTAGTGGTTCCTACTAGGGCTGATCGGGCATAGTGGGTGGTTATCTTCTTTTCATTTAGATTTGTCCATAGTCGGACCATGATTGTACTTGGATGATGTATGACTTATTATGCATTATGTGAAGTGGCGATTGTAAGCCAACTATGTTTTTCCCCTTTGTTCTGGTACATGGGGATGTGTGAAGATGACCATCTTGCGATCATACCAAAATGTGATTATGCCTCTAAGTCGTGCCTCGACTCGTAGGAGATATAGTCGCATCTTGGGCGTTACAGGTGCGTGCTTAGACTGCCGGCTTATCAGCTCCATGCAGTTAGAGTCTTTAGAGCTATAACTCTAAACATAAGATTATTATCCTCTAGCGACTTAGAGTCTGCCATCCCGACGGGTTGCAAAGACCCAAAGATGCTTCAAATATGAGACATAAATAAGGCAGCTTTGCCTGACTTGTAAAAAAACACATGGAAAGGAAAAAGCGATGAAATAAAGCCAAAAATAGAAAATCAAAAAATCCGAGGATTTACAGGCCGCCAAGCTAAAGTTTCTTCTTCAATGAAACTAGCATGTTGGCCACTGTAAGGTACGCGCTTTCTGTGATCCGGCTCTCACAGTACCCAATCGACATTTGAACCTAGATAAATTCAGGTCTTATTTAAAGATAGACTTATCTAGAGTACGCGGGTTCAGAGTAGCATCATGCATCATAGGCCGATTTATCCAAGTTTCAAGGAAGACGCCTTATGAGCCTGGATCTATCTTGACTATTTGTAAACCGTGCTCTCACATGAAAACCGACATTTTTACCTTAACAAGCTCAGGATCTTTGGCGAATACACCATAAAAGATTGATTGCTAAGAGTTCAGCGGGTCAATCAGGATTACCTGATGGGGTAGCAGCTGGTATACAGGTAGGATGACCCCGAAAGGTATGTCCCTCTTTGGTGAATACACCTATGTTTGAACAAGATAACCTAGTCAAGAGGGTAGTAACGCTATGTTCTCTTTGGTGAATAGACCTATGTTTCTACATGAAGCCCCCAAGTTACATACTTACGAATTGTGCTCGTTGGGGACCTATATTTTAGTTGTGATGTGCATCCAACTCTCTTTGGTGCCTGTAATTTGGGCGTCAAACCTCTTAAGTGAACATGTAAGATGATGATAAAGACTCAGCTTCGAGGAAGTAAAACAACAAAGGCCCTGAATTACCCGGGATGCCTGCTTTATTATACTGTCGCTAATATATACATCATCAAACTATGTACATCATGAGAGCCGGTAGCTCAAGTATAGTAGGGACGAAGATGAGCAATATTCCATGGCCGACGGGTCTCCTCCTCCGATGTGTGTGAGTCCTTGTGTTCATGAACGTCGATAAGATAGTATGACCCATTATGCAAATTCTTGCTGACCACAAAAGGCCCTTCCCAAGGCGGTGATAGTTTATGCATATCAGTTTGATCCTGGATAAGATGGAGCACCAAGTCGCCTTCTTGAAAGGTTCTAGTTTTGACCCGGCGGCTGTGATAACGACGCAAATCTTGTTGATACATCGCTGAACGAGCCGCCGCGAGGTCACACTCCTCATCCAATAGGTCAAGTGCATCTTGACGTGCCCTTTCATTATCAGCTTCAACATAAGCCACCACACGGGGAGAATCATGATGGATATCACTAGGGAGAACCGCCTCTGCTCCATAGACCATGAAGAAAGGTGTGTAACCCGTAGATTTGTTGGGGGTTGTATTGATACTCCGTAACACTGAGGGTAACTCTTCCACCTAACAACCTGGTGTTCTTTTCAAAGGAACCATAAGCCGGGGCTTGATGCCTCGTAGAATCTCTTGATTAGCTTGTTCCGCTTGACCTAGAGTGGGGGTGAGGCACGGCGGAAACGTCAAGTCGAATATGCTCTCGTTGACAAAACTCTTTCATAGCACCCTTAGACAGATTAGTGCCATTATCCGTTATAATGCTATGGGGAAAGCCAAAACAGAAGATCACCTTCTTGATGAACTGAACCGTCGTTGCTGCATCACACTTGCTAACTGGCTCTGCCTCAACCCACTTAGTAAACTTGTCAACTGCTACCAAAAGGTGGGTTTTCTTATCCTTTGACCTCTTGAAAGGCCCGACCATATCAAGCCCCCAGGTTGCAAATGGCCAAGTAATTGGAATCATCCTCAACTCTTGAGCCGGCACATGAGCTCGTCATGAGAATTTCTGACAACCTTCACATTTGCTGAGCAAATCCTCAGCATCATCATGAGCCGTCAACCAATAGAACCCATGACGAAAACCATTGGCTACGAGAGATTTAGAGCCGGCATGATGACCTCAATCTCCTTCGTGGATCTCTCGCAGGATCTCACAACCTTCTTCAGGAGAGACACAACGTTGAAACACCCCCGTGACACTGCGATGGTGCAACTCCCCATTGACAATCGTCATTGACTTAGACCACCGGGTTATCTGTCTAGCCAAAATCTCATCCTCAGGTAACTCGCCCCAGGTAATGTAAGCCAAATACGGAATTGTCCAATCAGGAATAGCATGAAGAGTCACCACCAATTGTACTTCTGGGTCAGGAATAGCAAGATCCTCATTTGTAGGTAATTTGACAGAAGGTCTAAGCAGAATATCCAGAAATGTGTTAGGTGGCACCGGCTTACGCTCAGACCCTAACTGGCTTAAAGCGTCGGCGGCCTCATTCTTCCTGAGATCAATGTGCTCAACTTGGGAACCCTTGAAGTGACCCGCAATAGCATCAACCTCTCGACGATAAGCCACCATGAGTGGATCGTTGGAATCCCAAGTGCCAGAAACTTGCTGAGCTACTAGATCTGAGTCGCCGAAGCACCTCACCCGGCTTAAGTTCATCTCCTTAGCCGTCCGAAGACCATGGAGGATAGGCATCATACTCAGCTACATTATTAGTACAAGGGAACATTAACCGGAGAACATAATAAAATTTATCACCTCGTGGGGAAGTCAAGACAACTCCAACCCCCGAGCCTTCCAATTTCTTGGATCCATCAAAGTGAATAGTCCAATATGTGTTACCCGGCTTTTCCTCAGGCGTCTGCAACTCTGTCCAATCATTGATAAAATCCACGAGTGCTTGTGACTTGATGGCCGTACGAGGCACATATTTTAAACCATGGGGTCCAAGCTCAATGGCCCACTTGGCTACCCGACATGTGGCTTCTCTATTTTGGATGATATCCCCTAAAGGAGCAGAACTAACCACAGTAATTGGATGACCCATAAAATATTGCTTGAGCTTTCGGCTTGCCATGAAGACTCCATACACCAGCTACTCCCAATGAGGATACCTCTGCTTGGACTCAATAAGTACCTCGCTGATGTAGTAAACCGGCGGTTGAACCTGATACTCCTTGCCTGCCTCTTTCCCTTCCACCACAATGGCCACACTGACAGCCTGGCTATTGGTAGCCACATATAACAACAAAGGCTCCTTATCAATAGGAGCACCAAGAACCGACGGCTCAGCCAGTTGCTTCTTAAGCGCCTCAAATGCCTCATTAGCAGCTTCACTCCAGACGAAATCATCCGTCTTCTTCATCATCTGATACAGAGGGATAGCCTTTTCTCCCAGGCAGCTTATGAACTGGCTCAAAGCTGCTATCCAACCTGCCAAGTGTTGGACATCATTAACAGACTTTGGCCTAGCCAGGGAAGTAATAGCCTTGATTTTCTCCGGGTTAGCTTCAATGCCTCGTTCTGAAACAAAAAAACCCAATAGCTTGCCCGCTGGTACAGCGAAGATACACTTGGTCGGGTTAAGCATCATTTTATAAACACGGAGATTGTCAAAAGTCTCCTTCAAATCATCAATCAGGGTTTCCTTCTTCCTAGATTTCACCACAATGGCATCTACGTAAGCATGAACATTACGCCCGATCTGATCGTGAAGGCAATTATGCACACACCATTGATAAGTCGCCTGGGCACTCTTGAGCCTGAAAGGCATAGATACATTGCAGAAGGCTCCAAACAGAGTAATGAAAGCTGTCTTCTCCTAGTCCTTAACTGCCATCTTGATCTGATGATAACCAGAATAAGCATCCAAAAAACTCAAAATGCTCACAACCCGCTGAAGCATCAATTATTTGATCAATACGAGGGAGAGCAAACGGATCAGCCGGACAAGCCTTGTTTAAGTCTGTGTAGTCCGCACACATTCAACAAGTGTCGTTCTTCTTAAGCACGAACACCGGGTTAGCCAACCACTCAGTATGAAAAACTTCAACGATAAACCCGGCCGCCACGAACCGGGCCACATATTAACCAATGGTCTTTCGCCTCTCCTCGTTAAAATGACGAAGGAATTGTCTAACTGGCTTAAACTTCGGATCAATATTAAGAGTGTGCTCAGCGAGTTCCCTCAGTACACCCAGCATGGCTGAAGGCTTCCATGCAAAGATGTCCTTGTTCTCACGTATGAACTCGATGAGTGCGCTTTCCTATTTCGGATCCAGATTAGCACTGATGTTGAACTTCTTAGATGAGTCGCCAGGAACGAAGTCAACTAGCTTGGGGTCGTCTGCCGATTTAAATTTCAACAAAGGGTCATGCTCTGTGGTTGGCTTCTTTAAGGACGTCATATCTGTCGGGTCAATGTTATCCTTGTAAAATTTCAACTCCTCTATGGCACAAACAAACTCCGCGTAAGCAACGTCGCCTTCTTCACACTCCAAGGCTATCTTGCGACTCCCATGCATCGTTATAGTGCCCTTGTGACCCGACATCTTAAGCTGCAGATAAACATAACACGGCCTCACCATGAAATTAGCATAAGTCGGCCGTCCAAACAGAGCATGATACCGGCTCTGGATCTTAACATCTTCAAATGATAAAGTTTCTGTTCTGGCATCGTATTCATCCCCAAAGGCTACCTTCAAATCAATTTTTCCCACCGGGTACGCCGACTTACTAGGCACTACTCCATGGAAAATAGTATTGGACGGTTTAAGATTTTTATCAGTCAATTCCATGCGGCGGAAAGTATCATAATAAAGGATATTGATGCTGCTGCCCCCATCCATGAGCACTTCAGTGAACTTGTATCATCCAACCTAAGGCACCATCACCAAAGCCAATTGACCCGGATTATCAACCCGGGGTGGGTGATCCTCACGCTCCACACAATGGGCTGCTCAGTCCATCGCAAGTAACGAGGGACCGCCGGTTCAACGTTGTTCACAACCCTTTTATGGAGCTTCTGATTCCGCTTGCATAAACTTGTGGTAAAAACGTGGTACTGCCAACTATTCAATTGCTTTGGGTTGCTCTGATAACCAGACTGCTGCTGCTGATTCCCCTGACTATTCTACTGATTGTAACCACCTTGATTGCTTTGGCCTTGAAACCCGAAATATAAGCCGCCGCCTACATGACCCGGACCATGAGAGCCGGACCCTGAACCGCCGTCCGGACCATGATTTTGCTGGATAGATTCCTGAAATATCTCATAATGCTGGAATCCTTCCACATATGGGTAGACGGCCTCTCCTCTATTCCATGCTTCGGACATGGCTGATTCATTATTGCTTCAAGGTTAAATGTTGTCCGTAGAGCCGTCCTCCCCTTACGACGCTGGTTATAATTCCATGCAGCGATGTTAGATACAAAATCATCAGCCTTGCGCTTGCCGCCACCGCCCTGATTGGTCAGGTTAAACTGTTGTCCCCTCATACCGCTACTCTTCTTTCCCTTTCCCGATCTTTCATCCCCAGAGTTGGGGTTCTTGGTACTATCAGAGTCGGCGTATTTGACAAGAGCCACCATGAGCTCCCCCATATCATTGCAATGATGGGTAAGCCGCCCAAGTTTCTGCTTGAGTAGAAGGAAATGGCAATTTTTCTCAAACATTAAAACCGCTGAACCAGCATTGATGTTATATGAAGAATGTATGATAGTTGAGACCTGGTGCACCCAGCTGGTCGTTGATTCACCCTTGGCTTGAACAAAAGAAGCCAAATTCACAATTGACATAGGCTGCTCGCACGTATCTTTGAATTTTGGATAAACTTGGCCTTCAGATCTGCCCACGACTTAATGGAGTTGGCAGGTAGCCCTTTCAACCAATTACAAGCCGTCCCTTCGAGCATCATGGTGAAATACTTACCATATGCAGCCTCACTAACATCCAGCATCTCGATAGCCATCTCATAACTCTCCACACATGCCTTAGGGGGCTGATCTGTCGTGTAATTAGGCACCTTACGAGGGCCCTTGAAGTCCTTGGGCAAACGCTTATTTCGTAGAGCCGCCGTTAAACACGGCACACCCCAAGTTCTAGAAGCCACACCTGCCTCCATTGAAGTTGTTGGGTAAAACAACGCATGCTAATGAGCCGTTGGCTGAGCCGCCAGCTCGGTCTCCCGGCACGATTTGCCCTGGTCCACCAAATCTTGTGCATTGGCACCATTGTGCACCGGGTCATGCCCACGAGGTTGGTTACGGTGCTGCTTCGTACTAAAAACTGTTGGCGAGTCAATGTGCATGATGTAGCTCCGGCTCGGACGAGGGGTCGAATGAATCCGGTCATGACTATAAGAATAAGCCTGCTGTTGTGCCAGCGCTATTTGAAGAAGTTCCCTGGCCCTTCGGGTTTCAGCCGCCACCGGAGTCTCGCCCTCGACTGGCAGAGCCACCAATCACGTAGCTGCAGCAATCATATTATCCAGAGGGTTGGAATAATGACTCGGCAGCGTCACGGGGTGATGAGGTGGGGAGTTATTCACATGTGGAGAACCTGTCACGCGCGGCTGAACTGGCGCTCCACCCCTAGGTGCTTCAGCCATTTCGTTTATCACCGGCGGATTGCTGGTCCCTGCTCCAGTTGTATTGAAAAGATTCCTCGGCTCATAAACAAAGGGCAGACTACTCCGGTGCTTCTCCTCAAGACTTCATTCGAAGCATTCCGATCCACCGTGAGCAGGTATGAATCCGCTTGAATCCGTTGTGATTGAGCATTCAAAATGGCCCGCTCTGTGGTCATCCTAGCATTCCCCGCCGCCAGCTCTTCCTTGGCTTGTGCTATCTCATCACGCAGTTTAGCCACATCCACCTTATGTTGTTCCTGGTTGTCCGGGGTTACCTCCACTCCCATCAGAGTTGCTAGAGCCTCCAATAAATTTATTAAAACTTGAGCCAGCGGGTGTGCTGATCATCCAGCACCTGTTGTTGTTACCGCCACTGCGCTGGAAGTCATGGCCGTGGCGGCTGTCGAACCGAGAACCGGGTGGGTGCCAGCCATGAAGATCGCCACCCTGTTCGGCGGCTCACGGGGGTCCGGAATACTGTTACCATAGGAACAGACCCCAAGCCGTTCGTTTTGCAGTTGATAAATTGAGTTGGTCTCACCCGTGGACGATTCACCATCAGAGTAGATGGTCGTCTCACCACGAGATACAGAGCCTTCCAATTTAGCCCATGGGTAAACCCAACAAAGGCATGCTTCATGGTGGGTTGAACCCAGGCGGGTCGTGCACGATTAGCCGTCTCGATGATGTCGGTACATATGTCCGGCTCAGGGCCTGGTTCACCGATCTTGCCGATAAATATGTGGATTCCGCTGAAGGGACCCAGTAACCGTACTCAATTGAGCCGGCCTCGGGGGCCCAACCTGCATTATCGATGTAGATCTTGTCGCGATGACTCTTGGTCATCCGGCCTGTCGGATCTTGTGTTTCGACAAAACCCTTGAGGTTCAAACTCTTGGGTGCGCACGAAGATCTCTCCTTCCGCCCTAGCTCGTCTACTCGCCGATCCCTAGGCCTAGCTTGTCAGATCCGAAGAACAAGGGACACAAGGTTTATACTGTTTCGGGCCACCATTGTGGTGTAATACCCTAATCAAGTGTGTTGTGGTGGATTGCCTTGCAGGCTCAGGATGAACTAGTACACGGGAGGGACAACCTCCTGAGGAGAGGTGTTCTTGAGCTCGGGTGAGCTTGTGGGTTGGTGGTTGGTCTCAATGATCCGATCCATTTCTATGGTGGTGGCTAGTCCTATTTATAGTCGCGAGGGTCCTCTTCCCAAATATTGAGCCAGAAGGGATCCCACAACGGCCAAGTTTGAAGGGGGACAACTAGTACAAGCTATCCTGACAAAAGGTGGTCTTCTCCTGCCAAAGGCTCTGGTGGTGACGCCACCGTGGGCTCCGCGATGACCTCCGCTCTGCCGTCCTACTGGCCTGGGTCTTGTTGCACCAATATGGAATCATTTGCCTGACGCCTCGGGACTCTTCGCCTGCACCTGCTTCTTTAGCACCAAAGAGGAAACTGGCACTCTGCGCCCACTAGCGCCCGCCTGGCCTCGGTCATCACCGCTCACGTCATGAGGGCCTCGCGAGGTACCCCTTGCCTTGATATCTCCAATCCTCATGAGCTGGCCTAGTGAGGCAGCCCCAGGGGATGTCTTGTGTCGTCCGCCTCGCGAGGATCGGCCCTCGCGAGAGTCTTGAGTGGTTGCTGAAGATGTTGGGCCATACCAGGCCGCCTGATGAGCCACGCCATGGGCCGCAGGCAGGCAAGTCTGGGTACCCCCGTTCCCAGAACGCCGACACGGCCCACGGCGTATCCATTGATCCCTTCGAAGATGCCCTTCAAGAACTCGAAACCACCGTGCGCTGGCCCCACGGTGGGCGCCAACTGTCATGGAGTTGTCACGGCAGCTGTCCTAGGGGAAGGACTTAGTTGTGGAGCCATTGCGATGTACTTAGCTTAAAGGGGTTAACACGGGACAAAGACAAGAGGAGTTTATACTGGTTCGGCCACTTGCGGTGAGGTAAAAGCCTTATCCAGTTTGAGGTGGTATTGCTAGGGTTTCGTTTGCCAGGGAGCGAATACACTAGCCTAGCTTATGATCTGTTGTTTCTTTCCCTAAGCCGCTGCAGGGTCATCCCCTTATATACACCGGTTGTCGCCCCACGGCATACGGAGTCCCGGCCGACTCATACAAACATGTCCGGCCCGGTGACTTATCTTACATGCCTTACGATAGAAGTCACATATACATGGCAGTTTACACTTATGGGCCTTAAGCCACTTTTGGGTTTTGGGCCCATTTAACAAGCCTACTACATGAACCGCCATCTTCAACATGCTCCTGGGCTTGGCCCATGAATCGCCATTGGAGTAACCCGGCCCCTCCTGGCGTGTCATATCGAATAGTCATATCCCCAACACGATTCGCCTAAGTAACTAGATTCGGCTAAACACCTACATGTTGCACTCTGAGTTGTGCCACAAGTACAATATCGGGTTGCACTCTGTGTTGCACTCTGTGTTGCGACACAAGTACAACGTCCGGTTGCACTCTAAGCTGCGCCACAAGTACAACGTCAGGTTGCACCCGGAGTTGCACCACAAGTACAACGTCAGGTTGCACTCTGAGCTGTGCCACAAGTATAACGCTAGGTTGCATTCGGAGCTACGCCACAAGTACAATGTTACGTTGCACTCGGAGTTGCGCCACAAGTACAACATCAACTTCGAGTGAAGTGCAATCCACTCACTCGGGGACTCAGCTACGGCCCTGGAAGTACAAAGTCAATGAATCCGAAGACAAAAGCGACTGCATCCTCATAAAAGCAACAGAGTTCGGAGAAATCCAGCAGAGTTAAGAACCATGAGCAGAAGTACTCGGGCATTAGGCCCGAAGGAGTTTTAACGATTACAAAATCACTCGGCATCCCGAGGCAAATAGAGTCGGATCATAAAAGTTTTCACTCCGCAGGAGGGCAGGCAGGCTCGATGAAGGTGTCCAGGTCGATGCCGTCTGCAATCCGAGTAGCCGCGTCCAAGAAAGTTTCCATGAACCTCTGGAATTGAAGCTTCTTTGTGTTTGCCACCTTGAGAGTCTTCAGTTTATCTTCCTTGGCATCTTTGCAATGGACACGCACAAGCGAGAGGGCCACATCAGCCCCGCAGTGGGTGGCGGACTTCATACATGCTCTTCTGGCCATAGCTCCTTGTCTATCCCAGGAGTGCGGTCTTCAGTCGATTGATGTATCCCAGGACGCCCTCTAGGTGTGCTTCGAGTCATGGTACGTTCATGGCAGCGGCATCACCCACAAGTGACTTGCTAGGGTCCAACCCAATTTCGATTTGATCTGTCGCCCAGTCAAAGCTTTGGTAGAATTCTGCATGAATAACAAAAGTGTGAGTCGACAACATTCTCAAGAAATACTGCTTCAAGTGTGTTCTCAGTACAACATACCTTCAAGCGAGATGTACAGCTTCTGAGCGAGGCTCCCCAAATATTCTTCGAGCTCATTCCTCTTCAGAGTGAGTTGGTCGACCTTGTCAGACAATGCAATCTTCTCATCTCACAGCTGAGCAGCTTCCTTCTTTGCTTCATCAACCGTAGTTTTCAAGGCTGCATTCTCTTCCTCAAGCTTGTCAACTAACGCCAGCTTCCGATCTGCCATTGTGGTCTTCTCTCTGGCAGTCTTCGGAGCCGCAACGAGGTCAATATCATTTGCCTCCAGGGCCTTCTTCATGGTGTCTAAAGAAATAGCAAACCTGACTCGAGCTTGCAGCCGATGATTCTCACTACGCACATCTGCCCGAGTGGAATTACTAAATTCAAGGAGTAGAACTTGAAATCAACGGAGTTCTCAGTCGATAGCAAATTTACCTCCCATGGTCCTCACTTCAGTCAGGGAATACTCCAGCTTCTTCTTGGTGGCCTCCAACTCCAGTTCGAGGGAGATTTTCTCCTTTTACATAGCAGCGCATTGGCTCCCAAGTCCAATGGATTTCTGCAATCAGTTGAAGGACTAGTCAATCGACAGGAACAAGGAAATGATGGACATATTCGGTTAATCAGTATAAAGAAAAAGAGAGAGTTCTTAGACCACTGCCGACTGCCAGCAGTCGACAACGGTCTCGGGGACTACACCCAGTGGGTGCACTCAGTGTGCCCCCACTGGTTCTGATTTGTCACTCGGAGAGGTCCTTTTGATTCGAGTGCCAAAAAAAGAGATATCAGAGCACTAAGACCCTCGCCGACTGCCCGTAGTCGACGAAGGTCTTGGGGACTACACCCAGTGGGTGCACTCAGCGTGCCCCCACTGGTTCTGATTGCGTATCAAGGGAAACCTACCGATTGAAACTTCAAGTATAAGACCCCTGCTGACTGCCCGTAGTCGACGACGATCTCGGGGACGACACCAAGTGGGTGCACTCAGCGTGCCCCCACTAGTTTTGACTTCCCACTCGATACGGCATGCCTGGTCACAGCGAGCAAAGTACCCACTCGACACGGTTCGAGCGGAAGACCTACATGATAACATATACACCCACTGGGTGTACAGACGGACTCAAGGTGCAGTCCTATATATGCACACTAAAGGTTCCAAAACGCTCATCCACTGGCATATCTCAGAGGCAAAGCAAAGACAAGGCTGAAGCTTCAGAAAAACAATCGGAAATAAACTTACAATCGCACTTACTCGGAGATTAGCTTGAAGGGAGGAGCTGGCATCATAGGCGCCTCTGACGGCTTCATACGCCACCTTCAGTCGATCCACCATCAGTCCAGCTTGGATCATCACTTCCTTGGCAGCACATATCTGATCCTGAGGGACATGGTACAGTACAAATTGAGGTGGAGCTGGTCGTGGAGTTGGAACTGGTGGCGGAGTCAGAGCTGGCGGCACCATTGATGCGCTCAGAACTGATGGCTGCCCGGCCAGGCCCGAAGCATGAACAGTCGACGCGAGCAGTTGGTTAGTCAACAGTGGATCAACAAAAGAAACTGCAGCCCAGGACGAGCCTCCAAGCTCCTAAACAACAGGCTCAGCTGACGAGCGAGGCGTGCGACTGGCAGGTGCCCTCCTGCTTGAGGGTCTTCCCCTCCTCCCCGTGCTCCTTTGGGCTTCGTCATCATCATCGTCTGGAAGTTGGATAATCTCTGTTGGCCCTGCGGTTTCATCGAACGAGACCTCAGTCGACCAATATAATCAGTTAGCCAAAGGAAAATTCATCCGCCTCAAGTTTACCTGCTCATGAAGTGACCACGTTGGCAGTTTCCGCATCACCTTGTTCCTCATATATCTCCATGTGAGATGTGGCACAAATGGTGGCCCTGAAAATGCAAAATCCCACTCGGTCAGGATAGAACCAAGAATTTGTGACAACAACAGGCAGATAAAGGGAGAAACATTTACCCCGAGGTAACGGGAACATCCACTTTGATCTTGGGCAGGGCCTTCCGAGGCTTGGCGATGTCGACTTTGGCTTGCTTCGCAGTTTTCTTAGTCGGTTCTGGGGTGAACGTCCGACTGCACTTTGAGGTCTTGGCACTTGATGTCGCCAGCATGCCTTGGCCACCCGCGAGATCCTACGTGTGCTTGGAGCGCCTCTCAGTGCGGGGCGATGACTCGACTTCGTTTTTGGTGTCCGAGTCAGAGTTGTCTTCATCTCTTTCTTCCTCATAGTCGACATTGGCGCTCCCGTCCTCACTCCCGCCTTATTCCAGTTGTTGCTCTCCATTCGGCATGGAATACATGCTCATGAAGACCTGCAACACACCAGTCGATGAGTCAGGACGAGCCGAAGAATAGTTGCATATGAGAGAACACAAGATAAAAAATGAATCAACATGATAGCGCCTTACCACCCCTGGAGCATGCTCGGTGTCGTATGGCAAGATCCGCCTGGATCCACGTGGGTTGTCCTTGTTTCCAGTCATGCTCGTCAACCAGTTGGCCACCGTCTTCTCGTCAACCTCCTCTGGGTGGATTCGAGCGGTGTCATTTGGGCCCGAGTACATCTACATGGGATGGTCGCGAGCTTGCAGAGGCTAGATGCTGCGACCCAGGAAGACCTCTAACAGGTCCTCCACCCTGAATCAGGGCAACTACGGCGTCGACCAAAATGGCAACTTCACCTTTCTCCTCCGCGGTAACTTGCAAGGAATGAGCTTGGTTGATTCTATCTAAAGAGAAGGGGGAAGTCCAGTCTGATAGCCAGGAGTCGGAATGTCCTTGTAGTAGAACCAGGTCGACTGCCAACCCCTGACTAACTCGGGAAACGTCATCGGAGGGGATGTACTCCTTCCTCTCATCTGGATCCCAGTCCCCCAGACATATGAATCACATGCGTCTTTACGTCGGTTCGATTGGCTTTCTTCACCGATTGAGATCAGCAAGTGAAGATATGTTTGAACAGCCCCCAATGAGGCTAACACCCCAAGAAACTTCCGCACATCATGATGAATTCGACAAGATAGGAGATGGTATTGGGAGGAAAGTGATGGATCGAAGCACCAAAGAAATTCCAGAAACCTCGGAAGAATGGGTGAGGAGGCAGAGGAAGACCTCGGTAGTCGTGGGTGGTGAGCAGGACTCGTTCGCCCTCACGTGGCTCGGGCTCTATCACCCTCCCTGGCAACCTCCAAGACTCGGGCAATGAAACCATCAATGGCGAGTCCCTCCAGATCTTCCTTAGTGACCATCAAGCGGGTACAGACCCCTGGATCCAACCAGGCAGCAGACCGGACCTCGAAGATGATCCCTTCGCCTGTTTCTTGCCCTTGGTTGCGGCCTTCTTTGCGGGACCATCCTTCGCCATTGGTGACAAGCTCTAGCGAGGCAATAGAATAAGAGGGGGCTAAAGAGACGAGTGAAGAAGCAAATGGGAAGGCACAAACCCGCATCTTGGCAGCAGCACTCTTAATAGCCGCACGTCCGAGTGGCTGACCAGCGGGCCCGGGCAATTCGGTCGCATCTTGAAACAGACGGCAGCTCAATACGTGGCAAAAAGGTGGTGCGGGGATCGAGGAGCCTCCTGTTAGCACATCCCATTTACTACGCCAACGCCCTGTCCCGTCTTGCGCGCTTCTCCGCGCTTCAAAATCCCGAAAAATCCGGAGCGCGCATGGCAGCAAATCACGCTAAAGATACCCCGGCCCGTCTGGCTCGGTAACTGCCCAAACGAGTTCACTCGGCAGGTCCTAAAATACTAGAATGGATAGAGGCAACTGACGAAGAGGCGGACCATGAACACACCCCCGGGAACTTCGGGAGGTTCACTCAATGTTCCGAGGTGTGTTCGACCAGCTCTAGTCAACCTGCTCCCAAGTCAACCCTCAATCCATTTGGGGGCTAATGACGAAGACATGTACCTAGGGTAGAGTCTTAGGCCTGACCTACATGACCCACCCAAGGACACCATACGAAGATCAGGAAGGACTCCATAGAGAATACCGACTGAAATACTCTGAAATGAAATACACTCGATAGGAAAAGTCACTCACACAACTCGTCTCGACTCGACGTCATAAGAGTTCACTCGACGGTCAGGATCCCAAAGGCCACACCTAAAGAGCAACGGACAGGCGTTCTCTCCATAGTAATAAAGACCATTTAATACATGCGTTATCAGTAACGTTAAAGACTTAACTCTCATTGAACCCTTGTGTAACTGATGGTTGGAGGGGTCCGTCACACTCTATATAAGGCACCCCTCCCCCCAGGCACAAGGGTTCACACCCTCGGTGACATCAACACATTCCAGTCGACAAGCCTCCGCGGCACCGAGACGTAGGGATGTTACCTCCTCCGAGAGGGGCCTGAACTCGTAAAATTATTGTACAACCTTGCCGTAGCTAGGACTCTGCCTCTTTCCAACCCCCTACTCTTACTGTCAGATACGTTCCCACGACACCCGAGATCCTGCTAGGAATAAGACCGAGTCCTGGAAGTAGACAAAGCCACGTAGATGAACCAAGCATAGTCGAACGAATCATCACGATCACAATGAAACATGAACTAACGAGAAGAAGCAAACAACATGGTAAACATAGAAGAATAACATGACATGGTGCTCAACCAAGTATGATGCATGACAAGGCTACATGATGCTACTCATGGAAAGAGATGATGCATACAAGAACATCACACAAAGCAAGTTTAAATGAGGCCGAAAACAACATATAACAATTCCGGTAAATCCTCATATGCAAATTTTGAAATTGGTCCACATCTGAATAACACATTATGTTCAAGTTGTTAAACTACAAGATAACATGCACCATGATGATCTACAAGATTTTCTAGTCAAGTTACATATAAAGTTAATTTAATTTGGAGCTACGGCCTAGAAGATACGAGCAAAACAAGTTAAACATGACATTGAAGCAAAATGCAATTAAACATCAAGTACAACACTCAAATTATGGATGCGACATGACATGATGCATCTACATGCAAAACCAAGCAAGTTTCATATAGAGCATGCTCCAAACGGAGCCACGGTTCAACACATACACATGAAAGAAGATTAAAACGAAATTTGTCCAAAACAGCAACTAGGCATCTTACAAGCATCATAACAACATGCTACAAGAACAAGATGGACACAAACATGATATGCACTCAAGTGCAGATTACATGCTTCAATTATCATCAAGGTTCAGTTTCATAGGCATTAAGATTAATCCAACAAGATCAAAGCAACAAGAAACTTTATAACACGGATTAGGACTTAGTGAAAAACTGGGCATACATGTGAGCAGAGTTAACATGATGACATGTTGGAGGCATGAAAAATGATGCTATAGTGCAAGGTTATGGCAAAAAAAAGCATGGCATGCTAGTCCATAATATGGAGCTCAAAGTATACACCATGGCATATACATATGAGTAGCAGGTTCATGGGAATCATCTAGACAATATGCAACCAAGAAATAAGTTGATTCTCAGACTTAGTGAAATCTGGGAATGCAAAACAGTAACATTATGATGCTGACTTTGGAGGCACATAACAACAAGCATATCAATTCTAATAATTATGAAAAGGACATGAACATATATTAGACATGGCATACTCCAACTATCTCCATGGGCACAACTCCATATGATTCATAGATTAATTACAATGAGCTTTGCAAAATGGAACATGATGTTGATAGATTGACAGATTTATCATGATGACAACTTGAGAGCAGGAAAGAGACATGCTATAGCAACTTTACATAGCAACCAAAGGCATGGCATCAAAGTACAACTAAAACATGGAAAAACATGCTTACTAAACATCTCCATATAACCTCTAGATCAATGGCATTCATCAAGATAAGGTTGCAAGTTATAACAGATTCTCAGACTTGGTGAAAAACAGAATTTGATAGAAAACAGATTCACGATGCATACTTTGAGATAATAAAAGTATATGCTACAGGAACATTTCATGGCATCAAAGAGCATTGCAAGAAGGTACTAATCTCCCTTAACAAAACATGATTATGGAGCGTGATCATTTGAGTAACAGGTTTGATGATAGCTTCAAGTAAACATGGCAAGCTGATATAACAGACTTAGTGAAAACTGGGCATGCTGACAGTTATTTTTTCAAGCAACTTGAGGGCACCAAAAGATCAAGATACAGCAGGCTGTAATTGCAAACAAGGGCATGGATGGATAAATCATAACATGATCTTCAAAACATGCTCACTGGACATCTCCAAAATATGCATAGATTTGATGGTAGCATCAAGCAAACATGGCATCACAATATAGCAGTTTCACACTTAGCAGAACAGTAACAGCAAGTAGGTCACTTCGCAAACTGGTTCCAATCAACACAGTGCATATCATGATAAATGAATTACGCCAATGCAAAGATGACATAATTGTGCTTCTAAACATGTAGACATGTTAATCAAAATAAAATCACACAAAATGCTATGAAAAATACAATATGACAAGTTGCAACAGTTTTTAGCAGTTAACATCAACATACCCTTTTGCAATAGAGATTAGCATGTCAAAATGCATCCTAATATGTATGCAAATGCAACCATCATGTAGAGCACAGAGAGCTGAACATTTTGACATAAAGATCATCATCATAGGATAGACATGCACAAAGTTACACACACCACAAGATGCCAGCATGAGATGGATTTACAGGGACTTAGTGAAAATCTGGAAAAACACGAGTGAGCGCATGATAACTAAAATGCGCACGGGCGTGGGATAGTGAGGCGATGGTCACCTCGGGCCGGCTTGGTGGAGCAAGCGATTAGGGCGAACCGGGTGGTTCGGGGCCGCGGTCCAAGCGGGCTGATCCGGTTCAACCAGACCGGCTGGCCCGGGCAGTATGGTGGCCGCCGGGGTCGGGGACGGCGGCGCGACAAGGCGGGTGGCCGGAGATGCAGGGCGGGGCGGATCCAGCAAGGGGAGGCCCGATCCCGTCGACCTCGAGGCAGAAGGGAGCGGAAGGCGTGGATCCGAGCGAGGAGGACCCACTCCTGGCCGGATCGAAGCAGAGGCCAAGCAAAGGTGTCCGGATCTAGGGCGGTGGCGGCGAGGAACTCTGGCGGTGACAACCTACGAGGGAGAAGAGGCCGGTGGAGTTAGCTAGAGAGAGAGAGGAGGAAGAGGAGAGGGGCAGGGAGAGGGTGCCAGCGGGTCCTGGGGTGGTCGAAGGAGGTCGCCGGCGGCGAGGTGAACGGCGGCAGGGTCGGCCGGCACTGGGGCAGAGGAGCTCGGCTCCTCCGGAACCAGATCGGAAGCGAGGGAGCGGGAGGCGTTAGGCGCTCGGTGCTCGGGCCCCGGGCGACGCGAGATGGGCCTCGCGGGCCTGCAATGGGCTTGGTGGACGGTGGCGGCTCGGAAGGCTCAGGGCGACATGACGCGCACCGGTTGGCCGAGGGCGGCGGCGTGGTTGACGTGGCGGCCGCGCTTGGTCGTGTTGGCGGTGACAGGTGGCGAGGCATGGGTGGAGTAGTGTGGAATTCGAGGAAGGAGGAGGCTAGAGGTAGGGGAAGGCTAGGCTGCCAGATTTGGACCAGGGCGTGTCCATTTATAGGCAGGAGGGGTTAGGGATAGGGTTTGGAGGGGTTTTCGGACCCTCTGATCGCAATCTGATGGCTCGGGTCGAGAGGGCGTTGTCGGATTTAGGTCTCCGCAAAACCCTACTAGGTTCGAACTCTGGGTTGCGTGCGAAGATCTCACCCTCGCCTATCTATCTACTCGTCGTCTCACCAACTTGCTCGATGGACAGGAATGTAAAAAAGACACGAGGCAGTTTATCCTATTTCAGGCCACCTAGCGGTGAGTGGCCCTACTCTAGCAGTGTGGTGGATTAGCCTCGAGATGGGTGATGGGCCTCGAACCCCTCGTTGGTTACCCCAAGTGGAAGGTGTAAGATGCAGTAAGTAGAAGTGTTTTCCTGTAGCAAAGATGCCAAGGATCGATTCCCCAGAGACTCCTAGGTTCAACAAGTAGGTGTCAATTGCTACGGCGCCAGATTAGTAGCAACCAACGTGGACCTGCACACAGATACAAATAACTTTGCTCCCAACGAGTACAGAGAGGTTGTCAATCTCTCCGGCCTTGTAGTTCACAAAGGATTAAAAGCAATGATAGTAGTGATAGATAGTTTTTGCAATAGTAGGCAAATAACGGGAAATAAATAGCGGATGTGATCAATGATGGTAATATGGACCGGAGTCTCATGATGTTCACTAGTGATGTCTCTCTCCCAAAAGACGATAAAACAGCTATGTGCGGTAAACAAATTACAGCTGGGCAATTGACAGGACCACGAACGCAAACCAATGCTGACTACATTGCAAGAAAGGTTGAGGTTCAAAGCATGGGCGGTACGCCAAAGTAAGTAGACCGAAATCCATCAATATCTACTCCTAATCATCCACCTTGAGATATCTATCCAGAACATCTCGCTGGTATTAAGTTGCGAGTACCACCCATAGTGTAAACTAAATGCAACAGACAACTGCATTAAAAGAACTTTGCGTAAAGTAAACAATCCTTGCACCCGCAGGCACAAGCACCGTTGTTTTCCCCCTTGTGGCAACAGCACATCCCCTAGACTCATGTTTCTGTCACTCGAGCTAGTCATCGAGGGGCATGAACCCACAATCGAGCATAACGTTCCCTCTTGGAGTCACTACCTACTACTCGACCAAAGCAATAAGTAACAACGGAGAACATGCCAGAATTACTTATGAACTAAAATATAAAAGAGGTGAATCAAATATATTACTCAAGAACAATCTGAACATAATCTCATAATCCATCGGATCCCAGCAAACTCAACATAGCAACAGCATAAGGATTACATAGGTGCCTCGATCATGTAGGGCAGCTCACAAGGACTAATTAGTGAAGCACAAGAACGGGAGGAGAACATCACATAGCTACTGGTCATGGACTCATGGTCCAAGGGAGACTACTCACGAGTCATCCGGGAGGCGTCCATGGTGGTGGAGAAGCTCCCGGTGGTGATCCTCCCCTCCGGCAGGGTGCCCGGAAGAGTTCTCCTGGTGCTCCCGATCTTGGAAGCGGCGGCGGCGGCGGAACAGAGATGGGATCGCGAAAAGAGTTCCTGTTCTGAGGGTTTCGGAGGTCCCTCTAAATATATGCCAAAAGGGGGCACCGGACGGGCTTCGGGGGGCCCAGACGCCCCCCCGGCGCGGCCCAGGGGGGGGGCGCCGCCAGGGCGCCTGGAGCCTTGGTGGCCCCCCCAGGCTGCCCTTCGGACGCAGTGTTGTTTCCAGATCGCTGATTTTTTATATAATTTTTCTGGATTTTTCTGGGCAGTTCTCGAAACGTGAAAACCTGAAATACAAAAACAGCCGAAAACAGAAACTAGCACTGGGGTGCACTGGATTAGTAAGTTAGTCCAAATATGATCAAAAGTGTATGGAAGTGTATGAATATCATAGCAATATCACCCAAAAGTGGCATGGAGCAAACAGAAATTATAGATACGTTTTGGACGTATCAACATCCCCAAGCTTAATTCCTGCTCGTCCTCGAGTAGGTAAATGATAACAAGAATAATTTCTGTGGTGACATGCTATTAACCATATAGGACTTTCTCATAGTCATATGACAAAAGCTTACTGAGACAATGATTCTAAAGTAATTAAGTTGCCTCAAGAGAAAATCACAAATGACTGAAAGTTTTACAACATGAAACTGAAACATCAAAAAGATTTGCAATGAACATGATGTGCAAATATGATAAAGTGATATCTAGCTTGCCCCCTTTAGTGATGCAAAACATAAATGCAGGGGCACCTTCAAGGTTTAAGTGATGACTAGATACAATCATTTCAGAATAAACGATATCACAATCATGCAAAAGACAATGCTACTTTGGGACAATGCACATTACACTTAGAATGACAATCATGCTCTCAGTAGTTGGTGCTTTAACATAAAAGTAAAAGAAAGGTTAAGTGCTAGAGCTTTTTATTTTGAAAACATGGAAGCAATTGTGTCAACGGTAGTAGCATTTCATATGTGTCATGTATAAAACATCCTATAAGTTGCAAGCCTCATGCATCGAATACTAATAGTGCTCGCTCCTTGTCCTAATTAGCTCTGATCCCCATGGGTTATCATTGCATTACATATGTTTTAACCAAGTGTCACAAAGGGGTACCTCTATGCCACCTGTACAAAGGTCCAAGGAGATAGATTGCATTTGATTTCTCGTTTTTGATAGATCTCAACTTGAGGACATCCATACCGGGACAACATAGAAAATAGATGATGGACTCCTCTTTAATGCATAAGCATATTCTCATGAGAGATTGAGGATTAAGGTCCAAGCTAAAACTTCCACCATGATGCATGGCTTTGGTTGGCGGCCCAATGTTCTTCTCTAACAATATGCATATTAATTCAACCAACGGTAAATCACCCTTACTTCAGACAAGACGAACATGCATAGCAACTCACATGATATTCAACAAAAGTGTGACAGTTGATGGCGTCCCCAGAAACATGGTTACCGCTCAGCAAGCAACTTGTAAGAAATAAGATACATAAGCAACATATTCTTTACCACAATAGTTTTTAGGCTACTTTCCCATGAGCTATGTATTGCATGGTTAGTTTGCTTAGTACATGTGGAGGTTAGCAAAAGACTGGGAGCGACCAACTAAGAGAGCAATGACGGTCATAATCATGCAGAGCGACAAAGCAATATTGAATCAGGCATGGTAGTTATATCGCTACTTAGAAACAAAAGATCATCAAGGCTTGACAGACTTTCTTTACAGTCTTGAATATGCGTGAGCATACGCCAAGTCAATCAAAATAAATTCTCGAAGGAAGATATTACTAAACCATACCATATCATAGGCAAACAAACCAAGTTGGTACTCCAATAACACATTGGGAACCCCCCAGCTATTTAAGATTAACCAAAAGAAAACCTGAACTACTAAGCACCATCATGAAAGTAGCATCTTTATCATAGACACATTAACCAATGCAACGGAAGCAAACTCTCTTAATAAGGTGAGCATGGTAATTAAAGAGAGTTCAAGCAACCAACTAAATAAAAGCTCTTGAAAAGATAAGCATGAATACTAAGAGCAGAGTATGATAGTAGCTATTAAAAGACAAAGAACACACACAGCATAGATAGACATGAAAATTCTATGTAATGTTCTAGGTAGAGGTGGAGCGTGTTTCTCTCCCACATAAAGGAATGCTGAGTTCCGACTCGTTATGAAAAACTAAAAAGAAAACTAAAAGCAAGACGCTCCAAGCATAGCACATAACACATGAAGTGATAAAAATATAGCGAAACGAAAGACGAACTGATAGTGTTGATGGAGAAGGGGATGCACGGGGGGCATCCCCAAGCATAGACGCTTGAGTATCCTTGAATATTTCTTGGGGGTGCACGGGGGCATCCCCAAGCTTGAGCGCTTGACACTCCTGAATCTTTTTATCATCTTCCCTCGCACACTTGAAAACTCCCTTCATACATAACTCATCATAATCTAATTAGCGAGGTTAGTACCCTTAATAAAATAATTATACCTTGCTGGAAATAAGAATATTCTTGAAGTTCTACTGTTTCTCAAGATTGCCAAAAGGTTTTTGCAAAGAAAAAGCAAGTTCTTAATTTGCAAAGTGAAGGTAAGGCAAAACAGGACAGAATCTGTGAAAAACAGAACATCAGGCAGTAATTGATCTGTTCGGGATACTTCTGCAACTCAAATCAAAAAACTCAGAACTGACGCACGAAAGACAATTATATAGAGAACGCTTTCGAAAAAATTCAGACCAGAAAGATGATCTGGTGATTTTATACGAATTTTTCTATCCATGGACAGAATCTGTTTCCTGGACAGCACCTCACAACTTTTGAACTTTCTAGCAATCAGAGGCTATACTTGGCACAAATATGAAAAACAAAGATACAATGATGATGCTACAGCAGTAAACAACATCAAGATACAACAAAAACAAAAACTTTATTCATGTGGGCTGCCTCCCAAAAGCGCTTTCTTATATGCCTTTAAGCTAGGCATAATGCATAGAGGAATCAATAACCATCATAATAATCGGAGTTTTAGATTGCTTCAAATGGTTCCTCATCAAGTTCATTCTTGTTCCTTCTAGGAAAGGGGTACACACCTTTTGCCTTCCCGCGTAAGCGGATTTGTCCCTTACCTATATCGATGAAGCATTTAACTGCTCGGAGGAAGTCCCTTCCAAGCACTATATTTCCTTGGTTTGGCTCCACGATGAAGAAATCAATCATTGCAATCCCTTTAAGGAATTTAACCGGTACGTCTTTTATTTTTCCCTGGATTTCAGTAATATCTCCATTAGTGTGTTCATGATAAGATGGTAATCTATCCATGTTAAATTTTAAAGAATCGTGAACAATTTTTGGCATAGTAGAAACCATAGATCCAATATCACAATAAGCAAGGAAGTCTTGATTAGAGATGCTAATCCTAACAAGAGGTTCCCAGTCATTATCTATTTCCAAAATATCTCTCTTATTGGGTTTGGGTTTCTCTACCTTCATTAAGTCTAGAGCATCCATTCTTTTCTCAATAGTAGCAAGTCTATCTATGATAGTATCAAAGTTATGATCATAAACAAAGTAACTAGATAAACCATGTATAATCTCAAGAGCTCTAGATTCATCACATTCTAAGAAATCTCCCTCAGCTATAATGTCAAGGGAGTGTTTACACCATTTAAAAAGACCATGGAAAAAATTCCTAAGCACAATTTTTATAGGTATCCAAGGCATAATTCTCCTATGTGCATAAAAAATTCTGTCCCATGCCTTCTTCATATTTTCTCCATCCCTTTGATGGAAATCTAAAACTTCTGATTCCCTCAAAGCACCAAATCCTAACATGTTTGGCTAAACAGAAAGGACTACTAATAAAAAGACAAATATTTTTTTGTGATTTTTGATAAAAAGGTACTAAAGCAAAAATGAAAGGTAAACTAACAAGACTAAAAAGCAAAGGTAAAAGATAGCATGCAACTCCCCTATCCTGAAGAGTGGAGTCCCCGGCAACGGCGCCAGAAAATACTCCTTGATGGGCCTCGAACCCCTCGTTGGTTACCCCAAGTGGAAGGTGTAAGATGCAGTAAGTAGAAGTGTTTTCCCCTAGCAAAGATGCCAAGGATCGATTCCCCAGAGACTCCTAGGTTCAACAAGTAGGTGTCAATTGCTACGGCGCCAGATTAGTAGCAACCAACGTGGACCTGCACAAAGATACAAATAACTTTGCTCCCAACGAGTACAGAGAGGTTGTCAATCTCTCCGGCCTTGTAGTTCACAAAGGATTAAAAGCAATGATAGTAGTGATAGATAGTTTTTGCAATAGTAGGTAAATAACGGGAAATAAATAGCGGATGTGATCAATGATGGTAATATGGACCGGAGTCTCATGATGTTCACTAGTGATGTCTCTCTCCCAAAAGACGATAAAACAGCTATGTGAGGTAAACAAATTATAGCTGGGCAATTGACAGGACCACGAACGCAAACCAATGCTGACTACATTGCAAGAAAGGTTGAGGTTCAAAGAATGGGCAGTACGCCAAAGTAAGTAGACCGAAATCCATCAATATATACTACTAATCATCCACCTTGAGATATCTATCCAGAACATCTCGCTGGTATTAAGTTGCGAGTCCCACCCATAGTGTAAACTCAATGCAACAGACAACTGCATTAAAAGAACTTTGCGTAAAGTAAACAATCCTTGCACCCGCGGGCACAAGCACCATTGTTTTCCCCCTTGTGGCAACAACACATCCCCAAGACTCATGTTTCTGTCACTCAAGCTAGTCATCAAGGGGCATGAACCCACAATCGAGCATAACGTTCCCTTTTGGAGTCACTACCTACTACTCGGCCAAAGCAATAAGTAACAACGGAGAACATGCAAGAATTACTTATGAACTAAAATATAAAAGAGGTGAATCAAATATATTACTCAAGATCAATCTGAACATAATCTCATAATCCATCGGATCCCAGCAAACTCAACATAGCAACAGCATAAGGATTACATAGGTGCCTCGATCATGTAGGGCAGCTCACGAGGACTAATTAGTGAAGCACAAGAACGGGAGGAGAACATCACATAGCTACTGGTCATGGACTCATGGTCCAAGGGAGACTACTCACGAGTCATCCGGGAGGCGTCCATGGTGGTGGAGAAGCTCCCGGTGGTGATCCTCCCCTCCGGCAAGGTGCCGGGAAGAGTTCTCCTGGTGCTCCCGATCTTGGAAGCGGCGACGGCGGCGGAACAGAGATGGGATCGCGGAAAGAGTTCCTATTCTGAGGGTTTCGGAGGTCCCTCTAAATATATGCCAAAGGGGGGCACCGGACGGGCTTCGGGGGGCCCAGGCGCCCCCCCGGCGTGGCCCAGGGGGGGCGCCGCCAGGGCACCTGGAGCCCTTGTGGCCCCCCCAGGCTGCCCTTCGGACGCAGTGTTGTTTCCGGATCGCTGATTTTTTATATAATTTTTCTGGATTTTTCTGGGCAGTTCTCGAAACGTGAAAACCTGAAATACAAAAACAGCCGAAAACAGAAACTGGCACTGGGGTGCACTGGATTAGTAAGTTAGTCCAAATATGATCAAAAGTGTATGGAAGTGTATGAATATCATAGCAATATCACCCAAAAGTGGCATGGAGCAAGCAGAAATTATAGATACGTTTTGGACGTATCAATGGGCTATGGAAGAACTAGTACAATGGGCGAATGACCTCCGGA